>OZ024936.1:11118495-11862365 GCA_964017235.1 Sabellastarte sp. h YS-2021 | reverse complement strand
GCCATCTGAGGCTGTATTTTCGCTTTCCTGGATCATATATGACACATATGACACCACTGGTATACCAGATGTAATCCTAAAACCTATGCAGTCAGATTTAGTAGGTGGCAAGTGAATTTTAGGCCAAATTTTAGACTTATAGACCAATATTTGGTACTGGTTTGGGCTGATTTACATCTATATTTGGCTATATTTAGAACAATATTTTGGTGAAATAATTTCAGGTCAGACATGTAATGCTCCAAATGCGCCTAAAATATCCTCATTAATTATTAGAATATGAATGAAATTAAATTTGGGCTTCAGATTAGCAATATTATGATATATTTGACATCTTCCACCTGAGGGGTGACCTGGGGCCCCCCCACACCCCGGAAATTGAAATTTGTAATGTGGCCCTCGAGTATGCCAGCCTAATACAAATTCATTCTCTGATATAAACTGAGTTTCCTGTAAAAATTTCAGCCAGTTTGACCAACTTTAAGGGGTGGTTTGGGCTGATCTGGCATTTTACCTATCCCTCGCCAACTACACTCCCTGAACCTGCACTTTGGGCTACATATGTATTTCTGATGGAACACACTACTAAAATTCGTTTCAGGGGTGACTCCTGTATGAATCAATATGGTTTTCAACCTTGAATCTACCTTAATTGAGAATATATCAGCATTTCCTGATACAGCCATCTGAGGCTGTATTTTCGCTTTCCTGGATCATATATGACACATATGACACCACTGGTATACCAGATGTAATCCTAAAACCTATGCAGTCAGATTTAGTAGGTGGCAAGTGAATTTTAGGCCAAATTTTAGACTTATAGACCAATATTTGGTACTGGTTTGGGCTGATTTACATCTATATTTGGCTATATTTAGAACAATATTTTGGTGAAATAATTTCAGGTCAGACATGTAATGCTCCAAATGCGCCTAAAATATCCTCATTAATTATTAGAATATGAATGAAATTAAATTTGGGCTTCAGATTAGCAATATTATGATATATTTGACATCTTCCACCTGAGGGGTGACCTGGGGCCCCCCCACACCCCGGAAATTGAAATTTGTAATGTGGCCCTCGAGTATGCCAGCCTAATACAAATTCATTCTCTGATATAAACTGAGTTTCCTGTAAAAATTTCAGCCAGTTTGACCAACTTTAAGGGGTGGTTTGGGCTGATCTGGCATTTTACCTATCCCTCGCCAACTACACTCCCTGAACCTGCACTTTGGGCTACATATGTATTTCTGATGGAACACACTACTAAAATTCGTTTCAGGGGTGACTCCTGTATGAATCAATATGGTTTTCAACCTTGAATCTACCTTAATTGAGAATATATCAGCATTTCCTGATACAGCCATCTGAGGCTGTATTTTCGCTTTCCTGGATCATATATGACACATATGACACCACTGGTATACCAGATGTAATCCTAAAACCTATGCAGTCAGATTTAGTAGGTGGCAAGTGAATTTTAGGCCAAATTTTAGACTTATAGACCAATATTTGGTACTGGTTTGGGCTGATTTACATCTATATTTGGCTATATTTAGAACAATATTTTGGTGAAATAATTTCAGGTCAGACATGTAATGCTCCAAATGCGCCTAAAATATCCTCATTAATTATTAGAATATGAATGAAATTAAATTTGGGCTTCAGATTAGCAATATTATGATATATTTGACATCTTCCACCTGAGGGGTGACCTGGGGCCCCCCCACACCCCGGAAATTGAAATTTGTAATGTGGCCCTCGAGTATGCCAGCCTAATACAAATTCATTCTCTGATATAAACTGAGTTTCCTGTAAAAATTTCAGCCAGTTTGACCAACTTTAAGGGGTGGTTTGGGCTGATCTGGCATTTTACCTATCCCTCGCCAACTACACTCCCTGAACCTGCACTTTGGGCTACATATGTATTTCTGATGGAACACACTACTAAAATTCGTTTCAGGGGTGACTCCTGTATGAATCAATATGGTTTTCAACCTTGAATCTACCTTAATTGAGAATATATCAGCATTTCCTGATACAGCCATCTGAGGCTGTATTTTCGCTTTCCTGGATCATATATGACACATATGACACCACTGGTATACCAGATGTAATCCTAAAACCTATGCAGTCAGATTTAGTAGGTGGCAAGTGAATTTTAGGCCAAATTTTAGACTTATAGACCAATATTTGGTACTGGTTTGGGCTGATTTACATCTATATTTGGCTATATTTAGAACAATATTTTGGTGAAATAATTTCAGGTCAGACATGTAATGCTCCAAATGCGCCTAAAATATCCTCATTAATTATTAGAATATGAATGAAATTAAATTTGGGCTTCAGATTAGCAATATTATGATATATTTGACATCTTCCACCTGAGGGGTGACCTGGGGCCCCCCCACACCCCGGAAATTGAAATTTGTAATGTGGCCCTCGAGTATGCCAGCCTAATACAAATTCATTCTCTGATATAAACTGAGTTTCCTGTAAAAATTTCAGCCAGTTTGACCAACTTTAAGGGGTGGTTTGGGCTGATCTGGCATTTTACCTATCCCTCGCCAACTACACTCCCTGAACCTGCACTTTGGGCTACATATGTATTTCTGATGGAACACACTACTAAAATTCGTTTCAGGGGTGACTCCTGTATGAATCAATATGGTTTTCAACCTTGAATCTACCTTAATTGAGAATATATCAGCATTTCCTGATACAGCCATCTGAGGCTGTATTTTCGCTTTCCTGGATCATATATGACACATATGACACCACTGGTATACCAGATGTAATCCTAAAACCTATGCAGTCAGATTTAGTAGGTGGCAAGTGAATTTTAGGCCAAATTTTAGACTTATAGACCAATATTTGGTACTGGTTTGGGCTGATTTACATCTATATTTGGCTATATTTAGAACAATATTTTGGTGAAATAATTTCAGGTCAGACATGTAATGCTCCAAATGCGCCTAAAATATCCTCATTAATTATTAGAATATGAATGAAATTAAATTTGGGCTTCAGATTAGCAATATTATGATATATTTGACATCTTCCACCTGAGGGGTGACCTGGGGCCCCCCCACACCCCGGAAATTGAAATTTGTAATGTGGCCCTCGAGTATGCCAGCCTAATACAAATTCATTCTCTGATATAAACTGAGTTTCCTGTAAAAATTTCAGCCAGTTTGACCAACTTTAAGGGGTGGTTTGGGCTGATCTGGCATTTTACCTATCCCTCGCCAACTACACTCCCTGAACCTGCACTTTGGGCTACATATGTATTTCTGATGGAACACACTACTAAAATTCGTTTCAGGGGTGACTCCTGTATGAATCAATATGGTTTTCAACCTTGAATCTACCTTAATTGAGAATATATCAGCATTTCCTGATACAGCCATCTGAGGCTGTATTTTCGCTTTCCTGGATCATATATGACACATATGACACCACTGGTATACCAGATGTAATCCTAAAACCTATGCAGTCAGATTTAGTAGGTGGCAAGTGAATTTTAGGCCAAATTTTAGACTTATAGACCAATATTTGGTACTGGTTTGGGCTGATTTACATCTATATTTGGCTATATTTAGAACAATATTTTGGTGAAATAATTTCAGGTCAGACATGTAATGCTCCAAATGCGCCTAAAATATCCTCATTAATTATTAGAATATGAATGAAATTAAATTTGGGCTTCAGATTAGCAATATTATGATATATTTGACATCTTCCACCTGAGGGGTGACCTGGGGCCCCCCCACACCCCGGAAATTGAAATTTGTAATGTGGCCCTCGAGTATGCCAGCCTAATACAAATTCATTCTCTGATATAAACTGAGTTTCCTGTAAAAATTTCAGCCAGTTTGACCAACTTTAAGGGGTGGTTTGGGCTGATCTGGCATTTTACCTATCCCTCGCCAACTACACTCCCTGAACCTGCACTTTGGGCTACATATGTATTTCTGATGGAACACACTACTAAAATTCGTTTCAGGGGTGACTCCTGTATGAATCAATATGGTTTTCAACCTTGAATCTACCTTAATTGAGAATATATCAGCATTTCCTGATACAGCCATCTGAGGCTGTATTTTCGCTTTCCTGGATCATATATGACACATATGACACCACTGGTATACCAGATGTAATCCTAAAACCTATGCAGTCAGATTTAGTAGGTGGCAAGTGAATTTTAGGCCAAATTTTAGACTTATAGACCAATATTTGGTACTGGTTTGGGCTGATTTACATCTATATTTGGCTATATTTAGAACAATATTTTGGTGAAATAATTTCAGGTCAGACATGTAATGCTCCAAATGCGCCTAAAATATCCTCATTAATTATTAGAATATGAATGAAATTAAATTTGGGCTTCAGATTAGCAATATTATGATATATTTGACATCTTCCACCTGAGGGGTGACCTGGGGCCCCCCCACACCCCGGAAATTGAAATTTGTAATGTGGCCCTCGAGTATGCCAGCCTAATACAAATTCATTCTCTGATATAAACTGAGTTTCCTGTAAAAATTTCAGCCAGTTTGACCAACTTTAAGGGGTGGTTTGGGCTGATCTGGCATTTTACCTATCCCTCGCCAACTACACTCCCTGAACCTGCACTTTGGGCTACATATGTATTTCTGATGGAACACACTACTAAAATTCGTTTCAGGGGTGACTCCTGTATGAATCAATATGGTTTTCAACCTTGAATCTACCTTAATTGAGAATATATCAGCATTTCCTGATACAGCCATCTGAGGCTGTATTTTCGCTTTCCTGGATCATATATGACACATATGACACCACTGGTATACCAGATGTAATCCTAAAACCTATGCAGTCAGATTTAGTAGGTGGCAAGTGAATTTTAGGCCAAATTTTAGACTTATAGACCAATATTTGGTACTGGTTTGGGCTGATTTACATCTATATTTGGCTATATTTAGAACAATATTTTGGTGAAATAATTTCAGGTCAGACATGTAATGCTCCAAATGCGCCTAAAATATCCTCATTAATTATTAGAATATGAATGAAATTAAATTTGGGCTTCAGATTAGCAATATTATGATATATTTGACATCTTCCACCTGAGGGGTGACCTGGGGCCCCCCCACACCCCGGAAATTGAAATTTGTAATGTGGCCCTCGAGTATGCCAGCCTAATACAAATTCATTCTCTGATATAAACTGAGTTTCCTGTAAAAATTTCAGCCAGTTTGACCAACTTTAAGGGGTGGTTTGGGCTGATCTGGCATTTTACCTATCCCTCGCCAACTACACTCCCTGAACCTGCACTTTGGGCTACATATGTATTTCTGATGGAACACACTACTAAAATTCGTTTCAGGGGTGACTCCTGTATGAATCAATATGGTTTTCAACCTTGAATCTACCTTAATTGAGAATATATCAGCATTTCCTGATACAGCCATCTGAGGCTGTATTTTCGCTTTCCTGGATCATATATGACACATATGACACCACTGGTATACCAGATGTAATCCTAAAACCTATGCAGTCAGATTTAGTAGGTGGCAAGTGAATTTTAGGCCAAATTTTAGACTTATAGACCAATATTTGGTACTGGTTTGGGCTGATTTACATCTATATTTGGCTATATTTAGAACAATATTTTGGTGAAATAATTTCAGGTCAGACATGTAATGCTCCAAATGCGCCTAAAATATCCTCATTAATTATTAGAATATGAATGAAATTAAATTTGGGCTTCAGATTAGCAATATTATGATATATTTGACATCTTCCACCTGAGGGGTGACCTGGGGCCCCCCCACACCCCGGAAATTGAAATTTGTAATGTGGCCCTCGAGTATGCCAGCCTAATACAAATTCATTCTCTGATATAAACTGAGTTTCCTGTAAAAATTTCAGCCAGTTTGACCAACTTTAAGGGGTGGTTTGGGCTGATCTGGCATTTTACCTATCCCTCGCCAACTACACTCCCTGAACCTGCACTTTGGGCTACATATGTATTTCTGATGGAACACACTACTAAAATTCGTTTCAGGGGTGACTCCTGTATGAATCAATATGGTTTTCAACCTTGAATCTACCTTAATTGAGAATATATCAGCATTTCCTGATACAGCCATCTGAGGCTGTATTTTCGCTTTCCTGGATCATATATGACACATATGACACCACTGGTATACCAGATGTAATCCTAAAACCTATGCAGTCAGATTTAGTAGGTGGCAAGTGAATTTTAGGCCAAATTTTAGACTTATAGACCAATATTTGGTACTGGTTTGGGCTGATTTACATCTATATTTGGCTATATTTAGAACAATATTTTGGTGAAATAATTTCAGGTCAGACATGTAATGCTCCAAATGCGCCTAAAATATCCTCATTAATTATTAGAATATGAATGAAATTAAATTTGGGCTTCAGATTAGCAATATTATGATATATTTGACATCTTCCACCTGAGGGGTGACCTGGGGCCCCCCCACACCCCGGAAATTGAAATTTGTAATGTGGCCCTCGAGTATGCCAGCCTAATACAAATTCATTCTCTGATATAAACTGAGTTTCCTGTAAAAATTTCAGCCAGTTTGACCAACTTTAAGGGGTGGTTTGGGCTGATCTGGCATTTTACCTATCCCTCGCCAACTACACTCCCTGAACCTGCACTTTGGGCTACATATGTATTTCTGATGGAACACACTACTAAAATTCGTTTCAGGGGTGACTCCTGTATGAATCAATATGGTTTTCAACCTTGAATCTACCTTAATTGAGAATATATCAGCATTTCCTGATACAGCCATCTGAGGCTGTATTTTCGCTTTCCTGGATCATATATGACACATATGACACCACTGGTATACCAGATGTAATCCTAAAACCTATGCAGTCAGATTTAGTAGGTGGCAAGTGAATTTTAGGCCAAATTTTAGACTTATAGACCAATATTTGGTACTGGTTTGGGCTGATTTACATCTATATTTGGCTATATTTAGAACAATATTTTGGTGAAATAATTTCAGGTCAGACATGTAATGCTCCAAATGCGCCTAAAATATCCTCATTAATTATTAGAATATGAATGAAATTAAATTTGGGCTTCAGATTAGCAATATTATGATATATTTGACATCTTCCACCTGAGGGGTGACCTGGGGCCCCCCCACACCCCGGAAATTGAAATTTGTAATGTGGCCCTCGAGTATGCCAGCCTAATACAAATTCATTCTCTGATATAAACTGAGTTTCCTGTAAAAATTTCAGCCAGTTTGACCAACTTTAAGGGGTGGTTTGGGCTGATCTGGCATTTTACCTATCCCTCGCCAACTACACTCCCTGAACCTGCACTTTGGGCTACATATGTATTTCTGATGGAACACACTACTAAAATTCGTTTCAGGGGTGACTCCTGTATGAATCAATATGGTTTTCAACCTTGAATCTACCTTAATTGAGAATATATCAGCATTTCCTGATACAGCCATCTGAGGCTGTATTTTCGCTTTCCTGGATCATATATGACACATATGACACCACTGGTATACCAGATGTAATCCTAAAACCTATGCAGTCAGATTTAGTAGGTGGCAAGTGAATTTTAGGCCAAATTTTAGACTTATAGACCAATATTTGGTACTGGTTTGGGCTGATTTACATCTATATTTGGCTATATTTAGAACAATATTTTGGTGAAATAATTTCAGGTCAGACATGTAATGCTCCAAATGCGCCTAAAATATCCTCATTAATTATTAGAATATGAATGAAATTAAATTTGGGCTTCAGATTAGCAATATTATGATATATTTGACATCTTCCACCTGAGGGGTGACCTGGGGCCCCCCCACACCCCGGAAATTGAAATTTGTAATGTGGCCCTCGAGTATGCCAGCCTAATACAAATTCATTCTCTGATATAAACTGAGTTTCCTGTAAAAATTTCAGCCAGTTTGACCAACTTTAAGGGGTGGTTTGGGCTGATCTGGCATTTTACCTATCCCTCGCCAACTACACTCCCTGAACCTGCACTTTGGGCTACATATGTATTTCTGATGGAACACACTACTAAAATTCGTTTCAGGGGTGACTCCTGTATGAATCAATATGGTTTTCAACCTTGAATCTACCTTAATTGAGAATATATCAGCATTTCCTGATACAGCCATCTGAGGCTGTATTTTCGCTTTCCTGGATCATATATGACACATATGACACCACTGGTATACCAGATGTAATCCTAAAACCTATGCAGTCAGATTTAGTAGGTGGCAAGTGAATTTTAGGCCAAATTTTAGACTTATAGACCAATATTTGGTACTGGTTTGGGCTGATTTACATCTATATTTGGCTATATTTAGAACAATATTTTGGTGAAATAATTTCAGGTCAGACATGTAATGCTCCAAATGCGCCTAAAATATCCTCATTAATTATTAGAATATGAATGAAATTAAATTTGGGCTTCAGATTAGCAATATTATGATATATTTGACATCTTCCACCTGAGGGGTGACCTGGGGCCCCCCCACACCCCGGAAATTGAAATTTGTAATGTGGCCCTCGAGTATGCCAGCCTAATACAAATTCATTCTCTGATATAAACTGAGTTTCCTGTAAAAATTTCAGCCAGTTTGACCAACTTTAAGGGGTGGTTTGGGCTGATCTGGCATTTTACCTATCCCTCGCCAACTACACTCCCTGAACCTGCACTTTGGGCTACATATGTATTTCTGATGGAACACACTACTAAAATTCGTTTCAGGGGTGACTCCTGTATGAATCAATATGGTTTTCAACCTTGAATCTACCTTAATTGAGAATATATCAGCATTTCCTGATACAGCCATCTGAGGCTGTATTTTCGCTTTCCTGGATCATATATGACACATATGACACCACTGGTATACCAGATGTAATCCTAAAACCTATGCAGTCAGATTTAGTAGGTGGCAAGTGAATTTTAGGCCAAATTTTAGACTTATAGACCAATATTTGGTACTGGTTTGGGCTGATTTACATCTATATTTGGCTATATTTAGAACAATATTTTGGTGAAATAATTTCAGGTCAGACATGTAATGCTCCAAATGCGCCTAAAATATCCTCATTAATTATTAGAATATGAATGAAATTAAATTTGGGCTTCAGATTAGCAATATTATGATATATTTGACATCTTCCACCTGAGGGGTGACCTGGGGCCCCCCCACACCCCGGAAATTGAAATTTGTAATGTGGCCCTCGAGTATGCCAGCCTAATACAAATTCATTCTCTGATATAAACTGAGTTTCCTGTAAAAATTTCAGCCAGTTTGACCAACTTTAAGGGGTGGTTTGGGCTGATCTGGCATTTTACCTATCCCTCGCCAACTACACTCCCTGAACCTGCACTTTGGGCTACATATGTATTTCTGATGGAACACACTACTAAAATTCGTTTCAGGGGTGACTCCTGTATGAATCAATATGGTTTTCAACCTTGAATCTACCTTAATTGAGAATATATCAGCATTTCCTGATACAGCCATCTGAGGCTGTATTTTCGCTTTCCTGGATCATATATGACACATATGACACCACTGGTATACCAGATGTAATCCTAAAACCTATGCAGTCAGATTTAGTAGGTGGCAAGTGAATTTTAGGCCAAATTTTAGACTTATAGACCAATATTTGGTACTGGTTTGGGCTGATTTACATCTATATTTGGCTATATTTAGAACAATATTTTGGTGAAATAATTTCAGGTCAGACATGTAATGCTCCAAATGCGCCTAAAATATCCTCATTAATTATTAGAATATGAATGAAATTAAATTTGGGCTTCAGATTAGCAATATTATGATATATTTGACATCTTCCACCTGAGGGGTGACCTGGGGCCCCCCCACACCCCGGAAATTGAAATTTGTAATGTGGCCCTCGAGTATGCCAGCCTAATACAAATTCATTCTCTGATATAAACTGAGTTTCCTGTAAAAATTTCAGCCAGTTTGACCAACTTTAAGGGGTGGTTTGGGCTGATCTGGCATTTTACCTATCCCTCGCCAACTACACTCCCTGAACCTGCACTTTGGGCTACATATGTATTTCTGATGGAACACACTACTAAAATTCGTTTCAGGGGTGACTCCTGTATGAATCAATATGGTTTTCAACCTTGAATCTACCTTAATTGAGAATATATCAGCATTTCCTGATACAGCCATCTGAGGCTGTATTTTCGCTTTCCTGGATCATATATGACACATATGACACCACTGGTATACCAGATGTAATCCTAAAACCTATGCAGTCAGATTTAGTAGGTGGCAAGTGAATTTTAGGCCAAATTTTAGACTTATAGACCAATATTTGGTACTGGTTTGGGCTGATTTACATCTATATTTGGCTATATTTAGAACAATATTTTGGTGAAATAATTTCAGGTCAGACATGTAATGCTCCAAATGCGCCTAAAATATCCTCATTAATTATTAGAATATGAATGAAATTAAATTTGGGCTTCAGATTAGCAATATTATGATATATTTGACATCTTCCACCTGAGGGGTGACCTGGGGCCCCCCCACACCCCGGAAATTGAAATTTGTAATGTGGCCCTCGAGTATGCCAGCCTAATACAAATTCATTCTCTGATATAAACTGAGTTTCCTGTAAAAATTTCAGCCAGTTTGACCAACTTTAAGGGGTGGTTTGGGCTGATCTGGCATTTTACCTATCCCTCGCCAACTACACTCCCTGAACCTGCACTTTGGGCTACATATGTATTTCTGATGGAACACACTACTAAAATTCGTTTCAGGGGTGACTCCTGTATGAATCAATATGGTTTTCAACCTTGAATCTACCTTAATTGAGAATATATCAGCATTTCCTGATACAGCCATCTGAGGCTGTATTTTCGCTTTCCTGGATCATATATGACACATATGACACCACTGGTATACCAGATGTAATCCTAAAACCTATGCAGTCAGATTTAGTAGGTGGCAAGTGAATTTTAGGCCAAATTTTAGACTTATAGACCAATATTTGGTACTGGTTTGGGCTGATTTACATCTATATTTGGCTATATTTAGAACAATATTTTGGTGAAATAATTTCAGGTCAGACATGTAATGCTCCAAATGCGCCTAAAATATCCTCATTAATTATTAGAATATGAATGAAATTAAATTTGGGCTTCAGATTAGCAATATTATGATATATTTGACATCTTCCACCTGAGGGGTGACCTGGGGCCCCCCCACACCCCGGAAATTGAAATTTGTAATGTGGCCCTCGAGTATGCCAGCCTAATACAAATTCATTCTCTGATATAAACTGAGTTTCCTGTAAAAATTTCAGCCAGTTTGACCAACTTTAAGGGGTGGTTTGGGCTGATCTGGCATTTTACCTATCCCTCGCCAACTACACTCCCTGAACCTGCACTTTGGGCTACATATGTATTTCTGATGGAACACACTACTAAAATTCGTTTCAGGGGTGACTCCTGTATGAATCAATATGGTTTTCAACCTTGAATCTACCTTAATTGAGAATATATCAGCATTTCCTGATACAGCCATCTGAGGCTGTATTTTCGCTTTCCTGGATCATATATGACACATATGACACCACTGGTATACCAGATGTAATCCTAAAACCTATGCAGTCAGATTTAGTAGGTGGCAAGTGAATTTTAGGCCAAATTTTAGACTTATAGACCAATATTTGGTACTGGTTTGGGCTGATTTACATCTATATTTGGCTATATTTAGAACAATATTTTGGTGAAATAATTTCAGGTCAGACATGTAATGCTCCAAATGCGCCTAAAATATCCTCATTAATTATTAGAATATGAATGAAATTAAATTTGGGCTTCAGATTAGCAATATTATGATATATTTGACATCTTCCACCTGAGGGGTGACCTGGGGCCCCCCCACACCCCGGAAATTGAAATTTGTAATGTGGCCCTCGAGTATGCCAGCCTAATACAAATTCATTCTCTGATATAAACTGAGTTTCCTGTAAAAATTTCAGCCAGTTTGACCAACTTTAAGGGGTGGTTTGGGCTGATCTGGCATTTTACCTATCCCTCGCCAACTACACTCCCTGAACCTGCACTTTGGGCTACATATGTATTTCTGATGGAACACACTACTAAAATTCGTTTCAGGGGTGACTCCTGTATGAATCAATATGGTTTTCAACCTTGAATCTACCTTAATTGAGAATATATCAGCATTTCCTGATACAGCCATCTGAGGCTGTATTTTCGCTTTCCTGGATCATATATGACACATATGACACCACTGGTATACCAGATGTAATCCTAAAACCTATGCAGTCAGATTTAGTAGGTGGCAAGTGAATTTTAGGCCAAATTTTAGACTTATAGACCAATATTTGGTACTGGTTTGGGCTGATTTACATCTATATTTGGCTATATTTAGAACAATATTTTGGTGAAATAATTTCAGGTCAGACATGTAATGCTCCAAATGCGCCTAAAATATCCTCATTAATTATTAGAATATGAATGAAATTAAATTTGGGCTTCAGATTAGCAATATTATGATATATTTGACATCTTCCACCTGAGGGGTGACCTGGGGCCCCCCCACACCCCGGAAATTGAAATTTGTAATGTGGCCCTCGAGTATGCCAGCCTAATACAAATTCATTCTCTGATATAAACTGAGTTTCCTGTAAAAATTTCAGCCAGTTTGACCAACTTTAAGGGGTGGTTTGGGCTGATCTGGCATTTTACCTATCCCTCGCCAACTACACTCCCTGAACCTGCACTTTGGGCTACATATGTATTTCTGATGGAACACACTACTAAAATTCGTTTCAGGGGTGACTCCTGTATGAATCAATATGGTTTTCAACCTTGAATCTACCTTAATTGAGAATATATCAGCATTTCCTGATACAGCCATCTGAGGCTGTATTTTCGCTTTCCTGGATCATATATGACACATATGACACCACTGGTATACCAGATGTAATCCTAAAACCTATGCAGTCAGATTTAGTAGGTGGCAAGTGAATTTTAGGCCAAATTTTAGACTTATAGACCAATATTTGGTACTGGTTTGGGCTGATTTACATCTATATTTGGCTATATTTAGAACAATATTTTGGTGAAATAATTTCAGGTCAGACATGTAATGCTCCAAATGCGCCTAAAATATCCTCATTAATTATTAGAATATGAATGAAATTAAATTTGGGCTTCAGATTAGCAATATTATGATATATTTGACATCTTCCACCTGAGGGGTGACCTGGGGCCCCCCCACACCCCGGAAATTGAAATTTGTAATGTGGCCCTCGAGTATGCCAGCCTAATACAAATTCATTCTCTGATATAAACTGAGTTTCCTGTAAAAATTTCAGCCAGTTTGACCAACTTTAAGGGGTGGTTTGGGCTGATCTGGCATTTTACCTATCCCTCGCCAACTACACTCCCTGAACCTGCACTTTGGGCTACATATGTATTTCTGATGGAACACACTACTAAAATTCGTTTCAGGGGTGACTCCTGTATGAATCAATATGGTTTTCAACCTTGAATCTACCTTAATTGAGAATATATCAGCATTTCCTGATACAGCCATCTGAGGCTGTATTTTCGCTTTCCTGGATCATATATGACACATATGACACCACTGGTATACCAGATGTAATCCTAAAACCTATGCAGTCAGATTTAGTAGGTGGCAAGTGAATTTTAGGCCAAATTTTAGACTTATAGACCAATATTTGGTACTGGTTTGGGCTGATTTACATCTATATTTGGCTATATTTAGAACAATATTTTGGTGAAATAATTTCAGGTCAGACATGTAATGCTCCAAATGCGCCTAAAATATCCTCATTAATTATTAGAATATGAATGAAATTAAATTTGGGCTTCAGATTAGCAATATTATGATATATTTGACATCTTCCACCTGAGGGGTGACCTGGGGCCCCCCCACACCCCGGAAATTGAAATTTGTAATGTGGCCCTCGAGTATGCCAGCCTAATACAAATTCATTCTCTGATATAAACTGAGTTTCCTGTAAAAATTTCAGCCAGTTTGACCAACTTTAAGGGGTGGTTTGGGCTGATCTGGCATTTTACCTATCCCTCGCCAACTACACTCCCTGAACCTGCACTTTGGGCTACATATGTATTTCTGATGGAACACACTACTAAAATTCGTTTCAGGGGTGACTCCTGTATGAATCAATATGGTTTTCAACCTTGAATCTACCTTAATTGAGAATATATCAGCATTTCCTGATACAGCCATCTGAGGCTGTATTTTCGCTTTCCTGGATCATATATGACACATATGACACCACTGGTATACCAGATGTAATCCTAAAACCTATGCAGTCAGATTTAGTAGGTGGCAAGTGAATTTTAGGCCAAATTTTAGACTTATAGACCAATATTTGGTACTGGTTTGGGCTGATTTACATCTATATTTGGCTATATTTAGAACAATATTTTGGTGAAATAATTTCAGGTCAGACATGTAATGCTCCAAATGCGCCTAAAATATCCTCATTAATTATTAGAATATGAATGAAATTAAATTTGGGCTTCAGATTAGCAATATTATGATATATTTGACATCTTCCACCTGAGGGGTGACCTGGGGCCCCCCCACACCCCGGAAATTGAAATTTGTAATGTGGCCCTCGAGTATGCCAGCCTAATACAAATTCATTCTCTGATATAAACTGAGTTTCCTGTAAAAATTTCAGCCAGTTTGACCAACTTTAAGGGGTGGTTTGGGCTGATCTGGCATTTTACCTATCCCTCGCCAACTACACTCCCTGAACCTGCACTTTGGGCTACATATGTATTTCTGATGGAACACACTACTAAAATTCGTTTCAGGGGTGACTCCTGTATGAATCAATATGGTTTTCAACCTTGAATCTACCTTAATTGAGAATATATCAGCATTTCCTGATACAGCCATCTGAGGCTGTATTTTCGCTTTCCTGGATCATATATGACACATATGACACCACTGGTATACCAGATGTAATCCTAAAACCTATGCAGTCAGATTTAGTAGGTGGCAAGTGAATTTTAGGCCAAATTTTAGACTTATAGACCAATATTTGGTACTGGTTTGGGCTGATTTACATCTATATTTGGCTATATTTAGAACAATATTTTGGTGAAATAATTTCAGGTCAGACATGTAATGCTCCAAATGCGCCTAAAATATCCTCATTAATTATTAGAATATGAATGAAATTAAATTTGGGCTTCAGATTAGCAATATTATGATATATTTGACATCTTCCACCTGAGGGGTGACCTGGGGCCCCCCCACACCCCGGAAATTGAAATTTGTAATGTGGCCCTCGAGTATGCCAGCCTAATACAAATTCATTCTCTGATATAAACTGAGTTTCCTGTAAAAATTTCAGCCAGTTTGACCAACTTTAAGGGGTGGTTTGGGCTGATCTGGCATTTTACCTATCCCTCGCCAACTACACTCCCTGAACCTGCACTTTGGGCTACATATGTATTTCTGAAGGAACACACTTTCAAAATTTCTCTTACTAATGATTATTTAAATACTATGCTGGATTACAGGCTTGTATGTACTATACTGTGCAAAATATATGTATTTCTAATCGTCTGTAACCAATATATTTATATTTTATTACTCTTTAGTTTGCAGAGACTGCTGTAAATCCTCCAGCCACCATTAAATCTTTTTATCAACATTTTCACTTGAATGAGTTGTTAATGAAAATCATTCAAATAATGTTGTGTTAATGAGCATACAATTTTCAGCATAGATGAAACTTACAAACAATGACTATAGTTATACAAGCAGACATCACCCAACGTTTCAAAATTTCATACTAATTGCCTGTTGTAATATGGTTGTGTGGTCAAAACTCTGTTTTGTATATGAGGATATATGAGGAAAATATTTTAGTCACTATTTGTATAGGTTGATGTCTATATAATCTTGAATAAATTTGGAAAATTTAAAGTCATTTAAATTTTGATTAGAAATACTTACAATTTCCTAACATTAGCTATTTTTTATAGCTATTCAGCATAATTCTACAGTGAAATACTCTTGCCAGTTTCTGAATTCAGCCTTGAAGGAGGGAGGGAATTCTTTTAGAAAACCACTACCTTGCCTACATGAGAACTTTATATTAAAACTGACATGCATTCAAGAACATATAAACTTCCAACATTTACAACATACCATTTAAATCCCTTTAATGGCAGTGTATAAAAAGTAACAAGATGCTAAGTCTAAACTGTAGGACCCAATTTCAAAGTCTGACCCCTAGTCAACAGATGTCTTTACCACACAAATTAGTAAAGATACAATAGAATTTCCAATAACATCTATTTAAACTCTCATGTAAGAAAAAAAAAACCTTTAAAAATTAATAATGAGCTTTGACCTGACACAAGTGATGAGACTGAAAAGCAGACATATCATAAGCGACATATCATCATCAATCAAGATATACTGCACAAGAGAAAAGTCTGGTAAAACATTTTTTAAAGGCAACACAAGAAAATATTTTGTGCTATCTTAAATATTTTTTCTTATCCAACTTGTATATCAAAGCCCTAACAGGACCTATCTTGAGTCCACCTGCACTCCAAATGAGGACAAGGACCTGAAAAGTCCAGAGGCTTAATTGGAGTAGGCCCACCCAAACCCAACTGAGCCGATGGATCAAGAGTTACTTGTGAACAACTTTCTTATAACTAAAGGAAGAGTAGGTCCAATAATGAATGGAATGGGACTTCTTCCTACTGTGAAGCCAAAGCCAAAAGGAAGACTATCTTGAAAAGTAAAAATTTCAAAGAAGCTTTCCTGAAAAGCTCAAAAGGTTGTATAGTTAGAGCTAGTGTAGCCCCCCAAAATCCTAAGGAGCCGTGGATTTGTTTTACTCCAACTTGTCTCTAAGACACAGTCTAAGAGCCTATTCAGCTCAAGACATTCTTAACTCAAGTTAAACCCTTTACAGTATCTACTTCATAAGCAGCAATAGTAGAAGGTTTGAAACTCTTTCCTTACACTAATAGTTGAGGAAATTTAAAACATTTGGAAGAGTGGGGTCTGAGATATCTGTATGGCTCTCTTCACAACACTTCCCAAAATGAATCACCTTGATTCATGGATTTTCCTTGAGGAGCCTGAGGTGCCTTAATCTCCGTAATATTCATGACTTACTCCAGATACCAAGCATGAAGATTCAGATATGTAACATTCTTCTGAATCCTTTTGGAGAATGGCTGAGTTTCAGATTCACCCACAAGGGAAGCCTTAGAGGGACTTTTGTGGACAAATTCACCCGATCCAAAAACAGACATCCCTTGCCACCCTGGTGCAATCATGGTGATTCTACACCTGTAGGTGGTCAACTTTTCACCACCTTTATCAATGCCATTGGATAAAACACAGAGCCATCAACACCCTTGTAAAGACATTCAATGTATCTGTTTCTCAAGCCTGACTGCCTAGGACAGGCGACGCATATATTGGAATCTTGTGATTCAACTTTGTGGTAAACAAATCTACTATTGGTTGATGCCAGTAATCACAGGTTTGATTGAAAACTTGATGATTCAAGGCCTATTCAGTTTGAATCATCTTGTCTCTTCTGGACAAGGAACCTGCCAGAACATTGAGATTCCCTGGGATGTGTTTTGCCCAAATCGGAACCCCCACGGGCATTTGTCCAAACCATGATTCTCCAGATAAGGGAACATATTTTCTGAGAGTTAGTGCCTCCCTGCTTGTTTAGATAGCCAAACACTGATGAATTGTATGTGGATATGAGTAGATATTTGCTCAGAAGCTGATTGTCGAATGATTTTAAAGCTAGAAACATTGCTTTTAGGTCTAGAATGTTTATGTGGAGCCTTGATTCTTCCTTATTCAATAAATGGCTGTTTGATGCTTCAAGTGAGCACTCCAGCCTTTTAGGGAAGCATCTGTGAACAGAAAATTGTGCTTCTTGATGGAGTGGTGAATCTTTCTATAGCATTTGTCCAAGCCATGATTCTCCAGATTAGGGCACACATTTTCTGAGAGTGAGTGCTCACTGCTTGTTCAGATAGCCAACCACTGATTTTTTATGATCCAACCCACGCTTTCGAAAAGATGAAGCAACCTGTGGGTATTCTCATAGCATTGTTGTTTTGACTTTGCTCTCATTAACCAATATACTGGTGAATCCTGATGCATTTTGCTAGAGTCACTCACCTTCTTGTAAAGAATTCCTAATATTCCAGGATTTTTTCTTGAAGGAAGGTACGTGCAAAGCCTGTTTACCTGACATAAAACTATCACCAGTCACCATTATGGAACTAGAAAAATTAATTACTGTAACGATCCAGCCATGTGACCTTTGGTGTTATCGCCTTTTTATTGATCACTTTGTATCCAGTAATGTGACCTTTTGACTGGTTTTATCGGCATTTTGTTGATCACTTTGTAAACTACTTTGATCAAAAATCCTGTTTTTCGCTGTCTGAATTAACTCCTTTCTTTCTTTTTTTAACTGCCAACCCGGTCCATAACTGAGAAAAAGCATCAGGGACAAAGGCAGTCACTTTATCCTGCCACCCTCGCTTCTGAAAGGTCTGGGTGAATATTATCCTCATATTCTAAGGATGATGAGTTGTATAAAAGCTTGGCAAAAGACTTTCTGCACATAAAAAGTAATTTCCTCCAGCCATCCCTGCCTCTGAAAGACCTGGACGAAAAAGATCCTCTTCAGCTAGCTAAGGAGGACCCACTTGTAGTTGTAATTGATGAGGAATTGTCATGATATTGATGAAAAAACTACTCAGGCCTATTGTCCCTATTTTCCTCATACCTAGGGAGTATGCTCTCTGAATAAACACTATTCAGTCAATTGTATCACTGTGTGATCATACCTGAATGAGTATTGTGTCTGTGTAAACTATGTCTTAATTTAATGTAACCCTGTACACTCGACTGGAAAGTGTTGGGCATAAATACGCTACCAGCTATTCCAGTTAAAATCCCCAAGTTGCAGTTTCTAGTTATAAATGTTGTCTTCCACTTTATGTTTTGGGTGTGTTCATTTGTGTTCAAAATTAGTCCAAAAGTAATGAACATATGAAAATATATGTTGGAAAAGATTCAGAAAAATACCAAATTTGTGAAACAAACTGTATTAGAGGCCTGAGCTGTACGATTGCTTTCTAGTGGATTATGAAATATTGACTTCACTTCTTTGAGTCATTTTACACAACATTGACCTGACCTCTGTTTAACCAGTTTATTATATAATCAAACATATTCCTGTCAGCAATTTCACAATATTTGTGGAACCACATTATACACAATTTATATCAATTTACATGCTACACCTTTTTTAAACAGTCTGCAGTTGTGGACTGATTAAAGTGATACATTACTTTCTTAGAATCTTAATTAAATTACTTCATTTTCACAAGTAATACTTTTTAAGGTTATAATAAACTGATTCATTGCTTTGTCATAAATTTGAGAAACTCCCAGACCTCTATCAACAACCTTATGCAAGCAGTTCATGCTTTGTAACAACTGGTACATTACCATTTCTTAACAGCTATTTTACCTCCAAAAGGCAGTTGTGATGATCTTAACAGATCTTTTTTCCTACATTCTTGATACAACTTGTTTACATGTTAATTTAGGTTACATGATCTGAAAAATTTGTTTTCCAGGTTTAATATTCTAGGTATTTATTCAATTGTAGCTCTCACTATTGTGATTCAACCAATATTTCATGTGGCTCTTGTTAAATTTGGGCTGTCACACTTTCTCAACCCTTTCCCAGGCATTTATTAGCTAATGCTTACACAAAGCGTACTGTATCCATCATCTATACTATCAAAAGTTATACACACTCAATACTCAAAAGAATCCAATGTGCACTCTATTGGCTTTTACTTATCTCTCCACCTACAATTGATTACTGAATCATAAATATTCTGTGCTTCAAAACTGCTTCCAGTAATAGAATGTCTACTTTCAATGACTGCTTTTGTTGTGTGAATGTAAGTGAACCCCCTCTCTCACATTGTTGACCTAATTTTGGACACACAATCCTCCCATAACATGCATGCTTTATTTTAATTGGGAGGGATGTCTTATCAGCAGTAGAATACATGCCACTATACATCAGAGCCTTTGTTACCCACACCTTCCATCATCCAAACATGGTGTAAGAAGAGATTCTCATAAGATATCCCTTTGAGCTATTTTTGTCAATGATAAACCTTTGGTTCCCAGTAACATTTAAACTACTCTGTTAGTATTTATTTCCCCAATGACAATCGGTACAATTCTTTTACTGAAGTTCCTGCACTTCTATTCTGTGTTGTTTAAGCAGCCTAATTTAAATCTCTTTATTTCAACAAAGGTTCTGTAGTGTATGTATTAATTGCCCAATTTAAATCTTTTTATTTCAACAAAGGTTCTGTAGTATATGTCTTAACTAGTGACTTACTTGGATTTCTTTATGTTGCTTTGTATGCTTTAGATGATGGCAGGCTGGGCAGTCTTAGGTCTGCCTATTTTAGCTGTGCAAGTTTGTCCTAGTAAAACAAATCAATCTCTATGTGTACAGCTAAATTGCAAATTTAATAAGTAAATTAAATTTTTTTAAGTTAATACCCTATCCAATGGACAATTGCTTTTGGCGTGACGTCATATCATCTTTTTTGTGTCTAGTCCTATTAAGACTCCTACTAAGCTGATAGTGGGGCTGGATGGGTGGGCCTTGTCTGCCCATTGGATAAGGTATTAACTTATAAAAATTTAATTTACTTATTAACTTTGAAATTTTATTCCGTTAATACATCCTATCCAATGGACAATTGCTGAATAACTACTGCTTGGTAGGTGGGTAAGGTACTAGGGACTCAAGTGAACTCATAAACAGAACAAAAATGAGAAGGCCCAGTTTGACCTAGGGTCAGAGAGCCCTGTAAGGTCAAGGTTGGCTACCACTAACCGGTTACCCGGAAGTCTACCAACATTGCCCCCTCTTTTACTTAGACCTGCTCTGAAAATAGGAAGAGGTTGAGTTCAGTAAGAACTGTTCATAAGAAACAAACTTCCTAAACGAAACAAGTCACAGGTTTTCTTGTTTTTTTTGCTTAAGTATTATATACAAATATACACCACATGTACATATATACATATTTACATATCTCCTCATTTTGGTTTACCTGCTGAGCAGCCACCATTGGTACCAAATGAAAAAGCTCTGTATCAGCCCAAGCCACATCCTTCAAATAGAACTGTGTGAAGGTGTCATGTGACTTCCAGAGGCAGACAGACAAAATTTGCTGTAAGGAGACCCCGACTGGAAGGCCTTAGACACAGCAAAGGCCCTGATATCATGGGCTTTAATCTGATGCAGTGTGAGGGCCTCCTGATTAGAGAGTCATAACATAGGATCACAGTCTGCTTGATCCATGAGATGTTGGCAAGTGAGATGTCCTTATCAAAACCTTTTTTGAAGGAGACAAAGACTAACTCCTTGTTCTGCCTAAGATCTGAGGTCCTGTCCAAGTAATATCATAGGGCTCTGGATATAGGGACCTGTCACCCTTGAGTGACTTATCCAGAGTGGGGGCCAGGGCTGGTATGACCACTGGAGCCACACTATCTGGGCCCTCCTTAGCCACCTGGTTCTTGGATAGAAAGATGGGCGAGGGGTACTAGGACACCTTAGACCAGTCTGACTGATGTCTGATGTTCTTATGTAACCAATCATGGATCTCACTCCTGCATTTACCAAAACGCAGGGCCAGGAGAAAAACAGTCTTGAAAGTCAAGTGTTTTAGGGAGGCCTCTGTTAGCTGGTGTAGAACCAGTGAGAGGTTCCAGGAGGGAATGCCCTTCCTGCCCTTGGGTCTGTCTCTATGGAAACTATCCAGGAGACGGGTGAGATTCTCATCTTTGCTGATAGTGATAGAGGAGCTGCCCAACTTGTCACCAATAGCTGATCTGTAGCCATAAATGGTACCTGGCTGCAACTTTCTGAAACAACTACAGAAGGAAGTCAGCTATGGCTTTCAGAGGTGGTACCCTGAAGTCCACCTGATTACTGAGACACTACTTTGTAAAAATGGTCCACTTTGCCTCATAGACGGATCTGGTTGATCCTCTTTTAGGAGCCTCAATTTGTGCTGCCACTGCCACAGAGCAGCCCTGTTCCTTGATTGCTTTGGCTTTAGGAGCCAGGCATAAAGGTTCAGCTTTGACAGGTTCTGGTTGAATGGCTGATTGGGCAGGCACAGTGGGATCTGACTGGACATGGGCCACTAGATCCCAGAAGCAGGGCATGTTGGGCCATCCCGGTGCAAACAGAATTATTCTGTTGCATGGGTAGTCCAAAATGGCTGCTGGTGGGAAGGTATATAGATGCAGACCCTCCCAGGACAGACAGTGCATCCATTGTCCATGCTTGGGGGTCTGGAATGGGTAAACAAAATGTGGAAGTTTGTTGTTGAACCTGGTGGCAAACAGGTCCACCTGGGGGTAGTGCCAGCGGGAACAAATGGCTTGGAAGACATCTGGGTGAAGGGACCATTCTGTTTGAATGGCTGGACCTAGTCTGGATGGCTTGTCTGCTATCACATTCAGCCGGTCTGGGAAGTGTTGAGCTTTGAGGGTTACCTGTCCCCTGGTACACTAGGTCAGGATTCTCCACAGAAGGGCACACAGAGGATCCGACTTCATTCCCCCTTCCTTGTTGATATAGGCAACCACTGTTGTGTTGTCTGTGGCCACCAGGACTATATTGTTGGAACAGAGGTCTTGGAACTCTTTTAGGGCCAGAAAGACCACCTTTAGTTCCGGATGGTTTATATGCAACTTGTTTTCTGGAAGGGACCAGGTTCCCTTTGCAGTGAGCTTGTTTGAGTGCCCATGCTTCTTTTGATGCGTCTGTAAATATCTGCAGAGCATGTTTTAGTTGGTGTAATTGTTGACCTGGTAGGTGGCTGGAGCGACCTGGGGACAGGCATTACCTTTTCTTTTGATACTGGTACCCTCCAGTTGTTCTTGTGCCACTATATGGGTCTTATATGAAGTCGACCAAGGTGGCTTTTCTGTTGCTGTCAGAAGCCCTGTGAGGGACATGAACTGCCAAACCGGACACACCGGACCGGACAGAATTGTCTGAATTTTGTCTACCAAGGCCTGCCAACACTCTGGTGTGGGTCTGACCTTGCCCTCTTTCAAGTCGAACTGGTGACCTATGAAGTTGAAAACCTGTTTTGGATCCAGTTTTGACTTTTCCTTGTTCACCAGCCAACCTAGTTCTCGACAGAGAGCTACCGAGGTCTGTGTATGCTGGAGACAAGTTTGGTAGGATGTGGCTCTAACCAACCAGTCGTCTAGGTACTGGTGGATTCTTATTCCCCTCTGTAAAGCTATCAGTTTGACCTCACCACTGTGAACTCCCATGGGTGCTGTTGACAGACCAAAGGGTAATGCTTTGAATTGGTAAGAGCGACCCTGGACGTTAAAGCACATGTACTTCCTGGACTGACTGTGAATTGGTATGTGGAAGTATGCGGTCTTGAAATCTATGGAAGTTACCCACTCCCCTGCCTGTAGGGAGGTTCTTATTGTCCCCGATGTCTCCATTTTGAATGACTCTGTGTTTAGGAAGGTGTTTAAGGTGCTCAGTTCCAAGATAGGTCTCCACCGGTTGTTGGGTTTGGGTACCAAATATAACCGGTTGTAAAAGCCCAGGGAGTTATGATTTTTTACTGCTTCTACTGCATTTTTTGTTCACCAGCTGATACAGGGCCTCCCAAAGGTTGAGATTTTTGTGAGGGTTGACATGGTGATCTGGAAAGGTTGGGTCTGAACCAAAAGGAGAGGGTGTAGCCCTCTCTGAGTACTGTTACTACCTTTGGACTCTCCCCCAGGGTTTCCCATTTTTCCCAAAACTGGTGTAACCTTGCCCCTACATGTAGATCTATGGCAGGAGTTGGGACATTTGTGACAAGATTTACAGAGCTGAAGTGACCTATACAGAAAACATCTTTCTCATGTTTTATTTCTGTGTAATTGTGACAATAATTGGGATTTATGCCTTTCTTTTGTGGCAACCAGAATGAGCATTTGCAACACAAGAGTTTACAAGTAAATTTACAGTCTTGCTCTTGTTGGGCAAGTCTCTGTCCTTGGCCATCCCTGGTGAAGGGTTCTAACCTCTATGACTGGGCACACAAACACAGTCCGTCAACCGGGTAACACACTTTACACAGTAATTGTCATTTACGATGTTTGGAACCTTTGGCCGGTTTCTGTGAGAAAGTTTTAGGCTTGCCACGACCTTTCTTTCCCTGCTGGCGTTCACGTATTTGATTCCAAGCTGGGATAGACAACTTCTGGTCCGGTTGATAAGGTTTGTCATTGGAAGCACATGGATGGAAATGACCATGTTTCCTGTGTGACTGGCTAAAAGAACGCCTCTCCTCACTTCTAGAAACCTCTTCCTCAGCTTTAATGAGACGCTTGTCCGGGAAAAGGGACTAGATCTACTGGAGCAGTGTGTAGTACAGTGAGTGTATCTTGCTTCACACCAGTTTGTAAATATTCCAGGTAGCTGTCTATGTGCAAGAGTGAAGTTTGTGACACTAATAAACACACCTTCTGACAAGTCCTGCATTGTCCTGGCTATGACTTGGGAGATTGACCAGTTAAATGTAACCAAATACTCCAGTTCACCTACAGCTTGCTGCATTCTTTCAGCATTGTGCCAGCCCTTAAATGACCTCATATTTCTGATGGTCTCTCTGTAACTAGCTTCCTCAGAATTCTTGGTCACCTGAATTGTCTTGGTCTGGGGAGCCGTACCGGAAGTTGTCACCAGTAGGGGAACCAGGCTCACTTTGCAGATCTTCCTCACTGTCAGACTGCACAGCACTACCGGTACTGGATAGCAGAACCTCAGGACCCGCACCGGCAGCGTCAACAGGCTTGGTAGCCCTCCCTGCACCGGGTGCCTCAAAAGGCCGGGTGGCATTCTGCTGGATCTCATCTCCCCTTCTCACTTCAGTACCAGGACCCTCAGCAGGGCGGGTAGCACTCTTACTGGCTGCTTCACTGACAAACGCAGCTTCACCAGTGTTCTGTGCAAGACTGGGACCGGCACCCCCAACAATCACACCAGAGGACAAACCACTGGTGGAGGTTCCAGGATCAAAGAAGGGCTGATCACTGGTAACCACTGATGAGGGTTTCTTCACAGGCTCCACAGGGACAGCAAACATCTTGGAGAGTAGCATGGCCTCCAGTCTGGCAAAATGTTCTAGCCACTTCTCGTCTAGGTCCGTGAGTTCGTTAGACCTGGGTTTTTTGCTGGATTTGGACTTCTTACTGATTGGCTTGGGAGAATCGTCAGTTCTTTTCTTCTTACCAACAGGGGTTTCAGACTTCTTAACAGTCTTCTCTCCGTCCACCCGTCCCAACACACTGACCTGTGAAGGGTCCACAGGAGTGGGGGTGGCAAGCTGAAGAATCTGCTCTTGAGTAAATGCCTTGCAGATTGGACAATCACATTTGAGGACACACGGATCGTCAAACCCCCTTATCTCTACATCTCGCACACTTGAGGTGGCCATCAAACACAGCCACAACATGCCTTCAAGTGTATCTCTTCTGTCCAGGGGACATTATAATCAATAAATCTGTAGAAATATGTAGATATATTTAAAAGTTCATAAATGGTAGAATTTGTTGTAAAACTTCAAAAATGTATCTCTGTAGAAAACACCTCTGCACACTCCACGTGCCAAACAAAAAAGATGACATCACGTCACGATGTCTAGACAGGAAGTATGATGCGCCACCTATTGAATGCACACTCTGTGACCGGTCCTGCCAGTAGTATATACAGGACGTCTTTTTCTGGCATTTGGTGGGACCGGTCACAACGAGCGGTAAAGCAATTGTCCATTGGATAGGATGTACTGGTATTAATGCAAAACTATCATTTCAGAAAAGTGCCATAAATACAGTTTCCAAATCTTCAAATATGGACAAAAACAGTGAAACTTGCAGACACATTGCTTAAATAGCTGGACAGGCATTTGTAAGAGTAGGAGTAAGTGGAGTTCTAGTGAATGCTCAGCAACAGTCAGTTGTCATCAGCTACACTCATCGAATTTTGTTAGTATGCCACTCCAAAGAGTGCCAAAGAAATTAAAAGGATATTACATTTTAATTTTAGGGATCTGTCATGGTGTCTGTCCTAATTTCAACACCAAAAGATGAGATGTGTGGGCTGTACTCCATCTATTGAGTCTCGGGTGAACTAGCCTCCTGGCAAGTGAAGGGGAAACCACCAGTCAATGCCAGTCAGGGTGTCTTTCTCTGAAATTTGGCGGGACTGGCTGGTGCGGGACCAAATAAAATTAAGAAGCTTTGTTCAGATTTCAATTAAAGGGGATAATCACCACTTTCAAAATTCCACAAAAGGTCCACTGATTTGATTTTAATATAAGATATATTTATAACTTGCACTTGTATTAATGTAATATTTCAGTCAAAAGATTACACAATTTTTTTTGTAAAACAAGTACAAAGAAGGTACCATCTTGTAGGCATGGAGAAAGTAGCTGAACAATGTATTTTTACAGAAACACTCTAAATGCAGTCGTTTTGGAGTTATGAGCACTTTACTCAAAGTAGCCATCATTGCTATTACTCACTTAGCTATGGTCCTAGGTGTGAAATAACAGCATCAAATGAAAGGACATAAGCAATAAGGTCATCAAAAACATTGAAAAGGCCAAGGAGAAACAATCAGTGTGATGTACAGCCCTTTATAAAAGCGTGACACACACTCAATAACACACGAACACACGCACAGGCTGGTGAGAGGTGTGGTTGACTGGTAGTAGCTTGGAACACTGTCATCCCACCGAGACCAATGACTGGTCTAAGAACTCTCTGTAAGCAAATCACCCTAGGCAACTTTGTCCAGTACCAGGTCCTATCCGGTGTAGATGAATTTGTTTTTTTGTGTGTGTAACCAGTAATTCTTTGTAGCTGGTAATACTCTGTAACCGGTAAAAACTGGTAGGCTGGAGTGACCATAGTCTCTGTAGCAAGCTGGTGTGAAGTAATACTGTTCAGTGGAAACTATAAAGCTGGTTGGTAGGCTCTGTAACCAGTTGAAGCAGTTTTTCTTAAGAGTCATCTATTGAAGGAATTATTGTAGATACTTCCTGCTTATTCTCCCTTGACTCAGCACAGAGTCGAAAGGAACAGGTCAGCAGGCTCTGGAACCGGCTTGAGTTAGACAAAAAGTACAGGCTGTGTAGCTGCCACTGGTCTGTAGACTCTGTTACCGGTCGGTTAAAGCAAATTCCTATGGATGCCTCCTGTCTACCTGGCCAAGAATCAACCTTAGTTGACGTGACCAGGTTGGTAGACTTTGTAACCGGTTTATTTGAATTGTATTGGGCCGTTTAGACACCAGCGCCGGGTCGAAATGGCTCACTGCGCCGTTTCAACACCTGACCTCTTTTGAGCCTGTATCTGAGGATGACATCCTCAAAATCCTAAGGTCATCCAACACCAAATCATGTGACCTGGACCCAATACCTACCGCACTAGTCAAAGAGTGTGCGGACATTTTGGTCACTCCAATCACTAATATTATAAACTATTCACTCAAAGAAGGCAGTTTCCCAAACTGTTTTAAAACAGCATATGTCACCCCTCTTCTCAAGAAACCAAACTTAGACAGAAATCTCCTAAAAAACTATAGACCGGTATCCAACCTTAGTTTTTTATCCAAACTGATCGAAAAAATAGCTGCCAAACAGTTAAATAATTATATCGATAGCGAGGGGCTCTCCAATGTCAACCAATCCGCTTACAGGAGACTCCATTCCACAGAATAAGCGCTGTTGAAAATCCAGAATGACATTGCTGCTTCGTTGGACTCTGGTAAGGCTGTTGCACTCACATTGCTGGACCTCTCAGCGGCATTCGACACTATCGACCATGACATTCTTTTTAATTCCCTACGAGATTGGTTCGGGGTTGATGGCACTGTGTTGAGGTGGATCAGATCCTATCTCTCAAACCGGAAACAGAAGGTTAAATTAGGAAATAGCTTTTCAGATGTGATCTCACTTCCGTATGGTGTGCCTCAGGGTTCTGTCCTGGGCCCCCTCCTTTTTACCCTTTACACAACCCCTCTCAGTAGTATCATTTCCAATTTCAATGTCACCCACCATCTATATGCTGATGACACCCAAATATATCTAGCATTGGACAATAGGAATTTTGATTCCAGTTTCGCTGAGCTTACAGAGTGTCTCACATGTATCCAAAACTGGATGGCTGGCGTGAAATTGAAACTCAACCCCGAGAAAACTGAATTTATTATAATAGGTGATAGACAAGCCAGAGAGTCCCTCATAAATAAATTCCCTACTCAACTTCTCGGAAATTCTATTTCCCCTACCGATACAGTCAAGAACCTGGGTGTAATTTTTGACTCTGGAAACACCTTTTCCAACCACATAACTAATATGTGTCGAGCCTGCTACTACCACCTTAAGGACCTAAGACGTATCCGTAAATTCCTCAGTGTGGAAACTGCAGCCTTGCTTGCAAACTCAATGATCAGTAGTCAACTTGACTACTGCAATTCCCTACTTTATGGCATCAGTAAGTACAATGTTGCTAAACTCCAAAAGATACAAAACGCCCTTTGTAGAATTGTTTTTAGACTTGATAGAACTAGCCATGTCACTCCTTTTCTTCAAAAACTACACTGGCTTCCTATCACTTACCGTATCTTGTTTAAGTACAATCTAATTACTTTCAAGGCTATAAATTTCTCTCAACCCATATACCTATCATCCTTGATCAAAACCAGTTGTCTAACACGTGGAAATCGTCTTTCTCTTTCCTCAGCCTCTCACAAAAAGGCCATCGGTAGGAGAGGTTTTGCAGTGGCTTCCCCCATAGAATGGAACAGACTCCCACAATCAGTACGATCACAACAAACATTTCTTTTAATGCACGTCTTATTTCATAAGTTTAACAGTTGCTGGGAAAGTCCTTGTGAACTATTTTTTGAATAAATTTGGTTGATGTGTCACATGACCAACTTGCTGGCCGGTTGAGAACAAGACATGATTTCTTGTAAGTGCACATCTTATTGTGTTGGTTTGACAGTGGGGAAACCCTTGTGACCTACGTTTAGCTCGGAAACTATTGGTCGGTGTGTGTCATGTCATCAGCTGAATGTAGACGTCAGTGGTAAAGTTCTTTTGTGATACTGAACAAGCAACAACAGTATTCTGACCGTCCACAAAAATATTCCACTGCCGACAACATGGTCGGTTGTGTGGTTGCCTTGAGCTGGCTGGTAGACTGATGCTTTATGCACAGAAGTTGGTACCAGTGCACTCTGAAGAAGGAAATCCTGGTCAGTCTGAGCTTTACTGGTCGACTGATGCTTTACAGAAGAGAAGTCAGTCCAGGAAACTAGTACTGGTATCACAGTAGACGTGAGTAGTAAAGAACGTCAGTGGTCACATTCTTTGAAGGTGAATATCCTGGTTGATGTTGGTCTGACTTGAGCTGGCTGGTGGACTGATGCTTTGCAGCAGCGAAATCGGTACCAATGTGCTTGGATGAGGTTGGAAACTCTGTAGATGAACTTCTTCCGTAATACTTAGCCAAGAAACTTGTAGTGACCTGGCCATCACCAACCCCCACAACTGACAACTAAGCCAGGTCTGCAAGACAGGGACTGGCATCACTAGACGTGACTTCAAAGAACGCACTTCATCCTCTTCTATTGGGCATTCCTTCTATTTATAGTTGAAATTTGAGAAGACTGACATTTACAAAATAAACATGGATAATATTACCTTTAAGCTGTGTATCCAATAAAAACTTCCTTATATTGTAGTTCTGCCCCTATCAACACAAGTTTAAATCTAACGGGAGGAAACTAGTAACATGGCTGCCTACAATTTCTCATCGCTTGCTGCCCTATTATCAACACTAAATTGAATCAACTAGGGAGCGTTTCCACCAGATTTGTTAATGTGTATCCATGCCAGATATGAAGATAACACTTCTAAACTAAAATATTTGCAAATAAGGTTGAAAATCTGTCATAAACCACACTTTTCTTCAAAACTTCTGGAGACTGTTGAAAACACGTCAGCACAGCACACGCGCAAAACGAAAAAGATGCTATAATGTCATTTTGTCTAGACAGGAAGGAAGTACGAGGCGCCATCTGGGAAGTGCACAGTACTGGGACCGGCCAGCTTGTGGGGGCATTGTGCACTCATATAAGATGACTTTTTCTGTCGTTTGGCGGGCTGGTCTGTGCCGACCGGATTAGCAATTGTCCATCGGGTAGAATGTATTAACGTAATAAAATAAAAATTTAGAAAAACCCAGAATCCTCTTTGTTATCTGAAAATGTATTTGCCTCCCATTGTATGAGGATCAAAGCTTCTCACTTTGATGACATGAATTTACATTCCTACTTGAAGGCAAAGCTGAAGTTTGAATCCATTTCCTCAGAGGTGTGAGGTTAGGATCCGAAGTGACATTTACAGTACTGTCCTAAACTCTGTGATTCAGGTGTGTTGAGTTAGAAAACTGAATAACAATTTTTTTCTCTTCAAAATATATTTGCATTAAATGAAAAATATGACATAGGGTATCAGTTACTTGTTAGCATTTACACACAAAAACTTACAATAATTATTTATTTTGAACATGAGTTATATACCGAAATCATCTGCGGAAGCGCACATTTGTATTATCGCCCATCCCCCAAAATATGTGAAATATGTGTGAATGTCCACCCTTTGCAACAAATGACAAGACCATTTTTTAAGGAATTGTTGCATCTATTTCACTTAATTTTCATCTGCTTAATATCACGAAAAGTACATCATTTTAATCATTGCAAAATGTAAATATAACCATGAAAGAAAAGTAGGAATTCCCCATTCAGAGAAGGGTTTGGATTGGTTGAGTATGAATATGGGCATCCGTACTTGAAAAAATACATTAATATTATAAAGGGAACTAGAAATAGGACGCCCTGTTGATAGTAGATGCGAATAGAAACAGGATAGCATAGAAGAACACACATTATCATGTGTAATGTCCACCCCATGAGCCTTGCCCAAATTGTACAGTAGTCTTACAAGACCCTGTTTCATTGGTAAAATATATCAATGATGCTTAAATATTTATTAGTGTAGATGTAAATTATTTCAGCTTCATGCCTTTTTGCATTGGTTGGGTTGAAAATTTTGACAAAATCACTCTATCTTGCACGGTTAAGAAGATAGAAGCAAATTCCTGTTTTTCTATTTTTGGCAAAAATTTGAAAATTCAAAATGGCCGCCATATTTGGGAAAAGGAAAATTTTTTGAAAATTGCCAAGAGTACATTTCTTAGATACCCTATGGGTCGAAAATTTCAACGAAATAACTCTATTTTGCACGGTTAAGGCCAGTTTGTGTTTTTCCATTTTGGGCAAATGTGGGGAGGGGAAAGTTTTTTAAAAATTGGCAAGAATACAATGCTCAGATACCCTGTGGGTCAAAAATTTTGACGAAATCACTCTATCTCACACGGTTAAGGAGATAGAAGCAAATTTGTGTTTTGCCATTTTTGGCAAAAATTCGTCAATTCAAAATGGCCGCCATTTTTGGGGAGGGGAAAATTTTTTGAAAATTGCAAAGATTGCATTCCTTAGATACCCTGTGGGTCGAAAAATTTCGACGAAATCGCTCTATCTCGCACGGTTAAGGAGATAGAAGCAAATTTGTGTTTTGCCATTTTTGGCAAAAATTCTAAAATTCAAAATGGCCGCCATTTTTGGGGAGGGGAAAATTTTTTGAAAATTGCAAAGATTGCATTCCTTAGATACCCTGTGGGTCGAAAATTTCGACGAAATCACTCTATCTTGCACGGTTAAGAAGATAGAAGCAAATTCCTGTTTTTCTATTTTTGGCAAAAATTTGAAAATTCAAAATGGCCGCCATTTTTTGGAAAAGGAAAATTTTTTGAAAATTGCCAAGAGTACATTTCTTAGATACCCTATGGGTCGAAAATTTCAATGAAATAACTCTATTTTGCACGGTTAAGGCCAGTTTGTATTTTTCCATTTTGGGCAAATGTGGGGAGGGGAAAGTTTTTTAAAAATTGGCAAGAATACAATGCTCAAATACCTGTGGGTCGAAAATTTCGACGAAATCGCTCTATCTCGCACGGTTAAGGAGATAGAAGCAAATTAGTGTTTTGCCATTTTTGGCAAAAATTCGAAAATTCAAAATGGCAGCCATTTTTGGGGAGGGGAAAATTTTTTGAAAATTGCAAAGATTGCATTCCTTAGATACCCTGTGGGTCGAAAATTTCGATGAAATCACTCTATCTTGCACGGTTAAGAAGATAGAAGCAAATTCCTGTTTTTCTATTTTTGGCAAAAATTCTAAAATTCAAAATGGCCGCCATTTTTAGGGATGGGAAAATTTTTGGAAAATTGCAAAGATTGCATTCCTTAGATACCCTGTGGGTCGAAAATTTTGACGAAATTGCTCTATCTCGCACGGTTAAGGAGATAGAAGCAAATTTGTGTTTTGCCATTTTTGGCAAAAATTCGAAAATTCAAAATGGCCGCCATTTTTGGGGAGGGGAAAATTTTTGGAAAATTGCAAAGATTGCATTCCTTAGATACCCTGTGGGTCGAAAATTTTGACGAAATTGCTCTATCTCGCACGGTTAAGTAGATAGAAGCAAATTTGTGTTTTGCCATTTTTGGCAAAAATTCAAAATGGCCGCCATTTTTGTGGAGGGGAAAATTTTTTGAAAATTGCAAAGATTGCATTCCTTAGATACCCTGTGGGTCGAAAATTTCGACGAAATCGCTCTATCTCGCACGATACCCTACGGGTCAAAAATTCTGTCACTCTATCTCTTATGGTTTCTGAGATATTAAGATTTTTTCGCTTTTCGCAAAAATTCAAGATGGCCACCAAAAGTGGCGAAAATTGAAATTTTTTAATTTTGTACAGAATACTTTTCTACTACCCTGTGAGTCAAAAATTCGGTCCAAATCGCTCTATCTCTTACGGTTTCTGAGATATTAAGATTTTTTCGTTTTTCACAAAAATTCAAGATGGCCGCCAAAAGTGGCGAAAATTGAAAATTTTCAACTTTGTACAGAATACTCTTCTACTACCCTGTGGGTCAAAAATTCTGTCGAAATCGCTCCATCTCTTACGGTTTCTGAGATATTAGCAAACAAGCATTCTGACGCATGCATTTATCTCCCGCCATATAAATTAGATGTACTAAAGATAACATATTTTAACAAGGTGCTCTAAATGTAATACTTTTCAAGTTATAATTGATTTAGTGTATGATTTCATGAATTTTAATGCACTAAAAATTATTTTAAAAATTCATTAAAAAAATTTAGCATGTGAAAGCTCTCCGAAATGTAGGTGCTCATTTTGAGTAGGTGAGTAATTAGCTACGGATCTGAAAATTCACTAATTGAAAGCTCTCCAAAATGTATGTGAATGAGTTATTTCAGAAATACTGGCTATCTGCAATACTTGTAGAGATAATTCGCATTTACTCATTTTGAGTAGGTGAATAATTAACTACGGGTGTGAAACTTCACCAAGTGAAAGCTCTCCCAAAAGTAGGCGAATGAGTTATTTGAGAAAAATTGTCTATCTGCAATACTTTTACAGATAATTCACATTTACTCATTTTGATTAGGTGAGTAATTAGCTACGGGTCTGGAACTTCACCATGTGAAAGCTCTCCCAAAAGTAGATGAACGAGTAATTTGATAAAAATCGGATACCCGCAATACTTTTACAGATAATTAGCATTTACTCATTTTGAGGAGGTGAATAATTAGCTACGGCACTGAAATTCACCAAGTGAAAGCTCTCCCAGAAGTAGGTGAATGAGTTATTTGATAAAAATTGGCTATCTGCAATACTTTTAGAGATAATTCACATTTACTCATTTTCAGTAGGTGAGTAATTAGCTACAGGTCTGGAACTTCACCATGTGAAAGCCCTCCCAAAAGTAGATGAATGAGTTATTTGATAAAAATTGGATATCCGCAATACTTTTAGAGATAATTCACATTTACTCATTTTGAGTAGGTGAATAATTAGCTACGGGTCTGAAACCTCACCAAGTAAAAGCTCTCCCAAAAGTAGGTGAATGAGTTATTTGAGAAAAATTGGATATCTGCAATACTTTTACAGATAATTCACATTTACTCATTTTGAGTAGGTGAGTAATTAGCTACGGGTCTGGAACTTCACCATGTGAAAGCTCTCCCAAAAGTAGATGAACGAGTAATTTGATAAAAATTGGATATCCACAATACTTTTAGAGATAATTAGCATTTACTCATTTTGAGTAGGTGAATAATTAGCTACAGGTCTGAAACTTCACCAAGTGAAAGCTCTTCCAAAAGTAGGTGAATGAGTTATTTAAGAAAAATTGGATATCCCCAATACTTTTAGGGATAATTCACATTTACTCATTTTGAGTAGGTGAGTAATTAGCTACGGGTCTGGAACTTCACCATGTGAAAGCTCTCCCAAAAGTAGATGAATGAGTTATTTGATAAAAATTGGATATCCGCAATACTTTTAGAGATAATTATCATTTACTCATTTTGAGTAGGTGAATAATTAGCTATGGGTCTGAAACTTCACCATGTGAAAGCTCTCCCAAAAGTAGATGAAGCAGTTATTTGAGAAAAATTATGTCATTATTTTGCCACAAACAAGAAAATAGCTATTACTCACTTATGGCATGCAATAGAACCCCAAACTATATGCATTTACCCTGCAGTCACAATTTCAAAGTAGGTATTACTCGGCTATCCAATGTGCAACAGGTCTGAAACTTTACTGTGTGATAGGTTATCAAAAACTAGATGAATAACATATTTGAAAATATTTCCCTAACTTTAATACTTTTGAAGATATTTGACATTTACTTATGTTGTTATTTTGCTACAAATAAGAAAATAGCTATTACTCACTTATGGCATGCAATACAACCCCAAAATATATACCATCTTATAGTTAAGGACAAAGTAGCTGAACAACATATTTGAAGAAAAAGCTGTAACTGCAATAGTTTTGGAGTTACAATGGATTTACTCAACAGTCACAATTTCAAAGTAGCTATTACTTAGCTATGCAATGTGCAAGAGGTCTGAAACTTTACTATGTGATAGCTTAAAAAAAAGTAGATGAATGACATATTTGAAAAGAATTCCGTAACTTTAATACTTCTGAAGATATTTGACATTTACCTATGTCATTATTTTGCTACTAATAACAAAAAAGCTATTACTCACTTATGGCATGCAATAGAACCCCAAACTACATGCCAGCTTATAGCTAAGGACAAAGTAGCTGAACAACATATCTGAAGAAAAAGCTGTAACTGCAATAATTTTGGAGTTACAATGGATTTACTCAACAGTAACAATTTCAAAGTAGCTATTACTTAGCTATGCAATGTGCAACAGGTCTGAAACTTTACTATGTGATAGCTTACAAAAAAGTAGATGAATGACATATTTGAAAAGAATTCCGTAACTTTAATACTTCTGAAGATATTTGACATTTACTTATGTCATTATTTTGCTACTAATAAGAAAATAGCTATTTTTCACTTATGGAATGCAATAGAACCCCAAACTACATGCCAGCTTATAGCTAAGGACAAAGTAGGTGAACAACATATTTTATGAAAATATTGCAACTGCAATAGTTTTGGAGTTACAATGGATTTACTCAACTGTAGAATTTTAAAGTAGCTATTACTCAGCTATCCAATGTGCAACAGATCCGAAACTTTACTATGTGATAGCTTATGAAAAAGTAGATGGATAAGATATTTGAAAAAAATTCCCTAACTTTAATACTTTTGAAGATATTTGACATCTACTTATATCATGATTTTGCTTCAAATAACAAAATAGCTATTACTCACTTATGGCATGCAATAGAACCCCAAACTATGTACCATCTTATAGCTAAGGACAAAGTAGCTGAACAACATATTTTAGGAAAATACTCTAACTGCAATAGTTTTGGAGTTACAATGGCTTTACTCAAGAGTCAGAATTTCAAAGTAGCTATAACTCAGCTATCCAAGGTGCAACAGGTCTGAAACTTTACTATGTTATAGCTTACCAAAAAGTAGATGGACAGCATATTTGAAAAGATTTCCCTAACTTTAATACTTTTGAAGATATTTGACATTTACTTCTTCTGTTATTTAGCTACAAATGAGGAAATAGCTATTACTCACTTATGGCAAGCAATAGAACCCCAAACTATGTACCATCTTATAGCTAAGAACAAAGTAGCTGAACAACATATTTTAGGAAAACACTCTAACTGCAATACTTTTTAGTTACAATAGCTTTACTCAACAGTCAGAATTTCAAAGTAGCTATTACTCAGCTATCCAAGGTGCAACAGGTCTGAAACTTTACCATGTCATAGCTTACCAAAAAGTAGATGGACAACATATTTGAAAAGATTTCCCTAACTTTAATACTTTTGAAGATATTTGACATTTACTTCTTCTGTTATTTAGCTACAAATGAGAAAATAGCTATTACTCACTTATGGCATGCAATGGGACCCCAAACTATGTACCATCTTATAGCTAAGGACAAAGTAGCTGAACAACATATTTGAAGAAAAACTTGTTACTGCAATAGTTTTTGAGTTATGAGCCCTTTATTCAAAGTAGCTAAGATTGCTATTACTCACTTATCTTTAGGCCTAAGTCAATAAAACCAAAAAAATTTTCAAGAGCATGAAAATTCATTGGGACAATTAATTTACAAAAAATCTGTAGCTGTAGCAGTTTTGGAGAAATCTGCGTGACTAACTAACGCACACACGCACGCACACACAGACATCATTTCATAATCTCCCTCCCGGGCTAAAGCCCGGCGGGAGATAATTACTCAAAAGTAGTACTGAAAATACACAATGAAGTACCTAAATGGCTATTACACATGTACTGACAAAGCTATCAGTCCCAAATGCAATACCAAGCGAGCTATGGACATAACAATCTTGTATTCAAAATTGTAGTAAAATATCTTTAATTAATTTGGCTTAAATGCACGGAAACCAATGGGTACTGAAAATAGCTGTACTTAAGTATTACTCAGTAAGAAAAAGAGGTACAACAGCCAAAAGCAATCCCAAGCAAGCTCCTGACCCAATAAGCCTGCATACCAAATTTGGTGACAATAGCTCTAATACTTTTCCTTTAAAAGAGCGGAAATCATGCGTGACGCCGGACGGCGGAAAAAGCCAAATTAATATATCCACCCCCCAGGGGGTGGACATAAATACTAGAATACAAATGGAGTGTGAGGTCTGTGATATTGTGAGGTATGGTGTTTAATCTATTTTATCATGTTTTACGGGTGTTAATGGGTTTGATAACGTTCAGCTGTATACCCATCCTCTAATTACTGCCCCTTCCGAACTTTTCTGGGTGCTACCATGGATGATTTCAGTGTATTACTTAAGTTGTTATGCAAACCTTATATATATTAAAATTAACACAATAAAACTTGTACTATATATTATGTAAATTTCAAAAACATTTTTTTGATGGACTTTACAAACTGATGTTGCAAACACAATTTTCAAAGAAGCCGCAGTCTGTTCTGTTCCACGTCATTGTGCAGATGTTGACATGTAACCACAATATTAGAGCAATATTACCATTAGTATCTCTCAAAACATCTTTCAAAGATATGAACCTTTTAGGGAATGGTGCGAGTATTTCTCAGGTTCTCTGTATATACACTTAATTTTGTACCCAGTCACAATCCTTTGAACAATGCAACCACAGAACATGTACAACTTAACATAAAGTCATCCACAAGCCTATTTTAATTACTTAAATATATACTTTATAAGCTACAAGCTTAACATGTGGAACTGAGTGCTTAACTTGGGAGGCCAACATCCAAGAAAATTTCATATTTTTAAATGTAAATGTATATACCTACCATATGAAAACACTTGGGTTAAGCTTGGCTTGGCGTCCGGTAAATGCCACGTATACCGTACATAGAATTTAAAATATATGAGGGGAGACCCTCTTTAAACCTATGTACTTGCTACCCTTTGACCCCTGGTGAACTTATTCACTCTGCCATGCGCAGTAATACAGAAGTATTTCATTCTTTTTGTGAATACACATAAATGTTGGAAAAAGGTCTTTTAAAAAGTGGGGCAGGCAGGAGAGTTATTTGCTGTTTCATATGGTTTTATATAAGCTTTATTTCATATAAATGTAATAGACCCTACCACATGAAAACACTTGGATTGAATGCCCACATGGAAGGATGGTGGGAAAAAGACAGAGGGACTTCCATCTTTCTTTTGTGACTGCCCTCTCACATTTAAGACAAAGGGTACAGGACTGACAACAGGACACAACACAGGTTGTTGAACAGACACATAAAAGTTTTTTCTTTGAGCACTTAAAACACCATCCACTGGCCGGGCCACCGGGCTTGTTAAACAGTAATTGTCATTTATATTGTGATTGTTCTAGGCAGGGTGGGTGCCGTGTCTTTGTTGACCACCCCTGCCTTGACCTGTAGATCTACCCCTACTGCCAAATGACTTCCAGGTGGGCATATCCTTGCCAGTTTGCCCCCAGGTCGTGAAGAATCCTGTGACTGTTTCCAGTTAGCAGGGTAGGGTTGGAAACTGTTTTGTTGTTGTTGTTTCTTAAAACCACCAGCAAACCCCCCATGGCCTGAATCGGGCTGGGAAGTACGCTTGGTGTTTTCATATTTAGTGATTTTCATCTTCTGCCTTCCTTATGATTGCATCAGGAAATAAGGCATATCCATTAAGAGGGCAGTTGTGTAAGGTTGAAACGATGTCATGTTTTTGTTGTAGAGCAGTTATCAGTAAATTGTTATTTTTCTCTATAAATACAAATTTGTGAGTAGTGTGACTTATGAACAATGTTACTAAGTTTAGCATATATATTGTAATTAAAATTAATAGCTTCATATAAAACTGAAGTTCTTATTATATATTTCTTATGTACAACTGTCCAAAACAAATTGTTGTTTACAGTTAAGGAAAGGTCAGAAGTTAGTGAAACGTTCTTGTTTACAGTTAAGGAAAGGTCAGAAGTTTAGTGAAACGTTCAATAGGCAACTAACATCTAACTAATCTGTTTTTGTTTATTAGTAAACATATAGAATTGATGAAAACAATATAGGTCAAGCAGATAAGGTCAAGCAGATAAGCTCAAACCAACATTGTTGCATAGGATCAGTTTAACATGCATGAGCTTGCTATCTTTATCTATCGTGCCTCTATAGCCTTAGTTATGGCTTTGAATATCATATAAACATACACACATTTCAAACTAGTTATTGCTTCTCATTTGTATTTCAATTATTGTATTAGGAAACATCAGTATGTCATAAGAATAATTGGTATAGAGTACAATGTCACATACATACATAGGAAAACATAATGAATTCAACTGTTTATAGATAAATGTCCAAATACTATTATTTATGATTATAAAAGTAAGCCTTAACCTAGGCTACTCAGAGTACAATTGTTTTAGCATTTTTAAGGCCTCGTTTTCATATAGTAGAAGAGTAGTGTGTATTGTGTTTACTGTATATAAGCTCCTACACTTTTGTTGGGAGACAGTTGAGAAAAGGTACAAATCAGATCAGATGAGTCTGTCAGTCAGTCATTTCAGTTAGTCTGAAAAATAAGAGAAGAGTCTACAACTTATGACAGTCAAAGTTCTAAGACAAGTGCTGAAATGGTCACATATACTTATGATGTTCTGAATGACTACAGGTGTTATAAGATGCAATAAATCAAGTTCTCAACACTCTGCTGCTTGTCACTGCCAGTAGTAAAATGGCTTAACTTGCTACACCACCCCAGAAAGCCCTTTACTACATATGGTGGAGATAGCTGGTTGCAGTCACTTCTTAGGAGACTGTCTGATCCAGGTTACCAGAAGAGGAGAGCATTTGGCAGTAAGAAAACAGCCAGAGATAACCCACAGTCTTGCTTCAACATTTAAGCCAGGAGTGATGAACCCAGAGCGCCTCCCAACAAAGTCAAAAGCATGTGGGAAGGCCACAAAGAAGGCAGATGAGGGCCTGCTGCTTCAAATATGCGGTCACCCAGAGGGACAAGCCCAGGAGTGGGAAGCTGTATTGCCAGGAGCCATGTATGCAGAGGATGCCAAAGACCACTGTATTTTAAGCAATGGACACACATATAGACAATGCCCAGGTAGGTCACATCCTAAATCTCTTTTGTAAGGCCATGGGAAAAGGTGCAATAAGTGTTACATTGAAATAGCTAAAAAAGTGTGTATTATACAAAACGTAAAATGTGTTGGAGTCTTTCTAAAAATACTAGGACCTTCAGATGTAAATATAACTCACCTAGGATGTTGAGATGTAAATGACAAGCTCAACAATAGGGTATTGAATTTATACTTTGAAAGAAGTATTTGTTAGTGCTGAGAAATGAAAGTATATACTTCTGAAATTGAAACTAATTAATTCATACAGTATACGTGAAAAAAAAATGTGCATAAAAATTATTACAATTAAGTTGCTCAGGACAGGAATAATCAAAATTTTAATCACACAAATTCACACAAGCAACAGAAACATATTGTAAAGTTAAAATGTACAGAAGTACTGGTTAAAAGTTTAATCCAGAGCTAACTTTGGTACCATGTTCAAAAGTGAAATGTGATGAAATGCAACAAATGCAATGAAGATAGGCACATTTCTCAAAACCCAGAGAAAAGTTTCACCAAACAAAAAAAAGAAAAAAAAAATAACAGTAAAAGAGAAAACTAGAAATACGGGACAGACCCTGTTGTCTGACCAGGAAGATGAGTAATTGAAATTTGCTTATGCATTCCCTTGCAAAAATGTGAGGTGTAACTTCATCAAAAGACATGTCTACTGATTTTATACTAACCACCATCTATCAGCACTGTTATAATCGAGTAATGCTAAGATGTAACATATTACTGTAGTTCAGTCTAAATTCAAAAATAAATGTCGACGAATATTTTAAGTTATTTTTCATTATTACAGCACTAGGTTTCATTTTGCATTACAGACTTTATTATTAACTTACTCATACAAGATAAAAGTCGATATTTACAAGAAGGTATAATTTCTGTTATTGTGGATATGTAATCATGGAAGATATTATTTCCCATCTTGTGTCCTATGTTAGTTCAAAGCAAAGCAAATATTATTCTTGCTAAGACTAATTATAGTGTTGGCTTTCACAAGTTGGACAAAGACAGCAAAGAAATTCTGGAAACATATGTTCCAGAATGAGCTGCAAAAAGCCAAGTCAGAAAGTTAAATGTCTGCCAGTGGACAGTTTAACTGTTCTAAAATAAAAAGAGTGGAAAATCAAGTTAGGTGTACACAAGTAGTGAAAATAATAAGGATTTCCACCAAAACATTGTAATAAAGACTATGGACAAATGATTCATAGCACACTGGAACTGTTACCTACAAAACAATTTTCTCAGTAAGGAAATATAAAGCAGGGTAGGGTAACGAGAGCGATTCCTCCATGAGAAAGATGTCAAAATGCATACTGCACTGCTATAGAGCATGATGTAGAGGTTTTTAAGGAACCATATAAATCTACATATTGAAAAGGAAGTAATGTCAAGTGCTCAAAATGAAGCACAAGTTAGAACTTACATTCCTGCATGTCTGTAGCAAATAGGGAAATTGGCAATGCAATACAAGTAATTGTAATGAACCATGAAAAAATTACTCAACTTTCCTGTCACAACAGTGGGAATTACCACAAAACTATACTTAAGATTACTGAGTGTACAAGCTCAACAAAAAAAAAAAAAAAAAAAAAAAAAAAAAAAAAAAAAAAAAATTATCAACTAATAAAGGAATACAAGTCAAAATATTTTTATGGTTTCATGGATTCTATGAAGCCAACTCATAAACATGGAAATAAATTAAACAAAAAGCATTAGGGATACTGACAGAACAAAAACAAATTGTGCAGAAAGTTAGGCATTGATTGGACTAAAACTGAAATATGGAATACACTGACTAAGGAAAAGTTTGACTTACCACAGAAAACTAAGATTCCTTTAAGTAAGTATATCAAATTGAGGAATATTCTGTCAACTGAGTACAAGGTCAGAGTTGCTTTAAAAGTACATGGACTTTATCAAGTAAACTTACATGACAAACAGACAACTCACAGTGAAATCGAAAGTACAGAAAGTTGTGTTACAGAGGGTAATGCCACATCACTTTACCCGAACCTTAATTGCACAAGCACTGAATGGTAATAGCTATTTTATGTATTAAGTTGAGAGTGTTTATATTATTACTGTAAGGAATTGTTTCAAGATGATTTAAATGGCAATTATTCTTGATATAATCATGATTTGAGTGTCTCTATACTACGTGTAGTTTTTTAGTGAATTATTTAACCACCAACTTAGATGTTTTACTCAAACTTTGTAGTATATAAATTGTGTATTTCACCTTAAAGTGTTGTTTTCTTATTGCACCAAGTTTCCTTGTATGGCAAGAAAAAAAAGAGGATGTGACCATTGAAATGACTTTTGCGTACAAACATTTATTAAACAATGTGTTGAAGTGTTAAATATGTCTACTTTAATTCATATTTGTGTGACAACTGTTTAATATTAATACCTTTGTACAATGTAAATATACCATTCTTTGTATTCTATCATTTTGTTTAGTTCATGTCATTTCATCAATGTCGTCATATGTATGTATGCTCATTATATTTTACAGTGAAAATGATTCAAACTTAATATCATTTAATTATAAGGTTGACGGAGCAACCTTTTCCCAGAGGGAGCATATGTTGTAGAGCAGTTATCAGTAAATTGTTATTTTTCTCTATAAATACAAATTTGTGAGTAGTGTGACTTATGAACAATGTTACTAAGTTTAGCATATATATTGTAATTAAAATTAATAGCTTCATATAAAACTGAAGTTCTTATTATATATTTCTTATGTACAACTGTCCAAAACAAATTGTTGTTTACAGTTAAGGAAAGGTCAGAAGTTAGTGAAACGTTCTTGTTTACAGTTAAGGAAAGGTCAGAAGTTTAGTGAAACGTTCAATAGGCAACTAACATCTAACTAATCTGTTTTTGTTTATTAGTAAACATATAGAATTGATGAAAACAATATAGGTCAAGCAGATAAGGTCAAGCAGATAAGCTCAAACCAACATTGTTGCATAGGATCAGTTTAACATGCATGAGCTTGCTATCTTTATCTATCGTGCCTCTATAGCCTTAGTTATGGCTTTGAATATCATATAAACATACACACATTTCAAACTAGTTATTGCTTCTCATTTGTATTTCAATTATTGTATTAGGAAACATCAGTGAGTATGTCATAAGAATAATTGGTATAGAGTACAATGTCACATACATACATAGGAAAACATAATGAATTCAACTGTTTATAGATAAATGTCCAAATACTATTATTTATGATTATAAAAGTAAGCCTTAACCTAGGCTACTCAGAGTACAATTGTTTTAGCATTTTTAAGGCCTCGTTTTCATATAGTAGAAGAGTAGTGTGTATTGTGTTTACTGTATATAAGCTCCTACACTTTTGTTGGGAGACAGTTGAGAAAAGGTACAAATCAGATCAGATGAGTCTGTCAGTCAGTCATTTCAGTTAGTCTGAAAAATAAGAGAAGAGTCTACAACTTATGACAGTCAAAGTTCTAAGACAAGTGCTGAAATGGTCACATATACTTATGATGTTCTGAATGACTACAGGTGTTATAAGATGCAATAAATCAAGTTCTCAACACTCTGCTGCTTGTCACTGCCAGTAGTAAAATGGCTTAACTTGCTACACCACCCCAGAAAGCCCTTTACTACATTTTACTCCTGGCTTGAGATTATCAAGGTAGGCATCCCTGCATGCCAGTGTCAAGTTAGCCATCTCAACAAAAATGAGGTCGGATAAATGCTGAAGTGACTTCCCCATGGCAAAACTAACATTTTGATTAAATGAAGCCAGATAATGAAGTTCATCTAAAGCAGCTTTAGACCGAGTTTCTGTCCCGTCGCCAATTGCTATTGATGTACTGATGGACACAATGGCGAGGGACAGAGCTCACATGTACTTGTTTTCTGTGTAAATTTTGAACGGCATATTTCTAGACATATTACAACAAGTATAAAGTGTTATTTGAATTCTTTTTTTTATATTTATGTGCCGTTCACTAATATTTAAATGCCAATCAAACTGGCATCCATGTATTTCAACCTGTTTTTAAAATGTAAACAAACCGTCAATAGTACCTAGTTATCTATAAAAGAAATTTTTTGCTTGTAAAAGCAGTTTAGTTAAACAGCATATGTACTGTAAACCGGATACAGTGACATGGACATAATAATTACTTTTTAAAGTGAATGAAATAATTTCCCACAGTTCGAGATTTACACAAAAAACAAGTACATGTGAGCTCTGTCCCTCGCCATTGTGTCCATCAGTACATCAATAGCAATTGGCGACAGAACAGAAACTCGGTCTAAAGCAGCTTGTGCTTTAACGGTGGATTTGCAAGGATTTCAGATTGTAAGGCCTTCAAATTTTCTTGCATACTGTCCTGAATTTTAGTAATGCATCGGTTGAAGCCAGCTGACTGGTTACAGACGTAACTCATTTCCTTGGCTGCTTTCTCCCATTTACATAATGTATCTTGCGCAATTGGGCGACCAGATGGATGAGAACTGGCAACAGCAGGTTTACAGATCCTTGGAATGGCACTATTAAGTTTGGCCGCATCACTGGGCCAGGTATTGACAGATTTCTCAGGTCTGGTCAGGTCTTTGGGTTCTGCAGGATGGATACCATACCATCTGTTCTGTGATTTGGGTGGCCTCAAAATTGGTCTACATGAAGTCCTCCTGGCTCACCGGACTTAGAGGGATAACCCTCAATCAATACCAGATTTAAGTTCTCTAACTTACGACACAGCCAATCTTCAGGGGGAAGCAAAACTGAAACTTTCCCGACCGGTTGAGCTCTGTGTCCTACCCATGGATTATCAGTCCTTGAAGCCGGGAAATACTTTAAGTCCGTGATGTGAGTCTATCCCATAAAGGCTCTTACACCCGACTGTTTTGCGGTAATTTTGATCTTCGTTAAGTACCCTGTCAGACACTCTGGCATCTACATCCGGTCAATCTTCTAGGTCTGATAGTTTACCTTCCTCAGCCGGTTCCGGAGGTATTATAACTGGTACTGGAGACCGGGAGAGAGTGAGAGACTGTATCACCATAAGACACCGGACCGGGCTGAGAAAAGACCGGTTCAGTAGTATCAACATCAGTATCTGGGTATAAGTTTTCCAATGGAGATGTCATTCCCACAGAAGTAGAAGCAGTAGAAGGAACACAAATTCTATCCGGACCGGAGGCCAGGGCGGCCTGGCCGGAAGGAACTGCAGACAGTAAAATAGCATCAGAGATGCTCATACCCGACAGCCTAGGGAAATATTTTTATCACCATGAGATATAGAAGTACTGTATCACTACAAAGTTCAGGATACTTTCAGAGCACTGTCAGTTATATAAAGGTCCAAACAATGTTTAAATAGAGAAAATAAGGTGTAAGAGAAAGATAATGCATGAACACTTTATCTACATCTGGCATGGTCATATTTTGGTTTAGATGTTTTGAATATTACCATGCATACAGAAGTGGCAATACATTCAATGAATGCTTATGTGTGATTTTGGAGCAAAATCTGTGGCTCACTTGATGAAATTCCACCTGTTACAATGGGGAGTTGTAAAAGTCTTAATGAATTGTAATATGACTTTAACAGTGCTTAATCTGCATCAAAAGACAGACCCAAAGGTGCAACAAGATTTTATAGGTCAGGTTCACTACAGCAAGGTCAAATCAAAGTCAAACCATGACATTGCACACCTACAACCCCTAACTAATGTCCCTACCAAGTATCAACTTCCTACACCTTACGGTTTCCGAGATATAGCCCGGACAAGACTTTATAGGTCAAGGTCACTACGACAAGGTCAAATCAAGGTCAGACCATGACATTGCACACCTACACATCCTAACCAATGTCCCTACCAAGTATCAACTTCCTACACTTTACGGTTTCTGAGATACAGCCCGGACTGCCCATCCAGACACCATGGGTGAAACCAATACCCCGACAGCCCTTAAGGGCTGTGCGGTAAAAAATGGAGCTTGAAAGAGAGAACCTGCAGGTAGTCCATGAGGAACCGGTGCTTTAACCAGTGAAAAGGCAACATGCGGGGAAGGAAGCTGTCCAACAGTGATCAGAGCTTCCAGGCGTGCCATTCTCAACTATCATTTCTCATCTAGTTCTTGTAGATCTTTCTTGAAGGAAGGTTGAAATAATGAGAGGTCTTCCGAAGTGTTATAGAAGAGGAAGCCCCTAAAGATTTGACCTGATCCACAGGTGATAAAACAGTTACAGAATTAGGGATCAACTAAAGACTCACGTAATTGCTTCTTTTCCTGATGTATGTTGGGGTTGAAAGTTGTAAAACCTGCTCAGGGGTTAGCAACTCACAAATTTTGCAAGGTAGTTTCTTTACGCATGCATCCTCACCAAGTCCTTTGTCCCTACATCGGGCACATCTTAAGTGTTGGTCAAATGAGGCCATAATATGGCCGCAACCTCCCTTTCATTGTCCAGGTGATGCATGATTACTCCGTGACACAATGAACACACCACGACAATAAAAAAATAATCAACTTAAGGAAATATCAAACTTTGAAAATTCTTGTGAAAAAACACAACTTTCCTATTCACGCCAAACGAAAAGGATGCCATGACGTCACGTCCCTCTGGCAAATGAAGCAGGATCTAGGCCACCTGGCGAGTAGATTGTAGTGTACCGGTCCTGCCAGAGGTAAAAGTTAGGACGTCTTTTTCTGGCGTTTGGCGGGACCGGCTGGTGCTGGAGTATAGCTATCGTCTGTTAGGCAAGATGTATTAACGCAATCAAAATCTTTCTTAAGCTTAATTAATGTGTCAATCTAAACTGATGTTGTTGAACCGTAATACAGTTGGCGTATGAAAACCCTCATTTTTACTTCAAGATGGTCATGGCTGTATTTGTATTGGAACTCAAAGGTGGACAGAAAATAAGAATGTCCCTATTGTCATTTTTAATTCGTGTGCAAAATCTGAGGTCAGCTGAACAATACGATAGCTGGAGGTTAAAAACTCCATACTTTAACTGAAAGGCGGTCATAACTTCATTCATATTGGGACTTTAAGGTGACCATGAAAGAAGAATATCCCTTTTGTCATGATTTATAGGTGCACAAAGTTTAGCTGAGGTCAGTTGAACAATTTGATAGCTGAAGGCTTAAAACTTCCTTTTTTTGACTGTAAGGTGACCATAACTTCATTCATATTGGGACTTTAAGGTAACCATTAAACCAGAATGTCCCTTCTTGCAACCTTTATAAATGTGCTAAGTTTTATTTTTAAAATTTAAAGAATAACTGAACTTAGGGCTGAAACCCCCTATATTTTAAGTTTAAGATGGCCATAACATTATTATTTTTTAAAACATAAGGTAGCAAGAGTCTTCTTTTGATCAACCTCAATATCAATATAATCAACCTCAATATCAATATACATTAGATTCTTTAAAAATAGAAAAAATAAAAGGGCCAGACGGTTTTATTCCAATTTTATGACTTTAGGGGGTCCATAGCTTCAATTTTATTAACAGTTAAAGGTCACCATAAAGTCAGGATAATCATTTGGTAAATCTCAATATATATGCCAAGTTTGGTTGAAAAAAGTGAAAAAATAAGTGAAATGGAGGGCTAAAATCCCCTTTTTGACATTAAGTGACCTTAAGATTGCAGATACAGGGCTTAAATTTTGGTATGTGAAAGATTATCAAAAAGTAGCTGAATAAGTGATTCCAACAAAATGCTGAAATCCTGACTGTTTTTGAGATATACAGAGTACCCATTTTTAAACAATTTACGAAAATGAAAAACCTCCCATTCAGGCATCTATGGTCTGATTGATCAGAAAATCCTTTCTGACCTGCGGATTTAGGTCTAGAATGTACCTGATAAATTTTCTAGCATGGTGTGTGGTTTTTCCCGAAACACGATGACAGGGTGTTTTTGAAAATGCTTAAGGTTACCTTAAGTAAAGCTTATGGTCTCCGCAAAGTATCCCAAAAATTTTTCCCGCCCCTATAATTTTAAAGAAAGATAAGGAAAGAAACATTTGAAAGCCCAAGAAGTGATTTAAGGGAGACCATAATCTGGCGGCGGCGATCAGTCAAACTTACATGAAAACAAATAAGCATCCCTGATGGGCCGCTTAATTATGAGTTTGCAAACCCACAACTGACATATCAGCATCTGAAACAGATCACGAAAAAGTATTTGATTTGGTTGACTGATTACATATTTTAATACAACCAAAACTTAATGACACATACGTGTCAAAGAAAATAAAATTCAATTAACACAACATATCGTATCTATATTAACATTGTACAATATGCTGTGCAGAAACCACTGGTCCCAAAGAGAATCCAGAACCCTCCATTAACTTCCAAGCCACATACTTTAGATAGAAATTTGTGAATATGGAATGAGTTTTCCAGAAACAAACCCCTAGAATTTGATCAAAGGATACCCCTCCCTTGAAAGCAAAAGAGGCAGCCATAGCCCTAACATCACGAACCTTAACATTTGATAAAGTCTATGTCTCCACCTCAGAACTTTCGTATGTCAAAATAGCAGTTTGTTTCAGCCATGGATAAATTTTGAATCTCTGTATGTCCTTGGTTGAACAACCTCCGGACCATCAGAAGCCAGGTGAATCTTGGCTAAAAAGCAGGGGATGGAGAGACTGTAACCTCCTTCTGCCCAGTCTTATGTTTCAAAGATCTGAACGTCCATGAATGAACCACACCCCTTCTCCTACCAGAGGCCAAAGTCACAAGATATTTAATGCATCTAGATTTTTACTAATCTCAAAATCACATGAGCCTGAATGATCAGCAATAGTTGTCTGTAACCAGCAATGGTAGTGGGTTTTAGATTTCTGACAGGGAATAAATATGCCAAGAAATCTGCTATTGAGAAGAGTGTTTGTTTGAAATCCACCTGATTCTCTTTGAAACGTGATTGAAAAATGGTCCACCTTGATTCATAGACCCTTCTGGATGAAAGTCTCTGAGGTGCCTTAATTCTCTCTGCCACTGAGAATTTTTGAGGTAATTTGGTATTGTGTCCTGATGCCAAACATGGAGATTGAGATATTGTACATTTTGGTGAAACCTTTGACTGAATGGTTGTTTGAGGTTTTCCGAATGTGGAAGAAATAGTGGTGCTTTTGAAGATAGATCTATCAGGTCTCAAACCAACTCATCCTTGGCCACCCTGGAGATACTACTATAATTTGGCAAGCATAATTTCTCATCTTTTCAGTTTTGGAATGAGACATTAGACAGTAGGCATAACTGTCTAGTGCCTCCCACGAGATATTCAATGCGTCTATTGCCATTCCATTTGGATCTGGGACTTGAGATACATAAAGAGGTAGTTTGTTGTTCATTTTTGTTGCAAACATGTCTGCCACTGGTCTGTACTAAATTTGGCAAATCATTTGAAAAACTTTGAGATGAAGAAACCATTCTGTCTGTATGATTTTGTCCCTGCATGATAGGCTATCACATCTAGACAGCCCTGAATGTGACCAGACCTCAGCAAAATTGCTCTAGGATTGCAAAATGCCATTAGACGCCCTTGTTTGTTGAGATAGGACACTACCGTGGCATTGTCTGAAGCAACCAAAACCCTCTTGCTCAACAAATGTGTTTGATAGGATTTAATTGCCAGAAACACTACTTTCAAATCCAAAATGTTTATATGCAGATTTGTCTCTGTGTCTGACTACATGCCACTGTCAGGTTTCCCAAATGTGCTACCCAACCCTTGATGGACGCAACTGTGAACAGTAGTAAATTGTGTCCCTCTGCATGAAGAGGGCAACCTACAAACACAATGTTTGGGGCTTTCCACCAACTTAGATGCCTCTTCAAAATCTCTGAGCATGTAATTTCAATGTTCAAAGATTGGGGATATTTCCAATGGGTTTTCAGATACCACTGAGAGATGCCAGAATCCCTAGAAAAGACATTAGAATTCTAGGTGTAGTGGTCAAGCTGGTTTGGAACCCTTCTATGGCTTTTGTCAAAATCTGCCATTTCTTTTCTGTGGGAGACACCTTGTCCTTGTTAAAGTCGAACCTGTACCCAAAGAAGTCAAAATTTTGAGTTGTTGTTTCCTCTGATTTCTGAATGTTTATCAACCACCCTAGGTCTTGAACGAATGTGACCAGTTGTGATGGGGCACAAAGCAACCAGTCGTCTAGATATTGAAAATATGAATTTCCCTGTTCTGTAGCATGAGATTTAATTCCTTTACTACACAGGAGAGATCAAGTGGAGCCATAGCAATACCTGACTGGAACTGATAAGACTGACCTGCAAGATGAAACCTCAGTATTATGGGAACTGTCGACAATTTGGTTGTCGTAAAATTATCTTGTAACCCCACTGAAGAATATGCACAACTCTGGGATGGCAACTGATTTTTTTGCTATACCTGATAAAACGACAGCAAGCAGCCTCCAGGTGCTACACAGCAGACGATCTAATCTGGGGCACTGTGAAAATTTTTGTTGTTGTTGAGCCTTAAAGTCACAAAATTGCAAATTTAATAAATAAATTAAATTTTTATAAGTTAATACCCTATCCAATGGACAATTGCTTTACCGGTCGGCACGACCGGCCCCAACAAACTCCAGAAAAAGACGTCCTGTATATACTACCGGAACGACCGGTCATAGAGTGTGCATTCGCTAGGTGGCACATCATACTTCCTTCCTGTCTAGATGTAACATCATAGCATCTTTTTCATTGTAAACATAGTAAGACCCCTAGTAAGCTGATAGCGGGGCCGGATGGGTGGGCCTTGCCCGTCCATTGGTTCGGGTATTAACTTATAAAAATTTAATTTTTTCACCCAGAAGGCTGGGTGAGGGGTACAAGGACACCTTAGACCAGCCTGACTGGTGTCTGATGTTCTTATGTAACCAAGCATGGATCTCACTCCTGCATTTACCAGAACCCAGGGCCAACAGGAAAACAGTCTTGAAGGTCAAGTGTTTTAATGAGGCCTCTGTCAGGGAGCCTTTGTCAGCTGGTGTAAGACCAGGAAAAGGTCCAGGAGAGTATACCCCTCCTGCCCTTGGGTCTGTCTCTATGGAAACTACCCAGGGGACGAGCGAGATTCTCATCTTTGCTGACATTAGTAGTAGAATTAACCAACTTGTCAGCAATGGCTGATCTGTACCCATCAATGGTACCCGGTTGCAACTTCCTGTCCTGGAACAGGTGCAGGAGGAAGTCAGCTATGGCTGTCAGAGGTGGTGCCCTGAAGTTCACCTGATTACTGAGGCACCAAAAATGGTCCACCTTGCCTCATAGACGGATCTGGTTGATCCTCTCTGAGGAGCCTCAATTTGTGCTGCCACTGCCTCAGAGAAGCCCTGCTTCTTGATTGCTGTGGCTCTAGGAGCCAGGCATGTGGGTTCAGGTTTGACAGATTCCTGTGTAGGGTTTGGTTGAATGGCTGGGACACCAAGTTGGGCAGACACAGTCGGATCTGACTGGAAATTGCCACTAGATCCCCAGAACCAGGGCATGTTGGGCCACCCTGGTGCAATCAGTATGATTCTGTTGCATGGGTAGTCCTGTAACTTCTCCACCACCTTGCACAAGTTGGCTGCTGGTGGGGAGACATATGGGTCCAGATCTTCCCATGACAGGCCGAGTGCATCCACTGCCCATGCCTGGGCGTCTGGGACCGGTGACACAAACTGTGGTAGTTTGTTGTTGAATCTGGTGGCAAACAGGTTTACTTGAGTCTGGTGCCACCGGGAGCATATAGCTTGGAATACCTCTGGATGAAGGGACCACTCCGATTGAGTGGTCTGGCCAAGTCTGGATAGCTTGTCTGCTATCACGTTCAGCCGGCCGAGGATGTGACGTGCTCAGTGATACCTGGTCCACCAGAACAGGATTCTCCACAGTAGGACACACAGGGAGCCTGACTTCATCCCCTTCTTTGTTGATATAGGCAATCACTGTTGCGTTGTCTGTGGCTACCAGTACAGTTTCAAGTGGTTTATATGCAACTTGCTTTCTGAAAGGGACCAGGTTCCCCTTGCAGTGCGTTCGTTTAAGTGAGCGCCCCACCCTCCTATAGATGCGTCTGTTAATATCTGCAGAGCTTGTTTTAGTTGGTGTAATGGTTGACCTGGAAGCATATTCTCTTCCTCCAGCCACCACATTAGGTGGGGGTGGAGCGATCTGAGAACAGGTATCACCTTTTCTAGTGATTCTGGTATCCTCCAGTTGTTCAAGAGCCACTGTATGGGTCTCATATGAAGTCAACCTAGGTGGACTTGTTTTTCTGTGGCTGTTAGAAGCCCTGTCAGGGACATAAACTGCCGGACCGGGCACAATATCTTGTTTGTTAAGGTCTGCCAACGCTCTGGTGTTGGTCTGACCTTTCCCTGTCTGAGGTGGACCTGGTAGCCTACAAAGTTGAAAACCTGTTTTGGATCCAGTTCTGACTTTTCCTTGTTCATCAGCCAATCGAGTTCTCAACAGAGAGCTACCAAGGTGTGTGTATGCTGGAGACAAGTTTGGTGGGATGTGGCTCTCACCAACCAGTCGTCTAGGTACTGGTGGATTCTTATATCCCTCTGTAAAGCCATCAGTTTGATGTCTTTGGCCACCACTGTGAACTCCATGGGTTCTGCGGACAGACCAAAGGGTAGGGCTTTCAACTGGTAGGACTGACCCTGGATGTGAAAACGCATGTTCTTGTGGAATGTGGAAGTATGCGTCCTTGAAGTCTCTGGAGATGACCCACTCCCCTATCTGTAGGGAGGTTGTTATTGTCTCTGGGGTCTCCATTTTGAACGACTCTGTGTTTATGAAGGTGTTCAAGTCCAGGATAGGTCTCCACCGGTTGTTGGGTTTGGGTACCAAAAATAGTCGGTTGTAAAAACCCAGCGAGTTTTGATTTGCCACCGGCTCTACAGCATTTTTGTTCACTGGCTAATACAGTGCGTCCAAAAGGTGGGAATGTCTGTGGATTGACATAGTTGCTTATTGCAGTTGGTGACCTGGTTTAGTTTGGTCTGAACCGGAAGGGGAGGGTGTAGCCCTCTTCGAGTGCTGTTACTACTTTTGTCTTGAACCCGGAGCTTCCCACTTCTCCCAAAACTGATGTAGACTTGCCTCCACAAGTGGATCTAGAACAACAGATTTGTAGAACTCAAGTGACCTACACAGGAAACATCTTTCATACATTTTATTTCTGTGTAATTGTGACAATAATTGGGATTTACGCCTTTCTTTTGTGGCAACCCGGTGACAGAATGAACATTTGCAACGCAAGCGTTTACAAGTAAATTTACAGTCTTGCTCTTGCTGGTTGTCACTGGTGAAGGGTTCAAACCTAACTGGCTGGGTACATATACACAGTCCTTCAACCCGGTAGCACACTTTACACAGTATTGTCATTTACACGGGTTAGAAGCCTTGGCCCGTTTTTGTGTGAAAAAGTGGAAGACTTGCCACGACCTTTACTGCTTTGCTAGCATTGTCTTATTTGCTTCCAAGCTGGCACAGATGATTTCTAGTTCTGTTGAAGCAAAGACTTGTCAAAGGAAGCATAAGGATGAAAACGATCGGGCTTCCAGTGTGACTGGCTAGAAGAACGCGTCTCCTCACTTCTGGCCAGTTCCTCTTCAACCTTCATAAGAAGCTGGTCCGGGAAAAGTGAGTGTATATGAATGGGTGCAGTACGCAGTGCAGCAAGCGTGTCCTGTTTAACCCCGGCGTGTAAATATTCAGGGTAGCTGTCTCTACGTGCCAGGATGAAGTTTGCGACACTAATAAACACACCCTCTGACAAGTCCTGACTTGTCCTGGCCATGGCTTGGGAGATTGATCAGTTAAACGTAACCAAATATACCAGTTCATCCACAGCTTGCTGCATTCTTTCAGACGACTTGCCCTTGCCTTTGTCTACATGTAAACTTCTCAGTTGTGTAGACATAGAATCCTGCACCCTAGTTAAACAACTGAACAGTCCAGCAGCCTGGTTGCACAAAAACAATTGTTCTCTGGCTGCTCTCCCCCAAAGTCTCAGGATATCCTGGCTAAGGGCCCGGGAGGGTGGGGCAGTAGGTAGATTTCGCCTGGCAACCCTACTGAAGGCACTGTTAAGCTTTGGAGACTAGGAACACAGTGGATCTATCACAGTCCTTCATGTCAACATGCATGTCGTACCATTTAAAAGACCTTGGCGTCTTAACAAATTGGTCCCGGAGCAGTCCAGTACTTCTGGAAGGGTAGCCTTCAGCAACAGTGAGGTTTAATTTCTACATCTTTCTGCACATCCAGTCGTCTAATGGTAACTTGACAGGACACTTTATCGGATGGTGGACCTCCAAACTGGCAAAAGGGTTGTTATTTGCCGAAGACACACCGTCAAATTCAGGGAACTGATGCCAACCCATAAACAACCTCACGCCTCTGATAGTCTCCCTGTAGGTAGACTCTTCAGACAGTTCCTGATCAGTTGTCATCAACGGGAAATCCTTGATCACTCTGGAGTTCTTCCTCACTGTCTGAACCGGTAAACTCAGCATGTAGGGCAGCACTACCGGTACCAGTTGGCAGAACATCAGGACCTGCACCAGGCTGGGTGGCTGTCCCTGCACCGGGAGCCTCAACAGGCTGGGTGGCATTCTGCTGCTTCACATCAGTACTGGGACCCTCAAAAGGGCGGGTAGCACTCTTGTTGACAGATTCTCTCATCACAGCAGCCTCACCGGTGGTCTGAACAAGACTGGAACTGGCGCCCCCAACAGGCACACCAGAGGACAAGCCAGTGGTGGAGGTTCCAGGATCAAAAAAGGGATGATCACTGGTAACCACTGAAGGGGGGATTCTGTACATGATTCACAGGAACCGTAAACGTCTTAGACACCAGCATTGCCTCCAATCTGCCAATCTGGCAAAACATTCACACCATTTCTCATCCAGTTCCTTCAGGTCATCAGATCTCGACTTGCTGCTGGATTTCTTCTTACTGCTAGCTTCCATCAGATTCCTTGTGTACCCGTCCCAACACACTTACATCTGATGGGTCCACGAGAGTGGGGGTAGCACCATCAGGGGAATCTGAAGACAACTTCTTTAATTCACCTTCTTTCCTGGACCGGTAGGTGGGGGTGGAAAGTTGCTTTAACTATGCAGGTGTGAGAGGCTGGCAGATCTTACATTCCTGGTTCTTAACACACGTATCGTCCCACACTCCCTTATCCCTGTAACGTGCACATTTCCTGTGGTTATCAAAAACAGCCATAACGTTCCTGCAGGTTCCTCTCTTTTGTCCAGGAGACAACATGATGATCAGTAAACTTGTAGAATTAAGTAAGACTATTTGAAAATATATAAAATTGTAGAGTTCATTGTAAAAACACGTCTACACACTCTTCACGCCAAACGAAAAAGATGCTATGACGTCACGCTGTCTAGACAGGACGTACGATGCGCCACCTAGCGAATGCACACTCTATGACCAGTCCTGCCAGTAGTATATAAAGGGCCTCATTTTCTGGTGTTTGGCGGGACCGGTCACGCCGACCGGTGAAGCAATTGTCCATTGGATAGGATGTATTAACGAAATAAAAAGAAGACTTTTCTGTGTTCTGGGTGTAAGAGGAACCATAAGAATGCAAACTGGAGCTATGTTGAGGTTTCTTAGATTGGAAAATAGGTTTTACATTCAATTTCTGTCTCTTGGGTGACCTTTCCTTCTCCAACTTCTTTTCTACTGCATTTAAAATGGTAGGTGAAGATCCACAGACATGAATCTTGGTCTTCTAAGCCTATTCCTGTTGTGTTTATTTGGTTGAGGTGCACACTGTTTCAAAGTTGTGTCTCTTCTTGTTAACTGAAGGTTGCATGCTACTGTCATGGTCACATGTTTTACCATCTCCAAGGCCTTGCCCACTGAACCCAGACAGGAATATTAAATTTGTATAAAGCTTAAGATTTCTTCAAAGTCTTAACACCTTTCGTCTCCAGACTGAGAAGAATGAATTATATCCTCAATACTGGCAGCATACTTCTCTAAAGCCTTGAGGAAGAGACTTAGAAAACCCAACATCTGGACATGTTCTCTCTTAACTGCTCCATTGCCATACATTGTTTAACAGGAATGGAAATTGAAGATGGTGTAGATGATTCACTGCCAATGCCCTTGAAGCAATGTTGGCATTTGGGAACTATTGTTAAAAATACGAAGTTGTAGTCTTATAAATCTGCATCAGTGGACAGCTCTAAAGCAACTAAGTATCTGAATTGTAAGGGGTCGAATGTAGTCTATCTGCATCTTCCGGGCATGGATTGCCTTCTGCCTTATTCATCAGAGCCTTACATCTGGAATTGATTTCCTCCACTGGAGGTAGAGACATCGAAACTGTTTTTTTCTACTTCTGTCCCTAGACAAAAAAATCCTAGAGGGGGCCTCTGAAGACTCATCAATAGTTGGAAGATCCAACAAAGAACGCACTGTTGCCAAAAACTGTCTGCACAATGGATCTTCATCCAAGTCTTCTTCTTTACTCTCTGTCAAAGATGCAGACTGTGACTTGTGCCCTTAGATCGAGTAAACTATGTGGAACCCTCATGAAGTGAAGCATGTTCCTCTTCCACAGGCAAACAATGGGTCCTGTGATGTTCCCAGAGCCGGTCCTGATCCCCTTCTTGATCACTAGATATATCTGGTGTAACTGCCTCTTTTGATGTAGCAGAACTAGTGGTAGGCATAGGCAATTTCTCCAATGAAGACAATCTTCTTTGCATACTCTCCAATTTTGCTAGGATAAGTTGTAACACATCTGAAGAAAGGGTTGAAGCGACAGAAGCAGAATGATTCACTGCAGAAGCTGTGGAAGTAGAAGAAGTAGAAACATCTACCCCCAACAAAGAATCTTTTAGTTTTTTGGAGATAGACCCCTCTTTAATTTTTCATTGTACCTTCTTAGCCTTCAATTTCTTTACTTGATCAGGAGTGAATTGCAAGCACAAATAACAATTTTCATGCCTGTCTGTTACACATACATCATCGCCTTTACCTTTGTCTCTGCATGAAGGAAAATAATGATGTGGATCCCAATCTGCCATAAAATGACGACAACCTAAGCTTGTTTCTGTCCTTTCTTCACTTGACCCTCCGCCATTTTGAAAAAAGTTCAAAATGCAAAACTGTATTCAAGATGTTTGCTCTTCAACGACCAATTAAAACATGGAGAATATCGGGGAAACTGAGGAGGCGGGAGCATGCACAGTACATAGCTGTGCAGTAAATAATGGTTCCCGATAAAAATATTATGTTTGAAATATTCAGGTTGGTCGATGTTTGCTCTCGCCAACATACAGCAATAGTGAGGATAAGGTACCAAGAGTATTTTACGCAATAAAAACAGGACACACGCAACCATACACTGGTTCGCACATGGTCCTTTGAACACTGCTAATAGAACATGTACAACATTACACTGGAGCATTTTAACAAAGCGCACACAGAACACACAACATTACGCTGAGCCATGCACGATGCTTTGAACACTGAAGATATAACAAAAGAGAGAAAATATGTTACAAAATAAACCAAAATCGAAAACACTGTACACTGAAACAGAACACGTACAACAGAGCATGTGTGATCTTTCTGACAATGCAAACACAGAACATTTAACATTACACTCACTGACGCACGATGCTTTGAACACTGAAAATAGAACTAAAGACAGAAAATATTTAACAAACAAAACAAACCAAGAAAGAAAACACTGGCAACTGTAGTATTGAGGCTTTATACTAGATTTCATTTCATCACTCAAATTATTTTCATGAAAGCTTTTACACAAATTGGTTTTCCTACACAAAGTCACTCAATGTTGATACATATGCTGAATTTTGACAATATTTGACACTGTCATGTCTGCACAGAGTATTGGAACCAACTTACTGAAATAACACAACAAAATGTTATAACCAGTACATCAATAAATATGAATAAAATTTTAACTTGATCACCAATATTTATTGCACATATGGAGCTTTCTGTGACTCATCTTGTTCAGATTAACTGATTTGCAATGACTCCACTTCACCTGTTTAATTGAAACAACACTAGAATGTAACTAATTTAGCATCCTGGAATCAGATCAGTTTGGTATTGGGAGAGTTATGGTGAGGACAATACACCACTGTTTCCTACGTAATATTCAATACATTACAACTGTCAAGGTTTAAGCCGAAAAAGCCACTTGTACCATGGTTGCAACTGAGCCTAATCTCATCAGACTTTTATTGTGATAAATCTCTGTACTGATACATTACTTAATGAAACCACTCAAAGTACGAATGCTTCAATCAGTTCAAGTTCTTTAGTCTGCAATCAGCATTTTCACCTGTACTCAGTTGTTGAGAGTACAAATAATGTTTCCAGTGTGATAAAATAAGGAGAAATAAAAATAATATACAACAAAATGTACAATAATTCCCATGCAAGTACGAACACTTGACTGGATGAAAGTTTATCTCTATATGGTCTCATACCAGAGTAAATGCCACTGTCAACATCAAAATGACGTCAATCTGAAAATCACCTGCAAATAAAAAATTAACAAAATAAAGTTTTAAAAATTTTAAATAAACAAGACCTAGCATCTCAGCATAATTTTTAAGGACTAAAATAGGCAAGTTAAAAGATAATTTAAATTTAGCCAACCTGTTTGACCTTGGAGTAGCCAAAGGTCAAATATGACCATATAAAAACATTTCTAGCGAATAGGCCCAGTAACAGAAGGTTCTTGAAAACAAAACATGGCAGTTTTGCTCAAAAAAATTACTTTAGAAATATTAAAACCTACACAAATATGAGATAAAAGTTTACAATTTCTTCAGACATAACAGTACTAATATATTTTTGTCTCTGTGTCTCCAGACTGTCATAAATTCTACAGAAAAACCTTCAATGGTTCAGGTCGTCCTGCGCCTGATGTTCCATGCCACTTGAACAGAAACTCTACTAAACAAGGGCGAACTGAAGAAGTATAATCCATCTTTAATTGCTGTACAAAGATGAGATACCTATTGGACTTTGCAAAAGATTTTGAAAGGTGCTACAATGTTTTCAAATTATCACAATTTTTAGGATCAGCAAGGTCTCCTATTTAAAATGCTACCAAAAAAATGTGATCCCAAATGCAAAATGTTGTCCAATTTCTGTTGAATGTAATGTGAAAGATGATAAACAGGTATAAAAATTGGGAGCTTATTATATCTTTAATGATACCACAGGTTGCGAACAACGTTCTTAAGCCTGTATCTTTTCTCCACATCAGTGATTTTTGTGTTGAATCTCATTACATAACGTCGAAAGTACCAGCTGTTACATATTTCATGTTAAAAAGGGCTTTGCCACATTGATCTCCACCGTGATGTTATTTTAATTTATGCTACGTTTACAATAAAATTGCAAATTTAATAAGAAAATTAAATTTTTATAAGTTAATACCCTATCAAATGGACAATTGCTAATCCGGTTGGCGCAGACCAGCCTGCCAAACGACAGAAAAAGTCGCCCCTTATATAAAATACTGCCTGGCCGGTCCCACTGTGCATTTGCCAGGGGGCGCATTGTACTTCCTTCCTGTCTAGACAGCGTGACGTCATAGCATCTTTTTCATTGTCTAAACCTATTTAGACTCCTAGTAAGCTGATAGCGGGGTCGGATGGGAGGGCCTTCCTTGCCTGTCCATTGGATAGGATATTAACTCATAAAAATTTAATTTACTTATTAATTTGCAATTTTATTGCGTTAATACATCCTATCCAATGGACAATTGCTGAATAACTACCGCTTGGGCGGCAGATAAGTTACTAGGGACTTAAGTGAACTCATAAACATAACTAACAAAATTTTCCAGGCCTGGGTAGACTTGAAGACAGGAAAACCCATAAGACCATGGTCGGTTAGCAGCATCCGGTTATCCGGGCATTTTCCGACATTGCCCCCCTCCCTTTTTTACAGACCTGGTCTGAGGTAGGGGAAGAGAGGGATGAGTTAAGTCTCATAAGGAGCAATAAACCTCCTGAAGGAAGCACGGCTTTCTTTTATTTTTTGCTTTTATGATATCTTTTTTATTATTATTAAGTACAAATATGAACTATTTACCCTATGTACATATATACAAATATACAAGGGCTACTTGTGGATCTGCTGAGCAGCCATTACTGGGACCACGTGAAAAAGCTCTGAATCAGGCACACCCTTCAGATAGAACTGTGTGAAGGTGTTGTGTGAGTTCCAGTGGCAGGCTGACAAAATCTGCTCCAGAAAGACTCCTGACTGGAAGGCCTTAGAAGCAGCAAAGGCCCTAACATCATTGGTTTAAACTTGAGGTGAGGGCCTTCTGATCAGAGAGCTCATAACATACGATCACAGTCTGCTTGATCCATGAGGGGATAGTGGCAGGCGAGATTTCCTTGTCAAAACCTTTCTTAAAAGAGACAAAGACTAACTCCTTGTTCTGCCTGAGGTTTGAGGTCCTGTCCAAATAGTAGCGTAATGCTCAGGCATAGGGACTTCCAGTGTCGGGGCTGGTATAACCACTGGACCCACACTATCTGGACCCACTTTGGCCAGCTGATTCTTGGAAAGAAAGCTGGGTGAAGGATACAGGAACACCTTTGACCAGTCTGACTGGTGTGTGATGTTCTTGTTTTGCCAAGAAGGGATCTCACTCCTGCATTTACCTGACCCTAGGGCCAAGACATTATTAATGAGTGAATTTCCCAGTTTGCCAGCAATTCCTGACCTGTATCCATCAATGGTACTGGGCTGTAACTTCCTGTCCTGAAACAGGTGCATAAGGAAGTCAGCAACTGACTTTATAGGGGGTACCCTGAATTTCACCCGATTACTGAGTCACCACTTTGTAAAAAAGGCCCACTTTGCCTCATAGACTGATTTGGTTGATCCTCTCTGAGGAGACTCGTTCATGCTACGACTGCCTCACAGAAGCCCTGCTCCTTGATTACTGAGGCTCCAGGAGCCATGCATGTAGATTTAGGTTTGGCAAGGAGGAGTCTGTTTGATTGGCTGAGTGAGCATGTTTGGAAGGCTTGGCAGGCTCAGTGGCCTTTGGCTGGACATGGCCACTAGATCCAAGAACTAAGGCATGTTGGGCCACCCAAGGGCAATCAGAATGATTCTTTGATATGGGTAGTCCTGCAAGTTCTCCACCACTTTGCCCAAGATGGCTGCTGGTGGGAAGACATATGGATCTAGATCCTCCCATGACAGGCTGAGTGCATCGACTGCCAAGGCTAGGGGATCCGGTACTGGTGATACAAATTTGGCCAGCTTCTTGTTGAACCTGGTTGCAAATAGGCTGGTGCCACCTTTTGCATATTGCTTTAAAAACCTCTGGGAGGAGTGACCATTCTGTCTGAGCCGGCCTGGAATGTGTCGGGCTTTAAGAGTAACATGTTTCCTGCAGCACCAGGTCAGGCTTCTCAAAAGAAGGGCACACAGAGGGCCCAACTTCATCCCCCCCCCCTTTGTCCCCCAACCGCTGTGCTGTTGTCTGTGGCTATAAGAAGTTTGTTGTTTTGTCAGATGTCTTGGAACTCTTCTAGGACCAAAAAGACCGCCTTTAGTTCCAGATAATTTATGTGTAGTTTGCTTTCTGAAAGAGAACAGATGCCTCTCTATGCTCATTTAAGTGAGCGCCCCATCCTTCTTTTGATGCATCTGTAAACATCTGCAGAGCATGTTTTAGTGGCTGTAATGGTTGACATGGAAGCACACTGCCTTCTTACAGCTGCCATTTTAAGTGAGGGTGGAGCGACCTTTGTATGGGTATGACCTTTTCTAGAGATTCTGGTACTCTCCAGTTGTTTTTGAGATGCCACTGTATGGGTCACATGTGTAGTCTGCCAAGGTGGATTTGTTTCTCTTTGGCTGTTAACAGACATATTAAGGCCTTGAATTGCCGGATTGGACAAGCCAGACAGGCCAAAAGTTCCAGTACGTTTTGCTGTAAAGTCTGCCATCTCTCCTAGAGATGTCTGATTTTTTATCAATTCTACGGCGTTCTTGCTTATAAGCTGAAGTGATGCCTCCAACAGGTAGAGGTTACTGTATTGACATTGCAGCTTATAATGGTTGATGACCTTGCCAAGTTCGGCCGGATCCAAAAGGGGAGGGTGTAGCCCTCTGAGGATTTGAACTACTTTCAAAAAGTTTTGTAACCTGAACCCTACAAGTAGATTTGAGACAATAGCTGGAACATCTGTTACATGTTTGACAAAACACAATTGCTCGACACAGGAAACATCTTTGACATATTTTAATTTCTCTTTGCAACAATTTACAACAACGGGACTTACACCTTTCTTTTGTGAAAGCTGTTTTGCAATACGTACATGATTTACAACATTTAAGTCTGTACTGAAACTGTCTTGTGTCTAAATGTTCATTGTCTTTCTGAAAACACTAGGCAACTGATAAGGGTTTACAGTCTGTTTGCTCCCGGGCAGTAGTCCTGCTTTATGCTTTCAACACTTTTAAACAGTAATTGTAATTTATAGGACTGCTGCCCCTTTGCCAGTCGTGAAGAGTAGTTTGAGGTCCTGTTTCTCTGTCTCTTGCCTTGGCCACAACCCCCAATATTCTTCCATGCTGGTTTATCTGACTTCTTACTCTCCGTGCAGTTATCCGGACGAGAGTAAGGGTGGCAACAACCTTTTTTTTCTGTGAAGAACTGTGTCCTTTACTCTCAATGTTCACAATGTTGTCCTCAGCACATTTCAACACCTCATCCGGAAAAAGCGTAGCCAAGTGTAGTGGAGCTGTCCTTAAGGCTGCGAGAGTGTCGGGTTTGATCACAGACTTGACACAAGAGATAAGAATCCCTTCTGGTCAGGGTGATGTTTCCCTTGGAAACAAACACAAAGTCACTTAAGTGTGCCATGGACTTAGCCATAGCTTGACAAATGCTTGAGTTGAAGTCTATTAAATATTGCAGTTCATCTGTGGCAGTAGACACCTTGCTTTAAGACTTTCCTTTGCCCTGGTTGGATCGGATAGTCTTAAGTTGTTTCTGCATATTGTCCTAGACCTTAAACAGGCATCTCTTGAAGCCGGGCTGTTTGATTGCAGATCACACTAGCCTCCCTGGCCAACTTTTCTCACCTTTTCAAGTTCTGTGTTATATGTCTAGAAGCCGGTGGGTTGGAGGCAACACCGGCTGCTCTGGCTATCTGACTGTAAAATTTAATGCTATTTAATCTTGAGGCATCAGTCAGTCCCAATAATTATCCCTATGCAATTTGCTGGTAACCTGTCCGTGTGAAGCAGAATGGTCAGTACCAGACAAATTTGAGGGTGCTGGTCAGTTGGTAGCCAGATGAGGTCGGTTGGTAGGTTTCATGAATGGTTCTGTAGCCTTCACAGAACCAACTGGTGGGATATGCGTTGGTGTGACTTTCACTGGCTGGAAAGTAGCCTCTGGATCTGGCTTGTCAAGAGGCCTGGCTAGTAGAAGTGCCTCCAGTCTGTTGAATCTGTTGGGCATTTCTGGTCAGTGGGACTGGCCAGCCAGTATATTATATACAGGGTGACTTTTTCTGTCATTTGGCAGGCTGGTCTGCACCGACCGGATTAGCAATTGTCCATTGATTAGGATGTATTGACGCAATAAAATGTTGTTTGCAAGCTCTCTATTAACACAGATGTTGTGTGTAGTGAGCAAACCGAGGTTCTGTGATTTCATTTGGTGACTAATTAAGAATGGACTACGCGCATGCGCGGAAGCAGTTTTAACCATATGGTCTACATAGTTGGGTCATTTGAAGTCAAGACGGCAGACGAATAACATGGGAAAATACCTTTTTACCTCCCTCCCACCCCACAAAATTGTTTTTAGGTTTTAGTGTTGTAACAGTAGTTGGCACCAGTTGTCATGCCATAAGTTTAGATTATGGGGGTTCGTATGAAACTCAAGCAAGAGTATACTATGGTTATTGTAAAATTATTAGGTCAATGTTGATTTTAATAAACTTAGCCCAAAATATGAACAGTGATGTGTTTTATTTCATGGTAGTCCAACGAATGAAAGCTAAACCAGCATACCACATTTAGTTTAGATAGAAATGTAAAATTCACAAAGAATATTTAAATACCGGTTATTGAAAATGTCATTATCTTTCTACTGGTTAATACTTTGTCAAAAGAATGGTAGGCAAGAACCCCAGTCCACAGGTACAACTAAATGAGCAAGAACTGGAAAATTTAATAAAAAAATTCGATTTATACAAGTTAATACCTTACCTAGTGCACAATTGAATTTGCCTGGCGCACTGCCAGTCTTGCCGAATGTTAGAAAGAAACATACGGAGGAGGGCTCTGGCTGGGACCGGTAGCGTCGGGACTAGCCTTCAATTTTTATGGTCGATTATTCATCCATTTTTCCGACCGATGATCGACCCCTAATGGATTATTTTACTCTATTGTTGTTTATTATTTAAAAAACACTTTCCGGGATAAAGTATAGGTCAATCCGGTAAGAATAACGGTGCTCCGACATTTAGAATCTACCGATAGCACCCACTTCCTGTATATATTGCGATATCTATAAACCAACTTGTAATTCAAGACAAAACTGTCAGTTTATTAAGTAGAAATACCTAAAATATGTTAAAAAGATGTAAATGTTGAGATAAATTATGAAAGGTAAGGTTTAAGCTGAAAATTCAATTATTAGAAAACGACAACGATCGACCGACCATCCTTTTACACTATCACAGACGATTAATCGAGCACATGTCTAATCGTCCCATCACTACTTACCAGGTGGCCATGCCAACCCACGCTCTTGCTAGATGGAGCACCATACTTCCTCTTTCGTTTTCTAACCTTAATATGTCCCCTGTTGGGCTGTATATAGCGGGAAAGGTGGGTTGGGAATCCCTTTGTCCACCAGGTAAGGTATTAAATCGACGAAATCGCTCTATCTCACACGGTTAAGAAGATAGAAACAAATTTGCAAATTAATTTTTATAAGTTAATACCCTATCCAATGGACAATTGATAATCCGGTCGGTGCAGACCGGCCTGCCAAACGACAGAAAAAGTCGCCTTATATGAGTGCATAATGCCCTCACAAGCTGGCCGGTCCCATTGTGCATTCGCCAGGTGGCGCATCATACTTCCTTCCTGTCTAGACAGCATGACGTCATAGCATCTTTTTCGTTGTCTAAACCTATTAGACCCCTAGTAAGCTGATAGCGGGGTCGGGAGGGTCTTATGTGTCCACTGGATTGGGTATTAACTTACAAAAATTTAATTTATTTATTAAATTTGCAATTTTATTGCGTTAATACTTCCTATCCAAAGGACAATTGCTGAATAACTACCACTTGATCGGCGGGCAAGTTACTAGGGACTTATGTGAACTCACAAGTAATAGCAAATTTTAGCCTATGGTCTTGGCTGACTTCGTCAGGAGACCTATAGGCCCAGGCCTGGTTTGACCTTAAGGTCAGAAAACCCTGTAAGGCCATGGTCGGTTGCCAGCAGCCGGTTACCTAGGTTTATACCGACGTCGTCCCCCCCCCCCTTTTGCAGACCTGCTCTGAAGTAGGGGAAGAGAGGGATGAGTTCAGTCCCAGAATGCAGATAAACCTCCCGAAGGAAGCACGTCACACTTATTACTATTATTTTTTTTTATTATGTACATAAACTGTTTACACTATGTACATCCTCAATCTAAGGGCCACTTGTGGCTCTGCTGAGCAGCCACTACTGAGCCCAATTGGTAAAGCTCTGAATCAGCCCAATCCACACCTCAGAAAGAACTGTGTGAAGGTATTATGTGACTTCAGTGGCAGGCTGACAAGATTGGATCTAAGGAGACTCCCGACTCGAAGACCTTAGAAGCAGCAAAGGCCTTCACATCATGGGCTTTAACCTGATGTAAAGTGTGGGTCTCCTGGTCAGAGAGCTCATAACATAGGATCACAGTCTGCTTGATCCAAGAGGAGATAGTGGCAGGTGAGATGTCTTTGTCGAAACCTTTCTTAAAGGAGACAAAAAACACCTCCTTATTCTGCCTGAGGTCCTGTCCACATAGTAGCGCAATGCTCTGACCGGACAGAGGGACCTGTCAGACTTGAGGGATCTATCCAGAGTTGGGGGCAGGGCTGTTATAACCCCTGGGGCCACACTGTCTGGACCCTCTTTGGCCAGCTGATTCTTGGAGAGAAAGCTGGGTGATGGGTACAGGGATACTTTTGACCAGTCGGATTGGTGTCTAATATTTCTGTTTTGCCAAGCATGTATCTCACTTCTACGCTTGCCCGACCCCAAGGCCAAGAGGAAAACTGTCTTGAAGGTCAAATGCTTCAAGGAGCCCTCTTTAATTGGTTCAAAATGAACCTTGTCAGCTGGTGTAAAAACCAGGGAGAGGTTCCAGGAGGGGATTCCTTTCCGGCCTTTGGGTCTGTCTCTCAGTGGAAACTATCCAGGAGACGAGCGAGATTTTCATCCTTACTGATATTGATGGGCGAATTTCGCAGTCTATCAGCAATGGCTGACCTGTAACCATAAATGGTGTTGGGCTGCAACTTCCTGTCCTGAAACAGGTGCATAAGGAAGTCAGCAACTGACTTTACAGGGGATGCCCCAAAGTCCACCTGATGAGTGATACATCACTTTGTAAAATGGCCCACTTGCCTTATAGACTGATCTGATTGATCCCCTTCCTTTGAAGAGCCTCAATTCTTGCTGCCACTGCCTCAGACAAGCCCTGCTCCTCGATTGCTGAGGCTCTAGGAGCCATGCATGAAGATTAAGATTTGTCAGATTTCTGTGAGGGATCTGATTGAATGGCTGTCAACAGGTTGAGCAGATTGGGCAGGCTCAGTGGGATTTGGCTGGACATGGCCACTAGATCCCAAAACCAAGGCATGTTGGGCCACTCCAGATCAATCAGAATGATTCTCTTGCATGCGGAGTCCTACAACTCCTCCACCACTTGCCCAATATGGTTGATGGTGGGAAGGTGTATGCTTCCAGATCCTATCATGGCAGACTGAACACATCCACTGCTGTGGCCAGGGGATCCGGTACCGGTGACACATTTAACAGAGGCAACTTGTTGTTGAACCTCGTGGCAAATAAGTATATTTTGGGCCAGTGCCACCTGCTGCATATTGAGTGGAAGACCTCTGGAAGGAGAAAGCACTGTTTGGATGGTCTGGTCTAGCCTGGATAGCTTGTCTGCTACCACGTTCAGCCGGCCTGGAAGTGTCGGGCTTTAGAGTCACTTGCTTCCTGGCACACCATGTCAAGATTCTCCATAGTAGGGCACAAAGTGGGCCCGACCTCATGCCTCCTTCCTTGATTATGTATGACACTATTGTGGTGTTGTCGGTTGCTACAAGTACTATCTTGTTTGAGCAAAGGTCTTGGAACTCTTTTAAAGCTAGAAAGACTGCTTTTAGTTCTAAATAGTTTATATGCAGCTTGCTTCCCGGAAGGGACCAGGTTCTTCTTGCAGTGTGTGCTCATCTAAGTGAGCGCCCCACCCTTTTATCGGTGAGTCTGTAAATATTTGCAGAGCATGTTATATTGGGTGTAATGGTTGGCCTGTAAGTACATTGTCCTCCTTCAGCCACCATTGTAAATAGGGGTGCAGGGACCTGGGGATTGGGATCACCTTTACTAGTGATTCTGGTAACCTCCAGTTGTTTTGAAATGCCACAGAACGGGTCTCATATGAAGTCGGCCTGATGAACTTGCTTTTCTGTAGCTGTTAGTAAACCTATCAAGGACATGAATTCCCAGACCGGGCAAGCCAGTAGGGATAGCAGTTTCAACCTTTTCTCTAGAAGGTTCTTCCACCAGTCCGGAGTCAGTTGGACCCAACCAGACCTGAGGTTGAACAGGTAGCCTAAGAATCAAAGTCTTATTTGGGCTCCAGCTCTGATTTCTCTAAGTTCACCAGCCAACCCATTTGCTGACACATTCTTACTAGTTCCTGTGTATGTTGGAGACAAGCCTGGTGGGATCTGGCTCTCACCAACCAGTCGTCTAGGTATTGGTGGATTCTTAAATCCTTGTGTATGGCCATCAGTTTCACCTCCTTTGGAATCACAGTGAACTCCATGGGTGCTGTGGACAAACCGAATTGCAGGGCCTTGAACTGGTAAGCCTGACCTTGGATGTGAAATCTCAGGTATTTCCTGGATTGTTCCTGTATAGGTATATGGGAGTAGGCGTCCTTGAAACCTACTAAGGTAACCCACTCCCCTTGCTGGAGGGAGGTCCTGATGGTCTCCGAAAGGCTTGGTTTGCTCAGATCTAGAATAGGTCTCCAATGGCTGTGTGGTTGTGGAACCAGGAAAGGTCGGTTGAAGAGGACCAGAGATTGTGAACTGGCTTGACTGCATGTTGGTCTATAAGCTGATGTAACGCCTCTAACCAATATAGGTTCCTGTGAGAATGTACATAGCAGTTGATGATATGTGGTGACCTTGTCAAGTTGGTCTTGACTAGAAAGGGAGAGTGTATCCCTCCTTCAACATTTGTACTACCAAGGGTACAGCCCCCATTAGGCTTCCAAAGTTCCCAAAAACGGATTTCGTCTGGATACTACAGGAAGATTGCGTGTCCGGACACTGGTCCGGTCTGGTAACAATGATCCAAGTTAACAGTCTTTCTGTTCTTGTTTTGGTGTGGTCTGGTCCGGTGTGGCTGATACAACTTTTCACATTTTACAGACTCTTTGCGCCAGGCCAGCCACCTGCAAGGTGCAGCATTTACACAGAAATAGTTATTTAACAGATGGCTGACCCCTGACCAGACATGATAAAAACTTGTTTGACTGTAGACCACCTTTGAAAGGTTGAAATTTATTATCTTTCCAGTCAAGTCCAGCACCAACAACGGGCTGGTGAGAGGCGTGATAAGGGAAGATTGCCTGGTAGTAGCTTGGGACATTTTCATATCAAGACCACTGACTGGTCTAAGAATTCTCTGTAACCAAAAATTGCCTTAGGCAACTCTGTTTGGTACCAGGTCTCTGTAACCGGTAATTCACTGTAACCAGTAATTCACCAATGAATGAAGACAGCTACTGGTCTAGATTTAGCTAGCTTTTGTCAGTTTGTAAAAATTGTAGTTTTCCTGTAACCAGTAATTCTCTATAACCGGCAAAAAACTGGTAGGCTGGAGTCAAAATAAAGGCTATGTAGCCCGGCACCTGGTCGGTAGACTCCATAACCAGATGGTTGAAGCAATTCTGTGGAGATGCTTCCACATCTACCTGCCCCAGAATCAACACAGAGTTGAATGGACTAGGTTGGTAGACTCTGTAACCGGTTTTGGTGAAGCAAAGCTGTATACCCAGTACCTGGTCAGTAGACTCTGTAACCAGCCATGGAAGTGATCACTCTGTAACCGTTTTGGTGAAAACAAGGCTGTATAGCCGGTAAACTGGTCTGGTGATTTGAAAACTCTGTAATCGGTCAGTTGAAGCCATATTTGTAGATACTTGCTGTCTGCCTGCCCCAAATTCAACAGAGTTGAATGGACTAGGTAGGGAGACTCTGTAACCACTTGGATGAGGCACTGCTAAGGCTGTGTAGCCGGTAACCGGTCGGTAGACTCTGTAACCAGTTGTTAAAACAATTATACAACTATTTTGTGTTGAATCCAGCCTATAGCAGGTTTCCTGTATTCCTCAAAAGAATTCTCGTAAGCACATGTCTAATTGTGTAGGTTTGACAGTTGGTGGGAAAGCCCTTGTGAGCTATATTTAGAAATTGCTGGTCGGTGTGTCACGTGACCAGTTCGTCAGTTGTCGTGTTCTTTTGTGATACTTAAACAGGCAAATGTGCAGTATTCTGCTCATCCACAAACCCCACTACCGACAACAAAGGCCGGGTCCATGAGAAAGAGACTGGTATCACAAAAGACGGGAGTTGTGAAGAACGTACTTCCGACCTTCCTGGTCGGTGAAACACGTGATCAGCTTCGTGATCTGGTCGGTGAATCACGTGACCAGCTTCGTAGAGATGACGTCAGAGGTTGCGTTCTTTTGAGCTGCCCGGTCGGCTGATGCTTTAAAGCAGAGAAGCCTGGACCAGTGCGCTCTGAAGATGAAAGTCCTGGTCGGTGCCGGTCTGAAGTCTGAAGTTGGTTCTTCTTTCTCAGCCGGCTGTGCACTCAAACCAGTGTCCTGGCCATCCACTGCCCTTATTACCGACACATGAGCCGGGTCCACAAGGGTGGGACTGAGAGTGACTGAAAATGAAATTCCTTCTATGTCGTAAATATGAAGTTCTGATGAAAAACACTAAATACTCGAGCTAGGCTGGTGTGACTAATGCTTTACGGCAGAGAAGTCGGTACCAATGCGCTCTGTAGAAATCTAAAGAATGCATCTCTTGCTTCTGTTTATAGTATAAATACTGACGTTTCTTTCTTGATTGTAGCTGGAAGCTTACAGAAGGTATGTACATTCAAACAAAACACTAAATACTAGAGCTAGGCTGGTGTGACTGATGCTATACAGAGAAGTCGGTACCAGTGCGCTCTGAAGAAAGAATGCATCTCTTCTTGGGGAATTCCGTCTATGCTAAATACTGCATAAACTGAGGTTTCCCATGAGTGTAGTTGGAAGGTAACAGAAGGCACATTCAAACAAAACACACGGATAAAAACACCTTGTAAGTAGTACATCCATTATTGCTCTTAATATTATCGATCTGCGCCTAACAACACAATGGTTGAATGGGAGGAAACTAGTAAAATGGCTGCCTTCAAATTTCTCGTCGCTTACTGCCCTCTCATCAACACTAAATTGAGTCAGCTAGGGAGCGTTTCCAGCAGATTTCTTAAGGTATATCCGTGATATGAAGATAACATATCTACACTAAAATATTCCCAAATAAGGTTGAAAATCCGCCATAATGCACACTTTTTCCTTTAAAAACTCTTGAGATGTTGAAAACACGTCTGCACAGTACACGCGCCAAACGAAAAAGATGCTATGACGTCACTGTCTAGACAGGAAGGAAGTATGATGCGCCACCTTGCAAGTGCACAGTACTGGGACCGGCCGGCCGGTGGAGACACAGGACGTCTTTTTCTGGCATTTGGCGGGCCGGTCTGCGTCGACCGGATAAGCAATTGTCCACTGGATACGAAATATTAACATAATAAAATCAAAAATTAATTTTTGGGAACGGGAAATTTTTTTGAAAATTTGCCAAGAGTACACTGCTCAGATACCCTTTGGGTCGAATATTTCGACGAAATCGCTCTATCTCGCAGAGTTAAGAAGATAGAAGGAAATTTGTGTTTTTCCATTTTTGGCAAAATTTGAAAATTCAAAATGGCCGCCATTTTGGGGGAAAGGAAATTTTTTTTTGAAAATTGGCAATAGTACATTTCTTAGATAAGAACGGTTAAGGAGATAGTAGCAAATTTTTTGAAAATTGCCAAGACTACATTGCTCAGATACCCTGTCGGTCGAAAATTTTGACGAAATCGCACAGTTAAGGAGATAGAAGCAAATTTGTGTTTTGCCATTTTTGGCAAAGTAGATAAGTAGCTATTACTCAGTCAGTTATATAGCTATTATCACTAAAAGCAATCCCAAGCAAGCTATCAACCTAACTATTGCTCATACCAAATTTGGTAAAGATATGTCGAATAGTTTTCCTTAAAATGCCTGGAAACAAAAGAAGTACACAAAAGTAGCTAATTAGCTATTACTCAGCTAGCTATAGAGCTATCTTCACCAAAATCCCATGCAAGCTATTAACCCAATAAATACCCATACTAAATTTGGTAAAGATAGGAGAAATACTTTTCCTTCAAATGAGCAGAAACCAAGCGTCCGGACGCTGGACGGCGGTAAAAGGCAAAAATAATACATCCACCCCCCAGTGGGGTGGACATAATGACAGTACTGATACTGTCTGGATTTTGGAGGAAGGAGTGAAGCCATGCTCACTAAAAAGGCATAAATAGCCCCAAGGGCTACACTACCAATGACGCCAAGCCCTGGCTTGGAAATCTCAAATCTTGCCACCCACAAAAAGATGAAAACTAAAAGGGGATTGTGGGGTCACTTGGGGAAAACATAATACATTATATATATTAAGTACTGTCTTAACAAAAAGCTAAAAGACCTTACCAAACATCCTGAGGAGGTAGGCATTTACCTAGACCCTGGGATTTAGACTCTTGAAACTCGGTTGAAGCGGGTGTGACCCCCCCACCCCCTTCCCGAGGATGACTAGACTGAGGGGAAGGGTCTAGGACTTGTTAAGCCGCTGTTAATGTACCCAGATACATCTTGTTGTTATCTGACCAAAGGAGATCTTTTAGGAAATTAGTTGTAAATGTGTGTGAGCTTTCCAGTGACAGGCTTGCATGATTTGGTCTACCAAAAACCCTACCGTATAAGGCCTTAGAGATTGTGAAGGCTATAATGTCATGCGCTATAACTTGGACCAAGTCCAAGGTCTGCTTGTTTGAAAACCAAGTAAGATAGTTATTTTAACCAAGAAGAGAGTGTAGCGGGTCTGATGTCTGAGGTATGACCTTTTGAAGGAACTAAATGGTAGGGATCGAGACCCTCTCAGGTCTTTGGTTCAACCTAGATAATACCTCAGGGCCCGTACCGAACACAAGGTCTTGACTTCTTGAATAGTCTATTTACAATAGTAGTCAAAGCAGGAATAGTCACCGGAGACACACTTTGAGAACCTTCTCTTGCTAGTTGGTTTTTGGCTAAGAAATCTGAAGAGGAGAACAAGGTAACCTTTTCCCTTTGACCTGAATTAAATATTTGTTTGCAGAACAGGCGTGGATTTCGCTGTGGCGCTTGCTTGAGGCGAAGCTAGTAAGAAAACAGTTGGAGCGAAGAGATGTTTGAGGTCTGTGTCCTTCATAGGCTCAAAGGGTGCTTTTGTGAGCTCATTAAGCATGACAGAAAAGGTTCCATTTGCGAGATTCCTGGAACTTAGGGACAATCCCTGAGAAAACTGGAGAGTAACCTGTTAAGGTCTGTGTTTGGGGAATGTGGTGCCCAGTTGGGCCCAAGGTGTCAACAATGGCCGTCCTGTAACCATCAATGGTCAAAGGGGGCCTGTTTAGAACTTGGTATAGGTACACAAAAAATCTGAGACTTGTTTCACAGAGGGAGTGCAGAAGCCCACCGAATTTTCTCTGCAACATTTCTCAAATAGGGCCCACTTTGACTTGTACATGGTCTTTGTTGAAGACCTTTGAGGGGCAGCAATTCTCTCTGCCACCTCCACAGAAAAGCCTTGTTCTTGGAGCTGTCCACTCCTACACACCAGGCGCTGAGGTTGAGATGTAGTGGCTTGCTGTGAAGCACATAATTGTGAGACTGTTTGAGAAGAGTTGTTGACACTAGAAGCTGAAGTGGGATGTCTGTTGAGAGCTGCACTAGGTCCCAAAACCAGGGCATCCCTGGCCAGCCTGGGGCTATTACAATGATCAAGCAAATGAACTGCCTGATTTTGGATCACCTTGTGAAGGAGAGCCGTAGGAGGGTAAGCATAAGCAGAGAGACCCGACCAGTTATGTTTAGAGCATTTATGTCCCAAGCATTTGGTCTGGGACTGGAGACACATACAGTGGAAGTTTGTGGTTCAGACGAGTGGGAAATAGATCTACATGAGGGGTGAACCACTTAAGATCTGTTGAACACCTGCGGATGCAGTGACCATTCTGTTGACTGAACTGGGTTTGACTTGGACAGAAGATCTTTCATCACATTCAGACACCTTTAAGGTTATCTGGTAATGATGGCACAGGTCATGATCTTCCACAGGAGAGCACACATCTCCGCCAAGAGGGTTCCTCCTTGTTTGTTGATGTAGGCTATCACTGTTCAGTTGTCCATTGCAACCAACACCGTTTGGTTTTGACACTGGACCTTGAAACTTGAAGGACCAGAGAAACTGCCTTCAACTCTAGAACATTTATGTATAGCCTTTTTCCCTGTCTGACCACAGACGCTTGTAGAGGCTTGCTCTAAGTGAGAGCCCCAACCTTCATCTCAGGCGTCTATTAAGAGTTGGATCTTGTGGTCTTGGGATAAAGGTCTGCACCTTTCATCATGCTTGAGGGACTTGCCACCACTCTAGGTGAGGTGAAAAAGACTCTGTCCAAGGAAGGAGGCTGTGCAATGGCTGAGCATATCTCCAGTGCTCCTTAAGGTGAAACTGAAAAGGGGCCTCAAGTGAAGGCATCTCTCCGGGACCATCTTCTCCGTTGAGGCAAGCAACCCAATTAGCGACATCAAACATCCTGAAGTCAAAAATATGTTGGACTTTCAGTGTAGGATCAAATCCTGAAAATTGAGCCAGTGGGTTAACAAGGGCTAAATCTAGGTGAAATTCGTAGCCCACGAATGGAAACACCTGAGTAAGTTGAGGTCGGACTTCTCCTGATTTATTATCCACCCTAAGGACTGTGTTAGGAACTTCCTTGAGCTTTGAGAATGGGAATGAGAAAGTATGCGTTTGACAGGTCTGACACGACATCCATTCCCCTGGAATCAGAGAGGCCCTGATGGACTCTGGAGTTTCCATTTGAACCTTTCTACAAGTAGAAAGGGGGGTGAGCCTGCTTATGTCTGTCAATGGCCTCCACCCTTGGTGTCTGACTCTTATTTTTTTTTTAAATTCTAACTTTCTAGGCATGTGTGACCTTGTTTCACTGTAACCTTAGTCATATAACTTTTGACCTTTCCCAAGGTCAGGTGTAACTCTGTGATGTCTATCTCTGGTCACACGCTTTGCTGTCAAGGTCAAGAACTGTGACCTTTACCCTTTGTGACTTTGGCGAGGTCAAGAATTATGACCTCCAATTTTTATTTTGGCTATCAAGGTCAGACTGACTGGCTCAGTTAACTTAGTGTATGAAGTTTAATTCTGTGGTTTTCTATTTTATGTATTCATGTATTGGATTTATGATAATTTGTATTTATATCATGGGACATGTAAATATTGGTAGAAATGATGAATGTATTTACACATGTTAAAGATTCACTTGTATTATTTATAAACTGAGTACCCTCTGTGGTCTTGTCACTGTGTTGGGGAACTTTGGGGGGACTGTGTCTGTCATTGGCCTCCACCCTTGGTGAGGCCTGGGGATTAGGAACAAGCGATTGTAAAAACCACAGAGATTTTATATTTTCCACCCTTTCTATTGCCTTCTTTGATAGAAGAGACTAGATAAGAGGCCAGAGTTGGAAATTTGATGGGCCTTGTATCCTGAGTGAATCAGGGGAACTCTGGCTAATTTTGATTGGTGATGAATGGTAAGAATGTTTAACATATTGTTTCAGCATTTGTTTGTTTGCCAGTATCTTTTGAAAAAAAAACAAAAAAACGGAGGCCTCCTACTGGTGGACTAAGGGAGGTTTTAAGGAGTCATTGGGAGGAGTGGTTTTCACAACCTTGTAACCTTGGGTGAGGTCGAAAATGACCTCTGGAGCCTCTGCTACTCGATTTCCCCTACCTGGGGAAACGATAGTTACTGCTTGGAATGGATTGACCCCCATTGGGGTGTTTCCTGTAGGAGACTCTTAGTTGTGGGGATCATGAAAGGGCTGATTTCATAGGGTCTAAACCCTAAGTGCTTCTACAGGTGTCTTGAGGAGGAACTCTTGTCCCTCCTTAACTAATTGTGAATGGGGAACTCCTAAGTTCTAAGTTGGTAGTGGGCGGTCTCTCAGAGCAGCACTAAATACTTTAGAAATATATGGAGCAATATCTGGCCTCTTAGTTAACACAGATAAAACGACACTCAAAGGAAAAAAATAGAAACAGGGAAAAATCTAATTTGGGGAAGTAGTGAATTCCGTTTACTTGTAATTAATTTTTCCGTTCATGTGGAGAAAATGAATGAATTAAATTTTGATCCTTTAATTATTAAAACAAGAGAACTGTTAGGTAAATGGAAAAAGAGACTTCTCACTCCCCTGGGCAAGATCACAATTTTACAAAGTTTAACACTTCCAAAATTCAACCATCTATTCATGTCCACCTGAGAAAACTCAAAAGGCACTAAATAGTCTCTTTTTAAAATTTAACTGGGATGATAAACCAGACAAGATTAGTAGATCCCAGCTGGTGAAACAATATTTGAAAGGAGATTAAACATGGTAGATCTAGAAAAGTTTATTAGGGCCCTAAGGGTCAGTTGGATACACAGACTCTGGTCTGATGATGGATCCCAATGGACCAAATTAATTGATTACAAACTGCTCGTTAAGTCAAAATTATTTCTGTTAGGTCCTTCTTGGTCCCAATCAATCCAGAGCAAAATTTCAAATCCATTCTGGTGTGATCTCCTCAAATCATGGGACATAGTAAATGAGGTAACTCGTATTAAGGTCTTTAATGATTCCATGAGAACCCCCCCTATGATATAATCCTAAAATTAAAACAGGAAAACTTTTCTTTCCGTCATGGTTCAAGGCTGGAATTATAAGTCCAGCTGACATTGTGGACAACAAAGGTGCTCTGCTCCCAATACAGGATCTGGAAAACTCTTATAAACTCACAATAAATTTCCTAGATTATCACCGTATAAAAATTATGGTGACACGAAATGCAAATAAACTAAACACCATCCTTTTGAACGTCCGTTTATACCAGCCCAAATAAAACTGTTAATAAACTCATACAAAGGGACGAGACATTTTTACTTGTCCCAGTTTAAGAATGACAATGAATGGGCTTTTTTGTAATTTCTCCACCACTTTGCCCAAGATGGCAACTGGGGGAAAGGCATAAGGGTCCAGATCCTCCCATGGTAGGCTGAGGGTGTCCACTGCCCAAGCCAGGGGTTCTGGCACTGGGGACACAAACTGAATCAGAAAGGAGGGACCACTCTGTTTGTATGATCTGGCCCAGTCTGGATAGCTTGTCTGCTACCACATTCAGACGGCCCGGGATGTGTCGAGCTTTGAGAGTAACCTGTTTTCTTGTACACCAGGTCAGCACTCTCCACAAAAGGGCACATAGAGGGCCCGACCTCATCCCCCCTCATTGTTTATGTAGGAAACCACTGTGGTGTTGTCCGTGGCTATCAGAACTATATCGCTCTGACAAGGTCTTGGAACTCTTTTAGGGCCAAAAAGACCGCCTTTAGTTCCAGATAATTGATATGTAATTTGCTTTATGGAAGGAACCAGGCTACTTTGCAGTATGATCATTTAAGTGAGCACCCCAGCCTTCTTTTGACGCGTATGTAAACAGTTGCAGAGCATGTTTTAGTGGTTGTAATGGTTGACCTTGGAGTACATTGCTTTCCTCCAGCCACCACTTTAGATGCGGGTGGAGCGATCTGGGAACTGGTATCACCTTCTCTTCTGATTCGGGGACCCTCCAATTGTTTTTGAGGTGCCTCTGTATGGGCCTTATGTGGAGTCGTCCCAAGTGAACCTGTTTTTCTGTGGCTGTTAACAGCCCTATGAGGGACATCCACTGACGAACGGGACAAGTTGGTCCGGTTAACAAAGTTTGGATTTTTGCTGTCAAGGTCTGCCACCGTTCCAAGGTGGGTCTGACCTTGCCCTCTCTCAGGTCGAACTGGTAACCTACGAAGTAGAAAACCTGTTTGGGGCACAGTTCTGATTTTCTATGTTGACTAATCAACCTAAATCCTGACAAAGAGCTACCAGTGTTTGTGTATGGTGGAGATATTTTCTCGATAGGTTTTGAATGGGTATATGGAAGTAGGCATTATGTACTCATATAAGACGACTTTTTATATTGTTTGGCGGGCCGGTCTGTGCCGACCGGATTAGCAATTGTCCATTGGATAGGATGTATTAACGCAATAAAAATCTTGTTTTTGTATGACTGTGGCTCTAGGAGCCATACATAAAGATTCAGGTTCTGGAGGTCCCCGTGTCGACTCCCGCTCAACAGCTAAGTCAAAGGTTGACCCATCTGGGCAGAGATAGGGGAATCTGCACCTAGAGGCTGACTAGATCCCAGAACCAGGGTATGTTTGGCCACCCCAGTATCATCCTGCAAAACCCTTGGTCCAACACATTGGTGACCACCTCACCCAGAATATCCACTGAGGGAAAAGCATAAGTGTTCAGGTCCTAGCAGTGAAGGCCACCTTCCCAGCTTTGTGATCTGAAACAGGGGATACAAATTTGAAAGTTTACTGTTAACCTGGTAGCAAAGAGATCCACTTGAGAAGTGTGCCACCATGTGCACAAGTTGTGGAACAAAGAGACCACTATGAATCACCTGTCCGTGTCTGGAAAGCTTGTCTGTGATATCATTCAGGTGACCTGGAATGTGCCTGGCCTTGGACACTATTTGTCTGAGGTTGCACCAAGAGAACAGTCTCCATAGGACACAAAGAGGGCCTGAGCCTCTTTGTTTATGTTAGACAACTGTTGTGTTGTCTATGGCTACCAGAATGGTCTGGCCCCAACACAAGCAGTCAGACAGATTGCCAGCAGGACTGCTTTCAGTTCTATGAAATTTATGTGCAATTTGCCTTATGGCTCTGAGAAGAGACCTTTTGCTGTACAGTCCCCTATATGTGCGCCCCAACCTTCATTTGATGCACCTGTAAACAGCTGCAGAACATGTTGAAGAGGAAGAAGCTTGTTATGCTAATTCTCTTGTTTAGGCATCACCAAAGCATGGGAGAGGTCGAACTGATATCTTTTAAAGTAGAAACTTGGGGATCAGTTCCAACTTTGCCCAATCTGTGAAGATTTTAGAAGAAGTAGCATAGTCTGGGTGGAAGGTGTGACAGCTGAAAACCCAAGGCTGAGTAATTGCCAGCCCAGGCAAAACAGTCTACTACAAAGGCTTCTGGTGGTTGACCGGCTCAGTAGCACTTCCAGTCGTAGTGGAGAAACCAGGTTCCTGTTGATGGTCCGTCAAACCAGCTGAACTAACTGGGGGAGTTGGTTGTGGGACGACAGGTTCCAGAGAGTGCTGAAGAAAAGCTGGAGCAAACTTGAAACCTGCCGCAAAGTCCCAGGTCAACCGAACCGGATGAACTAGGGCACTGTACAGGCAAGTGAGAAGTAGGCCCCAAAGCGGGGCGACAGCCAAGGAATAAAAGGACTAGTAGAGACCACGCCGCTTGGGGGGGTGAAGAGAAACTTTAACCTTGACCGGAGAGAAAACAAGGCTAGCTTTAGAGGAAGAGCACCCACTGAGCTTCCAGTCTGGTAAAGCAGGAAGAAAACTGGTCCTTGAAATCTGCAAACTCAGAGCTTTATGGGTGAAGGAGAAATGTCAGTAGATTCCATTTATTCCCCAGCTCCAACACTAGAAGAGGGGCCAAGCACAGACACTGATAAGGGATGCACCAGTTTCTCTCCCTTGTCTGACTTTTTTTTGTCTTTTCTGTTTTAAAATGCATGCACACTCAATTGCTGGATTTGCTCTGGAGTTAAAGAGGCACATACAAAGCAAACGTCTTCACCCAGAACACAAGTGGTCTGATCCCTTTTCACAACAAGGCCCACACTTTTGGTGGGTATCAAATGTGTTTTTACACAAATTTTAAGCATCTCATTGGACTGAGTACAACGAAAAAGAGGAAGTTATGTCACCAGCCACCTGGAGAGTGTGGGAGGTACTAGCTCATAGAGAGTGGGGGCAACACTAACACCAGATCCGCTGGAAGAGACTCAGGACATCTTTTTCTGATGTTTGGCGAGACCGGCATGCAAAGGACTTATGGCAATTGTCTGTGAGGTAAGATATATTAACGTAATAAAATTTAAGACCCAACAATCTTGAAAGTGTTGCCATGTCAACAGTTGCTACTAGATACACCCCAAAACCTAATCAGCTGTAAACCCTCTTGGGATAAACATACCCTGATAATTTGGTGCAAATCCATTTATGGGATTAAAGCTGAGGAAAACCCACAATCTTTATGCCCAACGCCTCCGCCCAGAGGGTGCAGAGGACAACTATAACCCCAGCCTTTAGGGGCTTGGGTTAAAAACATATAGCTCTGAGGAAATATTTTGCATTTTCACTTTACCTTCATTTTAAATTATATTTATTCACTTCAAAATATCTCATGAATAAATATTTCCTGTTTAAATTATGGCTCATGTACGATTGCTGTCAATTTTCACTATATCAGTACAAGTATTCGAAATCCTGGATTTCATTTGGTTACCAAGCCTCAGAATCCAATTTTAATTTTTAGAACCCATCTGACCCTATCATCTGTACAAATAAGTGTAAATCGGTCCTCAATGGTGTCATTGTGCACCTACCTGCAACTACAGACAGCCACAATGATAACGACCAGCAGTAGTAGTAGCACCTGCACTAGCACCTGCCCCAATGTTGATGGCCGTGTTGTCACATTCATCAGTGGCTGAAGATGGAAACAAAAAAGAGGGAAATGGATAATATGTAAGATATACTGGGTATGTATTTGCTATTCCCTTTGATTAAGATAAAACTTATAAGCTTGTTTGATTTTCAGTAAAAATTTGGTTAAGTAGACTGAGGCAAGTACACTCAAGTGTGAGAAACTTGCAAAAAAAAATTCATCATAGGATCTCAAATTTGCCAGTGAGGATATCAACCTTCTATTTCCTTGACTTTTCACATTTCAGATTTTTGTTTGACTACTTTTTTTGCACAGTTATATTATACGTACAGACTACAGAACATAAATAAACAAAGAGAAAAAACACAAAGACCATCTTGCTTGTCTTAGTTTTAGCGGATGTCCTTCAGTGGCGTATCTCACCCACTACGCTGAAATTATACGCACTACCATAAACATGAAAATTTTGATTACTTAAATGTAGCTTTTATAAGCTACAAGCTTACCATGTGGGACTGAATGCTAACTCGGGTGGCCGCAGGACTCCAGCTAACGACAAAGAAAAATGGACATTTGGATTTGGCCGAGTCCATGGTTTAGTATGTACCATAGCAGTGTCGTTTGGTAGTTCATCCTTCTTCTGTCGTGGTAAATTTAGCCCATACCCCCTCAGCTGAAATACAGCGGAGAGGAAGGCTGGGACTTTTCTCAATCCCACATGTTAAGCTTGTAGCTTATAAAAGCTACATTTAAGTAATTAAAATTTTCAATTTTATGGCGCTACAATAGCTTACCATGTGGGACTGAATGCTGAATTCAACCACCCGGTGGCGGGATTACAGCTGAGACTGGAAGAAAGTTGTTCATTTTTCGAGAATTTAGAATTAAAAATATATCAAAATATTGCCAAATTACCAGTTTAAGTCCCAGTTACAGAGCCCCAGTTCTAAAGTCGGGTCTGTAAGTAGCCAAAAACCGAAATTTAATGAATGACAGTACGGGTACTGTCTGGATGTTTTGAGACAAGAGAGTGCAGCCGTGCTCACTCAAGATAGTAGTCTATCTACAATGGTATTGTCTATATTGTCTATTGTCATTGTCATATTGTCTACAATTATGGTAGTTAGAGCAGGAATAGTCACCGGAGACACACTTTGAGCACCTTTTCTTGCTAACACCCTGGAATGTGTCTGGCTTTTAGCGTTATCTGGTAACGATGGCACCAGGTCAAGATCTTCCACAGGAGAGCGCACATCTCTGCTGAGTGGGTTCCACCTTGTTTGTTTATGTAGGCTAGCACTGTTGAGTTGTCTGTGGCAACTAACACCAATTTTGACACTGGTCCTTGAATCTTTGAAGGGCCAGAGAAACCCCCTTCACCTCTAGAACATTTATGTGTAGCCTTTTTTCCCTGTCTGACTACAGACCCCTTCACCTCTAGAACATTTATGTGTAGCCTTTTTTCCCTGTCTGACTACAGACCTTTTGCAAAAGTTTGCTCTAAGTGAGCGCCCCAGCCTTCGTTTGAGGCATCTGTAAAGAGTTGGATACTGTGTTCTTTGGGATGAAGGTCTGAGCCTTTCATCACATTTGTGGGATTTTGCCACCAGCCTAGGTGTGCTGAAATGGTTTCTGTCCAAGGAAGGAGGGTGTCCAACGACTGAGGAAATCTCCAGTGCCCCTTGAGGTGAAACTGAAAGGGCCTCATGTGAAGGCGTCCCTCCGGGACCATTTTCTCCGTTGAGGCAAGCAACCCAATTAGTGACATCAAACATCTTGCAGTCAAAACATGTTTTGACTTGACTCGTAGGATCAAATCCTGAAGTTTGATCTATCTCTCTTAAGTTGGTTTTACAAGGGCTGAATCTAGATGGTATTCGTAGCCCACGAAGGAAAACAACTGAGGTGGCTTTAGTTCGGACTTCTCCTGATTTATTATCCACCCTAAGGACTGTGTTAGGTCCACCACTGTCTGAGTGTTTACTTGTGCTTCATCCTGAGACTGGGACCTGATCAGCCTATCGTCCAGGTACTGGTGAAGTCTGATTCCCCTTGACAGGGCCATCAGCTTCACCTCTTTTACAATCATTGTAAAGACCTGAGGGGCCGTGGCTAGTCCGAAAGGAAGGGAAGTGAACTGAAACACTTGCGACCTGTGGCAAAACCTTAGGTACTTCCTTGAGTTTGGGTGGATGGGGATGTGAAGGTAGGCGTCTGCTAAGTCTATCGACGACACCAATTCCCCTAAAATCAGAGAGGCCCTGATGGACTCTGGTGTTTCCATTTTGAACCTTTCTACAAGTAGAAAGGTGTTGATGCTGCTTAGGTCTATTACTGGCCTCCACCTCTGGTAAGGCTTGGGTACAAGAAAGAGGCGACTGTAGAACCCGAGAGATTTTACATTTTCCTCCCTTTTGTATTACGTTCTTTGACAGGAGAGACTGGATACAAGAGGTCAGAGCTAGTTCTTTTTGAAGGGCCTTGGAACCTGACTGAATCAGTGGGGCTCTAACTAAATTTGGTTTTGAGGTGAATGGAAGAACGTAATCATCGGTGATAATGTTTAACACATTGTCTGAACATTTGTTTGTGAGCCAGTCTCTTCTGAAAGAATGGAGGCGACCTCCTACTAGTGGACTGAGGGAGGCTTGAAAGGAGTCATTAGGAGGAGGGGTTTCCACGCCCTCGTCCCCTTGAGTGGGGTCGAAAACGACCCCTGGAGCCTCTGAAGTTTGGTTTCCTCCTACCTGAGGAAAACAATTGGTAACTGCTTTGGGAGGAATTGCCCCCATAGAGGCATTTCCTGTAGGAGCCTCTTTTCTTGTGGTGGGGACCACGAAAGGGCTTGTTTTGACAGGGTCCAAAACCCTGAGTCTTTAGGGGTGCCTTTTTTAAGGAGGAAGTCCTCTCCACCCTTCACTAATTGAGACTTGAACAAGACCACTGCCGTGGTATGATCTCCCGCCACACTACATCAAAAAAGTAGGTGAACAACATATTTGACAAAACTCCTTTAAATTGAATAGTTTTGCTTGAATGTACATATTCCGCAGTTATGTACATGTAAGATATGCACTAAAAAGGTTTGGATATCTTCATTCCACCTCAAAGAAGGCTTTTCCACAGGTTGGTTTGAAGCTCTCCCAAAAGTAGGTGAATGAGTTATTTGAGAAAAATTGGCCATCTGCAATACTTCTAGAGATAATTCGCATATACTCATTTTCAGTAGGCGAGTAATTAGCTATGGGTCTGAAACTTCACTATGTGAAGGCCCTTGCAAAAGTAGGTGAATGAGTTATTTGAGAAAAAATTGGCTATCTGCAATACTTTTCAGAGATAATTCGCATTTACTCATTTTGAGTAGGTGAGTAATTAGCTATGGGTGTGAAACTTCACTAAGTGAAAGCTCTCCCAAAAGTAGATGAATGAGTTATTTGAGAAAAATTGGCTATCTGCAATACTTTTAGCGATAATTCGCATTTACTCATTTTGAGCAGGTGAGTAATTAGCTATGAGTGTGAAACTTCACCAAGTGAAAGGTCTCCCAAAAGTAGGTGAATGAGTTATTTGAGAAAAATTGGCTATCTGCAATACTTTTAGAGATAATTCGCATTTACTCATTTTCAGTAGGTGAGTAATTAGCTATGGGTCTGAAACTTCACCATGTGAAAGCTCTCCCAAAAGTAGGTGAATGAGTTATTTGAGAAAAATTGGCTAAGTACAATACTTTTAAGAGATAATTCGCATTTACTCATTTTGAGTAGGTGAGTAATTATCTACGGGTCTGAAACTTCACCATGTGAAAGCTCTCCCAAAAGTAGGTGAATGAGTTATTTGAGAAAAATTGGCTATCTGCAATACTTTTAGAGATAATTCGCATTTACTCATTTTCAGTAGCTGAGTAATTAGCTATGGGTCTGAAACTTCAAGTGAAAGTTCTCCCAAAAGTAGGTGAATGAGTTATTTGAGAAAAATTGGCCATCTGCAATACTTTTAGAGATAATTCGCATTTACTCATTTTCAGTACGTGAGTAATTAGCTATGGGTCTGAAACTTCACCATGTGAAAGCTCTTCCAAAAGTAGGTGAACGAGTTATTTGAGAAAAATTGGCTATCTGCAATACTTTTAGCGATAATTCGCATTTACTCTTTTTCAGTAGGTGAGTAATTATCTATGGGTCTGAAACTTCTCCATGTGAAAGCTCTCCCAACAGTAGATGAAGGAGTTATTTGAGAAAAATTGGCTATCTGCAATACTTTTACAGATAATTCGCATTTACTCATTTTGAGTAGGTGAGTAATTAGCTACGGGTCTGAAACTTCATCAAGTGAAAGCTCTCCCAAAAGTAGGTGAATGAGTTATTTGAGAAAAATTGGCTATCTGCAATAGTTTTAGCGATTCTTCGCATTTACTCATTTTAAGTAGGTGAGTAATTAGCTACGGGTCTGAAACTTCACCAAGTGAAAGCTCTCCCAAAAGTAGGTGAATGAGTTATTTGAGAAAAGTTGGCTATCTGCAATACTTTTAGAGATAATTCGCATTTACTCATTTTGAGTAGGTGAGTAATTAGCTATGGGTCTGAAACTTCACCAAGTGAAAGCTCTCCCAAAAGTAGGTGAATGAGTTATTTGAGAAAAATTGGCTATCTGCAATACTTTTAGCGATAATGCGAATTATCTCTAAAAGTATTGCTGATAGCCAATTTTTCTCAAATAACTCATTCATCTACTTTTGGGAGAGCTTTCACATGGTGAAGTTTCAGACCCGTAGCCTTGGCACTGTGTAGGCACTTCTCCATAACAGTGTTACAGGAGGAGGCAGTCCTAATGAAAGTAGCTGTCAAATTGATGGTAGAAAGATTCTGGCTAGCTTGATGTTCAAGTTCCTTAAGAACTTGTAGGGGAACCTTGCCCACAGGGGCCCCAGAGGGCTTTGGAGAGATACAGATTTTTGCAAAGTCTGTGTTAAGTTCTTGAAGCTTATCTTCAAAACAAGGCTGTCCCACCTTGTAGTACTTGGCTGTTGAAGGGTTTGATGTATTTACCCTCAGGTAAATTGGAGGCCAAGAAATCTTGTTCAAATTTCTCAAAAGCATCTTTGAGAATTGGATTTAAGGGGAGCATAGCAGAAGGGCCTCTTGGCCTCAGTTCCTGTTGGCCTTTCTTGTCGTCCAGGCCTAGCACAGTGGTAGAGGACCTAGGCAAAGTTTCCCTGGGGTCAGGGAGATCTAGAATTTGCCTGAAGGTTTCCACGTCCTCAGCATATTGAGAAGGGAGGTCAGACATATCTACCTCCCTGTAAAAAACTGGATCTGTGCTATCCTGATGTTCAGGCTCCTGAGGAGTCTTATGTTGAGATTTAGTAGGCTTTTTAGTTGGGGGCAGAGGACTCATCTTCCTCTGAAGAAGATGACTGAGAATAATATTTTGCCCATATCTTGTGCTTTTTAGGGCGTTCCGATTCAGAGTGATTTTAGGGCGTTCCGATTCGGAGTGATCTTCCGAGTGGTCGCATTCAATATCCGATTGCTTGGAAGTCAATCAGTATTTGACTGTTGAAGCAGGGGTTTGATATATTTACCCTCAGGTAAATTAGAGGATAAGAAATCCTGTTCAAACTTCTCAAAAGTGTCTATCTACATATCTGCCACCATGTAGAAGACTGGGTCTGTGCTATCCTGTTGATGTTCAGTCTCAGAAGGAGCCTTTTGTTGAGGTTTAGTAGACTTTTTGATACGGACAGAGGACTGATCTTCCTCTGAAGAAGATGACTGAGAATAGTACTTTGCCTGAAACTTTTTACCCTCAGGTAAATTAGAGGATAAGAAATCCTGTTCAAACTTCTCAAAAGTGTCTATCTACATATCTGCCACCATGTAGAAGACTGGGTCTGTGCTATCCTGTTGATGTTCAGTCTCAGAAGGAGCCTTTTGTTGAGGTTTAGTAGACTTTTTGATACGGACAGAGGACTGATCTTCCTCTGAAGAAGATGACTGAGAATAGTACTTTGCCTGAAACTTTTTACCCTCAGGTAAGTTAGAGGATAAGAAATCCTGTTCAAACTTCTCAAAAGTGTCTATCTACATATCTGCCACCATGTAGAAGACTGGGTCTGTGCTATCCTGTTGATGTTCAGTCTCAGAAGGAGCCTTTTGTTGAGGTTTAGTAGACTTTTTGATACGGACAGAGGACTGATCTTCCTCTGAAGAAGATGACTGAGAATAGTACTTTGCCTGAAACTTGTGTTTTTTCTTGTCCGAGTGCTTCTTTGCTTTGGAACACACCCTTTTAGGTTGCTCCGAATGGTACTCGGATTGGTGATCCGAGTGCTTGGCAGCATGGTCGGACCGGACACTTTGAGTGTACTTTGGTGAAAGTGGAGGACCATATACATCTGTGTCCATGGGTTGAGCATCTAAGTGGTCAGATGCCCACGTAGTCGGATCTGAAATCCGATTGGTCGGGTCTGGTTGTTTACTTGGTCCAGCTTTTGATAAAAAGACAGAGGTCTTATCTACCTCAGCCTCGGAGGCTTTTTTCATTGACTGCATTTCGTCTCACAGAGACTTCATAGCCTAGAGCATGGACGCTTGAAAGACCCCCATTTGATGCTGGAGTTGGATGTTAAATTGATTACCCAGGGATTTTTCTAGTCTACTCTCTATTTTATTCTGCAAGGCAGTACCTGGGGTAGGTGGGAAAGACAAAGACTCAAAACTGGAAAATTTAATAGTAAATTAAATTTTTATAAGTTAATACCTTACCTAGTGGATGGATGCATTTGTCTGGCGCCCTGCCAGTCTCGCCAAACGTTCAAAAAAAAGGTCCTGAGCTGGGCTCTGGCCGGGACCGGTAGTGTCCTGTTCACTTGCCAAGTTGCTGTGTAGCCTCCCTGCTATACATCGTATACATCTAAATTCTCCCATGACCGACTCATTGTGTCAAGTGCCCAGGCTGTCGGATCCGGTACTGGAGATACAAACTTGGGAAGGTTGTGGTTGAACCGGGTTGCAACAAGTCTACTTGTGGCCTGGCCCATCTCCAGCACAAGAGATTGAACACATGCTGAGAGAGGGACCATTCTGTCTGGATCAGCTGGTTGTGTCTGGAAAGCTTGTCTGCTATCACATTCAACTGACCCAGAATGTGTTGGGCCCTCAGAACTATTCCTCTTGGGTGACACCAAGACAGAAGCCTCCAAAGGAAGGCACGGAGAGAGCCTGATCTCATACCGCACTGTTTGTTTATGCAGGAGACTACGGTTGTGTTGTCCATCGCTACAAGAACAATCTGATCCCTGCAAAGATTCTCGAAACTCTTTGGGCCAGAAGGCCTTCAACTCCAAGAAATTTATGTGGAGGCGACTTTCTGAGACTGACCAAAGGCCTCCTGCAGTGGAGTCCCGTAAGTGTGCCCCCCAGCCTTCATTTGAGGCATCTGTAAACAGCTGAATAGCGTGTTGAAGGGGGTGCCGAGGTTGGCCCCGTAGTACATTGTTCTCATCCAACCACCAATCTAGGTGAGGATGGAGTGACTGGGGTACCGGAATGACCTTTTCCAAAACTTCACGGACATGCCAGTGTCGCTTCAAGTGCCATTGGATGGGTCTCATGTGAAGGCGACCCGACCACACCTGTTTCTCTGTTGCCGTAAGTAGTGCTAACAAAGACATGAATTGTCTGACTGTGCAACGTTTCCGGTGTTTGATGAATTTTAACATTTCTTGGAGGGTTGTCCATCGGTCCTGAGTGGGTAGGACCCTACCGGTCAACAGGTCGGATCGGTAACCTACGAAATTGAAGACCTGCTGGGGTTTCAACTCTGATTTTTTCATGTTTACCACCCACCCTTACTGTTGGCAAAGGGCCATGAGGGTCTGGGTACATTGTAGGCAGGTTTCCGGACATGGGGCTCTCAGCAACTAGTCATCTAGGTACTGGTGGATCCGGATACCCCTTGCTTGTGCCCTAAGCTTCACTTCTTTGACCACCTTTGTAAATTCGAGGGGAGATGTGGCCAGACCAAAGGGAAGAGCTGTGAATTGGAAGGTCTGATTGTAGAGGAAAAACCTCAGATATTTTTGTGACCTTTGATTTATTGGAATGTGGAAATATGCGTCGCTGAAGTACAGCGAAGTTACCCATTCCCCTGTCTGTAAGGACAACCAGATTGTTTCCTGAGTTTCCATTTTGAACGTATTGGTACTGAGGTATAGATTCAACTGACTTAGGCCCAAGATTGGTCTCCATTTTCAGTTTGGTTTGGGTACAAGGAAAAGCCAGTTGACGACTTGACAACCACTTTTTCTACTACCAACTTGTTCAACAGATTGAGTAAGGCTTCTTTTAAGAACCGGTTCTTTACTGGATTGGTGTAACCACTTTGAACCAGAGGGGACCTTGTGAAAAGGGGTCTCTGTTTGAAGGGAAGGGTATAACATTCTCTCAGGACAGACACCACCCAAGGATTTGCACCCATTGCTTGCCAGATATGCCAAAACTTTAGACGTAAGTTGTGAAAAACGCAGTAGCAATATGTAGAAAGAATTGCTGGTCGGTGAATCACGTGACCATCTTCGGGGAGATGACGTCACTGGTCGCATTTTTTCCTTTACCACAGAAGTCTGTACCAGTGCGCTCTGGGGATGAATTTCAGGAACTAACACTGGATTCACAGTAGACGAGAGCAAAAGGAATGCAATTCCCACCTTCTTGGTCGGTGAATCATGTGATTATCTTCGTGACCTGGTCAGTGAATCACGTGACCAGCTTTGTGTAGAAGATGAGGTCGCGTTCTTTGAGCTGGCCGGTCAGGTGATGCTTTAAAAGCAGAGAAGCCTGGACCAGTGCGCTCTGAAGATGAAAGTCCTGGTCGGTGCCGGTCTGAAGTCGGTTCTTCTTTCTCAGCCGGCTGTGCACTCAAACCAGTGTCCTGGTGGGACTGAGAGTGACAAAGATGAAGTTCAGTCTATGTAAATACTTGAGAGGTCGGCTGAACTGGAGCTTGCCGGTCGACTAATGCTTTACAGCAAAGATGTCTGGACCAATGCACTCTGAAGACATCTGAAGAATGTAACTCTTGCTTCTATTGAAAAAACACGAAATACTCGAGCTAGGCTGGTGTGACTGATGCTATACAGCAGAGAAGTCTGTATCAGTGCACCTGAAGAAATCTGAAGAATGCATCACTTGCTTCTGTTAATAGTATAAATACTGACGTTTCTTTCGTGAAATACTGCATAAATTGAGGTTTTCCGTGATATTAGATGGAAGGTAACTAAAGCTATATTCAAAACAAAAGACACAGATAAAAATACCTTGTAAGTAGTATATACATTAATGTCGATCTGCCCCTAACAACACAATTGTTGAATGGGAGGAAACTAGCAAAAAGGCTGCCTTCATATTTCTCGTCGATTACTGCCCTATCATCAACACAAAGTGAATCAACTAGGGAGCATTTCCCGCAGATTTCTTAATGTATATCCGTGCATGACAAGTATATAACACTCCTACACTAAATTATAGCAAATAAGGTTGAAAAAATGCATACTCTTCCTTAAAAACTTGGAGATGGTTGAAAACATGTCTGCACAGTACACGCACCAAACAAAAAAGATGCTATGACGTCACTCTAGACAGAAAGGAAGGCCAGTCTGCGCCGACCGGATAAGCATTTGTCCATTGCATAGGATGTATTAACGCAATAAAATGAATGTTTAGAAATACCAGTCTGAGTCCCGTTTACAGTGCCCCAGTGGCGAAGACCGGACCTGATTGAAGCAGAGAAGTGCAGCCCATGCTCACTTATGCAGAGTGAAGCCCCACCGTAAAAGGCCTTAGAGGCCGCAAAGGCCCTAATGTCATGCGCTTTCACTTGGACCAAGTCCAAGGCTTGTTGGTCTGCTTGTTTATAACAAAGCAGAATGGTTTGTTTCAACCAAGAAGAAAGAGTAGCGGGTCTGATGTCTGAGGTGTGTCCTTTCTTAAAGGAGATGAAAAGGAGGGATCAAGACCCTCTCAGGTCTTTGGTTCGATCCAAATAGTACCTCAGGGCCCGCACTGGACACAAGGTCCTGTCTTCTTTGAATTGTCTATGTACAATGGTAGTTAGAGCAGGAATAGTCACACTTTGGGAACCTTCTCTTGCTAGTTGGTTTTTGGCTATGAAGTCAGAAGAAGGGAACAAGGCAACCTTTTCCCATTGGCCTAGATTAGATACTTTGTTTGCAACCTAGGCATGGATTTCGCTGCGGCACTTGCCGGAGACCAAAGCTAGCAAGAAAGCAGTTTTGAGAGCAAGATGTTTGAGGTCTGTGTCTTTCATAGGCTCAAAGTGTGATTTTGTGAGCTCATTGAGAACAACAGAAAGGTTCCACTTTGGAAGATTCCTGGAACTTTTAAGACGATCCCTGTGAAAACTGGAGCGTAACCTTTAAAGGTCTGAACTTTGTGAAATAGGGTGGCCCACTGAGACCAAAGTGTCAACAATGGCCATCCTGTAACCATCAATGGTCGAGGGGTGCCTGTTTAGATCTTGGTCTGAGACTTGTTTTACAGATAGAGTGGAGAAATCCACCGAATTTTCTCTGCACCATTTCTCAAATAGGGCCCACTTTGACTTGTAGATGGTCCTTGTTGATGACCTCTGAGGGGCAGCAATTCTCTCTGCCACCTCCACAGAGAAGCCTTGTTCTTGGAGCTGTCCACTCCTAGACACCAGGTGTGGACGTTGTGGATTGCTGTGCAACACATAATTGTGGGACTGTTTGAGAAGAGTCGTTGACACCGGAAGTTGTTGTGGGATCTGAGAGCTGCACTAGGTCCCCAAACCAGGGCATCCCTGGCCAGCCTGGGGCTATTAAGATGATCAGGCAATGTCATTGCCTGATTTTTTGGATCACCCTGTGAAGGAGAGCCGTCGGAGGGTAAGCATAGGCAGTGAGACCCGTCCAGTCTAAGTTCAGAGCATCTATGTCCCAAGCCTTTGGGTCTGGGACTAGAGACATGTACAGTGGAAATACCAGTCGTGGTTCGTAGTTTGTGGTTCAGATGCGTGGCAAATAGGTCTACATGAGGAGTGAACCACTTTTGACAGATCTGTTTGAACAAATGCGGATGCAGTGACCATTCTGTTGACTGCACTTAGTTTAACCTGGACAGGAGGTCGGCCATCATATTCAGACACCCTGGAATGTGTCTGGCTTTTAATGTTATGTGATAGCGATGACACCATGTCATGATCTTCCACAGGAGAGTGCACATCTCTGCTGAGTGAGTTCCTACTTATTTGTTTATGTAGGCTACCACGGTTGAGTTGTCCATTGCAACTAGCACTGTTTGGTTCTGACACTGGTCCTTGAAGCTTCGAAGGGCCAGGGAGACCGCCTTCAACTCAAGAACATTGATGTGTAGCCTCTTTTCCTTGTCTGACCACAGATCCTTTGTAGATCTTTGATTTAAGTGAGCGCCCCAACCTTCGTTTGAGGAGTCAATGAAGGTCTACGCCTCTCATCACGTTTGTGGGGTTCTGCCACCAGTCTAGGTGTGCAGAAATGGTTTCTGTCCAAGGAAGGAGGCTGTCCAGCAATTGAGGCTATCTCCAGTGCTCCTTGAGATGAAACTGAAAGGGCCTCATGTGAAGGCGTCCCTCCAGGACCATTTTCTCAGTTGAGGCAAGCAACCCAATTAGCGACATCAAAGATCTTGCAGTCATAACGTGTTTTGACTTGAGACGTAGCATCAAATCCTGAAGTTTGAGCCATCTCTCGAGTGGGTTTTACAAGGGCTGAATCTAGATGGTATTCGTAGCCCACAAACAAAAACACCTGAATAGGTTTTAGTTTTCCTGATTTATTATCCACCCCAAAGACTGTGTTAGGTCTACCACTGCCTGAGTGTTCACTTGGGCTTCCTCCTGAGACTGAGACCTGATCAGCCAGTCGTCCAGGTATTGGAGAAGTCTGAGTCCTCTGGAGAGGGCCATTAGCGTCACTTACTTTACAATCATTGTAAAGACCTGGGGGGCTGTGGCTAGTCCGAAAGGGAGGGAGGTGAACTAGAATACCTGAGACCTGTGGCAAAACCTTAGGTATTTCCTTGAGTTTGGATAGATGGGGATGTGAAGGTAAGCGTCTGATAGGTCTATCGACGATACCCATTCCCCTGGAATCAGGGAGGTCCTGATGGACTCTGGAGTTTCCATTTTGAACTTTTCTACATGTAGAAAAGTGTTGAGCCTGCTTAAGTCTATGACAGGCCTCTACCTTTGGTGAGGCTTGGGGACTAGAAACAGGTGACCGTAAAACCCCAGCGATTTTACATTTTCTACCATTTCTATTGCGTTCTTTGACAGACGAGACTGGATACAAGTGACCAAAGATTGGTCTTTTTGTAGGGCCTTGTAGTCTGACTGAATCAGAGGGAATCTGACAAGACTTGGTTTTGAAATGAATGGCAGTACGTAGCCATTGGTGATAATGTTTAACACGTTGGATGTTTGGCAGTCTCTTCTGAAAGAACGAAGGCGACCTCCTACTGGTGGACTGAGGGAGGCTTTGAAGAAGTCATTGGGGAGAGGGTTTCCAAGCGCTCGTCCGTTAGAGTTGGGTCAAAAACAGCCCCTGGAGCCTCTGAATTTCGGTTTCCCCCTACCTGAGGAAAATGATTGGTTACTGCTTTGTGAGGAGTTGCCCCCATAGGGGGTTTCCTGTATTAGCCTCTTTTCTTGTTGTGGGGACCACGAAAGGGCTTCTTTTGATAGGGTCGGAAACCCTGAGAGTCTTTAGAGGTGCATTTTTTGAGGAGGAAGTCTTCTCCCTCCTTCACAAGTTGAGACTTGAACAAGGAGGAATGCCAAAAAGGCGAGTTCTTGAGTTCTTGGAGTCTCGTTTCCCCTAGATGTGGTTGTAAAAGGGTCATTTCGGCTTCGCACCTTAGCAAGCCGGTGTTACCCATAGTATATAGCTCCCTCTGGAGTATATGGGCTAAGGATTTGCTGAGGCATGTTGAATAAGAACAGTCTTATTCCATAGATCTAAGTATTCACAGGCTTGTTCATATCCACGTTTAGCTGTTTTCTCTGGATTGGCACCTTTCTGAATCTGAGACTCAACCTTCTTAAAGTTTGACTTCAGGCTATGTTGGCACTTTTCAAGAGTGGCATTGCAAGAACATGAAGTCTTGGCAAAAGCAGCAAAGTTGAGAGTGGATATATTTTGCCTAGCTTGGTGTTTCAATTCTACAAGAATTGGTAGGCGAACCTTGCCCATAGTGGGCCCAGTGGGTTTAGGAGTAATACAGATTTTGGCAAAATCCGTATTCAACTCCTGTATTTTCTCCTTATAACAGGGCTGTCCCACTTTGTACCACTTAGCAGTGGAAGGAGGAGGTTTGATGTATTTACCCACAGGTAAATTAGCGGCCTGGAAGTCATGCTCAAGTTTATCAAAAGCATCTTTGATAACTGAGCTGAGGGGGAGCATAGAGGAAGGACCTCTTGGACCTGAGCTCCTGACGGCCTTTCTCGTCGTCCAACCCCATGACTGAAGTGGAGGACCTAGCCATGGACTCCCTAGGGTCAGGGAGGGAAAGAATGTGTATTGGGAGGGACCTCACCTTATGTTTACTCCTGTCAGCATGTTTTTTTGGATTTAGAATATGACATCCGAGGTTCATCAGATTCATCATAGTATTGATCCGAGGCAGACCTCAGTTCAACATCATGCCTTTTATGAGAGTGAGAGTGCTTTTTAGGTCTATCTGAGGCCTTCTTAGAAAGCTCTTCGGATGGACTAGAATGCTGATCCGATGAGTAATGATGATCAGCACTGAGACGTAGAGGAAGAGCAGGACCATAGTCCACTTCCATTTCCTCATGTGAGGTAGGCAGAGGTCCCGGAGGGTGTAGGTCCAGATTGATAGCACTATTGGATTGTCCAGGCTTAGAAGCTGAAGCCGAGGTCTAATCCACCTCCAGTTGTTTTTTAGATGTCAGTTTGTCTCGGAGAGACTGAAAAGCTTCTAACATAGATGCCTGGAAGGACCCCATTTGCTGCTGTAAATGGATGTTAAGTGTGTTACCCAGGGATTTTTCTAAATTTGATTCAATCTTCTGCTGTAAGGCAGTACCTGGGGCGGGTGGGACAGTTTTGGCTGGTGTTTTGATAGATAATGAACTGAAGGGTAGGGGCTGAGGACGTGGGGGTGAGGTAAACAAGTTGGCTGCAGTACTCTCAAGGTCTGCCTGAGAGCCAGTAAATGACTCCACGTCATCTCCTAAAAGATCGAGTTCATCATCTTTAGAACTAGTAGTGTCCTTCTTTTGCCTTTTAACATAGCGTTTTCTGTGAGTAATCTTGATTAATTGTTCTTCGGTGAAAGAAGCACAGATTTCACAAGGTGATTCAAACATGACACAGGGGTCATCACCCTTGCCAGATTCCCTACAGGTAGGGCAGTAATTGTGTGAATCAAACACAAAGCAAAAGTGGCGACACTTAACAGATCTCGGCTTATCTTTATTCGTTTGGTGGGTAGACATCTTGAAACGCAATAAAATGTAGATGACAAAAGCCTGTACCAAGTAAAACTCAAAAACACCAAAATAAGGAAAAATACTTATCCTGTCGAAACGGAACTTTCACAGAATAAACTATGTTATATATTAAAGAAAATGTCCCAAAAAACATCCAACAATACATATGTGCTGAGAAATAGATGAAAATATCTGTGTAAGTGACAGATGCTACCAATTCACGCGGCCAACGAGAAAGTAGGAAGAGATCTCATATTGTACCATGTGACGACAACCTGAGGCTATGGCCAACTATTTTTCTTAGACGTTGGCCTGGCCTGCGGCCATCCGAGAACAGCCATCAGTCCCACATGGTAAGCTATTGTAGTGCAATAAAATTATATTTTAAACCCTTAAAATGGTGAATGAAGAATGAAGCAGATATGGGGTTAAATATTTTATTTTATTTTGACAGGCTAATGTCCTGTATAGACTATAAGCTACAGCATGAGTCGACCATTCTTCACAACATGAACCCGGAAGTGGATTTTAAGTTGTAAAATATGTTAAAAATACTTATCCGATCTGTGAAAAGTCACCAATTTATGATTCTATATATCAAAATAGTTTCAATATCCAACGACAAGCATATCCTTGTAAAAGTGAGAACTTCTCTTTGCAATAAAATGCTGGACTTATATTACGCAGGCCAACGAGAAAAGGGGACGAATCTCAGAGTGTACCACGAGACGACAACCTGAGGCTACAGCCACTATAAATGTCTATTTTTCTTAGACGTTAACCGGGCCTGCCGGCCATCCGAGAACAGCAACCAGTCCCACATGGTAAGCTATTGTAGCGCAATAAAAGCAGTACTTTTCAAGTTACAACTGATTCACTCAACAGTGGAAACCTGACAATAGCTATTACATAGCTATGCCATGAGCTACACAACAACAATTTTACAATGGTATAGCTAATTCAAAAGTAGATGAATAACATATTAAAACAAAATTCTATAAATGCAATAGTTAACTGATTAACTCAACAGAGAAAACTTCAGAGTAGCTATAGCTCACCAATGGGATGAGCTACAGGTCTGTAATTTTACTATGTTATAGCTGACCTAAAAGTACCTGAATAACATATTTAAAGAATAACATACTTTAAATGCAATAGTTTTCAAGTTACAACTGATTTACTCAACAGTGAGAACCTGAAAGTAGCTATTACTCAGCTAGGCCATGACATACAGGTCTGCAATTTCACTATGTTATAGCTGACCCAAAAGTAGGTGAGCAACATATTTAAACAACATACTCTAAATCCAATAGTTTTCAAGTTACAACTGATTTACTTAATAGTGAGAACTTCAAAGAAGCTATTGCTCAGCTATGCCATGCCATACAGGTCTGCAATTTCACCATGTTATAGCGGACGCGCGCGGACACCACAGAGTGATGCCATAATGTCTCTGCAGAACTTGCTCTAAGGAGAACCCAACTGGAAGGCCTTAGAAGCAGCAAAGGCCCTGACATCATGGGCTTTAACGATGCAGTGTGAGGGCCTCCTGGTCAGAGAGCTCATAACAAAGGATCACAGTTTGCTTGATCCATGAGGAGATGGTGGCAGGTGAGATATCCTTATCAAAACCTTTCTTGAAGGAGACAAAGACCAACTCCTTGTTCTGCCTAAGATCTGAGGTCCTGTCTAAGTAATAGCACAGGGCTCTGACTGGACACAAGGACCTGTCACCCTTGAGTGACTTATCCAGAGTGGGGGCCAGGGCTGGTATGACCACTCGGGCAACACTATCTGGATCTTCCTTAGCCAGCTAGTTCTTGGATAGAAGGCTGGGTGAGGGATACAAGGACACCATAGACCAGTCTGACTGGTGTCTGATGTTGTTATGTAACCAAGCATGGATCTCACACCTATGCTTACCAGAACTCAGGGCCAACAGAAAAACAGTCTTGAAGGTCAAGTGTTTTCATGAGGCCTCTTTTAAAGGTTCAAACGGAGCCTTTGTCAGCTGGTTAAGACCAGGGACAGGTTCCAGAAGGGTATACCCCTCCTGTCCTTGGGTTTGTCTCTATGGAAACTATCCAGGAGACGAGCGAGATTCTCATCTTTGCTGACAATAATAGGAGAGTTGCCCAATTTGTCAGCAATGGCTGATCTGTACCCATCAATGGTACCTGGCTGCAACTTTCTGTCTTGGAACAGGTGCAAGAGGCAGTCAGCTATGGCTTTCAGGGGTGGTGCCCTGAAGTCCACCTAATTACTGAGGCACCACTTTGTAAAAATGGTCCACTTTGCCTCATAGACGGATCTGGTTGATCCTCTTTGAGGAGCCTCAATTCGTGCTGCCACTGCCTCAGAGAAGCCCTGCTCCTTGATTGCTGTGGCTCTAGGAGCCAATCATGTAGGTTGAGGTTTGACAGGTTCCTGTGCAGGGTCTGGTTGAATGGTTGAGACACCAAGTTGGATAGGCTGGGCAGACACAGTGGGATCTGAATGGACATTGCCATTAGATCCCAGAACCAGGGCATGTTGGGCCACCCCGGTGCAATCAGTATGATTCTGTTGCATGGGTAGTCCTGCAACTTCTCCACTACTTTGCCCAAGATGGCTGCTGGTGGGAAGGCATATGGGTCCAGATCCTCCCAGGAAAGATTGAGTGCATCCACTGCCCATGCCTGGGGGTCTGGGACAGGTGACACAAACTGTGGCATTTTGTTGTTGAATCTGGTGGCAAAGAGGTCCACTTGAGGCTGGTGCCACCGGGAGCATATAGCTTGGAACACTTCTGGATGAAGAGACCACTCTATTTGAATGGTCTGGCCATGTCTGGATAGCTTGTCTGCTATCACGTTCAGCCGGCCGCGGATGTGACGTGCTCTGAGAGTTACCTGTTTCCTGGTGCACCAGGACAGGATTCTCCACAGTAGGGCTCACAGGGAGCCCGACTTCATCCCCCGCTTCTTTGTTGATGTAGTCAACCACTGTTGTAGGCTCTTTTAGGGCCAGAAAGACCACCTTTAGCTCTAAATGTTTTACATGCAACTTGCTTTCTGGAAGGGACCAGGTTCCCCTTGCAGTGTGCTCGTTTAAGTGAGCGCCCCACCCTTCTTTTGATGCGTCTGTAAATATCTGTAGATCATGTTTTAGTGGGTGTAATGGTTGACCTGGAAGCACATTGCTTTCCTCCAGCCACCACTTTAGGTGGGAGTGGAGCGATCTGGGAACGGGTATCACCTTTTCTAGTGATTCTGGCACCCTCCAGTTGTTTTCAAGTGCCACTGTATGGGTCTCATATGAAGTCGACCTAGGTGAACTTGTTTTTCTGTTTCTGTTAACAGCCCTATGAAGGACATGAACTGCCGCACCGGGCACACCGGACCGGACAGAATTGACAATATCTTGTCTGTTAAGGTCTGTCAACGCTCTGGTGTGGGTCTGACCTTGCCCTCCCTGAGGTCGAACTGGTAACCTACGAAGTTGAAAACCTGTTTTGGATCCAGTTCAGACATTTCCTTGTTCACCAGCCAACCTAGTTCGGTGGGATGTGGCTCTCACCAACCAGTCGTCTAGGTACTGGTGGATTCTTATACCCTTCTGCAAAGCCATCAATTTGACCTCTTTGGCCACCACCGTGAATTCCATGGGTGCTGTGGACAGACCAAAGGGTAGGGCTTTGAACTGGTAGGACCGACATTGGTGGTGAAAACGCATGTACTTCCTGGACTGACTGTGAATGGGTATGTGGAAGTATGCGTCTTTGAAGTCTATGGATGTGACCCACTCCCCTGACTGTAGGGAGGTTCTTACTGTCTCTGGGGTCTCCATTTTGAATGACTCTGTGTTTAGGAATTTTAGTTTGCTACAGGTTCTACTGCATTTTTGTTCACCAGCTGATACAGTGCCTCCCAGAGGTTGGCCTGTTTGGATGGGTTGTGATAGTTGGTGACCTGGTTAAGTTTGGTCTGAACCGGAAGGGAAGGGTGTACCCCTCTCTGAGTGTGGTAACTACTACTGGACTCAAACCAAGAGCTTCCCATTTCTCCCAAAAGTTGTGTAACCTTGCCCCTACAGGTGGATCTATAGCAACAGTTGGGACATTTGTGACAAGATTTGCAGAACTCAAGTGACCTACACAGGAAACATCTTTCACATATTTTATTTCTGTGTCATTCTGACAATAAGTAGGATATACGCCTTTCTTTTGTGGCAACCCTGTAACAGAATGAGCATTTGCAACACAAAAGTCTACATGAGAATGTCCAGTCACTTTCTTGTCCCCGGCTATCACTGGAGAAGGGTTCAAGCCTATCTGACCAGACACATAAACAGAGTCCTTCTGTCCGGTCACAAACTCTACACATTGATTGTCATTTACACAGCTTGGAACCCTTAGCCGTTTTCTGGGAGAAGGTTGGAGGCTTGCCACGACTTTTCTTGGCTTGCTGTCTATCCCTTATTTGCTTTCATGCTGGATTACCGGACTTCCGGTCCGGTTAGTTACAGATCTGTCACTGGGAGCAAAAGGGTGAAAGCAACCTTGACGTCTGTGAGTGGCCAGAAGAACACCTCTCCTCACTTCTACAAATTTCCTCTTCAGCCTTGGTGATAAGCTGGTCAGGGAACAGTGAGTGTAGATGAACAGGGGCCATACGCAGAGCAGTAAGGGTGTCCTGCTTCACACCAGCATGTAAATATTCCAAATAACTATCCCTGGGTGCAAGGGTGAAGTTCGCTTCAGATAGATCTTGCATAGTCCTGGCCATGGACTGAGATATTGAACGATTGGAGGTCACCAGATAATCAAGTTCATCTACTGCGTGCTTCATTCTCTCAGATGACTTGCCCTTGGTACTTTCCAGAAGTAAAGTCTTTAACTGAAAAGACATGGCGTCTTGAACTCTGGTCAAGCAACGTGACAGTCCAGCAGCCTGGTTACACATGACAGTTTGTTCTCTGGCTGCTCTCTCCCAATGCCTAAGTATGTCCTGGCTGAGGGCCCGGGAGGGTGGGGCAGTAAAAAGGCTACGTCTTGCAACCCGGCTAAAAGAACTGTTGAGCTTGGCCGGTTCGGGAGACCAGGAGCATACAGTGGTATTGTCACAGTCTTTCTTCTCAGTATGCATCCCATACCATCTGGACGACCGGGGAGGCTTGATGAACTGATCTTTGAGGAGGCCAGCAGTCACTGTATTTCTTGCAGGGTACCCCTTTTTCCCATCTTCTTACACAGCCAATCGTCCACCGGAAGCTTGACTGACACTTTCCCGGTTGGCTGAAGACGTGAACCGGCAAACAGGTTGTCATCAGAAGATGAAACACTCTCAAATTCAGGGACCTTGTGCCAACCCATGAAGGATCTCACACCTCTGATTGTCTCTCTATAACTGGCCTCCTCAGAGAGTTCTTGATCTGTAGACTCGTCCCTGGTGAGTTCTCTGTCTGGGGAGCCGTCCTGGAAGTTTCCTTCTAACAGGGAACTGGCTTCACTGTGGTCATCCTCACTTTCAGACCCACTGGTGCTCTGGACAACTCTCCCACCAGTCAGGGTCTGGTCAGCACTGAGGGCAGCATCACCGGTACCAGAAAGCATTACATCAGGACCTGCACCAGGAGCCTGAACAGGCTGGGTGGCCGTCCCCGCACCGGGAGCCTCAACATGCTGGTTGGCATTCTGCTGGATCTCATCTCCTCTGGGTGGAACAGCATCACCGGTGGCCTAAACAAGGCTGGCACTGAAAGGCTCTGCAGACTCAGCTAACTTACTGGTACTAGCACCAGGGTCAAAGAATGGCTTCTGTGTAAAGGGTCCACGAGAGTGGGGGCAGGGGAGGATGAAACCAATTTCTTGTCTTTATTTTTCCTTTCTCTGTAAGTGGACCTGCTCTGGTGTAAATGCTTGGCATATAGGGCAGTCTTTCTTAAGAACGTAGTTGTCTTCTCCAACCCCCTTGTCCCGACATCTTGCACACTTCAAGTGGCCATCAAAAACAGCCATAACGTGGCCACAAGTGCCTCTCTTCTGTCCTGGGGACGACATGATGATTGCAACTTCAGTAGAAATAGGTAGAAGTAAAATAAAATGGATGAATTCGCAGTTAAACTTCAAAACCTCTCTCTGTAGAAAACACATCTGTACACTCCACAAGCCAAACGAAAAAGATGCCATGATGTCACGCTGTCTAGACAGGAAGGAAGTATGATGCACCACGTAGCGAATGCATACTCTGTGACCGGTCCTGCCGGTAGTATATACAGGACCTTTTTCTGGCGTTTGGCGGGACCGGTCGCGCCAACCGGTAAAGCAATTGTCCATTGGATAGGATGTATTATCGCAATAAAATGGTGGCCCACAAGAAGAAGAAAGTACACATGTCACTATCTGGGTCACCTCGTCCCAACACTAGGGCTTCGGCCGATATTATATGTCTATTTTTCTTGGACGTTGACCAGATGTGGTTGCCATCCGATATAGCATTCAGTTCCACATGGTAAGCTATTGTAGCGCAATAATTGCAAATTTAATGAGAAGTTGATGCCCTACCTTATGGATAATTGCTATACCAGTTGGCACCACTGGCACAGAGATGCCCGTAACACACAGCCTGGGGAAATATTTTTTACCACCATGAGATACAGAAGTAGTGAAACAGTACACAGATTGGGATATTTCACAGCACTGCATATAAAGATTAAGTATTAAAACAAGACAATTCAGTAAACTAAAAGTTATGAAGCTATAAAATTTTATAGGTCAAGGTCACTACTGCAAGGTCAAAGGTTAAATCAAGGTCACACCATGACGTTTAACATCTACACACATTAGCCAATGTCCCTATCAAGTATCAACTTCCTACACCTTACAGTTTCCAAGATATAGCCCAGACAAGATTTTATAGGTCAAGGTCACTGCGGCAAGGTCAAAGGTCAAATCAAGGCCTCACCATGATGTTGCACACCTACACCCCCTAACCAATATCCCTACCAAGTATCAACTTCCTACACCTTACGGTTTCCGAGATATAGCCTGGACAAGATTTTAAAGGTCAAGGTCACTACAGCAAGGTCAAATCAAGGTCAGACCATGATGTTGCACATCTACACTCCCTAACCAATGTCCCTACCAAGTATCAACTTCCTACAGCTTACGGTTTCCAAGATATAGCCCGGACAAGATTTTCAAACTCAAGGTCACTACGGCAAGGTCAAAGGTCAAATCAAGGTCACACCATGACGCTGCACACCTACACCCCCTATCGAATGTCCCTACCAAGCATCAACTTCCTACACCTTACGGTTTCTGAGATACAGGCCGGACAAACTTTTTCCCGTCGCCCGCCCACCCATCCGGACACCATGGGTGAAAACAATCCCCCGACAGCCCTTAAGGGCTGTGGAATAAAAAACAGTACTGTTTAAATATACAAAACATCTTTTGTTAATATATCTGCTTATCTGATTACATAACCTTTGATATACTGGATTTTATATCCATCTATCTATAAACATTGTGCTCACCCGTGAAGCAATCCGACTCAGTTCTACAGCCACATCTCCTCCAGAATTACCCACTCCAATCACCACAACCCTCTTGTCTTCATAGCCCACGTGGTTCTTGTAATCATGGGTGTGTACGATCTTGCACTGTTAAAAGTAATAAAGGAAAGGGAAATTGAGTTACACTTCAGGGTCAAATGATTTCACCACACCAAATCAAATCTTCAAGCTCTAGGTAAATTATTTTACGAGTTATTATGTCTTACAACCAATCTAAAGTCTCAAAACCAATACTTAGTCTATTTATTTATTTGGGTTTTAATGTCTCAACACATTGCATAGGTCATATCACGACAAGTAGTTTTATGGGCAGAGGAAACTAGTACATATAGCTGGTCAAGGTTCTGTACTGTAAACTGCTGACCAACGGCAAGCAACTACCAGCTTTTCCACTTGAGGTCTGGCCGGGTTCGAACTCCGATCTCAGAGGTGGGAGGCGAGAGTGTTATCACTCTGGCACCGTGGCCCTCAATACTTAGTCTACTTTCAGCTGAGGATATTAAAACATTACAAGACTGACATACAACCAGGATTCATTATGAATATTTTACCTTGAAAGTTTCTGCACCAGTGAACTTGGGAAACTTCTTCGCTGTATGGTGGCCAGTACACACTAAAATGCCATCAAATATTTCAGTGACCAACCCTTTACTCTCATCTTTCTTGTCCTTCACCTTCAGCACCCACTGTCCCGTTGCCTCAAAATTCTCTGCCTTGGAAATCTGCAGTATCAGATGGCTGCCATTTTGGGCGAGACAAAATTTTTTGAAAATTGGGATGGCTACTCTGCAGAGATACCCTCTGGGTCAAAAATTTCATCGAAATTGCTCTATGTAGCACGGTTTTCGAGATATAAGCATTTTTGTGTTTTGCAATTTTTGCGAAAAATTTGAAAATTCAAAATGGTCGCCATTTTTGGCGAGACAAAATTTTTTTTTAAATAGGCATGGCTACTCTGCAGAGATACCCTGTGGGTCAAAAATTTCGTCAAAATCGCTCTATCTAGTACGGTTTTCGAGATATAAGCATTTTTATGTTTTGCAATTTTTGCGAAAAATTTGAAAAAATTTGATAAATTTTTTTTGAAAATTGGGATGGCCACTCTGCAGAGATACCCAGTCGGTCAAAAATTTTATTTTCGCTCTATCTAGCACAGTTTTCGAGGTATAAGTATTTTTGTGTTTTGCAATTTTTATGAAAAAAATTCGAAAATTCAAAATGGCCGCCATTTTGGGAGAGACAAAAATTTTTTTGAAAATAGGGATGGCTACTCTGTAGAGATACCCTAGGCCTGTGGTTCAAAAATTTCGTCGAAATCGCTCTATCTAGCACGGTTTTCGAGATATAAGCATTTTTGTGTTTTGCAATTCTTGCGAAAAATTCGAAAATTCAAAATGGCCGCCATCTTGGGCGAGACAAACTTTTTTTGAATATTGGAATGGCTACTCTGAAGAAATACCCTGTGGGTCAAAAATTTCGTCGAAATCGCTCTATCTAGCACGGTTTTCGAGATATAACCACTTTCGTGTTTTCAGTATTTGGAAAATTCGTAATGATTAATTAATCATTAATTACTCGGCCATTTCTTAATCAATCAATGCCAAAATCAAATGATTTCCAGATTTTAATAGAATAAATGTATTTGCCAAGTTTTCGAATTGATAAAATCCCTTTCAAGTTATCATCCAGACAAGCTTACCCATCGAAAAAAAGACATTTTGGTCATGTGACCTCTGATTGGGGAATTTTTTTAATATGCTGCAGTGACATTTCGACCAAAGCTACTGCATATACCTGCCAAATTTGAAAAGAATCCCCCCAAAGGTCACAGAGTTATAAGGAAAACGAAACACGGAGCCAGCGGAGCCTCATTTTCTCCAATATCCAAACAAGGGGCCTTGGAGGACACTTAATTACTCTCAGGCAAGCCTTCCTAGCTATTTACATTTTGTGCAAAGCTGACACAGCTAGCTGCAATATTTTAAATTTTAGACCATATCAATGATTTTAGTGCAAATCAGCTATGGCGGCTATGGTTGTTTTTTAAAATGAGTACCATAATTTTTTACAGACATGTTTTTACAGTCATAAACATGCTCTGTAAATTTGGTGAAGATATGCAACTGTGGTAACATCGGTTTAATAGCGCCGCTTTCTAAATTAAGAATTTTAAAACCAAAAGTATTTAAAGCATTGCCATGGCAACAGGTATTGTCTGATACCCTCCCAAACCTACTCATCTTTAGACCCTGTTTAGGTTAGCTCATCTGTAGATCCTGTTTAGGTTAACATATTTTGAAAATTTGGTGAAAATCCATGTATTGGTTTAGACTGTGGAACACCCACAAAGTTTAAGACCAAAAAATTTTAAAAGTGTTGCCATGGCAACAGTTGTTGCCAGATACCCCCCAAAACCTAATCAGCTCTACATCCTCTTGGGGTAAACACACCCTGAAAATTTAGTGAAAATCTGTCCATGGGTGTAAGCTGTGGAACACCCACCGCCACTGCCCGGACGGCGCAGGTGATGACTATTTAAAAGGAAGTAAATGTAGCTGATGTTACCTTTTGGTTGTTTTTTTTTGTAGCCCCAAAGGCTTCATTATCTATGAAAACAAACTCAAGGCTTGAAAAAATCCATTGTGATACAAATTACCATTCATGACATGAAAACATAAATAATAATGGGATTATTAGAGTCACCTTGAGAGACAAATAATAATAACATAATTACACACCCAAAAAAGAAAATTTGACCTGGCAGTGGCTACTACTAGTGAACCCAAGTACATATTGTTGTTGTGATCTGACCAAGTCAGGTCTTTTTATGTAAAAATTTGTGAAAGTATTGTGCACCTTCCAGTGACAAGCTTTGTGTCTGATTTGACAGTTTTTTAACTGTCAATAACAGTAGAATGACAGTTCTACAAACACTGGTCACCATGAAGCAACCTCCATTAACCTTAACTCACCTTCGGCAAAAGGACCAATATCTTAATTCACATTATGTGGCCATATTTCACCGAAAGACAACCAAAATCAGAGACAGAAATTTTAAAAGTTTAAAACTTTCGTGGGACTCCCAAGGTAATGGAAGTTTGCAAACGGTTGTCAGGCAGCGATCCAAGGACAAGGACGTTTCACCAAACGCGGCCTACTATAGGCAATACCACCTGTAGTGTGAAAGGGGTATTAGAGGCTGAAAAGGCGATTATATCACTGTCTATCCATAACGGTAGTCAAAGCAGGAATAATCATTGGTGACACAGTTTGGGAACCTTCTCTTGCAAGTTGGTTTTTGGCTATGAAATCTGAACGGGGAAAAAGAGCTACATTTTGCCATTGGCCTAAATTGGATGCTTTGTTCGAAAGAAAGACAAGGATTTCACTGGGGTGTTTGTCGGAGGCCAAGTGCTAGCATAATTGCAAATTTAATAAGTAAATTAAATTTTTATAAGTTAATACCCTATCCAATGGAGAATTTGCTAAACCGGTCGGCGCAGACCAGCCCGCCAAACGTCAGAAAAAGACGTCCTGTGTTTCCACCGGCTGACCGGTCCATAGTACTGTGCACTCCCCAGATGGCGCCTCGTACTTCCTTCCTGTCTAGACAACCTGACGTCATAGCATCTTTTTCGTTGTCTAAACCTCTTAGACCCCTAGTAAGCTGATAGCGGGGTCGGTGGGAGGGTCTTGTGTGTCCATTGGATAGGGTATTAACTTATAAAAATTTAATTTACTTATTAAATTTGCAATTTTATTGCGTTAATACATCCTATCCAATGGACAATTTGCTGAATAACTACCGCTTTGTCGGCGGGTAAGTTACTAGGAACATATGTGAACTCATAATAGCAAATTTTAACCTACGGTCTAGGCTGACTTTGTCAGGAGACCAATAGGCCCAGGCCTGGATTGACCTTAAGGTCAAGAAACCCTGTAAAGGTCATGGTCGGTTGCCAGAAGCCGGTTACCCGGGGCTATACCAACCCCCCCCCCCCCCCCCCTTTTAACAGACCTGCTCTGAGGTAGGAGGAAGAGAGGGATGAGTTCAGTCCCAGAATGTCAATAAACCTCCCAAAGGAAGCACATCACATCTTTTACTATGTACATGTAGAAAATGTTTATACTATGTACATATATATAAATCTCCTCAATCTAAGGGCCACCTGTGGATCTACTGAGCAGCCACTACCGAGCCCAATTGGTAAAGCTCCGAGTCAGCCCAAGCCACACCCTTCAGATAGAACTGTGTGAGGGTATTATGTGACTACAGTGGCAGGCTGACAAGATTGGATCTAAGGAGACTCCCGACTGGAAGACCTTAGGAGCACTAAAGGCCCTGACATCATGGGTTTTAACCTGATGTAAAGAGTGGGCCTCCTGGTCAGAGAGCTCATAACATAGGATCACAGTCTGCTTGATCTAAGAGGAGATAGAGGCAGATGTCTTTGTCGGAACCTTTCTTAAAGGAGACAAAACAACCACCTCCTTACTCTACTTGAGGTCTGAGGTCCTGTGCAAATAGTAGCGCAATGCTCTAACCGGAAAAAAAGGGACCAGTCAGACTTGAGGGGTCTATCCAGAGAAAGGGGCCAGGGCTGTTATAACCACTGGGGCCACACTGTCTGGACCCTCCTGACCAGCTGATTCTTGGATAGAAAGCTGGGTAATGGATACGGGGACACCGCTGATCAATTGGATTCATGGATTGGTGTCTAATATTTTTGTTTTGCCAAGCATGAATCTCACTTCTGCATTTGCCCGACCCAAGGACCAAGAAGAATACCGTCTTGAAGGTCAAATGCTTCAAGGAGGCCTCCTTGATTGGTCCAAACGGAACCTTATTCAGTTGGTGCAAAACCAGTGACAGGTTCCAGGAGGGTATGCCCCTCCTGCCTTTGGGTCTGTCTCTGTGGAAACTATCCAGGAGACGAGCGAGATTTTTGTCCTTGCTGATGTTGAAGGGTGAATTTCCCAGTTTATCAGCAATGGCTGAACTGTAACCATCAATGGTGCTGGGCTGTATCTTCCTGTCCTCATAAGGTACATAAGGAAGTCAGCAACTGACTTTACAGGGGTACCCTGAGGTCCACCTGATTAGTGACGCACCACTTGTAACAATGGTCCACTTGCCTCCTAGACTGATCTGGTTGATCTCTTTTGAGGAGCCTCAATTCTTGCTGCCACCGCCTCAGCGAAGCCCTGCTCCTCGAATGCTGAGGCTCCAGGAGCCAAGCATCGAGATTAAGATTTGTCAGATTTCTGTGAGGGATCTGATTCAATGGTTGTGTCAACAGGTTGGGCAGATTGGGCAGGCTCAGTGGTATTTGGCTGGACATGGCCACTTGATCCCAAAACCAAGGCATGATGGGCCACCCCGGAGCAATCAGAATGATTCTCTTGTATGGGAAGTCCTGCAACATCACCGCTTGCCCAATATGGCTGATAGTGGGAAGGTGTATGCTTCCTGATCCTACCATGGCAAACTGAGCGCATTCACTGCTGTAACCAGGGGATCCGGAGAGACCACTCTGTTTGGGTGGTCCGGTCTAGCCTGGATACCTTGTCTGCGACCACACTCAGCCAGCCTGGAATGTGTCGGGCTTTTAGAGTTACTTGATTTCTGGCTCACCAGGTCAAGATTCTCGATAGTAAAGCACAAAGTGGGCCCGACCTCATGTCTCCTTCCCTGTTTATGTATGACACCACTGTGGTGTTGTCTGTCTCTACAAGTACTATTTTGTGTATACAGAGGCCTTGGAACTCTTGTAAGGTTAGAAAGACTGCTTTGAGTTCTAGGTAATTGATATGCAACTTGCTTTCCAGGAGGGACTAGGTGCCTCCTGCAGTGTGTTCGTTTAAGTGAGCACCCCACCCTGCTTTTGATGAATCTGTAAACTTTGCAGATCATGCTTTATTTGGGTGTAATGGTTGGCCTGTAAGGACATTGTCCTCTTGCAACCACCCTTGTAAATGTGGGTGCAAACACCTTGCTATTGGAATCACCTTTTCTAGTGACTCTGGTACCCTCCAGTTGTTTTTGAGATGCCACTGTATGGGTCTCCTATGAAGTCGGCCTAGGTGAAATTGCTTTCCTGTGGCTGTTAGTAAACCTATCAGACATGAACTGCTGGACCGGACAAACTGGTAGTGACAGTATTTCTAGTATTTGTCCTGAAGGTTCTGCCAATGGTCCGGTATAGGTCGGACCCGACCGGCATGAAGTCGAACTGGTAACCTAAACTTTGGCATATTGTCACTAGATCTAGTGTATGCCGGAGACAACCCCGGTGGGATGTGGCTTTCACCAACCAGTCGTCCAAGTACTGGTGGATTATTATACCCTTGTGTATGGCCATCAATTTCAACTCCTTTGCTACTACAGTGAGCTCCATGGGTGCAGTGGACAGACCAAAAGACAGTGCTTTGAACTGGTATGTCCGACCCTGGACATGAAATTTGATATGTCCTGGACTGTTCCTGTATAGGTATATGGAAGTAGGCGTCCTTGAAATATATTGAGGTAACCCACTCCCATTGTTGGAGGGTGGTCCTGATGGTCTCTGAAAGGTTTGGTTTGCTCAGACCTAGAATAGGTCTCCAATGGTTGTGTGGTTTTGGAACCAAGCAAGGTTGAAGAAGCCCAGTGATTTTGAACTGGCTCGACTGCACCATTCCTTGTCCATGAGCTGATGTAATGCTTCTAACCAATATAGGTTCCTGTGAAGATGTGCATAGCATTTGATAATTTGGGTGACCTTGTCAAGCTTGGTCTTGACTGGAAAGGGAGAGTGTAGCCCTCCTTCAACATTTGTACTACCTAGGGTCCAGCCCCCCCCCCAAGGCTTCCTAAGTCCCGAAACGGGGTTAGTCTGGACCCTACAGGCAGATGTGTGCCACATTCGGGACATTTGCTAGTCTGACAAAAATTTCTGTCTCTCCGGCCTCCGGACACTGGTCCGGTCTGGTGACAATGATCCGAGAAAACAGTCTCTCTGTTCTTGCTGTGGTCCGGTCCGGTGGGGCTGACACAACTTTTCACATTTTAAAGACTCTTGCCCCAGGCCAGCATCCTGCAAGGTACAGCATTTACAAGAAATTGAGATGGCTGACCCTTGGCCGGATGTGATGAAGAACTTGTCTGACTATCGACCACTGACTATCACTAAGGCCACTGATTGGTCTAAGAATTTTCTGTAACCAAATCTACCTTAGGCAATTCTGTCCGGTACTCCATAACCGGTAATTCACTGTAAACAGTTAAGTCTCTGTAACCGGCACAAAAAACTGCGAGGCTGGGGTCACCAATGAATTTAGACAGCTACTGGTCTATATTTAGCCAGCTTTTTCTATGTAACCAGTTGGGGTGAAGCCCTGTACAGTAAGGACTGTGTAGCCAGCACCCTGTTTGTAGACTTGTAACCAGTAGGTTGAAGCAAGTGTACAAGGCTGTGTAGCCAGTACCAGCCGGTACACTCTGTAACCAGTTGTTGAAGCAAGTGTACAAGGCTGTGTAGCCAGTACTAAACAGTTGCTAAAGCAATGTTACAACTATCTTGTGTGTTGAATTCAGCTTGCTGTAGGTTTCCTCCATTAATTAAAGTATTTCTTTAATCGCACGTCTTGTTTGTAAATTTGACAGTTGCTGGGAAAGCCCTTGTGAGCTATATTTAGAATCACTTGGTGTTCGGTGTGTCACGTGACCAGCTTGCTGGTCGGAAAGACACGCGATTGGCTGATTGGAGCTCGTCAGTTGTGGCGTTCTTTTGTGATACTTAAACATGCAAATGCTCAGTATTCTGCCCATCCACAAACCCCACTACCAACAATGAAGTCGGGTCTGCAAGGCAGGGACTGGAATCACAGTAGACGTGAGTTCTGAAGAACGCACTTCTGACCTTCCTGGTCGGTGAAAACATGTGACCTGCTTCGTGATTGGTCGGAAGGACACGCGATTGGCTGACTGAATATGATGTCAGAGGTCACGTTCTGTAGATGAAAATCATTCTTTGTTTCATGATAAAACCAGCAAACTGGCCATCCACAACCCCCACTACCGACAACAAAGCCGGGTCTGCAAGGGAGGGCCTGATATCACCTTCTATTGTGAAGTCGGTTGAACTGGAGCTTGCCGGTCAACTAATGTCAGTTCTTCTCAGCCGGCTGTGCACTCAAACCAGTGTCCTGACCATCCACTGCCCTTACTACCGACACACGTGCCGGGTCCACAAGGGTGGGACTGAGAGTGAAATTCCTGCTATGTCGTAGATATGAAGTTCTGATGAAAACACTAAATACTCGAGCTAGGCTAGTGTGACTGATGCTTTACAGCAGAGAAGTCGGTACCAGTGCGCTCTGACGAATCTGAAGAATGCATCTCTTGCTTGGGGAATTCCTTCTATTTACAGTGTTCAAAACTATGTAGACTGAAGTTCCCCGTGATTTCTATTTGTAGTACTAGAAAAGACGTTTCTATGGTGATTGTAGCTGAAGGTACATTCAAACCAAAAGACACGGATAAAAATACCTTGTAAGTAGTATATCCATTATTTTCTTTAATATTGTCGATCTGCCCCTAACAGCACAATGGTTGAATGGGAGGAAACTAGTAAAATGGCTGCCTTTATATTTCGCGTCGTAACTGCCCTATCATCAACACTAAATTGGGTCAGCTAGGGAGCGTTTCCAGCAGATTTAATAATGTATATCCGTGCTTCAGATGTAGATAACACTTCTAATCTAAAATATATGCAATTCAGGTGAAAAATCCATCATAATGCACACTTTTCCTTAAAAATCTGGAGATTGTTGAAAACACGTCTGCACAGTACACGCGCCAAACGAAAAAGATGCTATGACGTCAGGTTGTCTAGACAGGAAGGAAGTACGAGGCGCCATCTGGGGAGTGCACAGTACTACGGACCGGCCAGCCGGTGGAAACACAGGACGTCTTTTTCTGACGTTTGGCGGGCCGGTCTGCGCCGACCGGTTTAGCAAATTGTCCATTGGATAGGATGTATTAAAGCAATAAAAATGCAGTTTTAAAGGATTGGTGTTTGAGGTCGGTGTCTTTGATAGGCTCGAAGGGTGCTTCTGTGAACTCATTCAGAAGAGAATGGTTTCACCTTGGTGAGTTTCTGGAACTTTTGGTCCTGTGAAAGCTGGAGAGCAACCTGTTAAGGTCCGAGCTTTGACAGATATAAGGGGTGAACTGCTTGAACACCAGCGGATGCACGGACCATTCTGTTGATTGGATCTGATTTTACCTTGACAATAGCAGGCCATCACATTTCGGCACCCCGGAATGTGCCTGGCTTGTAGGATTATTTTGTAATGATGGCATCCGGTCATGATTCTCCACAGCAGAGCCAGATGTCCACCGAGTGGGTTTCTCCATTTTTCTTTATGTAACTACCAATGTTAAGTTGTCTGTAGCTACCAACACAGTCTCATTTTGACACTGGTTCCTGAACCGTTTCAGGGCTAGGAATACCACCTTCAGTTCTAGAACATTTCTGTGTAGCCTTTTTTCCCCGACTAACCACAGAGCTTTTATGGACTCTTTGAGCGCCCCAACCTACCTTTGAGGCATCAGTAAAGATTTGGATATTGTGGTCTTGGGATGCTGATCTAGTTGTGACTTCTCTTGATTGATGATCCACCACAACGAGTGGGTTAGGTTCACCATAATCTGTGCATTCAGTTGTGCCTTCCTGTGATTGGGCCGTGATAAGCCAATGGTCTAGGTACCGGTGAAGTCCGACTCCCTGGAGAGAGCCGTAAGTTTCAATTAAATGCTTTACTATCATTGGGAAGACTTCTGGGGCTGTAGCTAGCCTGAAGAGAGGTGAACTGGTAAATTGAGACCACTTGGTGAACCGAAGGTATTTCCTTGAAGCTGGATAGATGGGGATGTGAGCGTCTGATAGGTCTATTGAAGACACCACTTCCCTGAAAGCAGAGGCCCTGATCTTTCTGGTGTTCCTTACATCCTGAGATGATGAGAGGGAGTCTGGCTAATTTGGTTTTGTGATGATTGGTAGAATGTAACCATTTGTAATAGGGATGGCTCGGTATCAAAATGTGTACATCGGGAGGTCGCCAATGCAAAACCGTACTGATTCTGGGACTCTGCGTTTTAGTACACCCCAACAATCATGGACGTTTGCTCTTAACGACATCAAAATAAAAGTCCCCAAAACCACATAATATGAGAGAACTTGCAAATTTTAATTACTTGGATTATGGAGTCAATCATATGTTTCTAAGCCAAATTCACAACTTTAATTGGTATTATGTGGCGGAAATGCAGAAATCAGTGTTCGCATGGACGCTGTCCAATATATATAAAACGTGTGGATTTTAACAAGAACGCATATTTTAAAAGGAAATGCATCCAAGGGGCGCAAATTCGAGAATATATAAGTTAGCAATATTTTAAATAAAATAGACGAGTAAAAGGATATATTTGCCAGGTTTCTTATTTTTGTTTTTTTATAATGAGAAGATGACAATGCGCAAGCGCGAGTTCCTCCGGCAAAATCACTTGTTTTATTAAAGTCACGCATGCGTGGCAATGGCAGATGATAGCCAATCAAACTGCTTCTTCGAAATGGATGAATACGCGCAGACGACTTCACTTGTTTAACGTCTTGTCTTCATTGGATTCAGAACTACAGGAAAAAATGCAAGAAAAAGACATTCTAAGTTTACCACAGGCAGGATCGGTCGAGTAGTGTGCATTCACAAGATAGCACATCGTACTTCCTTCCTGTCTGGACAGTGTGATGTCAAGTCATATTTTTGTTGCCTAAACATATTTAGACCACTAGTAAGCTGATAGGGGGATTCGGTTAGGAAAGCCTTGCATGTCCATTGGATAGGGTATCAACTTATAACAAGACCACTGCCGCGGTATCTCCCGCCGAGCATTAAAGGGGAGGAAATACCTTTTCCGAGATATTCACAATTTTTCATTTTCCGCTAAAATCCAAGATGACATTTTTCCCCTAGGCACAGAATACTGTAGTACTACCCCGTGGTTCAAAAATTCGTTCGAAATCGCTCTGTCTGTTACCATTTTGAAGATATTTTCAATGTTTATTTTCTGCTAAAAATCCAAGATAGCCGCCAAAAGTGGCAAAAATTGAATTTTTTTCCCTTCCGCATAGTATACTCATGTACTACCCTGTGGGTAAAAAATTCACTCAAAATCGCTCTATCTCTTACAGTTTTCGAGATATTAAGACTTTTTTATTTGAGTGATTTACTCAATGGAGAACCATTAAAGTAGCTATTACTCAGTTAGCTATGGACCTACAGCTCTCAAAATTTGCCATTTCACAGTACATCAAAAAGTAGGTGAAGAAGATATTTGAAAAAAATTCTCTAAATTCAACAGTTTTGCTCAATGGAAACCCTCAAAGTAGCTATTACTCAGGTAGCTATGGAGATACAGCTGTGAAAATTTCCCATGACACAGTACATCAAATAGTAAGTGGACAACATATTTGACAATAATTATCTAAATTTAATAGTTTTGGAGTTATAAGTGATTTACTCATTGTTAAATTCAAAGTAGCCATTACTCAGTTAGCTATGGAAATACAGCTCTGAGACTTTTCCACGACACAGAACATTAAAAAGTAACCGATTAACATATTTGACAATAATTCCCTAAATTCAATAGTTTTTGAGGTATAAGTGATTTATTCAATGTTGAAATTAAGAAATTTAAAAGTAGCTATTACTCAGTTAGCTATGGACTTACAGCTCTGAAAATTCACCACGACACAGTACATCAAAAAGTGGATAAACAACATATTTGACAAAAATCCTCTATATTCAATAGTTTTTGAGTTATAAGTGACTTGCTGAATGGTCAAATGTTAAACTTAGTGTAGCTATTACTCAACTAGCTATGGTGCTACACCTTGGAAACCTCACCATGATATAGTACATGAAGGAGTTGTTCAACAACATATTTGAGACCAATATTGTAAGTAACAGTTACAAAGATAAAAGCAACTTACTCATTTTGGTCATTGTTAAAAACAGAAAATAGCTATTACTCACTTAGCTATCAAGATAGACCCCTAAAAATGGTACCATCTTGTAGGCATGGAGAAAGTAGCTGAACAACATATCTTACAGAAATGCTCTAAATGCAGTCGTTTTGGAGTTATGAGCACTTTACTGAAAGTAGCCACCATTGCTATTACTCACTTAGCTATGGACCTAGGTCTGAAAAATACCAAGCAGGCTATTTTTAGGCTGTATAAATTTGCAACTACACACTTATGGCAGCCATCTAAATCAACAAAAAAAACCCCATGGCAGAACACCTGAAAAAAAAACCATGGCAGCCATCTTGTTAACACCCGTGGCGGCCATCTTGTTTTTCAGAATCAGCCAAAAAAGATTCCCAGGCAAGTTTTTCCAATGATGAATTTATCCTGCAAATTTGGAAGCTCTAGCTATAATATTTTAAGAGATAGAAAGGCTTTTGTAAAAACGTGATGAACGCACGCACGCACGGACACAGGGCATTTTATAATCTCCCGTACCAGGCCTATCGGCCGGCGGGAGATAATAATTGAGTTTAATTATTAAATTGAAAATTTTATTGCTTTAATACATCCTATCCAATGGACAATTGCTGAATAACTACCACTTGGTCGGCAGGTAAGTTACTAGAGACTTAAGTGAACTGATACATGATAAAAAAATTTCCTCTGGCCTAGGTTGACTTAGTCAGGAAACCGGTAGGCCCATGATCGGATACCAGTACCCGGTAACTGGTGCTATACCAACATTCCCCCCCCCCCCCCCCCCCCCCCCTCCCATTTTAGAGACTTGCTCTGAGGTAGTGGAAGAGAGGTACGATTTCAGTCCCAGAAGGCAAATAAACAAGGTTTTTATCTTAAAAAGTATATATTTTTTTTTGTTTACGGGAGCCGTCATATTGGATGTTGTTTCCTGTCAAGGTGTATGCTAAACATCACGAGGGCTCGATGTCGAGCTGAAAATTTCATCTATGACGAATCGACCCGAAAAAGTTGCACTTGTCACCGCCAAATTCCAATCAATGTTGTCAATTTAACAGTAATAAAGTTTTTTACTTTCAAAATCAAGGTCAACTGGTGCCTTGTTTGTTGGGAATTTCTGTAAATATCTTAATAAAATACATCTTGATCAGGATTTAAATTTATTTTTTGTTTTATGTTGCATTCAATGGCCAGGGTCATATTGCGACAGGTAGTTTACGGGTAGAGGAACCAGTGCATACTACTTGGTCAAGTTTCTGCACTGTAAACTGTCCGGTATCGACAAGTCACTACCAACTTTCCAACATGAAGCACCCGGGCCAAAATTCAAACTGGCGACCTCTGAGGTTGAAGGCGAGCCCCCTTTCTTGATCAGGAATATAAATGTTGCTAAATTGAAATTTAAACATGGTAAATTTACAAATATCCAGGGTAATTTTACAGCTTTATTTTCTTGTAGAAAGTTACTGCAACACCTTAAAATTAAACTACTTTTGGTGACACTTACTGTGATGCCGCACCTTGTTTTTTTGTGAAATTGTGTGTTATTAATTTGATGCATTTTTATGTATAGAAATAAAATATTTTGAGAATATGTATGAAAACGGTCATGTAGTGCAGTAACATATATGAAACACAGGAATTTTCGTTTCAATGAAGTAACTGAACCAAGAATTTGTTTCTGTGGGTGACAATCCACCACTGACATTGATAAGGATGATTTGTGCAGAATTTGCAAGTGGGTCGAAATTAAGGCTGTGATTCTGTTAGAAAAACGACACCAGGTATTCACTTTGAAAGAACCGATCCGAATTCGGGTAACCGTGTTTTAGTTGTCACCCAGTGGAAGTATCAGAGAAAACAAATATGGCGGACGATGTAAACAGTGTATGAACGAAAGCCAGATGGCCAGAAGGGCCATTAACTTTTCACTTTTCATGGCCAGTATAAAATTTATATAGCGCAATAAAATTATAATTTAAACCTTTTTATTTTCTGTATTATATTTTTTCACATATTGATAACAAGCAATCAGTGCCCGTGAACGGGCTCTGTGTCAGCTGACTGTGTGTTTTAAGTTTCAGAGTAGAAGTGACAGAAGAAAAGGACACAAAAGTTGTGCCCTGGAGATGGTATTCAGAAGGAAAGTAAGAAGGTAACTGTTAAGGTGTAAAAAGTAAGTTAAAAACTTATTTAAAGAAAATATTGCAAATGCAATAGTTTTCGAGTTACAACTGATTTACTCAACAGTGAGAACCTCAAAGTAGCTATTACTCAGCTATGCAAGGAGCTACAGTTCTGTAATTATACTATTTTCAGCTGACCCAAAAGTAGGTTAATAACTTATTTAAACAAAATACTGTAAATGAAATAGTTTTCAACTTACAACTGATTAACTGAACAGTGAAAATCTTAAAGTAGCTATTGCTCAGCTATGCCATGAGCTACAGGTCTACAATTTCACTGTTATAGCTGACCCATAAGTATGGGAACAACATATTTAAACAGATTACTCTAAATTAGTGGTGTGAACGGTAAACCGGTGTGCCGCATTTCGTTTCGTTTAGGTAGAAATGACGAAATCCGCAAAGAATATTTAAGTACCAGTTATTGAAAACGTCATCATATTAGGCTTTCTACTGGTTAATATTTCGTCAAAACAATAAAGAGCATATACTTTTGAGGAAAAACTTACATTTTCGCTTTATATTCATGGTAAATGAAGTTTACAAACTTCAAAATGTCTCGCGAATCCATATTTCCTATTGAGAATGTACGCTCATGTACGCTCGCGTAAAACTTTTTACCATATATCTGTACACTTTCAAAATCCCGGATTTCGTTCGATTTCGAAGCCCCGAAAACCGGTTTTTATTTTCACAACCGGTCCGACCACTACTCTAAATGCAATAGTTTTCAAGTTACATCTGATTTACTCAACAGTGAGAAAACTTGAAAGTAGCTATTGCTCAGCTATGCCATGACATACAGGTCTGCAAATCTACTATGTTAAAGCTGACCCCAAAGTAGGTGAGCAACATATTTATGGAAAATACTTACAATTTTACTATGTTATAGCTAATTCAAAAGTATGTGAATAACATATTAAAAGAAAATTCTCTAAATGCAAGTTTCCAAGTTACAACTGATTAACTCAACAGAGAAAACCTCAAAGTAGCTATTGCTCAGCTATGCCATGACATACAGGTCTACAATTTCACTATGTTATAGCTGACCCAAAATTAATTGAACATATTATTTAAACAAAATACTCTACATACAATACTTTTCAAGTTGCAAGTTGCAATTGATTCTCTCAACAGTGAGAACCTGAAAGTAGCTATTACTCAGCTATGCCATGAGCTACAAATCTGCAATTTCACAATGTTTTTTATAGCTAATTCAAAAGTAGATGAATAACATATTAAAACAAAATAATCTAACTGCAATAGTTTAAATGCAATAGATTAAATCAACAGAGAAAACCTCAAAGTAGCTATTGCTCAGCTATGGAATGACCTACAGGTCTGCAACTTTACCATGCTCTAGCTGACCCAAAAGTAGGTGAACAATGTATTTAAAGAAAATACTCTGAATGCAATAGTTTTCAAGTTACAAGTGATTTACTCAACAGTAAGAACCTGAAAGTAGCTATTGCTCAGCTATGCCATGACCTACAGGTCTGCAATTTCACTATGTTATAGCTAACTCAAAAGTAGGTGAATAACACATTTAAAGAAAATACTCTAAGTGCAATATTTTTCAAGTTGAAACTGATTTACTCAACAGTGAAGACCTGAGAATAGCTATTACTCAGCTATGCCATGAGATACACATCTGCAATTTTACTATGTTATAGCTAATTCAAAAGTAAATGAATAAGATATTCAAACAAAATTCTCTAAATGCAATAGTTTTCAAGTTACAACTGATTTACTCAACAGTGAAAACCTAAAAATAGCTATTGCTCAGCTGTGAAATAAGCTACAGGTCTGCAACTTTACAATGTTAAAGCTGACCCAAAAGTACGTGAACAACATATTTACAGAAAATACTCTAAATGCAATGGTTTTCAAGTTACAACTGATTTACTCAACAGCGAGAACCTAAAAATAGCTATTGCTCAGCTGTGAAATAAGCTACAGGTCTGCAACTTTACTATGTTATAGCTGACCCAAAAGTAGCTGAATAACATATTTACACAAATTTCTGTAAATGCAATAGTTTTCCAATTACAACTGATTTACTGAACAGTGAGAACCTCAAAGTAGCTATTACTCAGCTATGCAATGAGCCACAGGTCTGGAACTTCACTGTGTTATAGCTGACCCGAAAATATTTGAATAACATATTGAAACAAAATACTCTAAATGCAATAGTTTTCAAGTTATAAGTGATTTACTCAACAGTGATAACCTAAAAGTAGCTATTACTCAGCTATGCCATGAGCTACAGGTCTGAAATTTTACTATGTTATAGCTGACCCAAAAGTAGCTGAATAACATATACGAAATTCTCTAAATGCAATAGTTTTCAACTTACAAGTGATTTTACTCATGATGGAAGTTACTGAAAAGCCCAAAATTAGCTATTACTCACTTAGCTATTGAGACAGACACCCAAGTTACTCACCATGTTGTAGCTATGGAAAAAGTAGCTGAATAACATATTTTAACAAAATGCTCTAAATGCAACACTTTTCAAGTTATAAGTGATTTAGTGCATGATTTCATGAATTTTAATGCATTAAAAATTAATAAAAAAACTTATTTAAAAAAAATTAAGAAAGATCCAGGTCTCATACTCACACAAGAGAATCTACCTCTGGCCTAGTACATATATGCAAGGTATGAGAAAAATCCCTGCAATAGTCATTGAGAAAATTGTGATAAAGTGTTGAAATTTTCACACTTTTGGTGGGGGTACCTCCCTTGTAATGTCTCTATGAAACAGACAGATTTGCATGCCTTGAATAATTTTTCATCCTCGATAGATAAGGTATCTTTTAAAAAAAAAAAACAGCATGCCTCTATGCCTTGTAGTTTTGGAGAAGTTGTTCACGCGGATGCGTTCACGGACGCTGCAGAGTGACAACATAATGTCAGCTGACATAAAAATCTTATTCCCAAGCTTTAAAAACAAAGACGTCCCACGTACTGGAGTGTTTGCATTCGAAACGTCACCATCGGAAAGCAGAAATTCAGCAATGTTCTCTCGATTTTAAAACGTTTCGAGTATTTCGACTGGTTGTCATACAATTTTTTTCTTCGCATTTAATCAGGAATCAGAGCATTAAAGTTTTGTTTTGACTCCACACGTTCTCGCTCGAGTTAATGGCCAGCCGGGCTACGCATTTGCGAAAAAAGATGGCCCGGAGCAGAACTTCGTAGTTGCTGGCCACCGGGCCCGCGCAGTTTCGAACACTGGATGTAAACAAAACGTTATGAAAAATAATGTTAAATATCTGTAAAAATAAGGAAAATTAAGTGAAAAACTAATATCAATTAAAGAAATCTGACAGAATAGTAAGGTTTATCCAAGTATTTCATTGATTTACGTTATGTTTCACATTTTGTTCATTTAGTTGTCAGCAGAAATTGAGGATGTGAAAATGAAGATATGGCATGGAGCAATATAGGTGGGTTATAAATGGATTATACATGGATTCAGACCTGGATTTTTTTCCCTAGATCGAACATCTCATTGACCCTCTTTATAGCATCTTTACACAACATTTTATATATAGTGAGACTGCTTGAAGTTGAAATACCTTAAACTCACGACCATTACTTTGGGGGTGTGACCGAGCAGTCGACACTCGACGAGCGAGGCGAATTTCACGAAAATTTGATCCCAATTCTCAGGGTCGAGTGCTCGTGTATATATAACAACCTATAGAACTGGTTACGTTTTTTAGTTAATAAAACATAAATAACACACCTTACTTTAGTGTTGTTAACATTGTCAGGTATGCGGTATTTCATTTTGTTTTGGTAGAAAAAACGGTTTTTGAAAACGTCATTACTTTAGGCTTTCTAATGGCTCATACTTCATCAAAACGACCAAAAATATACATATTTTGTTAACTATGCCACATTTTTACCTTATATTGAGCAAAAGTCATGTTTACATACTTTTTAGTATCTTGCGAAAGCCATTTCCAGTTGTAAGTTCTGGTTCTTGTACGCCCCGCGAGAAATAATCACTGCCAGTAACAAGCATACGATTGTGGCTGTGGTGCTATAACAATATGTTATTATGCACCCATACAATTCTCAGAATTACAGTGTGCTACTGTCATCATGTACCAATACAATAATCAGATTTCCAGTGGGAGGGAATCCACTTCTAATCACAACCACTTTCATTGAGATCTACTTGATGAAAGATTTGTTACACGATGATCAATTTATTGTTTCTATTGAATAAAACTTTGTAGAGGGTTTTATATTGGTTGAAAATAAAATGACCTGGATGGAACATATTGTAGCGCTAATTTTGCAGAACATTTTCAAGAAAAGGGTGTTTGTTTACTTGTAATTTCAAATGAAGTTTGCCATGTGCCATACTAAGTGTACGTACACATGTATGTAGCTTACGACATCCGACGGCCGATTTGCGACGGCGAATTTTTCCCTGACTTTTCAATATTTTGTAAACATACATCTAAATTCACTCGTCATACAATTTTTTCCCTACCAGAGCAGAACAAATGCTGTCGCAAATTAGGCGTCGCAAATCGGAGTCGCGACACATGTAAACAAGCAAAGATAAATGAGAAGGGAAAAAATTGCTGTCGCGAATCAGCCATCAGATGTCGTAAGCCGCATACATGTGTACGTACACTTAAGCTGTCAAGGCCGACCGATCCGACTTATGCAGTGTTCTTACTGGCCGTAAACATGAGTTCACGGCATGCAAATTTGTCAAGAACGATGTCACGGGTCGTCTTTACCACTCCTGAGTTGGGTGCCTCCAGAAACTTTCCAATTTGTAACCTTCAGCTCTAAAGACAACAAAGATGGAGGATACATGTGCTTTCATTATAAAAACATGTCAAGTAAAATGTTTTACGGTGAGGTTATATTCACAGATCCGCGTATTTAACAACACTGCTATGTACACAGAATCGCCTCTACATATATTTACACAGAATTGTGTTTTGAATGCAAGGTCACGGAAGTCTTTTTATTTCATAAATCTTCTGTTAGCACTAGAGCTGAAACGATTAGCAAAATTTGGTAGCCGGGTAGTCGCTTGCATTAAGCGTTGACTAACCGATTAATTGTTTCCGACGTTTAGCACGTATAAGAAATACTGAAAACGTGTGCGTTCCGGATGTAAACAAACAAAATGACGGATCGCGAGATGCTGAAAAGCAAAGAATTCACCAGATTATTTGGTAAATTGGCCAATAATGTAATATTTTGATATTTTAAAATTAAAATGCATATAAAATGCTTTAATTTGATACGTTTTAAGGTCTTAACTCAAGATACTCATAGTTCCAATGAGCGCGTATAATCCACTATGTGGTGATATACACAAGAAAACAATAAACCGTTTTCATAATATTGACATTGACTAGTGCTGTGATAACCTACTAATCGACTAGTACGAATAATCGTTTCAGCTCTAGTTAGCACTGTGATTTCAATGCACGGAAGTAGTTTTATTTCATTTTACAAATCTGCAAGGAAGTTCTGTGAATGCTGGGATCACCTCTGCATATATATACACGGAATCACGTTTTGAATGTAATTCTAATCCTAATAGTACTTTTATAGCGCTTAATCTCTATCTATTGACAGACTCTAAGACGCATAAAGCCAAAAATCAGAGATCGTAATCGTTAAATCAGAGACATTGCAGGGGTCGGCACCACGGAGAAGAAGAAATGAAAACTGAGGAAAAAACTAGGATGGGTAGGCTTTTTCAAAAATGTAAGGTCACGGAAGTCTTTTTATTTTATAAATCTTCTGTTAGCTGGCGTTTTGAATGCACGGAAGTACTGTGAATGTTGTAAGTACCTTTATTTTACAAATATACTGCATGGATGTTGACAAATTAACTGGTAAGTATGATACACTATATGAGTACATTATACACTTATTATAACAGAACATAATACTGGTAAGTATGATACACAATATCGGTAGTGGTGGTGGACCAATTCACGCCCGGGTACCGATTCAGGCCCACCCTCAATTTTCTTGAAGATTTATTATTTTTCATTGAGAAGAGGTTTACCACATCATAGATAATCATCAAATGGATCATTTACATTTGTAATTTATTGTTTAACTGTGATTGTTTTGGATTAATTTAGGGGTGGGCGTGAATTGGTACGCGGGCGTGAATTGGTCCACCACCACTATATTATACACTTGTTATACATCATACATGTGTTATAATAGAACATAATATATTGACATATTGTTATATGATACATATTATACATGCGTTATACATATTACAACTACTACCCGTCGTGATATGACCTGTACAGTGTTGAAAGCGACGTTAAACCCCAAATAAACAAATAAATAAACCCCAAATAAACAAATACATATTATACATGACCTATTTGCAGTCTTTAGAGAACCAGAACCTACTCCTGGGTGGCTTCTTGTTGGGACACTATTTTTGAGCATTTTCTACTTCCGCCCATTCAAATCACCAGCTAACAAAAGATTTATAATTATAGATTCCGTGACCTTGCATTCAAAACGCGTTTCTGTGTATATACATATATGTAGAGGCGATCCCGTGTACATAGCAGTGTTGCTAAATATGCGGATCTGTGAACATAACCATTGCAAATGTTTTAATGCTCTGGATTTTGTAAATAAACCTCAGGAAAGGTATAACTAATGACATTTACATCTTTTACATGCTGGATAGCGAAACATTGTGATTGCTTTTATTTCTTTCTGTTTGTCATTTGTTTGTTTACATTAGACCGATTAATCTGTCTCTCAGCCAATATTTAAAAGATGGATGTATTGATGAGAGACAGATGGCATAAGTATGCAAAAAACATAAACGTCCTGAAGGGCAACAAATGGCACACATTCTGACATTAAATATGTACTAGGCTACTACCTTGAGTATCAAGGATGTGCCCCGCATTAAAAGAAATAAACTTTTTGCATAGTTAATGGATATATTTACCAAAATTTATTTCACTTGCAAAATTTCATCATTGTTTATACCAACAGAAAGTGCAGAAAAAGTGTCTATATTACTGCAAACACAGAAAATTGTGTTCCTGCATCTAAATGCTTTGTACTGTTAATACATTTAAGTGGATATTTTAAAGTGACAGTAATTTTGAGATATTTAAGTTTTTTGTGTGGCGAGGAACTCTGTCACAAAATGCCATCCATCAGTTTTAAAACGGCATATTTTGGGACAGACAACTCGGTCTAGTTTACATGCACACATAAACACATAAAGTAGGCGTTGAATTGTTAAGAACGGCCAAAACTTTCCACTTGTAGGTACCAACCCACGCGTGGTGTGCAAGGGCTCAGAACCTACTTCCGAACGCAGCATTAATGGGCACATCGACATAACGGTAATTATTGAATATGACGTGAAAACGCTGCTTTTCGAGTGTTCTCCTGAAACCATAAGTTGTTTCGGTGCAATTTTCGATTGTAGTGTCAGTCACACTTACACTGATATGTTGGAAGCATCTTGTTTTTGTTTTTATTTTGTTTTTATCTTCAAAAAAAAAATTTAAAAACCAAAACACGTGACGTCAAGCGTACGTTAACCTAAACTTTTCTGCGTTAAAAATAGCCAAAGATAATGATTATTGTCGAATTTTATTGAATTTCGTGTAGGTCACACAGACCAAACATTATTTAACAGGTACACAGGTATTCTAACATGTGGTTAATCTCCTCATAGTTGAATTTATTGTGATTACTCTCTTTGATGCTTATGAGGTCTCTGATATTGCCACATACTACTTTCTCATCATCAGCATTAGTTTACTATGCTCATAGTTATCACTTATGCTTTTAAATTTACTAGGTGTTTCAAGAACAAGTGCCTGACTACGGTTTAGTTCCTGTGCAATAACATTTATGTTTTTACTAACATTGGACTGACTTCCATAAACAGCCAGTTTACCAGCAAGTTTTACATAATCATTATCACTGTTCAGTATTCTATGAATGAATTTGTTAAACCTTTTGTACAATTGTACATTGATAGGAGGGTCATTACATATTAGATGTAGGTATCTGCTATGAGCTCTTCTTGTCAAGTTAAATAATCTTCTTATTGCTTTTCTCCATTCTGTGTAGAATCGTGGGACTTTTCTAGATTCAAAATCCCATAACAGGTTTACTGCACACAGCAAACTTGATTTGAATTTGCAAATAAATAAATACCCTTTTCTTGAATATATTCTACAAAAATACTGGTGCAATGTGTTCCAAGCAGATATATTTTTATATTTTCTGAAATGAACTCCAAAATATTACCTTAATATAGAAATAAAACTTGCTGTTAGAAAAACATCTTAGATGTCTTGCAGCAGTTTGTTAGTTTATTTGATTTATGAAGTCGTTTTTTTCCAATATACCTTAATATTTTGACGTTTATTTTAAATTTATTATGTGAGAACAGTCGCTCTTTATACATCTCCTTTAAGTGATCGACTTAAGAATAATCCACTATATTCTTTATTAAATGGAAAAGAATAACTTCTTAAATAAAGAAGGCTACTCAAATGTTACAGAACATATAGAGGCTCTTATTCTGGCAAAACAGTACTACTCAAAATTGAAATCAGATTTGTTTCGCATTAATGGCTCAATAGTAAATTAAATGGGCTCAGTCAAGCCCCACCAAAAGTTTATGGAAGGTATAATGGTGTCCCACAATGGTCGGTCCAAGAAAGTTCAAGTACAACCTCTTGCTTTTCTCTTCTGATGCCGACTCTTGATAAAAACTCTCTCTTTAGGGACATCAGTGATTTAGGAGAGGTATATATTATTTGGCATGTTATAAATGCCGCCAAGAAGGTATCGATTTCATTACCATTCTTGTGTTTCTCTGTTGACAGGATTATATAAATACTACTGCTTGGATCTTCCTTAAAATATCAGAAGATAGTTCTTGGTCCAACTTACATCCCACGAAATTTTGAGACAGATGCAGATAACAGCCTGGATACAAAAACTAAATTATGAATTTTTCCATTTATACTTATTGGGAGTCTTTTTAAAAATCATACCTTCTAAACCATGCATCTAATTCGCTACCACCAAGGAAGTATTATTTCCATGGCTGTTTCTCTGTCCGTTTCTCTGTTAAAAGGATTATGCAAATACTACTGATTGGATCTTTCTGAAAAAAATCAGACGATGGGGCTTGTCCAAGTTACATTTTCAGGGTGATCAAGATCATTGGATACAAAAAAAAACAAAAAAAAACCCTAATCTGTTCCCATTTACCTATTATGTGCCTTGCTGTTAAAAGTGTGACACATTGATGGAGGCATGGTTTCTTTTGCTGATGTACACAAGCAAGGAAACATAGTCTTGTGTCTGGTTCTGTAATTTTCTCATTCACTTATTACTGAGGTATGTATGTTGTATTAATGACTGATATTTATAAAACTTTATACCTTCCATCTTATTGCTCCAAGATCTTCATTGTACTTCATATACTGTCAAGTGATACACTGCGTTGAATTGATGCAACCTCTTGTTGCTACATGTCTTTGGAGATGCTTTTGCTATTATTATATTGAGAAATACAGTAGAATTCAAAGCTCATTAGCCAATATAGATAAAAATAATGCCAACTGAAGATTTCAACATTTTTGCAATGTCTGACAATGGTGTTGCAGTGAAGCTTTGGATCAGAATGATATTAATGATTTATTTATCAGTTAAATAAAAAGTATTCAGATTACTTTAGCTTAATTCACAGGTTTAGAAGGCTATGTGTGATGAGGCCACAGTTTGTCCTTGCAGTCAACAGAAGTTGTCACAACCAAATGATATTACCTATGTCAGTAATGCTGGCAATATTACCTAGACTTATTTGTTGGCCTACACAAGTAAGGAAATGTAACCACTTAAAATGTTAACAAAAGTAAATATTTTATATCCAATTCAACAGCCAGATTCATGCAAAGGATCTTCAGTCCAAAAAGATTCTTCAAATCAAAATAAAATGAAAATAAATGTAGTTTTATTTATACCAATAAATTCATATGTAGAATATTTTACAAACATATCATGTGCTACCATTTACCATATTATTAATTAACCCAAATACACTATATTTCACAATAAAGTCAATTTACCCAATCACACTCACTGTTCAAGACAGTTATTTTACACAATTCCTCAAGTTTACCAGACAATTTACCCAGAGAAATTTACTTGTATTAACCAAGTAATTAACATACTCAAATATATTGAAACCATCAACTGTTTTACCACATAATTAATATACCTAAACACAACCATTTTGTTGTTTAACCAGACAATAGCTGATAACAGAACTACAGTTTATTATGTATGAACTGATGTTAAATATATGAAATCTTTGGTGGCATAGTAGTTCCCAAGCTGAGAATCTAATCACAGATTGTCATCTCTATGCGAATTGGACTTCCGGCCTATTCCAATATGACCCTGGCTGTTAAATGGGGCAAAAAACCCTAACTTTTGCTTACCCTTAAATAAAATTTATTTTCACCTGAAAGACATGAGCAATGTCCTGACTTGCTGTCATCTAGCATAACCCTGGTCAAAATGATACATATAAATTACTAGCAATAGAATATTGTATAATCATGAATACAAGTTATTTAATGAAGGTAAGATTATCTGTCCCAACCTTGCTCATTAGCAATGAAAGGGTCTATAACTTTGTTGTAGTAAACTTAATCTTATGTTATGATCCTGTACTTATCTCATGCCATCTGCCAAAAACCTTTACCAAAGACAGTACATACATTCACAGCAATAAAAATATTTTGATGACTGAGATACAATGTCAAAATAAAGATATATCAAGAAAATTTTAAATAATGACACAATTAGCATAACATAGTGACTATTATTCACAAATCAAAACTAATAAATTTACATTCCTGAGAAGATGAATTATCAAAATTAATAAAACAACATTCAAAATAGTTTTTAATGATACACAGTATCACTCTCTTGCATTACAGCTACATTTATGGTACTTAATCTCTTTCATATGAAATATTCTAAGGTGTTAGAGCCATAAAGAAAGAAGGTAAACTCGGCATCCAGACACATGCAGGCAACCATCAGAGGTGACAGAGAGACATGTATGCTATGAAGGGTTGTTGGCTTTACCAAAGAAGTATGTCAATTTGCACATGACAGATGACAAGGAAATGATTGTTTGGATGTCAATGAGCTCACTCCAGAAAGTTGGAGCATCAAATGCCAAGCTGTGGCTAAAGTGCTTTTTCATTTTTGCAAACATACTACAATACAGTACTAATGCCTTAGTTAACCATCATACTGACAAAACACTACTACTGTGATATTTTGCAACTACACCAATCAGTGCACTCCCACTATGTTACTGTACAACTACACTCAGTCTGTCATTGCCTTACAGTGACACAGCATTCTAGCATTACCTTATCTTACTACCACAGTGACTGCTCATTTTACTGCTACACTTAAAATACATTACCACTGCCTTTATTTTATTACAACTAGAGTAACTGAATACACCACTACTGCCATAACTTACTACTACACTTACAATATACATTGTCAATGTCAACCTTACAATCTCCCTTAAGCAATACACTGAAACTGCCTTACCTTACTACTACACTGACACAATACACTACCATTGCCTTACCTTTAAAATACACCAACAAAGTACACCACTGAGCTGTATCTTATAACAACATTAACTGAATACCACTACCTTCACTTACTACTGCACCTACACAATACATTAGCACTGCCTTACCTTACAATTTCACTGATACAATACACTACTACAACCCTACCTTACTTCTACACTAATACAATAAACAAGCATGGCTTTACCTTGCAACTACAGTACCTGAATACATCATCACTACCATCACTACCTACTACAGTGACCTATACACCACCAAAGCTTTACTTTTCACTTAAAGTAACAAAACATCACCATTCCTGTACCTTACAACAATGCTAACTGAATACTCTATTAGTGCCTTACTATTATATTGACATAATACTCTACAACTGCCATACCTTACAAACACACAAAATAAACTGCAACTGCATTACTTTACTACTACACTGACACAATATATTAGGACTGCCTTACTTTACAACCATACTAACTGAATACCTAGCAATGTTGAAACTTACTGCTACACTAACACAATACATTACCACTACCTTACCTTACTACTACACTTACACAATAGGCTATCAATGCTTTTCCCTACTACTACACTCACACATTACACTACAACTTCCTTACCTTACAAGTACAGTAACTGAATACACTACCACTGCCTTACATTACTATTACACTTACACAGTACACCACCACTGCCTTCCATTACTACTACACCTGCACAATACGCTACCACTGCCTTAATTTACTACTGCATTTAGAGAATACACTACCACTGCCCTACCTTACTACTACACTTACTCAATATACTACCACTGTGTTACATTACCATTAAAGCAATACACCAACACCGCCCTACCTTACCACTGCACTTACACAACCACTGCCTTACCTTACTACTACACTTACACGAAATGTTACCACTGCCTTACCTTACTACTACACTTACACAATATGTTACCACTGCCTTATCTACTACTGAACTTACACAATACACTACATCTGCCTTTCCTGTCTACTATACTTACACAAAACACTAGCGCTGCCTTACCTTACCACTACAATGATTGAATAACTAACACTGCCTTACCTTACTACTACACTTACACATTACACTGCAATTACCTTACTTTACAAGTACAGAAACTGAATACACTACCACTGCCTTATCTTACAACTATGCTGACAATACACTGCCACAACCTTACCTTACTACTACACTTACACAATACATACCACTGCCTTATCTTACCACTAGAATGACTGAATAATTGCCACCGCCCTAACTTACTTCTACAATTACAGAATACATCAGAACTCCATATCCTTTATAATGCTCTTAATTCTATACTCACTCAATACAATACCACTGCCTTACCTCACTTTTACACTTACATAATATCTTACTAATGCCATAACTTACTACTAGACTTACACCACACTACCATGGCCTTACCTTACTACTGCACTTACACAATGCACTACCATGACCTTACCTTACTACTACACTCAGTACAGTATGTAACTGAATACACTACCAATGCCTTAACTTACAAATGTACTGACAATACACTACTATTGGCTTATCTTACAACTCCACTGACTGAATAATTACCACTACCTTACCTTACAATTACACTCACAAAATACACTACCACTCCCTTACCTTACAACTGCATATACACAATACACTACCATGACCTCACCTTACAACTACACTTAAACAAGGCACTGCAATGGCCTTACCTTACTACTACACTTACACACTGCACCACAACTACCTGGTGTAACAAGTACACTATATAACTGAATACACTACCAGTGCCTTAACTTACAACTATGCTGACACAATACACAGCCACTGCCTAATTGAACTACTGCACTCACACAATACACTATCACTGCCTTCCTTATTACTGCACTTACACAATGCAAAGCCTTAGCTTACCACTCTACTTAAACAATACACTACCACTTCCTTACCTTACTACTACACTTACACAATACATTACTACTGCCTTCCCTTACTACTACGCTTACACAATGCTTTTCTACTGTCTTACCTCACTACTATACTTACACAATATGTTACCACTGCCTTTCCTTACTACTGCACTTACACAAAACACTAGCACTGCCTTACCCTACCCCTACAATGACTGAAAAATTGCCACTGTGTTTCCTTACTACTACACTCACACAATATGCTACCACTGCCTTACCTTACTACTCCTCTTACACAATACATTACCACTGCCTTACCTTACTACTACTCTACACAATACATTACCACTGCCTTACCTTACTACTACTCTTACACAATACATTACCACTGCCTTACCTTACTACTACTCTTACACAATACATTACCACTGCCTTACCTTACTACTACTCTTACACAATATATTACCACTGCCTTAACTTACTACTACTCTTACACAATACATAACCACTGTCTTTCCTTACTACTACACTTACATAAAACACTACTACTGCCTTATCACTACAATGGCTGAATAATTACCACTGCCTTACTTTACTATGACACTCATACAATACGCTACATCTGTCTTTCCTTTCTACTACACTTACACAAAACACTAGCACTGCCTTACCTTACCCCTACAATGATTGAATAACTATCACTGCCTTACCTTACCACTGCACCCACACTTTACACTGCAACTACCTTACTTTACAAGTACAGAAACTGAATACATTACCACTGCCTTATCTTACAACTATGCTGATAATACACTACCAGTACCTTACCTTACTACCCTTACACAATACACTACCACTGTCTTTCCTTACTACTACACTTACATAAAACACTACTACTGCATTATCTTACCACTACAATGGCTGAATAATTACCACTGCCTTACTTTACTATAACACTCATACAATATGCTACATCTGTCTTTCCTTTCTACTACACTTACACAAAACACTAGCACTGCCTTACCTTACCACTACAATGATTGAATAACTAACACTGCCTTACCTTACCACTGCACTCACACTTTACACTGCAACTACCTTACTTTACAAGTACAGAAACTGAATACATTACCACAGCCTTATCTTACAACTATGCTGACAATACACTGCCACTAACTTACCTTACTACACTTACACAATACACTACCACTGCCTTACCTTAACCATTAGAATGACTGAATAATTGCCACTGCCCTACCTTACTTCTACAGTTACAGATTACACCAGAATTCTTTCCCCTTCATAACACTCTCACTGCTATACTCACTCAATACAATACCACTGCCTTACCTCACTTTCACACTTACATAATATCTTACCAATGCCATAACTTGCTACTAGACTTACACCATACTACCATGGCCTTACCTTACAACTGCACTTACGCAATGCACTACCATGACCTTACCTTACTACTACACTCACACAATGCACCACAACTACCTTACCTTACAAGTACAGTATGTACCTGAATACACTACCAATGCCTTAACTTACAAATATACTGATAATACACTAACACTGTCTTACCTTACCACTACACTTAAATACCCTTCTACTGCCTTATCTTACTAATACAGTTACATAATACGTTACCACTGCCTTACTTTACTACTACACTTACACAGTATGTTACCACTGCCTTACCTTACTACTACACTTACACAATACTTTACCGCTGCCTTATCTTACTACTACGCTTACACAATACACTACCATGATCTTACCTTACAACTACACTTAAACAAGTCACTACAATGGCCTTAACTTACTACTACATTTACACAATGCACCACAACTACCTGACCTAACAAGTACACTATATAACTGAATACACTACCAGTGCCTTAACTTACAACTATGCTGACACAATACACAGCCACTGCCTTATTGAACTACTACACTCAGCAATACACTACCACTGCTTTCCCTTATTACTGCACTTACACAATACAATGCCTTACCTTACCACTCTACTTAAACAATACACTACCACTTCCTTACCTTGCTACTACACTTAAACAATACATTATTACTGCCTTCCCTTACGACTATGCTTACACAATACTTTTCCACTGTCTTACCTCACTACTATACTTACACAATATGTTACCACTGCCTTTCCTTACTACTGCACTTACACAAAACACTAGCACTGCCTTATCCTACCCCTACAATGACTGAAAAATTGCCACTGTGTTACCTTACTACTGGATTCACACAATATGCTACCACTGTATTACCTTACTACTCCTCTTACACAATACATTACTACTGCCTTCCCTTACTACTGCACTTACACAATATGCTACCACAACCTTACCTTACTACTACACTTACACAATGCACCACAACTACCTTACCTTACAAGTACAGTATGTAACTGAATACACTACCAATGCCTTAACTTACAAATATACTGACAATACACTACCACTGCCTTATCTTACCACTACACTGACTGAATAATTACCACTACCTTACCTTACTATTACACTCACAAAATACGCTACCACTCCCTTACCTTACTACTGCATTTACACAATACACTAACACTGTCTTACCTTACCACTACACTTAAATATGCTTCTAATGCATTATCTTACTAATACAGTTACATAATATGCTACCACTGCCTTACTTTACTACTACACTTACACAATTCTTTACCACTGCCTTATCTTACAACTGTGTTTACACAATACACTACCAAGACCTCACCTTACAACTACACTTAAACAAGGCACTACAATGGCCTTACCTTACTACTACTACCTTACTACTACACTCACACAATGCACCTGACTTAACAAGTACACTATATAACTGAATACACTACCACTACCTTACCTTACTACACTTACACAATACACTACCACTGTCTTTCCTTATTACTACACTTACGCAATAGACAATCACTGTCTTACTTTAACCATTAGAATGACTGAATAATTGCCACTGCCCTACCTTACTTCTACAATTACAGAATACACCAGAACTCCTTACCCTTCATAATACTCTTACTGCTATACTCACTCAACACAATACCACTGCCTTACCTCACTTTTACATTTACATAATATCTTACTAATGCCATAACTTACTACTAGACTTACACCACACTACCACGGCCTTACCTTACTACTGTACTTACACAATGCTCAATTATGACCTTACCTTACTACTACACTTAAACAACACATTATTACTGCCTTCCCTTACTACTACGCTTGCACAATACTTTTTCCACTGCCTTACCTCACTACTATACTTACACAATATGTTACCACTGCCTTTCCTTACTACTGCACTTACACAAAACACTAGCACTGCCTTACCCTACCCCTACAATGACTGAAAAATTGCCACTGCGTTTCATTACTACTGGACTCGCACAATATGCTACCACTGTATCACCTTACTACTACACTTACACAATACATTACTAATGCCTTCCCTTACTACTGCACTTACATAATATGCTACCACTGCCTTACCTTACTACTACACTGACACAATACATTACTGCTGCCTTGCCTTACTACTGCACTTACACAATACACTATCACTGCCTTACCTTACCACTACACTTAAACAATACCCTTCTACTGCTTTATCTTACTAATACAGTTACATAATATGTTACCACTGCCTTACTTTACCACTACACATACAGAATACATTACTACTGCTTTATCTTACTGCTGCACTAACACAATACACTAACACTGCCTTTCCTTACTACTCCACTTACACAAAACACTACTACTGCCTTATCTTACTACTGCACTACGCAATACATTACCACCGCCGTACTTTACTACTATACTTACACAATACACTATCACTTCCTTTCCTTACTGTTACACTGACACAACACACTAACTGCCTTACTACTACACCAACAATACATTAAAGCTGCCTTGCCTTACTACTACACTAACATTTACATAATACACTAAAAACTGTCTTACCTTACTACACAAACACAATACACTACCAATACTTTACCTTACAACTATACTAAAAATACATCACTGTCTTACCTTACCACTGTACTAACTAGATATGCTGCCACTGTTTTACCTTACAACACACCAGAATACACTACAACTGCTTACACCTTCACAACCACCTTCTTTCCTTATTATTACACTGACAATAACCTTGTACTGCCTTACTACCATACTAACTCTATAATAACACTGCCTTATCTTTCCACTACAGTGTCATAACACACCATCTATATTATACCTTACAACAATACAAACAGAATACACTATCATTGCAATACCTTTCAAGTACACTTACACAATGCAGCACCACTGTGAAACCTTACAGTTACACTTAAGCAATACACTGCACCGGCATTACCTTGCTACTAAAAGACACAATAGATTAGCACTACCTAATCCAACAACAATAAGACCTGAGTACCCTATCACTGCCTTACCTTACTACTACACTTACACAATACACCAATACCATATTATTATTATTATTATTACCTTATTATTAAACTATAAACTAGTTCTGCCTTACTTTATTACAATACCACTCTATTATCTTTTAACTACACTAAAATAATACATCACCTCTACTGTACTTTACAGCAACATAAACTGAATACACTTTGACAGCATATCTTACTACTACACCAATAAAATACACTACACAACTGTCTTAGGTTACAACTACAGTGACTGCCTATATTACAACTGCCTTACCTTACAACTACCCTTACACAAAAGACTGGAATGCCCTTTCCTTACTATTACACTGACAAAGTACACCAGCCCTACCTTTCTTTTCAACTACAGCTGCAATACCTTACAACTACATTAACACAATACACTAAAACTGCCTTTTATTACTAGTTCTCTTATACAAAACACTGCAATTATTATATATAATAATAATAATATATATAACTTATTACAACGCTGAAACAAAAAAACTACCACTGCAATACCTTACAACTGCAGTACCTGAATATGTCGCAACTACCTTATCGAATAACTACACACTAAAACACTAATATTGCTTCATCTTACCACTACATTAAAAGTATACATTGCCACAGTCTTAACTTACACTTTCACAAACACAAAACAATAACCCAATCCTACCTTACGACTGCATGAATGTCAAACTACCAACGCCCTAATGTAAATCTACATTAACACAAACTATTGCAACTACCTAATGATATTTTCACTATAGTAACGACCTTACAAACCATGTGCATTACAATTATTCATTGAGAATAAATTCAACTTGTTAATCATTGGCTAACTGGGACCACACACCTAATCAACACCTACACCAGCTTAATTAAAAGCAACTGATCAGAGTCTCTTCTATCTGTAGTTACATTAAGGACAAATGCGTTCTTTCTCATGGTTTTCTGTCCCATTTAACAGCCTAGGTCATATTGAGAGAGGCTCTCAGCATTACTACATATGGGAGTCAAATGCAAGAGAGGTGATAGCCTGTGACTAGTTGCCAAACTTGTTAACCACTATGCCCCAGGGGACCTACACAACATGGGAGAATACAACTGCCTTGAATTACATTTGCAATAACTTTTATATGCAAGACTTATTTATGCGATACTGCATCAGATTCAGAGTATAGGCTAAAGTGACACTTCGTAAACTACTTACTTGCAATTAAGTTCCTTAATTAGACATTAACATATTGGATGAAACCAATTTTTATCTAATTTTTCCTGGGAATAAGCACGTAGAATAGACATCTATTGAGTGAAAAGTGAAATCTGTTCCCAACATGTACAGCAAAAAGAAGTTCAGATAACAGAGATATACTTTCAGAACATAACTAGAGAGAAAAAATGGAAAAACTTTCAGAGCATGTGAAATTTGCTGCTTAGGAAATCTGTTAAGTTTAATATATGGGAAATGATGACATAAAATTTGTAATTTTGGTAAATTTTTAAAAAGCTCTCTGAACTGTTATAGATTTAATGCAAATTTGGGTTTGATGTTTTCAATTTTAAGAGTGATCCTAGTGGCAAATTTCACATGGACTGGTCAGGCTGCAGCTAATGAGACAACCAGCTTGGCAAAGTAAGGGCAAAAATACAGTGTCTACAGTCCATGTACAAATAAAGTACAGTTATCATTATTATTAAATCACATTTGGACACAAGGTTATGTATGCTATAAAACTGACCATGCTGATTTTTTTTTGGGTTAAACTGGTAAGCAAAACATTGAATTCTGTTCTTGATCATCCATCATCCAGTCTTGACAGTATCTGAATAGAAAGAGATTATTGCGCAAGTTATTACAGCAATACAAGCCCCATTTAAAATGAAAATATAATTAAAATTTTACCAGGTGGCTTTTGAGAAATTTGAGATAGGCTAGTTTAGAGGCTTATGTATGAAAGCTTCACATTCAAAATAATATATGCATCAGACATTAAGCAGAAGGAGGTTCAGTCTGCTATATGTGATAACATGGTACCAAACATGAAAGGAAGGGTAAAATGAGCCTTTGAGGATTACCAAAATAAAGTAACATTGTTACAATATATTTAAATCTACAAATGTTACATTGAGCAACATGGAGAGATGTATTAAGACCCAGACATCATGTCAAAACAGTTCATACCATAACCACTGAACTCACCTTACCCTTTACTTGGAAGTCTTTCAGTAGTTGAATCTGATGTAACATCCAAACTGCAGATATATCCTGAAAAAAATGTTTAAAAAGTTCATTAAGTGTATTTAGATATCATAATCAAAACTTTTAAAAGCATCCAAATGTGGAGTTGCAGAATGATTACTAAAAACTCACCAAGACAAAACAGTTTAGTCACAGTATCACAGCATACCAGGTAACATAAGTAAATTACTCACCAGTAAAGCAAAAGGCTTGATCCAAATTCGTGTAAAGTTAAGAAACACTTTGCCCAATAAACCTTTAATTTATTCTTGATTCTAATTACCTGGAGACATGTCGGCGATTTATAAACTGAGGAACACACAACCAGTCTCCAACCCCAGCAGCAGATATCACCTTCCTGTCTGTCACATTGGGATGTTATCATGTCGGGTGGGTCATGCCCTACACACAACATCAAGCAGGCAGATGTGTCATCACAGTTGCATTAACTAATAAAAAGATAATCCTCAATATCAATAGACAACTTTGATCAAGAACGTTTTCCTGATATAGACTGATGGCAGAGCTCTTTTAAAATAGAACAGCAAGATGTTAACTGATAAATATATATCAATTACATATACTGATTCAAAGATTAATTCATACAACCTTACTGCATCAATGCAATAGTTTGAACTTAAATATACCAGATGACAAACAAATTTCTTGTCTGGCTTGATGCTAGTAATTCATTATTTAAATCAAGGTATTACTTCACTGAAAGTAATGCTGCTGAATGTCAATATCAGATCAGGCATCATGTCTCAATCACATAAACATGTATGTCATACCTAGTGTATGATCATCATCTACTATACAACAGGCAATTCACCATCAGACAGGGCATGTCATCAGCCAGGGCATGTCATCAGCAAGGGCATGTCATCAGCAAGGGCATGTCATCACACAGCTGATTCTAGTAATATAGGTGTAAATAAAAGGAACACTTTTGTTGAACTGCATTATAATAGCAACATAATTGCAGCTTACACAATGTTGTATCGAATGCTTTTGGTACAGTAATCAATTGAAAGGCAAAATGATATATAAAATGTATATGAAAAAAATTAAAATTGTTTTATACTAAATACCTCTTCCATTGCATGAACCTTTCTTTATCTGAACTGGTGCCCAATGGTTACAGTGCAAAACCTGAATAAGTTAGCCAATTATCCATCATTGTACCATAAAAAGTAGCATCAGAGATGCCTGTAAGCCACAGCCCTGGGAAATAGTTTTCAACAGTATGAGAGACAGAAATGGAACAGTTAAAAGATCAGGGGACTTTCACAAACAGTGTCAGCCTAGACAAGTGCAAATAATGTTTAGCTAGATAAAATACCTTTTAAAGGAGTGGAAAATGTATGTACAGATTGTAAAAATTTTATTGTAATTTAACTTTTTATATGTTAAATACTTACCTTATCCTCACTAGTGCTTACGTGTTAGCGGGAGCAAACAAGTACGACCAAACGAGAATATTTTTAAAATAAATATTCTTGTCGGTACCAGTATGTATACGCATGACCGTGCATGCGCGTGCACCAGAGGATCCCCGTTAAGCCTCACTTTAATTTTGGGAGTCAATATAATATATTGCAAACCCAAAAAATCTTGAAAATGTGGGGTTGGCAGGGCGGGAATCCGAATCTAGTGAGGATAAGGTAAGTATTTAACGTATAAAAAGTTAAATTACAATAAAATTTTTACATTTTATTGCGTAAAATACCCTTACCTTATCCTCACTAGTGCTTGATTACAACCATACTGGTGGTGGGATTTTTAATATTTTTGCCACCAAAAGCAGGTATAACCAAATGAAAAGTCAAAGTACATATCTCAAGAAATCTTGTGAGTACCAGACTATATTATCCAATAAAAGTAACTTAACAAAATAACATTTAATAGTTATATATGTAAGCACTACCTGGCAACCTTCCCAAAGGTGCCTTGGCCCTGCATGTATCTTTATGTCCAATGTACTAATTTAAAACACACTTGTGGCGATAAGTACAAGAGTATGATAGGCATACTTAACAACATAACAACATAACCTATGTAGTTATATTCTGTTATTAAGTAAACTGGAATTGTCCAGAATATGCATTGAAAAATTCCCACCTTGGAATTTTATAACACTAAATACCAATGTGTTCCCCAACCATGGACAGGCGCATTGGTAATAAAAGGAGATTCTGCTCCTTTATATGGATAAGACCACCTATTAACCCATTCCTTGGACCTTTACACCAGATCAGATGCTTACCCCAAAACAGGAACATGATTGGGTATTTCCAATGGGTCTAAACAGTGTGATCTGGCCATTGGAACTGTACATATACATACAATTACTGTAATGTATCATACAATACACAACTTATGAAGGAACCACATGGCGATACTATCGTTCCAACGATTAATCTGACCTTCATTAGACTTTCAAGTCACAAGTTAAAGTATAAATTGTGGAGTGTGACTTCCAGCCATATAAGGAGCAATTTGAGCCTTGGCCAAGGAAACATTCTAAGTTTCAAGGTCAAATATTTGACCAGCTAGCAGAACTGTCTGCCTGTTGACATGGTAGCTCCTTGAATGCCTCCTGAAAAGTACATACATATACACACATGCACAGTATAGCACATACTTCCCCTATCTAAGATCTGAAAAATATCAAGATAAAATCTTAGAGCTCTAAAAGGGGCAACAGGTCATATCTTCAGTCAAAGAATGATCCAGACTAGCATAAAAGCAGGAATGAAAACCAGCTTGAACAATACCGTGACCCTCTGAGGTCATCTGTTCTCTGCTAGGAGTACTGATGAAGGAGAAACTGTGAACTCCTTCCAGTTCTGTGTTCAATGATCTGAAAGACCAAACAACCTCACCTGTCTATCTACCCGAGGCTAAGGTCATGGATTCAGATGATTCAAAAGAGACTTTGTCAAGACTAAGAATAATCAAGACAAGTCCAAAGAGAGTGATTTGTTTATTTGGGGTTTTACGTCGCTTTCAACACTGTACAGGTCATATAACGACGGGTAGTTGGAAGGGCAGAGGAAACCAGTACATATAGTTCCCTAGGGTTCTGTACTGTAAACTGCCGACCAACGGCAAGCAACTACCAGCTTTCCCACTTACGGCCATGACGGGGATCGAACCCCGGCCGCAGAGGTGGGAGGCGAGAGTGTTACCACTCTGCCACCGTGGCCCCTCCAAAGAGAGTGAAAGGTATAGCACCATCCTCAGAAAAACCACTATCAATCCATTTAGTCCATTACTATGGATGATTTCCAAAATGAACTCAAATGAAACCCATCTATCAATCTACTGAGTTCATAAATATGAATGATTTCCACAGTGAACCCAACTGGAAAACCATGTATCAGTCCATTGAATTCATACCTATGAATTACTTCAATAGTGAACTCAAATGAAAACCATGTATCAGTCTATTGAATTCATACCTATGAATTACTTCAATAGTGAACCCAAATGAAAACCCCTTATCAGTCTATTGAGTTCATAACTATGAATGATTGTAGTAGTAAACCCAACTGATTAGCAACAACATCCCTGTATCAGTCAGTGTGGTAGAAATCAGATTTTGCCTGTGAATCAAAGGGTCAAAAATGTGCTATTGAGAAGAGAGGAGGCTATTGGAAGTCCAACTGAATCTCCTTGAATCAGATTCAAAAAGAACCACCTTGCCTTTTTTTTTTTTTTTTTTTGAAATATGGCAGCCTTTTATGAATCTCTAGTTGATAGTTGTTCACAGAGATTCCTCTATTCCATAGGGCAAAAGTGATTTTGAGTCAACTAGGTCCCCAAACCAACACATCCCTGGTCACCCTGGGGCTCCTGGTAATATGTAAGAAGTATAATTCCAATTTTTTGTACCACCTCTGAAATGAGAAATACTCAACAGTAGGATACTCTGTCAATACATCTACCGCCATTGTATTGCATTGCATTAGGGTATTGGACTGGTGAAATAAACACAGATAGTTTGTTCTTTATCTTTGAAACAAAACTATCTAACCTTGCAGTGTGCCAAATTTGGCAAATAATGCGAAACTATGGGATGAAGGACATTCTGTTTGAATGGCTTATCCCTGTATGTATGGATGTTGATATCCCATTATGACAGCCCTAAATGTAGTGAGCCCTCACAATTTGTTGTGGGCTTACAAAGGAACATTAGATGTCAGATACATATCTAATGAAAGGGTAAGATAAAACAGCACAGTGCTATGCTGTTATCTGAAGTAAAACCCTCATGTTTTGAAGGTAAATTTGAAAACCCTTAACATCAGAAATGCAGCCCTCAGAAGCCCCTGACAGTAGCCCTGGTTTCTGTGGCTGACCATAAGACAGCAAATGGGTCTCCCAAATGTGTTTTTGACCCTCTATAGTTCCAAGTTCTGTAAACTATGAACATGTCTAAAAGTGAAGAGATTGTGAATATTCCAATGGAATTTCCAAGCAACATTAATGTGAAGAATGTCCATTGAAACTGAATGTTCTAAGTTATAGATTCCTATAAATGACATGAGAATTATGGGAATGGCTAATAAACTTGTATGTACACCATGCATAAGCTTCTCAAATACCCCACTTTCCTTCTATGGGGACACTTCACCCTTGCCATGGATGAATTAGTAAGTATTGTGATGGGATGAGTTCTGACATCCAAATACCAAACTTCTTTATATAAGGACACTTCACCCTTGCAAAGGTTGAATTTGTCACCAACGAAGCAGAAGTGTTTTATTGGGATGAGTTCTAACCCCATAAGCTTATCACCCACTGGAGTTCTGTACACAGGCCACTAATTGCTTCGATTTCTACAAGCAAATATGTGATGTTGGTGACCGCATATAACCAGTGTTCTCAATACTGATGAATGTGATGCTACACGGACAAATTCGAATGGATCCGTTGCTGTACCGAAGTGTTGGGCTGTGAACTGAAAAGAACGACCTATGACAAGGTGCATTCTTTCACCATCAAACAAACAATAAAGCATGACCTTTAGATGTACCTGGGATTGAGGAAGAATGCGTCTGATAGATGAAACGTGACTACCTATCCATCTTCGCAAATGAAGTACTAATTACCTTGCGGTTTGCATCCTCAAAGATGAGACCGTGTGCTGTTTGATGCATACACTAACCTCACAGGTCACCAATAAACTGTAAAACTGTAAGCTTGTACACATTTTTCTGAACTTAAAAATGTATAGAAGCATTTGATGGACACTTTAACCATTAAAGTTGTTGATTCCTGTCAGGATATATAACCGCTATGAATTGTGGGAATTCTCAACAATTCAATAAGGTAGTTCCAATGTTAAACCGCATTGCAGAATGTGCCCAACCTCGAGATGACATTCATTTTAAACTAAATATTGCAGTGAAACAACCTCCAGCCATCATTCCCTCAAACCTTGGTTGTCACTTCCAAAAGCAATACCTCTGCTGGATTGTGATGCATTCTGTTAATTCTTGTCTGTATTACCACAAATAACTTTTTTTTTTTTTTTTCCCCTCTTTTTTTATATTTATTTATTTTTACTACACTCCAAAAATAGACCTACATCAGTATACAATATAAAGGTTATTGCTTTATTCCAACATTTATATTATTCTGTTTACCACAAATAACTTGACATATTAATTAGTGTATATGTGGCACTAAGGCGTTGCTTCTAAAAACTTCCCAATAAAAGAAATAAATTAGGTCTGAATGTAGCTGAATAGTACTTCCATGTGTTAATGAAGTGTTGGTCCACTGAAACCAAACCCAAATATTACAGCATTCCCCAAATTTGAGAGTTACTTGAAGAGAATTGTGACCAGAAGATGGACAACCATAGCATTTAAATATGCTGTGTTTTAAACTGCATGGTTGTAAACTGTGAAATATGCCCATAAACTTGAAAAATTTAATAGTTATTTAAATTTTTATTAGAAATACTTACCATTTCCTAACAGTAGCTATTTGTTGGAGCCATCCAACCCAATGGCCAACGCAGAGATGCGATTTTAAGGTTTACTAACAACCTTAACCAAGCCATTGGGTTACAGTAGTCCGTCCTCCCGCCAAAGAGGTCACATGACTACATTGTTTACCTCATTATTTTTGTTGCAAGTAAAAGAATGACTTGCGGGGAGGCGGGAGGGAAATTTGAGTGTTAGGAAATGGTAAGTATTTCTAATAAAAATTTAAATTACTATTAAAATTTTCAATTTTATAGCGAAATACCCTTACCATTTCCTAACAGTAGCTGAATTCAGCCTTGCAGGACGGTGGGAATTACTTTTAGCAACTACCATCACCAGCCCTACTACCACAACAAGAAAAAACACTGTGAGAAACTGTAATATAAACAATGCGAGTCTTACATGTAAATAACAACACATAAACTCCAACATTTAACAGTGCATTTAACATGATTATAACATATAAACGTTAAAACTGCCAGCACCCACATTCAACATACCTTCAAATAAAAGGTAGAATGTAGATCTCACAATGTTCCAATCCATCTAATGCAATAGTAGAAAGTTGTATCAACACAAACTTGAAACTCAACATAAACTTCAAAGCAACTACGGGTCAAACCCCACTTGGCACCACTATCAGCTGACGCATCATACGCTCCAAGCGAGGCTCAAGCCAACAAAACTGTACAATATATACAGGTGCTACAGCCATCTATCCTGTAAACACATAATATAATGTATAGCCACTCAATACAAAAACAGACATCAATACCGCATGAAAAACATAGATATAACAGACAACTTCATTACCTAGCTATAAATCTATCACATGCTGAGCAGATACTATAGGGCCCAATTTCAAAATCTGGCCATTATGCCAACATAGGTCCTTCAGATAGAAATTGGTGAACGTATTGTGAGACTTCCAAAAGCAAGCCTGAAGGATCTCATTCAAAGAAATTCCTCCTTTAAATGCCAAAGATGCCGCCATTGAGCGGACATCATGAGCTTTCACCTGATACAGCTGTTGAGACTCAGAGTCCGAATTCTCATAAGCCAAAAGGATAGTCTGTTTTAACCAAGATGAGATAGTTGCCCTGGAAATATCTCTTGTAAAGCCCTCTTTTATAGCTACAAACAAAAGATTCTTATTCTTCCTCAAATCTTTTGTCCTGTCCAAATAGTATTTCAAAGCCCTCACAGGACAAAGAGATCTATCTTGAGTCAAACTTTTGTCTAACTGAGGTTTCAATGCTGGAATGACCACTGGTTTAATTGCAGCAGGCCCATCTGAAGCCAACTGGTTCTTTGCCAAAAAGGCAGTTGATGGGGCCAAAGTGACTTGAGACCAATTCTCCTTATAACTGAGAGATGAATGAGTCCAAGCATGAACTTCACTTCTCCTTTTGCCCGAAGCCAAAGTCAAAAGAAAAACTGTCTTAAAGGTTAATAACTTCAAAGAAGCTTTCCCCAAGGGTTCAAAAGGTTGTTTGGTCAATGCATGGAGTACCAATGCCAAATCCCAAGAAGGTATAGACCTATTTGCTACTGGTTTGTCTCTGTAAAAGCTTGCTAACAGTCTATTTAGCTCAAGACTTTTAGAGATCTGCTCACCCTTCACACCCAAACCATCTGCAATAGCTGTTCTATAACCAGCAATGGTAGATGGCTTGAGATTTCTTTCATTAAACAGTTAAGAAAATCTGCTACATCTGGAATAGTGGGATTGGAGACGTCCACCTGGCTCTCCTCACACCACTTCCCAAAAATGGACCACCTTGATTCATAGATTCTCCTTGAGGAGTGTCTCTGAGGCTCCTTAATTCGCTTCGCCACCTCCTCTGAGAATCTTTCTGAATATTCATGACTGACTCCAGATGCCAAGCATGAAGATTCAGGTAAGTCAGATTGTTGTGAAGTCTGTTGCTGAAAGGCTGAGTCAACAGATCCACCCACAGGGGAAGTCTCAGAGGAAGCCTTGTGGACAGATCCACCAGATCCCAAAACCAAGACATCCCTGGCCACCCTGGTGCAATCATGATGATTCTGCACCTGTAGATGGTCATCTTTTGAATCACCTGAGGAATGAGAGCCACTGGACAAAACACATAGGCGTCCAGACCCTCCCAAGAGATGTTCAATGCATCTGTTTCCCAAGCCCGACCGTCGGGGACAGGAGACACATACATTGGTAGCTTGTGATTCAACTTTGTTGCAAACAAATCTACCATTGGTTGATGCCAGCAATGGCAAATTTGATTGAACACTCGATGATTCAAAGCCCATTCGGTCTGAATCACCTTGTCTTTCCTTGACAGAGAATCTGCCAAGACATTGAGATTCCCTGGAATGTGTTTTGCCCGAATCTGGATTCCCCTGGCATTTGTCCAAGCCATGATTCTCCAGATTAGGGCACACATTTCTTGAGAATGGGTGCCCCCCTGTTTGTTCAGATAGGCAACCACTGTAGAGTTGTCTGTGGAAATCATCAGATTTTGATTCAGAAGCTGATTTTCGAATGATTTTAAAGCTAGAAATACTGCTTTTAGCTCTAGAATGTTTATGTGAAGTCTTGACTCCACCTGATTCCACAGACCACTGGCTGTGTGATGCTCTAAATGAGCCCCCCAGCCTTTTAGGGAAGCATCTGTGAATAGAAGGAGATTGCATTCCTTCTGATGAAGTGGGGAACCCCTCTTCAAGTTCAAAAGATTGGTCCACCACTGAAGATGCTGTTTGAGAACCTGGGACACAGGTACTGGGATATCCAGAGACTGAGGATACCTCCAGTGTGTCTTCAGATACCATTGGAGTGGCCTCATATGCAGACGACCCAATGGTATTGTCTTCTCCATTGAAGCCATGCTTCCAATTAGTGACATGAGCTTCCTTGGAGATGTTTGAGGAGATTCCAACATGGAAACTGTTTTTTCCAGAAGACGATCGATTTTTGATTGAGTTGGAAAGACTAGACCTACCCTGAGGTCGAATTTGTAACCCAAAAATTTGATTTCTTGAGTTGGAATTAAATCTGATTTTTCGAAATTTATGATCCAACCCAAGCTCTGCACAAGATGAATCAACCTGTGGGTATTCTCTTGACATTGCTGTTTTGTTTTTGCTCTCATTAGCCAATCGTCTATATACTGATGAATCCTGATGCCTTCTGCAAAAGCCATCAGTTTCACCTCTTTTGCTACCATGGTGAATTCGAGTGGAGCCGTAGTGATTCCGAAGGGCAAGGCAGTGAACTGGTAGGATCTGTCGCCTACATTGAAGCGAAGATATTTCTGAAACCGTGGGTGTATTGGTATGTGGAAGTACGCATCTGTAAGGTCGAGTGAGGTTACCCACTCGCCTTGTTGAAGCGAATCCCGAATATTTTCGGCAGTTTCCATCTTGAAAGTTGGAATATGCAAATATTGATTTACCACACTCGGATCTATTACTGGTCGCCATCTCTTTCCTGGTTTGGGGACAAGAAACAAGCAACTGTAAAATCCTAGGGAACTGACCTTTTGAACTGGAGTTATCGCTCTTTTGTCGATCATTTGATAAACCGCCTTTATCAAAAACTCTTGCTTCTCCCGGTTCAAATATTTGCTCCTTATTGCAGGATAATTTGTCAATGGAGGTTGATTTCTGAAATTCAGACAATAACCCTCCTTCAAAATGGTCACTACCCTTGGATGAGCTTTCCTAGCTTCCCATACCTGCCAAAAACTGGACAGACGGCTTCCTGGGCACAGACAGTCACTTCCTTCTGCCACCCCTGCCTCTGAAAGGCCTAGAGGAGTAGGAACCCCTTCCTCTGTTTCCAGTTGCAGAAGAGCTATTGCTTCTTGCTGATGTTGTTGAAGAATTTTCATGGTAGGGTCGAAAAGATCTATTCTGAGACCTACTATCTCTTTTCTCCTCATGTCTAGCCGTATGCTCTCTCCTAGAATCTCTACCCCTGGACTCCCTATTCACATGGGACCACTGAATGAAATTCTTCTGAACTTCAGAGAGAGTATCTACAGGAAAAACCTCATTTGAAGTGAAAGGAGCATTCCTAAGCTTACTAATGTCATCCTCAGTGACATCCTTGGAACAGCTTTTCAAGTAATTATCCCTCCTACTCAACAACATGTTTGATGCCATGGTCATGGAACTGCCAAGCAAAGAATCTAAAGATTTCCCCAAAGACTGATTCACTGATGACTGTAACTGAAGACACTCCTGGACATATTCCAGAGCATTATTAAAGTCAGTTTCATTCTCAGCTGATTTTAAGATAGCAAATTGTTTCTCCATCTCCTCTGTGGCTTTGCAATTTGCAGAATTGAACCAAAAAATGTGGTTAAGAACATTGATGTTTTCTCTATTAACAGTTTCCCAGAGAGTAAACTGCTTCCAAGGAGTTGAAATGGCAGATGGCATCTGAAACTGTAAAGAAGTAATGTTTCTGAATGCATCTTGTAACTTGGGAGCTACTACTGCATGAGGCTGAGGTGAGATGTTATACCACTTCATAGGTGGTCTTTCAAAATTCAAAAATTGACCTCTAGGCAAAGGATTTCTCCTTGAAGACTTGGTTTTCAAAGAATCATGTTCCTTTGAAACACCCAAAGCCTCATATTCCTTGAAATCCCACAAACTACACATATTTTCAGCAGGAGGAAGAGCTAAGGAGACCTCTGCAGACTTCTTTAGCTTAGAAGCTTGTGAAAACACAGATGGGGCAATAATAGTGTCAGTCTCAGTTATTGCAATATCCAACCACTTTTTTATAGCGAAAAGTGTGTCTGAATATGAAGGAACTGGCTGTTTGTCTTCCTGAGAGGAATCATATTCCACGTCATCTGACAACTCCACCCTCGCTTTTTTAGTAGGTATGGAAAATCGATTGTCTATCACAGACGTAGAGGGATTTTCCTCCGCATGGCATTTTGAATGAATCTCTTCAGAAGACTGTGTACTAGACGTAGATCTCTTCTTGCATTGGGAACTCGCCCTTCCCACAGCTTCGTTAGCAACCAAGATATCCGCCTCTACAGGGGAATCCTTGCTTTCAATTGCAGCAATTCTATTCGTTGGGGTTGTAAGTTGTGAGAGGATCGCTGCCAACGCCTGGCTATTTGAACCTGACGTCTGGCCAGCGACCACAGAATGAGAAGATATTCCTACCGAACTATCTTCTTCATCCAATATGGAGTCATCTATCTTGTCCTTTCCTTTTTGCAAGGTAGATTCCTTCAAAGATTTCTTACCTTTTGACAGTTTTTCAGTGAGTTTTCGCTTTTGATCTTCCGACAAAGCAATACACAGAAGGCAATCCTTCTTAAGAGTACAAAGGTCATCACCCTTGCTAGCTTCACGACATTTGTAGCAATATCTGTGGTTATCAAAACCAAACATAAGATGTCCACAGAAACTGGATTTCTTAGATTTAGAATCTGATGAATCTTTATTATTCGCCATGATTCAAAAATCTCAATAAAAAATGAAATAATCCCTGAAAACTTTAAACTTCCAAAGATTTCCAAAACACGTCTACTACTGTTGATGGCCAACAAAAATAATGAATCCTTGCTTTCAATTGCAGGGGAATCCTTGCTTTCAATTGCAGCAATTCTATTCGTTGGGGTTGTAAGTTGTGAGAGGATCGCTGCCAACGCCTGGCTATTTGAACCTGACGTCTGGCCAGCGACCACAGAATGAGAAGATATTCCTACCGAACTATCTTCTTCATCCAATATGGAGTCATCTATCTTGTCCTTTCCTTTTTGCAAGGTAGATTCCTTCAAAGATTTCTTACCTTTTGACAGTTTTTCAGTGAGTTTTCGCTTTTGATCTTCCGACAAAGCAATACACAGAAGGCAATCCTTCTTAAGAGTACAAAGGTCATCACCCTTGCTAGCTTCACGACATTTGTAGCAATATCTGTGGTTATCAAAACCAAACATAAGATGTCCACAGAAACTGGATTTCTTAGATTTAGAATCTGATGAATCTTTATTATTCGCCATGATTCAAAAATCTCAATAAAAAATGAAATAATCCCTGAAAACTTTAAACTTCCAAAGATTTCCAAAACACGTCTACTACTGTTGATGGCCAACAAAAATAATGAGGTAAACAATGTAGTCATGTGACCTCTTTGGCGGGAGGATGGACTACTGTAACCCAATGGCTTGTTTAAGGTTGTTAGTAAACCTTAAAATCGTATCTCTGCGTTGGCCATTGGGTTGGATGGCTCCAACAAATAGCTACTGTTAGGAAATGGTAAGGGTATTTCGCTATAAAATTGTAGAGTTACTTGTCGAGAATTGTGACCAGAAGATGGACAACCATAGCATTTAAATATGCTGTGTTTTAAACTGCATGGTTGTAAACTGTGAAATATGCCCATAAAGTTGTAGAAGACAAGGTAGATTGAAGAAAAACTTCTGAAAAATCCTGGCATTCGTGTGTTGTTGTTGAGAAATCTGTTGATGTGTTTCTACAATTAGAAACCCCAACAGAGACCTTCCATATGGTAGACAAGTGATGAAAACCAGCCTTGTAGTGACCTTCTAGTTCCTAGTTAGAAGAACCTTCATGAACAACATGATCGTCTTCTTTAGTTGTTGTAAATAACTGACCAATGAAATTAAATTTGTTTCCATTATGACAAGTTTGAAGAAAATCTTCTTGACCAAGTGCATTCTCTGCAAGTTGTAGTTGTGAAGCCATGTGATGAGAAGAACCTTCATTCCTGAACCCTTCTTATGTTACAGGACTGTGTCAGCCCTATTTACCTCACTAGAGGAGACAGAAGAATTACTCTTTTACAAGATGAAGATCTTATCCTGGCCACTCTTCTGCCTCAAGGAAGAGATCTGTGGTAGTACTGTGACGAGGTAGATCTTGTAAAATTGCAGTGTCTGTTGTAGGGGTTGCCTCTGCCATATGATTTACCTCACTAGAGGAGGCAGAGGTACTACCCTTTATGAGATGAAGATCGTATTCTGGCCACTCAACTGTGAAGAGGTAGATCTTTAAGAATTGCAGTTCCTGCCATCTAAAAGGTCTGTAAGGGCCGAAAATTCGCCCAAAATGCAGACTTCCTGATGAAAATGCTGGAAAATATCAAAAGAAAAGAAATAAAAGCCTTCCAATACTATGAAAACGTGAATTATTTTCAAAAACATCCCCTTCCTTGCCAGCCATGTTGAAATTCTTCGCTACCGAAGATTGTGTCAAACGATGTTTACTCCCTCACGACCGAAATAAAAGTGAGGCTTAACGGGGATCTTCTGGTGCACGCGCATGCGTGGTCATGCGTATACATACTGGTACCGACAAGAATATTTATTTTAAAATTATTCTCGTTTGGTCGTACTTGTTTGCTCCCGCTAACACATAAGCACTAGTGAGGATAAGGTAAGGGTATTTTACGCAATAAAAAAAGTATTTAAACAAGACAATTCAATGACCAGATGACAACAATAATCAGTACACTAAAAATTATGAAGCTGTAAAATGTATTAATTTAAGTATAACTGTCAATGGAAATAGCACATTTAAGTAAAAGTACATGTAATAATAAGTTACAACAATCCATATATCTTTGTGATCAGAGAAATATTTCCCAAATATGGCAGTTGAACACATTTTAGCAGAGCCAAGGTTAAAGTACACACAATGATTTAGCATACCTACACATCTCAACCACTGACCCACTGAAGAATCAACTTCTGACACCCTACGGTTTCAGAACCCTATGGTTTCAGAGATTTAGCCCGGATAAGATTGTCAAACTCAAGTTCACTACGGCAAGGTCAAAAGTCCAAACAAAATCATACCATGCCAATGCAACCTACTTCCCAAAACAATGCTCTTACGAAGTATCAACATCTTACACATCCAGACACCATGTGTGAAAACAATACCTGAACAGCCCTTAAAAGGCTGGGGGTAAAAATGTGTTCAAACAACTTACAGCCAAGACAATAATCTGACTGAAACAGAAGCAACAAAAATCAGGAAAAACTAACAAATTCATATGCCTACCTTGCTTAAACATCTCGGAGATTTCATTGCACCCTGTCAGTTGTGACATAATCTGGGGCCTTAAATATATAATTTGTTGATATTATTTAAAAAGCATTTTCCATTTAAAAGGAAAACTAAACAAAAGTAATAACGATTCCACCTCATCTTGGAAATAACAAATGAGAACTAAGATTATCTGTGCCATACTTTGATAACATTTGTCACAAATTCAGACCTAATCTGTAGTGTCCATTACACAGTAGAACCTCTACTATCCGACAACTTTGAGCGAGTAACAATTAACCATTACGTCAGATAATAGAAAAATTAGATAATAAATAGGCTAAAATAACAGGTTTAAATGGAATTTGGAGAGTGGTTCTGAGGTTCAATAATTGGAAATTTGGATAATAGATGGTCCAATAATAGAGGTTCTACTGTACGGAAACAATGAAAAGTCATTAGTAGTTTGATTAATGCTTTATCTCCATTTTATGACAGACTCGTTAAGGTGCTAGAGCCACAAAGATAGAAGGAAAAGTCAAAATAGTAGGGGTTTTTAATTACAGTTGTTTTTGAATTCATAAATTATTCAGGAGAGGTTATAATAGTACAGTGTGCTATGGAAAAGAGAACAGGAAAATACCTGCACTTTATTTCATCAAGACCTCCTTGCCCATGAATAGACTCTGGGTGGTATCTTCTTGAGTGTTTTACACCTTGTCAAACCACTGAAATATAAAGAACAAATGCTATACTAGTGCGAAAGATAAACAGATTCATCCTTTCAACATTACTATTACCGAATTAAAAGATACTGATCTTACTTTGCCCAAATAACTCAATCAAGTAATTATATTTGTTGGAGAATTAAAGTATGGAATCTATATGTTACAATTACAGTTACATTATATGTAAAGTAGTGACATGTAATGACAGTTAACTGCATCTTATTCCTTATCTAATCTAAGTAACCTTAAGCTACAAAGCTATACGTAAATCTCAGTACCCTTATCTAGCAGTGGCTTTCTTTGTATACTTAACTGATATCTTCCTTAAATGCCTTAACCTGTCTAACTAACCTTAGACCAAATGAGTAAGTAATCTCAATATCCTTATCTGACAGTGGATTTCTTATCAGCCTTATCTGGCAGTGGATTTTCCTCAAGATGTAATTAACTGACATCAAATGCCACAAATTTTATTTATTAAAAATTATTTACCACAAAAGTCTAATACATTTATAAACAAGTGGAGATATGTAACCAAATAAAAGATACTTCCCATGAAATCTGCTGCCACAGTCAAGACAACTGCATCCCATCGAACCACTTGTCTGCAAAATGCTGTTGGAATGGTGATGCTGTAATATAACAGTGATAAAACCTAATTACTATTATTATTCTCCACACTACGTATTTGACCTAAATATTCCTTAATATAGGACTGAGATTTTACGTTGTGTTCAACAGTCAGGGTCACATTGCAATGGGTAGTTTATGGGTGGAGGAATCCGTGCATACTAGTTGGTCAAGGTTTTGCACTGTAAACCACCAGGCACTGGAAATATTGCATCGATTATGTAAGGTATAAGACTGCTAAGAACATCAATAAAAAGGTAATTTTACTGAGTTTCTACCCAGTTTCATTCCTTTAACATCCATGAAGAAATGGCAGATATATCTCAAGTTAAAAATTACATTTTTATGTGCACTGATGCCCCAATACATATATCACAGCCATTTTTGCATTTTTTTATTTACATATGGATTTAATAAAGAAGTGGATAATACATGTAAAAATCCCTCATTAGGCAAGGACTAAAAATATATCACTCATGAAGATGAACAATATTCATGCTACACGCTCGTATTATATTCTCTTTTTCATTCGTTATTTTTTTTTTGTGTTTATCACTTGGGACATTTTTTTCCTGTTTAAGAAATGAAAAGTAGCACATTGTGTTAATCTTGTCAGAGAATCACAAAATTACTTAGTTGAACTACTATTATTGCTGTTGTATTTATAGACAGAATTCACTCTAAATATTCTAATATGGACAAAGCAAGTATATCTGTATTAGTTGAAAGAGAGGAGGAAAGCACCGCAAACTACTTGGTCAAGATTTTGAGCTGTAACCACGAATGGCATCAAAAGCAGATTTAAACTCACATTCTTTAAGAAAGGATATTACAGCATGAGTTTTGTTTCTTTTGTGCAACCAGGTCCTCAGTGGCCTAGTGGTTAGCAAGTTTGGCATCTAATCATAGGCTGTCACCTCTGTGGGTTCGAGTCCCACAAGTGGCAATTCTGAGGACCTGTCCCAATATGACCCTGGCTGTTGAACGGGACTTAAAACCCCAACTTTGACTTTTGTGCAACCATCTTTTGAGAAACTTTGTTGGTGCAGAACCTAAGGCATAACAAATCCAGTAGCCAAATTCTCGCCTAAATATATAAACATATACATTATATATATACATCTGGGGACATGAAAGCAATTAGCAACCATGAAGACACCTATAAAGAACTGAAACTAATACCCTTTTTACACTACAGACAGTATCACCCACAGAAACCTGCGTCCCTGTCCTTGAATCACTGTATGTAACCTTGCAAGTCAGTTAAGAACCATCCATTACCTTGTGTGTGTTACCAAACTTTTAAAATGTTTGAAATTTCCGCCTCTGATTTCGGTACCGTGAGCATGTGCAGACGATTTTGTGCATGCGTGTATGAATTTCTAACTATGGTAACTGAAGGTGTAGTCCACAGTGTACATAAGGTTGTGATTCGGTCATATTTTGGTGTAATACGGTGACATAGTGTGAGCTAATGTATTGGTCATTTCACCATGTGCATGTCTGATGGCTACCGATGAGGAGTTAAGGTTGCTGGAGGTTGCTTCTAGGTGACCAACGTATGTAGTACTGTTATCCTACTTATTGATGGCTAAAAAAACAATGTCCAATCAGTGACCGTCGGCCTGTATTGTGGACAACTTGGACGAAATGGGTCGACCTGGGGGCAGTTCTGTTGCCGAGAAAAACTTCTAATTGTGGGACATACTGCATGTAGTGTGAAAGGGGCATAAGGTGGATCAGCTTTGGAGAACATGCAGAATTTTGATTTTAATCTGAAGGATATAAGAGAAGTGGCAGATCGAACATCATATAGGGAAACTCATGCCATATAAAAGGTACATACTAAGCAAAGTTCTGGCTTAAATATTCTTTATTTTGATTGGTGAAAAGATGCAAAAACAATCTGCCAGGTGTACTTCACCTGGTATTGTGGGAACAGGTGTATAGAGATAAGTTTTGGATATCCCATGCATTTGTACACCATTGTGACTGTTTTAAAATGGGAGCAAGTACAGCCAATGAGGTAATACACTTGGAAAAAAAGATCAGAAACTCAGCACACATATTTGACTTACTGGTGAATTATCTGGATTTGCTAAATTTTTGTCACATCCTTTTAACATCTCCTGATCACAGGACTGACCATGCAGATGGTATCTAAAACATCTGAAACACAATAAATGTTTTATAAATGTTTTATGCTGTTATCTAGTTTCTACATTTTGTGCTATTACTCATTTGCCTTTCTTTTATTTTATCGTTATTTACTTATATTGATTATATTTTCAGTCATTAGTAACCAGTAAAACTTGTAAAAATAAGTTAATAATGATAATTATGTGTAAAGTAACTAACAACTGGGGTGACCTTAACTGTCATTAATTACAGTTATTGTAGTTTGAATGTGACAGTGTTTCTATGTTGTTCTAACATTCTTTAATTCACGGTAACCTCAGCTATTCTCAATTCTTATCTTAAGGTTAACCCTATAAATATATATGCATAAAAACCAAACAAGTATGTCATAGAAAAACCTGCATATAGAAAGTAACTGACCTCTTATACAAAATTTGAAAAGGAATCGATGGGGAAATATCATTTAACACCATAAGATATAGAAGAGACAAAACGCTAAAAAAGTCGGGTAAATTTTAGAATAAAAAGTTGTGTAAAGGTGCAGGAAAAATAAAACATAAGACAGAAATTTTTTTGTTGAGACACAATATTGTTGTGACTACCTCCCAGGAGTTTCGTCCGGAAAGCTGTACGCCTGCCGAGTGAGTGTTAGCATCTCCCCACTGGAAGTACAGAACAGGAAATGACCTTAAAGGCTTCAGTTATCTGTGCATATTCAAAGAATGAAGACATTAAAAGATAATCTCACAACATCACTGCAGATATATAGCTACTGGTGAGTCTGTATTTTTACAACAATATGAAAACAAGGCAATTAATTAGCAAGATAACAGCATTATGTAGAAAACTAAAAGTTGTTGAACTGCAAAATTTCTTAATTGAAATATAGCTGTCAAAGTCAAATTTGGGGTTTTACGTCCCCTTCAACAGCCAGGGTCATATTGGGACAGGTCCTCAGAGTTGCCACTTGTGGGACTCGAACCCACAGAGGTGACAGCCTATGATTAGATGCCAAACTTGCTAACCACTAGGCCACTGAGGACCTCGAAATATAGCTGTCAAAGATAACAGCACAATTAGGCAAAAGTATATGTAATAATGTGAGTACATGTAATAATGTGTTGCAGAAATCAACATAGCTTTGTGATAGGAAAAATGTATCCCAAATATGGCAGCAAAATACATTTTGGCAAAGGCAAAGTTAAACTTTACCTCAAGGTCACACCATGATGTTGTACACCTACACTCCACTATCAATGTTCCAGTACAAACTTTCTATACCTTACAGTTTCTGAATGACAAGATTTTATGGGTGAAGGTCACAATGGCAAGGCCGAAGGTCAAATTAAAGTCATACCATGACAATGTATACCTACACCCCCTAACCAGTGCTCCTACCAAGTATCAATTTATGCACTTTATGGTTTCTGATATATAGGCTGGACAATATTTTCAAGCTGAAGGTCAGTATGGTGAAGTCAAATGTTAAATCAAGGTCACACTGTGAGGATACACACCCACACCCCCGAATAAATATTGCTACAAAATTGAAGTATCAACTTCCGACACCTGATGGTTTCCAAGATACAGCCCAGATACTATTTTAAAGGTCAAGGTCACTACACCTAAGTCAAGGTCAAATAAAGGTTACACTATGCCACTGAATTGCACACCTACACCCCCAATCAATGTCCCTACTATGTATTAACTTCCGACACCCGGATGGTTTCTGAAATACAGCCTGCATAAGTTTTTAGCTGCCTACTTGCCTAGCAAAATGCCATGGGTGAAAACAATACCTGCACACCCTTTAAGGGCTGATGGTTTAAAAATGAATGAACTTACTGTGAAAAGTGATCTCCAAATGGAGCTAGTGCACGAATGATCATAGTTTAGTTGTCCCTGGTAACTGAAAGGTAAAAATACAACTGACCTTTATTCTAGACCAAAAAATAATTAACAAGAACACTCAGTAAATGGGAACGTCTAGATTTTTTTTCTATTTTGTATCCAGATAGTGATCCAGATCAGTCTAAAAAAATGATGGGATTTAAGTTGGATCAAGATCCATCTTCTGATTATCAATAAGTTCCCATCAGTAGCATTTGTGGAATCCTGCAACAAACTGACAAAGTTATGAAAACAAAACGTCCTAACCTCGTTATTCTTGGTGGAACTAATTATACCTTGGTATTGTCACGTCCAAAGCATTTTTACTAGTAAATAACACACTCCTGGTGAAGTTAAAATTACAATTACATGCCCAAATTAGTGTTCAGTATTGAATAAAATGAGGAAAATACAAGATTAAATTAAGTATAAATACTAAAACTTTGCTTTTATACAGAAGTATTGTGGAGCACACGTAAAACAGCTGAATGTAAAACTAGGTTTCAAACAGATGTGTGATTGGGAATTAGGTAATCAGCTATGGGGCCATGATATTAAATACTACCAAAAAATCTGAAACCAAACCTTTCTACTTGTCACAGGTAGCTTTCTGGGCTTATGGATATTTCTCCTGATATGGTTTCTGAGTTACATAAAATACTGTATAAATTCAGTGCTCCAAGTTAGCAAGTTAGTTAAAGGAATATGATCAGGCTTGAGCGCTTGCTACGTTGAGCCATGGGTCACAAAGGGATGTTAATGTAAGAGATGGGTCGTCAGTGATGGTGGTCTGGTATTAAGTATTGCAATAAAGAGTGGAACTAGATCTATGGATATTACCTTTTTCACTATATCACCCCCATGTCATCTCCAACATCATGTCAGGCATGTCATCACTGACCAGGGCTGTGGCGATGTCATTCTGCCATGGGGGCATGTCATTTCATAACTCAGTTGCATGTTTGTATCCTATCCTGCTGAGATCATGTAGATAGGACACTGTGACCTCACCAATATCATGAATGCAGATTTATCCTGATGATTTTATTTGAAAAGTATTTCTTTTAAAAATACAACAAATATAAAATGAACACCTTTTCACCTGAAACATTAAGTTTTGTACTATGAAATCATGTACAACTTGCTATAGTACACTTTTCTGACATTAATCACAGAAGTCTATGAGGAAATAAAATACCAAAAAATAAGTAAAATGGATCTAATTAATGTTGATTTATGCAAATATTCATACAAATATCAACCTTACTGAATCGCTAAAATGTTTCTGTAACGTTTACAAGTTGGTCAATAAATATTTGTATTATTACAAATGCTTTCAACTTACCTAAAGTTATGGTGAGGAATGGAAACAGTAGCAGCAGCATCATCACTTAAGGCATGTCAGCATCACTTGAGGCATGTCAGCATCACCTGAGGCATGTTAGCATCACCTGAGGCATGTTAGCATCACCTGAGGCATGTTAGCATCACTTAATGCATGTCATCATCACTTGAGGCATGTCATCATCGCTTGAGGGATGTCATCATCATCATGAGACATGTCCTTCCCTCACCACATCGGACATGCAGCAACATAAACGTCATGGCGCCGGCTTGAAAGATGAATTTACTTAACTCTATGAAGCAATGCAATAAATTCAGTCTCAACAAACTGCTGACAAGTAAAGTTCCAATCTGTAAATCATACATTGTTTACCCAAATTTGTGACAGTGTGAAAAATAAATAGCTTAATTAAATTGAGATTATAATTAAAGTTAAGTTCCTGAATGAAAAGAAAGAGATGCAAGTTACCCAATCTTCATCATAGTTACTGGTATGCCATCCAAATTATATCAGGAAGGCAGGCATGTAATGTTCTACCAATCAGACAAGGTGGCAATATACTACCATCATATAAGGCAGGTTGTTCCACATCATGGATGCAGGTGTGTGTAGTGTATGGGGTGACATCAGATATCGGTCATCACATCAATATATCACACACATGAAGAGATCAAAGGAAATGGAAAAATCGACTCATAAATATCAAGTAATATTCAACAGGGTCAGTTTCTTTCCTCACAAACCGTAATGACAGGGGTAATTAAATTGGACTACTAAAATTGGAATACTAAGAAACTAAGATAAATCTTCATAAAAATGGTGAAGCAGTAAGTTCTATTCTCAACAAACCAGACAACGGTAAATTACTTGTCTGTAGAGCTTACACCCTTAATTCAAATTTAGGACAAACAGTGTTACAAAGACTTTACTGGAGAAAAAAATAAATGTTTCATCTGACTTGGATTTGAAACTTGAACTAGACTCAGTGAAGCTAATCATTAGTAGTGTCTAGGCGCCAGGCTTGTCAGTCCTCCACCCCAGGGGTTGCACTGTTCGGAGAAGTGTGCTAGCACCTCAAATACTAGTTGTGTAATGACCTCAAACAGACCAATAGCCTTCTTGAGGGGATTTCTGGAAGTCCTGGTTGCTACTGCCATTGTTTATATTTTCACCTCCCTGTTTGACCATAGTTCTTCCCCGCTCAGTTTGAATTTTTGTGTTGGAACTGGACGGACATGTTGCATAATTTGAACACCCACCCTCACTGCCTGTATCTATATTCATTATGCTGTTATTTTTAGTACATTTGAAGTTTATATTTCTTGCTTATTTCATTATTTTTGGTGAGGGTTTTCTGTAAAATATTATATTGCTTTTGTATCTATACATTGCTATTATTAGCACTCCTGGTCACTTCACTGTCTGCCGTGTGTCCCTTCACTTTTTGTGTCGCTTCTCAGGTAGCTTGGCTTTCTTATCAAACAGGTGGTGGGGGAGTTTCTGGTAGTCTAAAATTCAGAATGGGGTAGCCTCAACCTGCAACACACATAATTCAATCAGAGTATATTATAAATGTTCAGGTGTTTGACCTTGACATCACTGTTCTGGCCTTTACGGTAAAGTTAAGATGCCTTCTTGGCCTTATATTGCATTATCTGATTTATATTGACGATGTATAGGTAGTCTGTATACAGGAACTGTTATTCATAGTAGTAGTCTTATTTATTTATTTGGGGTTTTATATCGCTTTCAACACTGTACAGGTCATATCACGACGGGTAGTTGGAACGGCAGAGGAAACCGTACATACAGTTCGTTAGGGTTCTGTACTGTAAACTGCCGACCAACGGCAAGCAACTACCAGCTTTCCCACTTGAGGCTGTGCCGGGAACCGAACCCCGGCCTCAGAGGTGGGAGGCGAGAGTGTTACCACATCGAAACTTGAACTAAACTCAGTGAAGCTAATCATTAGTAGTGTCTAGGCATCAGGCTTGTCAGTCCTGCACCCCAGGGGTTGCACTGTTCGGAGAAGTGTGCTGGCACCTCAAAAACTAGTAGTCTTATTTAACCTTTTTATTATAAATATACTAATTTACATTGTTATTGTAAAAATGAAATTATGCTCCGCAGTGCTGTCTTTACGGATTCCTGGGGTGGGGGGACTGCAATGTGGAGAAACCTTTTGTTCCATTTCAAATGAAATGTGTATGGACAAATAAAAAGGCTTAAGTGCCTATTATAAATTTATTAATGAACTGAATGAAAATATTCATATTATGAAACATAAGTGGCAAAGAGAGATGTAAACATTGATGACCAATTATGGAAAAAAATATGTTTAGTACATGTTATAAAAGTGTACTTGACAACAGTTCAGGCTTTATGGATTTCACAAAAGGTCTCAGTCTCAAATGAGACTAGCAGAAATTAGGCTTAAGTTTTGTACAAACAACGGCTCAAATATGGCCGCCATAATTCTTTCTCCACTTCAAAATTTGAAATGGCTGATAATACGGCACAAGTATATAAAACAACCCCCTGAAGTAGTCTTTGGGTGTGTTTTTATGTTTACAAGGTTTCCCAAAGCTTGGTCTCAACTGACACCCCTTCCGTTAAAACCATACACAAACTTACCTGAGCCAGAAGGCTCACATTTGAGCCAGTGGTTCAGCTTGGGACTGGGCTAAGTCTGAGACCTTTCATGAAATCCACCCCAGGTATGTATGGAAACACAGAATGTAAATGTGTACATTCTTAAATGTTAACCACATGCTGAACTGACAGCACAGGATCTAATTTGTAACCTGATTGCTCCGAGGATGGCCATGCCACATATTTTAGATGGAGGGTGGTGAAGGTGCCTAATATCTGTTATAGTGAGACCTCACTCGTGAGGGCTAAATACCCTGACAAAGATCTAACAATGTCCTTTAATCGGCTGATCTTTTGAATTAGAAGACTGATAAGCCAACATGGCAGTCTGTTGATCCAGGATGAGAAAGTAGATATCTGGCTATCTCTATTAAATCCATCTTTAAATGAGATGAATAGGAGATTTTTCCCTTTTCTGCTAGTTCTGTCCAAACAATATCTGAGGGCTCTAACCGGACAAAGAGTCAATCATGTCTTCTGTCAGATCTGAGCTGAAAAAAGACTTTAGAGCAGGACTGACCATTGAAGCTAATTTGGACCATCTGAGGCCAATTGATCTTAAAAGCAGGAGAAACTGTGTCCTCCTTCCAGTGTGAGGTTATGTCTATTCAGGGAACTAAAGGTCCAAGATGCTAAAGACACACAAAATACAGTCTTGTCCACAGGACTAAAGACAAAAACCCATGAAGGAATAATTCTGTTAGTAATAGGTCTGTCCCTATAAAAGCTTGCAATGAGCCTATTAAAATCCTCACTTCCTGGCCAACATGTCCCAGACGATCAGCAGTGGCAGTTCTATAATCTGCAATAGTGGCAGGTTTCAGATTTTTGGCAGTGAACAAGTGGTTCAACAAATGTACTATTTTTGGGATAGTGGTCTCTGATCTGACCACCTGATTCTGTTGGAACCAGAGTTCAAAAATGGACCACTTTTATTATAGAGCTTTCCAGATGAGGGTATTTGAGGTGCCTTAATTCGTTCTGTCACCTGCTCAGAGAATGATTCAACTGATTCTGAGAGATGTCCAGGTGCCAAACATGAACTCTCGGAAAACAGATTTTGATATTTCTGGCTGAATGGTTGTTTCAATAGATGAGACCAATGAGGCAACTGTAGTGGGGGTTTTGTTGACAGATTCACTAAGTCCCAAAACCAATGCATACTTGGTAAACCTATTCTAATCTAATCTAATGTGGACTTTTATAGCGCTTAATCTCCATCACTGACGGACTCTAAGGCGCAACTGAAGATAAAGCAATATAACATAAACCTGATGCCACTACAAAATCATTTTGCTCCTTTAGGTGTTTATTTTTAAATGACCTTTGGAATGACAGCTACAGGACAAAAGACATAGCTGTCCCGACACTCCCACGAGATATTAAATGCATCTAAGTTCAGTACATTGGCATCTAGGACTAGTGAGACATGGAGTGGAAGTTTGGGATTCATTTTAGTGGCAAACATGTCTACCTTTGGTTTGTAACAAACTTTGCAAATTAGATGGAACAGTTAGGGATGTAAGGACTTTGTCTGGATCACTTTGTCCTTTCTGGAGAGGCTGTTGGCTGTGACATTTAGGCAACCCTGAATATGTGTCGATCTTATGAGGATATTTTGAGGATTGCAGTAGGCCGACATGCACCATACTTGTCCCATGAGAGTGCACACCCTTGTTTGTTCAGGTAACTGACCACAATGGCATTTTCTGATGCTATGACAATTTTTTTGTTCTGAATTTTTGTCTTGAAAGCTTTTTAGGGCTAGAAACACTGCCTTTAGTCGTAAGACAATCTAATCCATTTAATCTAATGTGGACTTTTATAGCGCTTAATCTCCATCACTGATGGACTCTAAGGCGCAACTCAACATAAAGCAAGGCAGTTAACATTAATCCGAGGACATAGCCAGGTCATACCAAGGAGACACAGGGTGACAGGAGAGGCTATGGGGGATATGCTTTTGCAAACAGGTAAGTTTTAAGCTTCTTTCTGAAGGAGGCAACTGATGCTGTACAGCGCACATCACGAGGGAGTTCATTCCAGATCTTAGGAGCATCAAAGGCAAAGCTGTGATCAAATTGTTTCATTGACTAGAAGACTGATGAGCGGAAAGGAAGAACAGTAAGGTATTGACGATCTGTAATATGTGCGACAAGTAAGTTTTTCTTGATCTTGGGCATCAATAGTATGTTTACAAGATACACATCTAACTGAAAAAGAAATAAATTCAGTAAAAGAAATTTGGCCGGACTGCTACCTACATGGTTTCAGAAATAATTCCCGAGGAGTAGCTATCTTATTTAACAATAATTTTGAATATACTATTCATGATGTAAATAAAGATGATAATGGCAACTGGTTGCAACTGATAATAACTGTAAGTGACATTAAAATAAACTTAATTACAATTTATGCACCAAATCAAGATAAACCTACTTTCTTTGATTCGATTAGAGATTTAGCAGAAAAAGGTAATACAGATTATGTCCTAATATGTGGAGATTTAAATTTAGCGCTAGACCCATTGAAGGACTGCTATAACTATACAAATGTAATAAAACAATCCACGGTCCAGACAAAAAGTCGTTGATCTCATTACTGAATTAGAGTTAGTTGATGTCTATAGATACTTGTATCCAAATCAAAAACGATATACGTGGAGGAAAAAAAACCCAGTTAAACAAGCAAGACTTGATTATTTTCTTGCAAATACTTCAATGACCGATATTATTGATAAATGTAGCATAAATCCGGGCTATCAATCTGATCACTCTATACTTGAGCTACAAATAAATATAAATACATTTAAACAAGGTAAAGGATTATGGAAATTTAATAATAGTTTGCTGAAGGATGAGAACTATCTCGAATTAGTTAACAATTTAATACAGGAAGAAAAAATAAATTATGCTTTGCCTGTATATGACCTTGATTTCTTAAAAGCTAATGACAATATTAAAATGTCAATTGATAGTGACCAATTTCTTGAGGTTCTTTTTCTACGAATTTGGGGTGAAACAATTAAATTCGCTACAAATAAAAAAAAGCAATGTTATCTTAAAGAAAATAGGATATTAGAAGATATTAAAACACTTGAAAATTCTTCAGTCTCACAAGCTAATATGAAATTGTTGGCAGACAAACAAGAAGAGCTGGAGACTATTCGTAAGCAAAAGGTTAAAGGATTCATCACCAGAACACGTTTGCAATGGCTTGAAGAAGGGGAAAAGCCAACATCATATTTTTGTAAATTGGAAAAAAAAATTACGTTGAAAAAACAATGAAAAAAATCCAGCCAAAAAATGGTAAACTGTTGGTGAATCAAATGGAAATATTAGAAGAAGTAAGACAATTCTACAGTGATCTGTTTGGGAAAAAAGACAAAAATAAGCAAGGGCTTATACCACCACAAATAGCCGCACAAGTTACGAAAATCTGCTGTACAGATATTAGTGGGGAAATTAATATTAGTGAGTTAAGCACTACCCTTAAAAATACTAAAAACAACAAAACACCAGGAATTGATGGTATTCCTGCTGATTTTTTAAAAGTGAGTGTTTTGGGGTAAACTCAAAATCCATGTACTGAATGCATTAAATACCTGTTACAGAAAAGGAAAACTTACCGTTTCATTAAGACAGTCAGTGATAACATGTTTACCTAAGGGAGGTAAAGATAGAAATCTTATTGAAAACTGGCGGCCAATATCTCTGCTATGCTCAATATATAAACTGGCTTCCGCTGTAATAGCAAACAGACTGAAACCACACCTTGAATACATTATCTCAAAAAGTCAATCAGGATTTATAAAGGGGCAGCGCATTGAAGAAGGCACAAGATTAGTATATGATATTATGAGCTATGCAGAAAAGGGAAAAATACCTGGGCTATTAATGCTGATTGACTTCAAGAAAGCTTTTGACTCTGTGTTCTGGAATTTTCTCTGTGAAGTTCTAAAAACCTTTGGATTTGACAAAAATTTTATAAATTGGATTAAACTTTTTAATAGTGACATTAGTGCATATGTTATTCAATGTGGTTTTTTGTCGAAACCGATTAAGATAGAAAGAGGATGCAGACAAGGAGATCCGATTTCGCCATATCTATTTATCTTAGTTGCAGAAATACTTACTCTAATGATAGATCAAAATACAGATATCAAAGGAATTACAGTCGGTAAAAAACAAATTAAACTAACACAATTTGCAGATGACACCACTGTTATCCTTGATGGAAGTCAAAAGTCCTTGCAGGCCACTTTAAATACTTTAGAGATATTCGGTAGTATATCAGGTCTTGAAGTGAATAAAGATAAAACAAAACTCATCTGGATTGGAAGTAAAATAAACTCTAAATCAAGAATAAATACTAACCCTGAAATGTTTTGGGGAGAAAACGAATTCACACTTTTAGGGATTACTTTCTCGACAGACCTAAATAATATTTCGAAAATGAATTTTGAAAAAGTTTTACTTAAAGCAAAAGCTGAATTAAACTCTTGGAAATACAGAATACTAACACCCATTGGTAAAATAACTGTTTTAAAAACATTAATTTTGCCAAAATTTATCCATCTATTTTCATCAGTACCCACACCAAATTCCATTCTAAATGAAATTAACAAATTGTTTTACAATTATCTTTGGAACGGGAAACCTGATAAAGTGAGTAGGAAAACAGTATCCATGAACTATAACAAAGGTGGTCTAAAAATGATAAATATATTTAACTTTGAAAAGTCTATGAAACTTAAATGGCTTAAATATATTATCTTCCAAACGGAACACACTTGGAGTGATCTGCTGATGAGTGAAATACAGAAACTAGATAACATAAATATCTATGGTGGACAATGGTTGTTAAATTTTCAACAAGTTCTAAACCCATTTTGGAATGCGGTATTTAAATATTGGTCAGAGCTATGTGCAAAACAAAAAATCAAATCAAATGAAGATATTTGTAACAGTAGTATCTGGTTTAACAAACAGTTAGGTGCCAGATACACTTTCTACTTAAACTGGTCAAGAAAAGGTATTAATGTTATAAATGATATTATAGATAATCGAGGTAATGTACTATCTCAAGACACTTTAACAGAAAGGTATAAGATAAATATAAATTTTTTGCATTATTACAGTATAAAAAGGTTGGTAAAAGCCTTCATTGAAAAACACAAAAAGGGAAATAACTTTGTTTGTACGAAACCATATGTACCTTTCCATTTGAAAATAATTATGAACTCCATGAAAAATAAAAGGGAAATATATGAAGCAATGTCTGATTTTGAAGCAGATCAACCTGGCAATGAAATCAAATGGAATTCTGAATTTGGAACAGAACAAGATAGCAAAAATTGGCAACATGTGTACAATATATGCTTTAATACCATAAAAAACAACACTTACATATGGTTTCAATATAGAATTATTCAGAGAATACTAGGTACCAATCACTTTTTGAAAAAAAATTAAAATTACAAATAATGACCTATGCCGAATATGTGGTGAACAGGCTGAAACTTTAGTTCATTTATTTTCAGAATGTGAAAAAGTATGCGACTTATGGTACAATGTCAAAGCGTGGATAAGATCCAAAATAAAAATAAATGTAATTTTGACAAAAAAAATATTGGTTTTAGGATACACTGAAGCTGATGCAAACTCTTGCCCATTGAACTTTATTCTGATGATTGTTAGATACTATATTTTTAAATGTGCCATGAAAGGTAGTGATTTAAATGTGTACCAAGTCCAGGAAATTGCTAAAGAAAAATTCATAGAGCAAGAATTATTATCAAAAATAAATAATAAAAGTGAATTCAAGAAAAAATGGTCACTTTGGAAAAGTCTGTTTTCAGGAACTTAAAAAAAATCAATTATGACAGTTATGGTGGAATTAGTATTCCAAGCACAGAGTCAATGTAAAAGACCTGTTGTTTTGTTTTAACAGTCTAGAATTCAGCCTAAATATTTTGTTCAGTCGATGTTGATGTTGAACAGTTACTAATATGCCTTTTTTCTATTGATATGAACTTATTGTGATCTGTTAATCTGTTTTACTTATCTTTCTTGCATAGATGTGTATGTATATCCTGTACTCACTTCAAGTTTTTCTTGATCTTTCCAAATGCCACTGACGGTCACATTTTGTAGATCGGCTCTCTAACCCTGGTTTGACACATCTGTGAAAATAAGAATGTTGTGCTCTTCTGGATGTAAAGGACAATTTATTTTCACATTTTTTTGGGATTTTTCTTACTGATTAATTGAAGATGCTTTTTCAAAAGGTTTGAAACAGGGATGTTAAAGATCTAGTAACTGGGAATATTGCCAGTTTGCACCAGTGAAAGAGGTGCATGTGGATCCTGCCCATTGGCATTGTCTTTTACAGAAATGCTATAACACCTATCAGAGACATTAGCACTCCATGATCACCATGTAATGGATTGATTTTGCAAGTATTTTTAGTTTTGATTCGGTTGGAAGGATTTTCCTTGTTCCAGATCATAGTGATAACCTACAAAGTGTATCTTTTGTGTTGACTAAAGCCTTGATTTAAAAAAAATTATCCCAAAGCTGAGTTTTTGAATAATATGTATCAACTCTTTTGTTTGATCTTGACACTAGTGTTTTTGTATGCTCTTAAGAACCAGTTGCCCAGGTACTGATGAATTTGGATTCTGCGGGACTGAAGAATGAACTTTGCTTCCCTTACAATTCATGTGAATTCTAGGAGATCGCTCGCTAACCCAAATGGGATTCTTTGTGTATCAGTATATGGGAGTATGCATCTTTGAGGTGTATTGACACCAGCCACTCTTCTTTTGAAAGCGAATTTCAGATTATTTCTGCTGTCTAAATTTTGAACATTGGGACAAAGAAATATTTCTTCAGGACACTGAGATCTATAACTGGGTGCCATTTGTTGCCAGGTTTTGATACTAGAAACATTCACAAAACCCGGAGTGGTGCAATTTTGGGGTTGATAAATCGTATTATTTTCTATCATTGCTACTTGTTTTCCAGTCTGTTTATTTATTTATTTGGGTTTTAATGTCGCAACACTGTATAGGTCGCATCATGACTGGTAGTTTTACAGGCAGAGGAAACTAGTACAAAGAGTTGGTTAAATTTCTTTACTGTAAACTACCAACTATTGGTAAGCAACTATCAGCTTTCCAACATAGGGTCGGGGATTTGAACTGCAGACCTCAGAGGTTTTCTGGTCTGACGTGGCCACTGTGAACTGTTTACATACTTTGGTATTTTTGACTGGGAAATTATTCGATAACCGCACCTCAAAATTTGCACAACTCTGGAATTACATTAATGTTTTTCCAATACCTGCTAATATAACTGGAAATGGCCTCCATGGTGCTGTCACCTTGCAGTATTGAAGATCTTTCATCTGAGCACCTTTTTGACTGGAAAATTATTTTTTTTTACTATTACTCCTAGGTCACTTTGGATGTTTTCGCGTTTCTTTTCAATTTCTTTTACCGTGGCAGGGCAATAAGATTAAGATTGATCTTTTGCTAAGTTTTTTCAGACCCAGCAAAGAAGATTCTAGGTTTAATGCAGTCTTTTCAATGTTGCTCAGAAAGAAGTGAACATACGACAGGACCTGGAAGTGCTCCCTGTTAACAGTCTCCAGTAAGAGGTGTTGTTTGAAAGGAATTCTTACTGAAGAAGGCATTGTCCCGGGGAATGTAGATCTGAATGAGTCTTGCATTTGGGTGTTTGAAAAGCATATTCAACGGAGGAAGATTTAAAACTGCTTCTGTGGCCTTGCATAGTAGAGGTAGTTGATGCAGTTCAGGGTGTTCGTTTGTAAAATATGATTCTGATCTTGCTGTGGGTTACCTGTGGCTTTTCTTCACATAGAGGTCGCACCTGTCTGGCACTCCTTCCACTGGAGGAATGGCCACAGGTAGTAAGGTTGGTTTTGCTTTTGCCCGAAATAACTGTTATAGTTGCTCAGAAAATTCCTCTGGAATAGTGTTAGATCTTCATCAATTGTTCATTTATTGGGGAAGGCGATCTGTCCCTGTTATGTGAAGACACCGAGCTAGCCTCATGGAAGGTGTGTTCTGTTGGATTGTCCTCAGAAACCTCACCTTCTTCTGCATTAATTGGGGGTTTTGAAGCAGGATTTTCACTGTGTTTATCTTGTAGAGAATTGATCTGACCTTGCATGTCGTACAATCTTTTAAGAATTTGTTGCAAAGGTTCTAGAATGGTAGTTTGTGGAGGGCGATCTCTTACTGTGCTTGGGGTGGTTTTCCACTCCCAGTGAAGAGTCTTTGAACTACTTAGCTTTAGATCTGAGCTTACACTTCTGCTGAGCTGACTAATAGTCATCTTCCTTTGATTTTATCCATCTATCTTCACCTGAATCTGTTTCTCTACACAGGAGGCAGAATTGGTGGCATTCCCACCACAGTGGGTGTCCACAGGCAGGCGCATGCTTCAACTCCTTTGAGTTCTTCACTTGTGCATCCGTAAGTTGTAGAAAGACATGTTGCTCCCACAGTGACCAAAATATATGAAGAGTTCTTGACAACCTTCTGTCAACAACAGTCACAACGCAAGCGCTGACATGTATTGATAAGGCTTCTTTGAAAAATGCTTATCGGTAGACATGTGTTTGCTCCACAAAACCAAAATAAGCACTTATTATCTTCTTTTGTTACTTTATTAGGCAGTATGAACAAACAGTAACTGTGTCAAATCTTTTCCAACAGGTTCACAATTATGACGATATTCTTAGTTTAACACTCATTATTAATGAAACATTTAGAGATAAAATTCACTTTAACAGCCTACTCTTATGGACAAAACTCTCTTTTTATATTAGTTAAAAGAGTGGAGGAAAGCAATGCATACTTTATTGTTAAGATTCTGGTCTGAATTCGTGAACGGCATGAACACAAACTTTCCTCAATGATTCAAACTCAAGTCTTTTAAGGTAAGTTGTTCAAATGCATTTGCCAAATTAAAAAAATATATATCTATATATCCAGGGACATAGAAGGTGTCAGGAATGATGGAGATGCCTCGAAAGAGCAGACACTAAGGTGGATAAGATTTGGAGAACATAGAGAATTTTAATTTTGATCTGAAGGATGTTAGTAAATAGATTGACAAAGAGATGGACCCTGTAAAACAGACTGTTGGGCTTACTTTGACTGGTTTTATGGGAAGAGGTGTACAGAGATAAGTATGAATATATTAAGAAAATCAATTAACAATTGAGTAGTGTTTAATAGGCAGCCAGTAAAGCTGACAAAGTAACAAAGCATCAAACAAATTTTATCAGAAACTCACCAGAAATGTGACACGAGTGAATTATGGGGATTGTCAGGATTGTCTCTGTTAATGATACATCTTTGTTAGAGCTCTTGATCACATGACTGATCATGTGCACAGTACCCAAAACATCTAAAACATAAAATTTTACACTATTTTGTTTATAGCCATATATCACTATAGTGTTTTTTTGCAGTGGTGGACATTATCCTTACCCAACATTAATAGTTTTGCGTAACATGGTAAATCAAAGTGACATAGCACATATGTTTGGAAACTTGAAAATGTATCACAAGATATAAACACATTTTATAAATAGAAAAATAACGTCAGACATGGCTGCACATCACGGGTAAATAACGTTGAACACCATGAGACACAGAGAATAAACCACAGACAGTGTACGTTATCCCAAGGTGCATGAGAAAGTAATATGGAAGGGACGAAATATCAAAATCAGGCAATGCAATAGCAAGGTGACAGTATTTATTAGTAAAGTTATGAAGCTGTAAAGTTTTAAACTGAAGTATAGTTGTCACGTTTATGTGAAAGTGCATGTAATAATCGGTTGCAGCAATCCATAAAACTTTGTGATAGGAGAAATATGTCCCAAATTTTGTTGGTCAAAGGTCACAATGGCAAGGTCAAAAGGTGAAATTAAGGTCATACCATGACATTGCATACATAAGATATAGTCCAAACTAGGAGTTAAAGGTCAAGGTTATTGCAGCAAAGCCAAAGATCACACCATGAAGCTGCATAACATCAACTAATAAATATGCCTACTAACTATCAACCTCCAGTTCATGGCTTCCAAGATATATCCTGAACAAGCTTTTGAACATAAAAGGGGCATAAAAAGAGGTAGGACATCAGTGATAATGGTCTGTTAGTAAATACTGCCATGAAGGGTGAAACTGGATGTACAGACATAACCTTCATTATTGCCTCACCTGTGCCATCCCCAGTACTAGTTAAGGCATGCTCTCCCCATCAGACTAGGGTTGTGGGGATGTGATCCCATTACATCAAGGACATCATTACCAGTAGCTCATCAACCATTCTGGCATGTTATTTCTGAGCTGACTCACATTTTAACGTGTCCTATCCTGATCAGGTGGTGTGCATGACACGATGAGCTGCCCAGCATCCTGAATACAGATTTATCCTGGTTACTTATTTGATATATTATAGGACATTAAGAGTATTTGGAAAAAATTCAACAGATGTAAAATTAACAAGTTTTCTACCACGTACCACGAAATCACGTTCAACTTACTCTAGTACATTTTCCTGGGGGTTGCTTATGACAGAGGCCTTTGAAAAAAATGGAATACAAAGAGACAAAAAATTAGTCTAGTAAGTGTTGATTTACACAAATATCCGCACAAATAACAACCTTACTGAAGTAATAAAAATAGTCACAAATATCAGCTGAAGCAAGTAGAATACCTATGTGTAAAGCTTACAAGACCACGGTGGTGCAGTGGTAACACACTCACCTCCCACCTCTGAGGTCTGCAGTTTAAACCCTGGACTCCGTGTGAAAAAGTTTGTAGTTGCTCACTTTTGGTTGGCAGTTTACAGTACTGGTTTCCTCTGCCCATAAAAATACCCATTATGATACAACCTGCACAGTATTGAAAGCGACATTAACAACCAAATAAAAATTACAAGACTTTGTTGCTCTGTAAATATTTGTTTTATTAAAATCACATTCAACTTACCAAAAGCTATGGTTTGAATGGAACTAAAAGTGTGGGAACTCCTTCTCCACCAAAACAGCAGCAGTAGCTTAAGCATCACATGGGGCATCATGTCATCATTATTAATTGGGGCATGTGAATCAGCTTTATGTGATGTGTCCGTCCCTTACCACATCTGACATGTGTTGTCGGTGTTAAGACTCGTGCTCCTAAGAAAAAATTTACGCAACACTATTGTTATATACCAACTAAGACTTTATGAAGCAATGCATTAAATTAAGTCACAACATACTGCTGACACACAAAAATCACTAATCTGTGAATCATACACTGTTTACCTGAATTAGCACCATTGTTAAAAATACCTTGCTTGATACATACTGAAGTTGTAAGTATCCCTCATACACCATGGCATCTGGTATGCCACCCAAATTACTTCAGGTAGGCGGGCAAGTAATCTCTTTCCAATTAGACATGTCGGCAATACACTACCATCATGTAAGGCAGGTTGTTCCCAGCAACACATCATGGATGCAATCCATGCAGATCTATTAACACATTTGAATAGCACATGTATGCAGAGAAGAAATGATTTAGATCCTGAAAAAGTAATCCACAATATCCGTTTGTATTTGGTAGGGTCTGCCTTATTTCCTGACACTAATGACAAGGGTATTTAAAATGAAAAACTAAGAATCTAAGATAAATCTAATGATTGTGGATTTACACAGAAATGATTTCCTGGAGAAATAAGATCATGTCTCAACATACCAGCACACGCAAGCAAATTATCTGTAAAGGTTATACTCTTAATTCAAATTAGGACTGTGTTACAGATACTTTGCTGAGAAAATGTTTGTTTAACTTGGAGTTTACCTAACTGAAACAATATTGGTTAATATCCACAAAGAAGGCAACGAATCTCACCCACAGCATTCAGTATGTTATACCAGTTACATCCTTAGGTCAGGCTTTTCAGGACCATCGCATGAGACATGTTGTCATACTATCATCATATCTGTCACATCATTCCCAGCACCACATCAGGTATTCAGGTGTACTATCAGAATAGCAATGTGTATGTATTTTGATAGCAAGTAAACAGAATACTAATTTTTTTTTTTAATTTCTACTCAAATAAATTTCCCTCTCATGATGTCTCATTAATTAGAATACTAAAATGTTGACCGAGATAAAAGTGATACAGTTTTAAACAAAACTTCACCAATTGCAGGATGTAAAGTAGCAGTTCCACACTCCTGATTTTAGTCCTGATTCTTGTGGATTTTTAGGTTGGAATGCATATTTATCATCAAATGTATTTCAACTTGTTGTTCAGTGTACTGAGGCATTAAATTGGCCCAAATTAGTAACAGATTATAAAAATTAAACCGTTACTTCATTAAATCAAGTTTACACATACCAAAAACATAGAACTGCTGGATTGCAATATAGGTGCAGCAACTCCGTCTCCATTAGAGCATCAAGGACTTCTTCTTGACATGAGGCCATTATGTCGTCTTGACATCATTCAGGCATGACTCTGACATGTCATCGTCTTGACATCAGGAAGGCACATAACTGCTCCAGTCTTTACACCAGGCAGGTTTATCATTGTCTTCACATCAGCTAGACTCATTGTTGCCTTCACAACAGCCAGGTTAGTCCCCATCACATCAGGCGAGAGAGTCATCCTCACATCAGCCAGGCTAGTCATCCTTACTTCAGCCAGGCTAGTCATCATCTCATTATCCCCATGTCATCCAGGGCAGTCATCCTCACATCAGCCAGGCTAGTCATCCTTACTTCAGTCAGGCTAGTCATCCTCACATCAACCAGGCTAGTCATCCTTTCTTCAGCCAGGCTAGTCATCGTCACATTATCCCCATGTCATCCAGGGCAGTCATCAGCCAGACTAGTCATCCTTACGTCAGCCAGGCTAGTCATCCTTACTTCAGTCAGGCTGGTCATTGTCATATTATTTTCATGTCACCCAGGGCAGTCATCCTCACATCAGCCAGGCTAGTCCTCTTTTCTTCATCCAGGGTAGTCATCGTCACATTATCCTCATGTCAGCCAGGCTAGTTATCCTCATATCAGCAAGAATAGTCATCATTTTCACATTTGTCGTGCTCGGCATCATCTTAACAGTCTGGCTCGTCATCTTTGTATCAACCAGGCTTGTCATCATCTTTACATCAGCCAGACTTGATCACATTTTCAAATCCGACAGCCTCTTTGATATCTTCATATCAGCAAGGCTGTTGTGTTTTCACATCAGCCAGTGTCATCATGATCATCACCACCCCGACTTAAAACATGCAAATATATTATCATCAGATTAATTAAGTCATGATGGAGACACATTAGGCATGTAGGTGTGTTGTCACAATTGCATCACATATAAGACATTTTTTTGTAGAAAGAGTTCATATGAACTCGTACACAATTTGATCAACTACATTTTGCTAAAAAAGGTACAAGTGTCGATTTTATGCATCATTCAACAGTATATCTGTAAAGCTTACACACTTCATCTTCAAAGTTGAGCCTTTTTTGACATACCTTCATCAATGAAATTAGTTTCATTAACCAACATTCCACCACAATGAAGTTATATTGGGTTAATGGAATAAACATACTGGCACCAAATATAAACATCGCTATAACGAATATATGTACTGTGAAAACTACTGTAATCCAAAGTAATGCATCCAAGCTATTGCAGCAATGATAGGACTGGTTTTAGGGCAACTGAAAGATTGAAAAAGGCAAACAATGTTACCTTTGACAATTTGATATTGCTTACTAATAAACTTTAACAGTATGCCGTCATGGTAAACTTGAAATTCAAATTTTAGCTTCATTCACAGCAACCACTTCAGGTATTCAGGTGTGCCATCCAAACAGATCCTATCACCAATATGACTGATTATATTCCTATTAAGACCTGTCATATTAAAGTCAAATAGGTCCGGGAGTTCTGTCCCCTAACAATCAGAAATTGAATGGATACATGTTTGTCGTCTCCTGACAGTTAGTTTTACTGCTGACAAATTTGGAGGTTTGGGGACAGGAATCTGGCATATGTTATCTATAATCCATCTAGTCATTAAAATTGTATTAAAGTCCTGTAGGTTTGGGATAAAAGTCTTTGGGAGTCAGTGTAAGGTTGGGGATTGTCAGGATAGGTTCCTAGATCAATTTAGTAGTTTCCAAAATGATCTCAAGGTTCCGGATAGATTTGACTTTTCCTGCCTTTTTGACACTTTTGTACCCCAATATTAGCCGATGTTAAAGTTGAGGCCTCTATCCTGACAGTCCTTGAATATGGAACCACCACTTGACACAATTAAATTACTTATCTAAGACGTAAAATACACCTGATGTGACTATTGCTGTTGCATCTTTTGCATTATAAATAATCAAGAAAGGATCTGCTTAACTTAAAGAATCTCTTTATGGAAATACAATATTATTGTAGAAATAAAGTCCGAGGTTTGGTGATTTATAGCGCTCATCCGTTATTCACCGGAAATTTGTGAATTATCTTGGGTTATAAATCACAAAACTGAGGACTTTATTTCTATTATAAAGACCGGTTTCATTTATTAACCCCTAAATATTATTGTAAATATGTTTCTGTACACACCTAGTTGTCGCACTATATTTTATCTGTATCATTTGGTTCTGTATTATCGGCGATCGTCCAGTTATTGCCTCAGATAATTGTACTCAAAAATATGCGCACTGCATTGTTTTCTGTAGTCTCCGCACTTCCGGTCTTTATAATCTTTATTAATCACCCCTTTATCTTTAAATAAGGGTTTTACATTGGTCAAACAGCCTGCTTGTCATTAATCTGTTCCAGACAAACATGTGTGTAACGTGTGTGTAACCAAGGTCTCAACAACAGACTCACCTGTTCTGGCTATTAACCAATCTGGTTAAATCGAGTGCAATTTTTTTCTCATAACCAATCAGTTCCTTCTGCTGTCTTCCACTTGTACATGTGCATCCATCTCTGTCATTTGTGTTCTAGAGTTAAAAGTGAAAAGTCATATTTTAACTTTTGTATGTGAAGTTTTACTTGTGGAATGTTTTTACTTTATTTCATTTGGACTTTATATAGATTGGACTAAGGTCACAGCCTCTGATGTGTTGCTGAAGCCAGCATTGTTATTCTTTAAAAATGTGGCCTGGATCAGGAAAAGCACTTTGGGGGCCAAGTGTGAGAAGGCAAAGCTTAACAATGATACTGAGAATTGTGATTTGAGTCAGAAGGGATCTATGTCCAAGCAAACTCACAAGAGCAAATGTATAGTCCATACTCAAGACAAGATACTAGATCTTGTGACTGATAAGTAACAGTTGACAAATGGTTAAATGCTTTGGCATCTTCTATTGAAGCCACACCAGCAAAGACCTCATTCAAGAAATCTCATTCACGAGAAGACACTACAAGATGTGGCATTACTGATAGAAAGGAAGAGGCATTGTTTGGTTCACCTACAGCCCCCCTCTACTAGTGTTCATGAAGGTAACAGGGCTTTCTGGCAAGACTTTTAGACAATGTCGTTGCTTTATTTATTTTATTTTATTTATTTATTTGGGGTTTTACGTCGCTTTCAACACTGTACAGGTCATATCACGACGGGTAGTTGGAAAGGCAGAGGAAACCAGTACATACAGTTCGTTAGGGTTCTGTACTGTAAACTGCCGACCAACGGCAAGCAACTACCAGCTTTCCTACTTGAGGTCGTGACGGGGATCGAACCCCGGCCTCAGAGGTGGGAGGCGAGAGTGTTACCACTCTGCCACCGTGGCCCCCTGTTGTTGCTTTAAAACCAATGCAAACAACAGCACGAGCAAAGAAACTAAAGGCTGAGATAAACTTTACACCGCTCTCGAATGGTCCTGTTACTTTGCCACTAACACTATGGCTTCTGTTAGAAGTGTGAAAGACTGTAACAAATCCTATTACTGAGCCCAAGGGAAATATTACTCATGTATGGACAGGACCCTGTTTCTCATGTGACAAACTTCTACTTCTCAGCAAATGCTTGTACAGGACGTGAATCAACACCTAGTTTGTGCTCATGTAGATCAATTTAGAAACCCTGCCAAGGTTCAAGGCTCTGTCGACATGCAGACTAAAGCTTGAACCTCCAATGGACGGACAGATGGTGCAACACTAGACAGACATTGGATTCATTAAGATCAACCACAGTGATACAGCAACTTGTTGGCGAGGGCGTTGCAGTTTTGGAGCTAAAGGTTGAAAGTGACAAGGTATAATCAACTGGCACAAGAGCAGAGGATATAATGTATTTGACACATTCCACAACTTACTTAACATGGCAAAATGAACACTATGTGATAGGAACTGCAAGGAAATGAGTTACATTTGATTAACTAAATCTTGGCCAATTTGCTATTGGTTTTGTCAATGACGTTCTCGACAACCAACACTCTGATCAGTCAGTTGAAACAGTAGTTAGCTGGCATATTTCATAGTCCATTACCAGGGATGCATTTGCTGTCTCCACATTGATACTCGATTTAGATTTATTTGTTGTTTTACGTCGCGTTCAACAGCCAGGGTCATATTGCGACGGGTAGTTTACAGGTGGAGGAAACCAGTGCATACTGTGCTGTAAACCATTGGGCATCGGCAAGTAACTACCAGCTTTCCAACATGAAGCACCCGAGATTCGAACCGGCGGCCTCAGAGGTGGGAGGCAAGAACTCTAACCGCTACACCACCGAGCTACTCAAAAACAAACGTCTAACCTGAGATGACAGAAGCACATTGGCTGATTACAGGCTTACTTATTCACTATTTGCGATATTTGCAGATTCGACAACCATGTCTCCTAAGCCTACTGTACACAGTCCCCTTTCTCAGGACCATCTGGACGCTTTGCGAGTGACTCTGTTTTGCGATGTGTTTTTGTTACTTCAATACTTTAAAGAGAAACAGTGTACACATGGAAAGTGACTTCTTCAATAAGAAAAAAGCATCGACTGAGCAGGGTCAAATAGGCATTGATAATAATTTGTTTACCATTGACATTTAATGTAGTGGTGGGTTTCATTGTCAGGGTTCTCCCCAATTTGCCTCTGTTGAGGATTGATTGTCACATTCATTTTTTCTTCTGTGCTTGCTCATTTATCTCATTTGCATAGATGGACCTAAAATAAATCTTGAAGATGTTCATGTATTACAGTTTATTAGCTTGCCATTGCTTGAAAGTCATCAGCTGAGTAGGGTCGAGATAGCTGTGATTGCAATTTTATTGTCATGACATTGCTATGTGTTGTAAAAATTAAGCTGGTGTTGAAGTTGATACATTTAACCATGACAGTTTTCACGGGAGTCAGCCCCCTGTCGGGTATGTAAATAAACCTGTTGATTTTGGTTATACTTTGGGATTCATTACTATACTCCAAAGGATTCATTACTGAACCAATGATACTCATGCTTACTTGTTAGCTGTCACTGATATATTGTCATCAGGGCTTTCCAACTATTGCTGCATCCGTATTCCTCCTCCATCTATCTTCAATTGGGATTACCTAGCAGAACAAATTGGCTCATATTCTGATGGTAGGTTGATTATTTGAAATTTGGCTTTCCCTTGAGCATTTTACAGTGTGATTCTAATCTTATTTTATTTATTTCGGTTTTAATATCGCTTTCAACACTGTAAGTCATATCACGATGGTAGTTCTATGGCCAGAGGAAACCAGTACATACAGTTGGTCAAGGTTCTGTACTGTAAACAGCTGACCACTGGTAAAACCTACCATCTTTCCCACATAGGGTCATAAATGGAAGGCAAGTGTGTTACCACTGTGCCACCATGCCCCCCCCCCCCCCCAACAAACTGGTTGATATCATGTTGCCAAGTTGATTATTTGAAATTTGGCTTTCCTTTGAGTATGTTACAGCATGACTGATTACAACTACCAATCACCACTTGGCTGTGGCTTATGCCCCTCGGGTGGATGAGTTTTTGTTGAGACAGACAGACTTAGCTCAGGGAACTTTGTTTGGATCTTTTGACTCGAAACCTCACCCTGCATTTACTTGATAACCCCTTATGACCAGGCCAAAATGTACTGGACAATGTGTCATTCTGGACTTGCCCTCTGGGGAACATTAACTCAACAATGCGATTGATGTAGTGTCATATGATGGCTTCACCTTTTAGCTTACCCTACCCACTATGGATCATCTACTTCCCTCTTTTCAGCACTTAGGCGATGATGACAGACATTTTAAAGTCGACATATCTCGTGCATTCAGACATGTACCAGTCATCCAGAGAGATTCTAAGCCCTTTGCATGAAATGGTTTGGGAAATATTATATTGACAAGTTTCAGCTCTTGGGGCCATACATAGCACTGGAATATTTGATCACATCACCGACTTCATCAGATACATACTTGCAAACCAGGAGTAGTTGTAATCAATTTTATAGATGATACTTATGATTGTTGCCATAAGGAACAAGCAGATTTGGGTTTTGAAAGTCTCAAAGTCTCAAGGAGGTAATTTCTAAAATTGGTCTACTAATGATTCAGTCTAAGGTATTCCCTCCCACTACCTGTCTCTCTATTATAGGAATTTTGGTTAATATAAATGAAGGCACATTTAGTGTCAAATATAAAAATTAAAAGAAAGTAACTATATGCCCAAACTAAATGCTGGCTGGTGTTTTGGTCCATTTTACTCTTCATAATGGTTATTATGTTATCATGGTTAATGGTTATCATGTAACGAGATTTCCCTATGTTTTATCTTTGTTATGCTGACGTGATAGATTTAATAAATGCTAGTACCAAAACACGCCTCGTCTTATACAAGTTAAAATTTCATCAGCAGCTAGGATTCGTATCAGAGTGTTATCAACTTAAGGTCATATCAATTATGCTTGGGATTTCTCGTGTACTTAGAGGCAAGTGATAAAAAAAACTTATGTGGAGCCAAGTCTGTGCTTTTCTTCCATAAATAACTGATGTGAGGCTAAGTCTGTACTGTTATTTTGATACATAAATGATGCATCACCCAGTCTGTTTTGTTCTCCAAAAATGACCCAAGTTGGGGTTTTAAATCCCGTTCAGCAGCCAGGGTAGTAATAGGACAGGCCCTAAATATCGTCACTTGTAATGGCCTGTGATTAGATGCCAAACTTGCTAACCCACTAGGTCATGAAATATCTTTGAATCTAAATGAAGAACTAATATGGGATCAAGTCTGTATCTCAAATGAATAACTAATCTGAGGCCAGCCTTTTCTGTGCACTGATATCTGTTATTAGGGCAACAATGCTAGCCTAATTTCATTTATTTAAATGGATTTGTTACTTAATTCCTCAAAGGCTTGATATCTAAAATTTGCATATAGCTATTTAAATTTGTGATAAACTTAACATTTTCTAATTCATGATTAGTTCAACAAATACCAATATAATTTGGTTTGCCATGAAAATCAAAGTACTCACATTTTACTTCATTAACACCAGCTGTTCCAGGAATACATGTCTAGTAGATACCTTCATGATCATCTGTACACCTTGCCAGGTCGCTGAAATATATGACATAAATGCTGTACTAGGTCTTAAAATATACAAATTATTTTTTCAACATCACTTTTTCGAAATTAATACAAATTGCTGAATTATCTCAAACATGTAATTTATTTTTTTTGTTGCGAAATTAATTTTTCAATCATTATATGTTACAATAACATTATATACAAAGTAGTGACATGTAAAGACAGCTGCAACCTCCTTAAATGCCTTAAGCTATCTCACTAACCTTAGCCTAGAGCTATAAGTAAACTCAACATCCTTGGACTTCTTAACATCCTTATCTGACAGTGGACTTCTTAACATCCATATCTAGCAGTGGATTTTCCTCATGATGTAATTATGAAATCAACTGAACTTACATGCCGCCAGCTTTGTATATGAGAAAAAAGTATTTACATGTTAATTTTCCCTCATATGGGAATATGTAACCAAATACTTCCCGTGAAAACGGCTTCAACAACTAAGACGATCACAAACTATAGGAGTCACTGGTACACTTCTTGATCAGGGCAACTGTAATGATAATGCTGTAATATAACAATAATCACAATGTAACATAGCAATGGCTTTACTGAAGGACAAGTAAAACACTGTTATTAAATTCTTCTTCATAGAATGTTGACAAACTTGTATGCACTACTGTCCTCCATCTTCTCACTACTCATTACGTAATTACCATAATATCTTCAGAAAGTGGTGCCAGAACTCATTAATCAGTCAGTCAATCCAGGCAGCTGTGCTTTTTGATACGATACAGGTAATTACTGTTATTGTTGCAGAATTTACTGACAGAATTGACTTATAAGTGTAGCTATAGCATCAACAAAACTAGTGTGTGTGTTGGTTGATGAAGTGGATTCATTTATTTATGTATTTGATATCACACTTTTATACAAATACATTTGTATTGGCTTTACTTTGATGAGCAGCTAGAAAGGTGGAGGAACCCGTGGTTCTGTATTGTAAACCCCTGACTAATTGCAAAGAGATATCAGTGGAAGACAGTAGCGAATAGCAGTTAGCAGTGCCCAGGCCATATACTCTCTTCTTGGTGACTATAGAACAATACACGCAAATTCAAATTCACCAGAAAATACCGAAAAAGGCTGGAAAATGTGGTTACATGATTGAAAGATAGTCACACTTTTAAGTTGTTTTTAATGCTACATTGTTTTTTGTTTGACTGTCCATCGATTAAACCTAAAAAAAGCAAAAATTATGCTGAAAATACCCTACAAACTGGTGATTGATTTATAGATTTATTTTTTGTTTTACATTGCACTTAACAGCCAGGGTCATACTGTGATGGGTAGTTTACGGGTGGTGGAACCAGTGCATACTAGTTGGTCAAGAATCTGCACTCTAAACCACCAGGCATCGGCAAGTAACTACCAACTTTCCAATAGAAAGTGTCTGGGCAAAGATTTAACCTCAGATGTTGAAGGCAAGCACTCTAACTACACCACCGAGCCTTACACAAACTGGTGAAGATATCCAGCAATTTTTCTACAATTGCCCCACAAATTGCCTACGGAAAGGCAAGTATAAATGACATATGTGAAGCATATTCTACCATAAAGTACAAATGTGTTGGGAACATGGAAGGATGTCTGTCAAATGTACTGAGAACAAGAAACTAGTACAGCTCATTGGCGACTGCATAACCTTCAGGGTTGGATATTAATAGAGTAACACCTTAAAAAGCCTACTTTGAGAAACACATGTTGCTATATATATCTATTGGATAATTAGCAACAATAAAACAAGACTATTCTGTTATTTGCAATGAAAAAATTAGGCACATAAAATAAACCTAACAGAAAAATGTGACTTACTTGTGAATCACTGGGACTTTGTTACTGAATTACTGGTACATGTTTTTAGACCTCCTGATCACATGACTGACCATAAAGACAAATTCCAATACATCTGCAGCACAATAAACAAGGTTTTATTTGTTGACATTTTTCACTGTCATTACACAGATAGTAAGCATGTTTCCATTGCAATTATGAACCGAAAAGCAAAGCAATTTACCAAAATGTCAAAATAAATTTAGAGATATTAAGCTATTAGTCTGTACAGCAATTTAATTTGGCACACGCAAAGTGGCGACGTAATGACAGTTTACCATTAATTTCCTAATAGAACCTGCATGTTCTTAAACTAGTTAAACCAGCTTTAATAGGGGTGTTCCACTGGAGCCGAGCCCACAACCAACCCTAGGACTCTATGATTGGGTGTAAAAGTCAGGGGTCTGGGAGAAAAATCCACAAAAAATGCCCGACAGGACATAATACCTGACCTGACTTGGGTTAGGGTATTGTCTACAGGACTAGACTGGAAACTACCAAGACAAGCCCTAAACCCCTAACAGACAAGCCGTACTGACAGACAGGACTGGATAAATATACAGAATCGCCACAACCACACTTGCAGTTACCACTGCAGTTTTTGATGAATTTCTTGAAAAAAAGGATCAAGTGTCGACCAACCAACAAATCTAAAACTAGGTCAAGGCTGAATTTTTGAAACCCATCACGTGACCAAAACTTCTAAATGGACATTTTTATTATTTTAATTATCGTTTTCAGGTTTTTGCTTTAATATTATGTAACAAATAAATCCGATGTATTTCTGCTTCAGATTATCACCAAAAAAACACTTAAAATAGTCAATTTCCATTTAAAATTATTTCATCCTATTTAAACAGTAGACTGAGATATGCTTCTGGCAATATATCAAGTGAGAATGGAATCCCTCTTGCGTGTTCCTGGCTTTTATCCTCCAATTTCGGACCTCTGGGAAAGACATCGTCAATATTTCGTACCTGTGAGCAATTATTCTACATATTTATACCAAATAATTTCGAGCCTCTGGGGAAGACCCTATTCTGGATGTAAAGGTAAACCTGCTGTAGTTCTGGTCATGTGATGGGATCCAAATATTTGGTATTGACCTAGTTTTAGATTTAATAATTGGTCTGTTAAAATAGGCCGGGAGTTTATTATTGTTTAACCAAATAATGACACTTTTTCAGGTGTCTTAATATTTTGCCACATACATGCGGACCTTTTCTACATGTTAACTTTAAGATTAAGATTATTTTTCGTCATTCCTAGCATAATTTTGGTCACATGTTTACCTCACATCATGCTGGAAATGGACTGCCAATGAGCACTACTATGTGACAAAAGACAAGCCAGTTTCATGATGGAACAAGACAAGAAGTCATACGGACAAGACTGGGAGTGATAAGGCAAGACTGGTAGTGACTAGGACAAGTCAGTTTCCAGATGGGCAGAGCAACAAGTGTCAGGGAGGGTTGGGAAGGGTCTATCAAATTTGTTTGATTTTTTTGCCAACCCATCCCGACAAACCGGGAAAATACAACTGACCCTTACTGACTATGTAAACATTGCTCCCAACCCTCGAAAAACCATAGTTTCTGACAAGACGGCCCTAATGGAACACGCTCATTAAGTTAAACATCAGACTTTCTAAATGCTTTTGTGTAACAGTGACTATAGTGCTATCTCTGCATTGTAGTATTTGTGTTACATGGTCAACTGACACTAATGTTTGCAGTGTTTAAGATTCAAGCGTTAAAACACGAGGAGTGTAATGTAAATAAATACACTGTAAGTACTTGCCGTGGAAGTGGAACTTGCCACTGTTATCCAAATAAAATATGTCCAGCCTGTTGCGACAATGGCACATTCAGGTTAACTGAAATATTTTAAAAGCGTTAACAATGACACTTTGACACTGCCATGTCTTATGCATCTTACAATAACGATGTGTATAAATGTTAAGTTGAAAATGATATTCTAACCAGAAATTATCCTTCAAATCTGAATTTCAAACTTCCTTTGGTCTATATTTCTGTTAAACTTGGCCAAAAAGTACCAAAATTGACTCACATGGGTGTGCATCCTTACTCAGTTTATCACCATTGTGAATGCATACTTATCATAAGAAAATATTTAAACTAGTTATTTGGTATGCAAGGCATTAATTGGTCCAAATTGTTAACAATTTGAAATACTTTGTTCAATTTTAAATCTTCTACTCTAGATTCTACATACCAAAATCATATTGCTGAATTAAAATAGAAGTGCAGGCATTTAATCTCCATTACAACATCAAGGGGGCCTTCTTGACACCAGAAAGATATGTTGTCTTGTCTTTATATCGTAACACAGCAATATCATCATTTTCACATCAGGAAGGCAAGAAATGGTAACAGTGTCTCATCAGGTAGGTTTATCAGCTAGGATAGTCATCTTCTCATCAGCCAGGTTACTTGTCCTCACACCAGCCAGGCTAGTCGCCCTCACATAAGGCAGGCTAGTCGTCCTCACATGAGCCAGGCTAGTCGTCCTCACATAAGCCAGGTTTCTCATCCTCACATCAGCCAGGCTAGTCATCCTTACATCAGCCAGGCTACTCGTCCTCACATCAGCCAGGTTAGTTGTGCATGCATCAGTCAGGCTAGTCATCTTCACCAGGCCAGTCTTCCTCACATCAGCCTGGATAATTGTCCTCACATCAGCCAGGCTTGTCATCTTCACATCAGCCAGGAAAGTCATCCTTACATTAGCCAGGCTTGTCAAGACACCAGCCAAGCATGTCATCTTCACATCAGCCAGGCTTGTTGCAATCTTCACATCAGCAAGGTCTGTTATTGTCTTCACACCAGCCTGGGTTGTCATCACCACCACCACTTAAGACATGCAAATATACTATCATATTAATGAAGCCATTATGGCTACAGATCAGACATGTGGGTGTGTTATGAAGCAATGAAGCATTCTTATTAGAAATTTCTGGTTTACAATTAAATATTATATCTGTGAAGCCGAAGTATGGGTTTTATCTCCCATTCAACAGTATATCTATAAAGTTTACACAGTATATGTAAAGTTGTTACTGTGTTCAAAATACCTTGGTATATATTCTATAAATATGAAGAATATACTAACTGCGAAAAATCACTGGAATCCAAAATAAATAGATCCAAGCTATTGGAACAATCATAGCACTGGTTTTGGGTACCTGAAAAAAAACTGAAAATGGCAAACAATATTAAGTCTGAAAATATCATTGATTTTACTAGTAAATGTTAACAACTTGAAATTAAAATTTTAAGCTCAAATTATAAAACATATATAGAAAAAAACGGGACAAAATCGGGTCAAACGAAAAACTTGGTCATAAAGTCTTTTTTCCACAAACAGGTGTTTACTTTAGAGGTGGGTCATGATACTATTGCATGGTGCAATTTTGTGCCAGAAAGAGAAAAACTGGAAGTAACCTTTATTATATCAACATGTTCACATGTCCACTACTGACATCATATCAGGCATATTATCAGCATCATGCCAGGGTTGTGTAATTGATTCAATCACATTAAACATATCATTACAGCAACACTGGGGGCATATGTTTTTCAAAATTGACTTGGGTGTGAATGTATCTTGCACAGCTGATCACCAACGTGAAAGTTATTTGAACTTGTCATTCTGTGTATTTATTTATTAAAATGGTCCAAATTTATAAAAGTTTAAAATAGTTCGGCAATTTAATATTTGTTTCATTATATCTAGATGCCACACCTGAGTCATAATGTTGAACTGCTATAGAGGTGCAGGCACAAAGAATATCATCATTTTCACATCAGGCAGGCATGTTGTCATATTCTCATCAGGCAGGTATTTTGTCTTCTCATGAGGCAGTCATGTTGTCATCTTCACATCAGGGGCTCATATTGTCATCTTCACATCAAGCAAGCAGGTCATGTTTACATCAGGCAGGCATGCTATTTAATTTGCATCAGTCAGGCTAATCATCTTCACAGTATCCAGGCTAGTCTGCATACTTCACATCTGCCAGGTTAATCATCCTCTTCACACTTACCAGGTAAGTTGTCATCTTCACATCTGCCACGTTCATCATCACCTCTGCATCTGTTAGGTCAGTCATCTTCACAGCTATCATTCAAACCTGAAGTACAAACTTACCATTAATTAGGTCACATATTTCTGTTAAAATGGGCCAAAGGTACCAAAATTGACTCACATGTGTGTGTAAACTTACTCAACTTAAACACCATTATAAATGCATACATAACATAAGAACATATTTAGACTAGATATTTGGTATACAAGGCATTAATTGGTCCAAATTTATAACAGTTTAAAATATTTGTTCAATTTTACATCTTCTACTCCAGATTCTACATACCAAAATTATATTGCTGAATTGCAATAGAAGTGTAGGCATTTAATTACCATTACAGCATCAAGGATGCCTTCTTGACACAAGAAAGATGTGTTGTCTTGACATGCTAAGAGAGCAATATCATAATTTTCATATCAGGAAGGCAAGAAATGGTTATAGTGTCGCATCAGGCAGGTTTATCATCATTATCACATCAGCCAAGCTAGTCATCCTTACATCATCCTCACATCACCTAGGATAGTCATCTTCACATCAGCCAGGCTACTCATCCTCACATCAGCCAGGCTAGTCGCCCTCACATTAACCAGGCTACTGCTCGCCTCAGCCAGGCTAGTCATTCTTACATTAGCCAGGTTAGTTGTGCTTACATTAGTCAGGCTAGTCATCTTCCCCAGGCTACTCTTGCTCAAATCAGCCTGGCTAGTTATCTTCACATGAGCCAGGCTCGTCATCTTCACATCAGCCAGGCAAGTTGTCCTCACATCAGCCAGGCTTGTCAAGAAATCAGTCAGGCTTGTCATCTTCACATCAGCCAGGCTTGTTGTCTTCATATCAGCCAAGGTCATTGTCTTCACATCAGCCAGGCTTGTCAAGACATCAGTCAGGCTAGTTGTCATCTTTACATCAGCCAGGCCTGTCATTGTCTTCACATCAGCCTGGGTTGTCATCACCACCACCACTTAAGACATGCAAACATACTATCATATTAATGAAGCCATTATGTCAACACATCAGACATATAGGTGTGTTTTCAGAATCGCATCACACATGGAAAAACTTTTTTATGAAAAAAAATTCTTCATGTGAACTCCTACACAATTTGGTGAATTAGATTTTGCTTATAAACATAGATGACGTAAGTACCTATAAAATGATGAAGAGAAATCAGGAAAATAGGGATTTGCAAGTAAAATCACATTCTTATTAGAAATTGCTGGTTAACAATTAAATATTACATCTGTGAAGCCAAAGTATGGGTTTTATCTCCCATTCTACAGTATATCTATAAAGCTTACACACTATATGCAAAGTTGCTACTGCATTCAAAATACCTTGGTAAATATTCTATAAATATAAAAAATATACTAACTGCGAAAACCACTGGAATCCAAAATAAATGGGTCCAAGCTATTGGAACAATCATAGTACTGGTTTTGGGTACCTGAAAAAACCCCTGAAAATGGCAAACAATATTAAGTCTGAAAATATCATTGATTTTACTGGTAAATGTTAACAACTTCAAATTCAAATTTTAAGCTTAAATTATGAAAAATATAGAGTAAAACAGGACAAAATCGGGTCAAAGTGAAACTTGGTTAGAAAGTATTTTTTTCACAAACAGGTGTTACCTTTAGAGATGTGTCATGAGACTATTGCATAGTGCAATTTGTGTGCCAGAAAGAGTAAAACTGGAAGTAACCTTCATTACATCAACATGTTCACATGTTGATTAGTGACATCAAATCAGGCATCTTATCCTCATCATGCCAGTGTTGTGTAATTTATTCAATGACATTAAACATATCACTATTATAGTAGCAATACTGGGGGCATATTTTTTTCAAAATTGACTCAGACGTGAATGTATCTTGCACAGCTGATCACCATTGTAAAAATTATTTGTACTTGTCATTCTGTGTATTTACTTATTAAAATGGTCCAAATTTATAAAAGTTTAAAATAGTTCGGTAAATTAATATTTATTTCATTATATCTAGATGCTACACACCCAAATCATACTGGTGAACTGCTACAGAGGTGCAGGTAAAAAGAATATCATTTTCACATCAGGCAGCCATGTTGTAATATTCTCATCAGGTAGGTATTTTGTCTTCTCATGAGGCTGTCATGTTGTCATCTTTACATCAGGTGCTCATATTATCATCTTCACATCAAGCAAGCAGGTCATGTTTACATCAGGCAGGCATGCTATTGAATTCGCATCAGTGAGGCTAATCATCTTCACAGTATCCAGGCTAGTCGTCATACTTCACATCTGCCACGTTCATCATCACCTCTGCGTCTGTTAGGTCAATCATCTTCACAGCTATCATTCAAACCTGAAGTACAAACTTACCATCAATTATTTCACACATTTCTGTTAAAATTGGCCAAAAAGTACCAAAATTGACTCACATGTGTGTGTTTACTTACTCAACTTAAACACCATTATAAATGCATACTTAACATAACATATTTAGACTAGATATTTGATTTAAACATATTTTATTAGCAATTAGGCAACAATCGTAAAAGATACAATTATAATAAGCCCTCTTGCAGGGTGAAGTATTTACAGATGATGTGAAGATGGGGCTGTACAAAAGGGTCACTGCTGGCAATTAAAGAATCAAAAGCGTTTAGACTTGACAATATATCTATGGACTGCTTCAAATATTTTTTTAATATTATCCTCAAAACATAAGTTTTGGACTAGATATTTGGTATACAAGGCATTAATTGGTCCAAATTTGTAACAATTTAAAATATTTGTTCAATTTTACATCTTCTACTCCAGATTCTACATACCAAAATCATATTGCTGAGTATGAAAAGAAAGAAAGATGTGTTGTCTTGACATGCTAAGACAGCAATATCATCATTTTCACATCAGGAAGGTAAGAAATGGTCATAGTGTCACATCAGGCAGGTTTATCATCATTATCACATCAGCCAAGCTAGTCATCCTTACATCATCCTCACATCAGCTAGGATAGTCATCTTCACATCAGCCAGGGTACTCATCCTCACATCAGCCAGGCTAGTCATCCTCACATCAGCCAGGCTACTCCTCCTTGCCTCAGCCAGGCTAGTCATTCTTACATTAGCCAGGTTAGCTGTGCTTACATTAGTCAGGCTAGTCATCTTCCCCAGGCTAGTCTTGCTCAAATCAGCTTGGCTAGTTATCCTCATATGAGCCAGGCTCGTCATCTTCACATCAACAAGGCAAGTCGTCCTCACATCAGCCAGGCTTGTCAAGAAATCAGGCAGGCTTGTCAAGAAATCAGGCAGGCTTGTTGTCTTCATATCAGCCAGGCTTGTTGTCTTCACATCAGCCAGGCTTGTCAGTACATCAGTCAGGCTAGTTGTCATCTTCACATCAGCCAGGCCTGTCACTGTCTTCACATCAGCCTGGGTTGTCATCACCACCACCACTTAAGATATGCAAACATACTATCATATTAATGAAGCCTTTATGTCAACACATCAGACATATAGGTGTGTTTTCAGAATCGCATCACACATGGAAAAACTTTTTTATGAAAAAAAATTCTTCATGTGAGCTCCTACACAATTTAGTGAATTAGATTTTGCTTATAAACATAGATGACGTTTTTATTACAAAATGAAGTACCTATAAAATGAAGAAGAGAAATCAGGAAAATAGGGATTTACAAGTAAAATCATATTCTTATTAGAAATTGCTGGTTAACAATTAAATATTACATCTGTGAAGCCAAAGTATGGGTTTTATCGCCCATTCTACAGTATATCTATAAAGCTTACACATTATATGCAAAGTTGCTACTGCGTTCAAAATACCTTGGTAAATATTCTATAAATATAAAAATATACTAACTGTGAAAACCACTGGAATCCAAAATAAATGGGTCCAAGCTATTGGAACAATCATAGTACTGGTTTTGGGTACCTGAAAAAACTGAAAATGGCAAACAATATTAAGTCTGAAAATATCATTGATTTACTGGTGAAGGTTAACAACTTCAAATGCAAATTTTAAGCTCAAATTATAAAAAAATAGAATAAAACATGTCAAAATCGGGTCAAAGTAAAACTTGGTCAGAAAGTCTTTTTTTCACAAACAGGTGTTTCCTTTAGAGATGGGTCATGAGACTATTGCATGGTGAAATTTTGTGCCACAAAGAGTAAAACTGGAAGTAACCTTCATTACATCAACATGTTCACATGTCGACTACTGACATCAAATCAGGCATCTTATCCTCATCATGCCAGGGTTATGTAATTCATTCAATCACATTAAACATATCATTACAGCAACACTGGGGGCATATGTTTTTGAAAATTGACTTGGGTGTGAATGTATCTTGCACAGCGGATCACCAATGTCAAAAATTGTTTGAACTTATCATTCTATGTATTTATTTATTAAAATGGTCCAAATTTATAAAAGTTTAAAATAGTTCGGCAAATTAATATTTGTTTCATTATATCTAGATGCTACACACCGGAGTCTTAATGGTAAACTGCTATAGAGGTGCAGGCACAAAGAATATCATCATTTTCACATCAGGTAGGCATGTTGTCATATTCTCATCAGGCAGGTATTTTGTCTTCTCATGAGGCAGTCATGTTGTCATCTTCACATCAGGGGCTCATATTGTCATCTTCACATCAAGCAAGCAGGTCATGTTTACATCAGGCAGGCATGCTATTGAATTTGCATCAGTCAGGCTAATCATCTTCACAGTATCCAGGCTAGTCTTCATACTTCACATCTGCCAGGTTAATCATCCTCTTCACACTTACCAGGTAAGTTGTCATCTTTACATCTGCCTCGTTCATCATCACCTCTGCATCTGTTAGGTCCATCGTCTTCACAGCTATCATTCCAACCTGAAGTTCAAACTTACCATTAATTAGGTCACATATTTCTGTTAAAATTGGCCAAAAAGTACCAAAATTGACTCACATGTGTATGTATCCTTACTCAACTTAAACACCATTATAAATGCATACTTAACATAAGAACATATTTAGACTAGATATTTGGTATACAAGGCATTAATTGATCCAAATTTGTAACAGTTTAAAATATTTGTTCAATTTTACATCTTCTACTCCAGATTCTACATACCAAAATCATATTGCTGAATTGCAATAGAAGTGTAGGCATTTAATTTCCATTACAGCATCAAGGATGCCTTCTTGACACAAGAAAGATGTGTTGTCTTGACATGCTAAGACAGCAATATCATCATTTTCACATCAGGAAGGCAAGAAATGGTCATAGTGTCGCATCAGGTAGGTTTATCATTATCACATCAGCCAAGCTAGTCATCCTTACATCATCCTCACATCAGCTAGGATAGTCATCTTCACATCAGCCAGGCTACTTGTCCTCACATCAGCCAGGCTAGTCGTCCTCACATCAGCCAGGCTAGTCGTCCTCACATCAGCCAGGCTAGTCGTCCTCACATCAGCCAGGCTAGTCGTCCTCACATCAGCCAGGCTAGTCGTCCTCACATCAGCCAGGCTAGTGATTCTCACATTAGCCAGGTTAGTTGTGTTTACATCATTCAGGCTAGTCATCTTCCTCAGGCTACTCTTGCTCAAATCAGCCCGGCTAGTTGTCTTCACATCAGCCAGGCTAGTCATCTTCACATCAGCCAGGCAAGTCGTCCTCACATCAGCCAGGCTTGTCAAGACATCAGGCAGGCTTGTCATCTTCACATCAGCCAGGCTTGTTGTCTTCACATCAGCCAGGGTCGTTGTCTTCACATCAGCCAGGCTTGTCAAAACATCAGTCAGGCTAGTTGTCATCTTCACATCAGCCAGGCCTGTCATTGTCTTCACATCAGCCTGGGTTGTCATCACCACCACCACCACTTAAGACATGGAAATATGCTATCATATTAATGAAGCCATTATGTCAACACATCAGACATGTAGGTGGATTATCACAATCGCATCAGACAAGGAACAATTTTTTTTCATGAAAAAAGGTTCATTTGAACTCCTATACAATTTGGTGAATTATATTTTGCTTATAAACATAGAGAACTGTTTTTTACAAAATGAAGTACCAATAAAATGATGACGAGAAATTAGGAAAATAGGGATTTACAAATAAAACCATATTCTTATTAGAAATTGCTCGTTAACAATTAAATATTACATCTGTGAAGCCAAAGTATGGGTTTTATCTCCCATTCTATATCTATAAAGCTTACACACTATATGCAAAGTTGCTACTACGTTCAAAATACCTTGGTAAATATTCTATAAATATAAAAAATATACTAACTGCGAAAACCACTGGAATCCAAAATAAATGGGTCCAAGCTATTGGAACAATCATAGTACTAGTTTTGGGTACCTGGAAAAAAAACTGAAAATGGCAAACAATATTAAATCTGAACATATCATTGATTTTACTGGTAAATGTTAACCTTAAATTCAAATTTTAAGCTCAAATTATAAACAAATATAGAGTAAAACAGGACAAAATCGGGTCAAAGTACAAACTTGGTCATAAAGTCTTTTTTCACAAACAGGTGTTTACTTTAGAACTGAGTCATGAGATTATTGCATGGGCAATTTTGTTGCAGAAAGAGTAAAACTGGAAGTAACCTTCATTATATCAACATGTTCACATGTCAACTACTGACATCATATCAGGTATATTATCCCCATCATGCCAGGGTTGTGTAATTCATACAATCACACTAAGCATATCATCATTATAGCAGCAACACTGGGGGCATATTTTTCAAAATTAACTCGGGTGTGAATGTACTTTGCACAGCTGATTAACATCCTAAAAAGTTATTTGCTGTGTATTTACTTATTAAAATGGTCCAAATTTATAAAAGTTTATAATAGTTTGGCAAATTAATATTTGTTTCATTATATCTAGATTCTACATACCCGAGTCATACTGATGGACTGCAATAGAGGTGCAGACATAAAGAGTATCATTTGCACATCAGGAGGGCATGTTGTGATATTCTCATCAGGCAGGTATTTCGTTTTGATATAAGAGAGTCATGTGAAATCTTTCAATCAGGCACTCATTTTGTCATCTTCACATCAGGCGCTCATGCTGTCATCTTCACACCGGGTGCTCATGTTAATCTTTGCATCAAGCAAGCAGGTCATGTTCGTATCAGGCAGGTATGCTATTGACATGACATCAGTCAGGCTAATCATCTTCACAGCATCTAGGCTAGTCTTAGTTTATACTTCACATCTGCCAGGTTAATCATCCTCTTCACACTTACCAGATAAGTTGTCATATTCACATCTGCCATGGTCATCATCACCTTCACATCGGTCCATCGTATTCACAGCTGCAGCGCTAGACATCATCTTCATATCTACCAGGCTCAACTTTACATGAGCCAGGCTCATCATCAAATCATGAACTGTAAAAATTTTATTGTAATTTAACTTTTTGTAAGTTACATGCTTACCTTATCCTCACTATTGATGTATCTTGGCGAGAGCAAACATTCGCGATCAACTTGCATGCTTTTAAAAGAAAAATTTTTGCAGTACTACTGCGCATATGTGGACTGCATATGCACCGTGCCCTAGTTTCTTTGATACTTCATATTTTATTTGGTTGTTGTAAAATTTCAAAATGGCTGAAGTTTTAGATGACTGGAATATCAAATATATTTAGATGGATTCATCTGAAGAATTGTTTTTACTTCTTCATTCCTTCATTTCGAAAACATACAGAAATAGTGAGGATAAGGTAAAAGACTTTTACTCAATAAAATCATGATTTACTAACAAATAACATAACTGCAGAGCTTACACATTTGATCCATTGTGATAGAAATACCTTGTCCAAGAAATACCTTGTCCAATAAACCTCTATTAAGAAAATTAACTTGCCTGAAATTATGTTGAGATATCACAGTAGACGTTCAAGCATCAAATGCCAATCTGGGCATCAAGTATGGCATCCATATTACATTATTTCCATTATCATATCACACAGATATCATCACGAGCACAACCTGTATGTAGAGATGTCATATCATCAAATCAAGACACAGATTTAGATTTATTTTTTGCTTTATGTCACATTCAACAGCCAGGATCATATTACCATGCGTAGTTAACAAGAGGAGGAACCATTCCACACTAGTTGGTCAAAGTTCTGCACTGTAAACCACCAGCCATTGGCAAGTAACTACTCACTTTCCAACATGAAGTATATGGGCTGAGGTTCGAACAGGCAACCTCAGAGGTTGAAGGTGAGCACTTTATCTGGCTTTGAGGTGTGTTATCAAAATCATATAAGGTACGTATCTACATATCAAAAGTAACTCAACTTTTATATGACTTGATCAACTACATTTTTTGATAAACATTGAGGTATTTGAAAAAGAAATACCACGAATCTGATAAAGAGCACCAGCACCATATCAGGCATTCCAGTGCAATATGAAGATACTGGCTACACACAATTCATAGGACTCATGAAAACATGCAATAGTATTAGTCCCAACATAATTGCCAACCAAAGGAAACTCTAAGAAGTGTCACAGTTAATGCTAGACAGCTAACTGAAATACTTTGCTCGAGTACATTTGGTTCATTAAAATACAAAATACTTAACTGAGCAAGTGTGAATCCCACTAACACCAGGTTGCTGTTTCATCATCGTCATCTCAGACTTATCAACATTAGCCAATAAAGTATATCTCATTCTAATCCATCTGTAGCAATGCTATCATCCTCACGTTAGACATTTCTTCACCATCATACCAGATAATATCATCTGTTATGCACACCAGTCAAGAAACTTTCAGCACTCCAACCAGGACATGGAGGTCTGTTATCACAATTACATCAGTTATGTATCTAGATTTGAAACTTTTTGCTTGAAAGTATATCAACTCTTACAAAGCTAGGTTAAGTTTATTTTCTTGATTTACACTGATGGCATATATCTTTAATGATTCTGACTATAACAATCTACTAACAGGCTTTTTTACATAAATTCATAAAAAGTGAAACTTAGACCTAGTATAACCGCTGACACAAGTTTTTTTTTTTTTTTGTTTTTTATTCTTTTTTTTGACATGCATTACATACAAAAAGAAGAAAGTATACACATAAAAAAAAACAAAAAAAAAACAAGGACAAACGATGCACACTTTACATACTCATACAAAAAATCCAGTACAATACAGTCAAATAAAGTACATAGATGTACAAAATTCACAGGAAAACAGTGACAGAATTTAACTGGAACAATTTCAATTACTTCAGACAAAAACACATTTATTCTGCTGCTCTTCTATATTCTGTATCCTTTTATTAATATAAGGAACAGTAATCAAATACTTTGTGTGTTACCTAACGTACAACATTTCTTTTATAATTTTAAGTCTTGCTATTCAAGCTATTCCATTTTTCTACCAAAAGCCGATAAAGGTCTCTATTAACTCCTTCAGCTTCTGCCATAAAAATGCACCTGTAAATATCTAATTTTTCTCTTACAATACTTAAAAAATAAGTAAAATTTAATTCCTGTTTATTTGTTCTACAGTGGTTTAAGTACCATTTTGCTATTGTTATTATAATATTTATTAATTTATTCACTGATTGTGTTTCTCCTTTAGGTTTAGTTCCAAAAAGGACTTCACATATTGTAAAGTTTGGATTACTGTGAAGATCCAGAGAATTTAGCATCCATATTTCTAATTTTTCCCAAAATTGCTTACTATAACCACAAAGATATAAATGATGTTCAATTGTATCAACATGATTGCAATAATTACACAAGGGGTTATCAATAATTTTCCATTTGTAAAGGTTATAATTTGTGTTAAGTATTCTATGCATTATCTTGTATTGAAAAGTTTGGAAATATGTTTCCAAACATGTATAATGAATTGCCTTAAAAATTTTATTCCAGGACACCATTTCAAGAAAGGGAAACATATCTACCCAGGTTGTTAAAGATGAAGGTTCTGTGCAATATATCATTTCCCAATATAAGACTTTATTCCCAATACCTTCAAATGAGACAAGATCATCTTTGATTCTGACATGAAAATCACTATATAGATTCATACTTAAGGGTTTTCCTTTCATTTTTTTCTTCCAGTCTTTTGGTATAGCTTGGGTGATGATGTTATGACTAAATATACTTATGTTCCACTTAATTTTATTCTTAGCTTGTTGAAAGTTCAATAAATGGCCGGTATTATCCATGAGATGTTTTACTTGTATATCTTTGGCAATAATCTGTGGTATTTTAAATTGTAGATAATCTAGGGGTTTATCATTTGATCGTATATATGTATTATCAAAAATATATTCATTTCCAATTTCTTCCGTGTTCAGAGGAGATTTACATTTTATTTTGAACCAGCTTTCTATAATTTGTTGGTGGAAAATGGTAATGCATCTGTTTTTATAGGAAATTGGAATTTTACACAGACTTAAAAAGGTGTTGTTCTAAGTTCACCATCTTCCAAAATAATTTTGACCATCTATGTTTTACCCCTTCTGATATTAACCTGTTAACCCACTTAATTTTGGCTACAGCATGTACAGTGAAAATATCAGGCATTCTTAACCCTCCCAAGCTATAATCTGCAATTATTGTTTCCCGTTTGATTTTTGATGGTTTCTTACCCCATAAAAAGTTAAATAGTACCTTGTCTATTTTTTCAAGCATTGTATATGGACAATAACACATTGACAATAGATGGCTAATTTGAGGTAAAATCAGAGATTTTATAACCGTCACCTTTGCTTTTAACGATAAGTGTCTTGCTGTCCAAGTGTTTGTTAGATTTTTTATTTTCTCAATCTTCTTTTCAAAGTTTAGCTTAGCCATTTCATCATCATTATCCGAAAACCAAATACCTAAGGTTTTAAATGGAGTTTTTTGAATCAAGATTTGGTTACAGTGTTTTGTTAAGATGACTTTCTTTTCTCTTGCTGTGCCTATAGGGACCAATACGGTTTTTTGCATATTTATTTTTAGGCCTGAACATTTTTGAAAGTCTTCAACAATTAAAATTACCGACAATATTGAAGGAATATTTTTTAAAAATAAAGTAGCATCATCTGCTAATTGACAGATTTTGTACTCTTCTTTGTTGATTATAATTCCACTGATTATTTTTGAATTTCTTATTTTAACAGCAAGTGCTTCTGCTACTAATATAAAAAGTAATGCTGATATTGGGCATCCCTGCCTGATGCCTCTCCCAAGATAGAAGTACTCAGACAGGTAACCGTTGTTACTAACACATGACTGGGTCTGATTGTGAAGAATTTTAATCCATTTTATAAACTTACTGCCCATGTTATACTTTTGTAGGCACTTCATCATAAATGGCCATTCAATACTATCAAAGGCTTTTTCAAAATCCAGTAGCAATACATAGCCTGTTAAACCTTCTAGATTGACATACGATAACACATCTTTAATCATTCTAACGTTTTGACCTATATATCTGTTTTTGACATATCCTACTTGATCTGGATTAATTAATTTTGATAAAACCCTTTGAAGTCTGTTTGCCAATGTTTTTGTTAAAATCTTGTAGTCTGTATTCAAAATACTTATTGGCCGCCAACTGGTTAAAAATCTAAGATCCTTTCCTTCTTTTGGAATCAAAGTAATAACACCTCTGCGTTGATCTGCTGATAGCATACCATTTTGGAAAGAGTACTGAAAACTGTCATATAATAATTCCTTGAGATCAGGCCAGAAAAATTTGAAAAAATTTGAAGTAAATCCATCACTACCTGGTGTTTTATCATTCGGAAGTTCTTTTAAAGCCTTGGCTATTTCATCTATTTGTATGTCTGTTTCTAATTCCTCATGCTCAGAGTCATTCAATCTTGGAAGCGTATCATCAGACAAGAAATTTTGGTATGAAGAATTTTCATTATTTTGCCTACTTGAGTATAGGTTTCCATAAAACGGCTTATGTTCTGACAGAATGCTTACAATTTCTTCACCTGATTGATTCAGTAACTTTTTAATATATTTTACATTATAATTTTTTTTTTCAAGACTCAAGAAATATTTAGTATTCTTTTCCCCAAGCTCTATACAGTCTACCTTTGATCTAAAAATGATACCATCTGTTTTTACAGTTTGTAACGCTTCCCATTCTGTTTTTGTTTGGTAATATTCATCCAGTATTTCTTGGTTATCTGTTATGTGTTTTTCTAAATATTTTAGTCTATCTAGTAAGTTATTTTCTTTTTCTCTGTTTTCTCTTGCTGTTTGTTTTGAAAAGGAAATGGTTTTGGTTCTAATTTGGCATTTTACAAAATCCCAGAGTGTGTTTTTATTTTCCATCACAACATCTTTCCTAATTGTGGATATTTCATTTTTTATCATTTCGACATATTTTTGGTCTTTAAGAAGAGTATTATTAAACTTTCAATAACTGCGACCCCGAGCTTGAGTGTGTAAAAGGTCAAGAGTTATTTTGACTAAACTATGATCTGATTTAATTCCTGGTTTTATTTCACACTTTTTAATCTGAAAACTTAATTGTTCTGAAACCAACCAAAAATCGAGTCTAGCTTGCACTAGGCCTCCCCTAGATCTTTCTCTCCTAGTGAATTTCATTTCCTTTGGATACCTTGTTCTCCAGATATCTACTAAGTTCATATTCTCCATTAGCCCCTTTACTCTTTTATTATATGCCGACTGCATGTTACTTGTTCCACCTTTCTTATCCATTCTTTCATTTAAACAAGTGTTAAAGTCCCCCCCTAGTAACACATTTTTCCCCAGATAAGTTTGTAGGAGGTCATCAAGTTCAGAAATGAAGTTTACTTGTTGGAGTATATGATCTTTAGTTGGTGCATAAATGTTGACCAAAACTAATGTTGTGCCTTCTAATATACAATCAATCAACAGTATACGGCCATTTTGATCAGATTTTACTGTATTTAAGTGTATGTCTAGGTCACAGTTATGTGGAAGCAAGATTGCTACTCCTCGACTTCTGTTATCCCCATTTGAAAAATAAATTTTCCCTCCCCAATCAGTTATCCAATCATTTTCATCAGCTTGTGTACAGTGGGTTTCTTGCAGAAAAACAATTCCATTGTATGAGTTTTTAAGCCACTGAAAAACATTTTGCCTTTTTCTTGGATCTCTGAGACCTCTACAGTTGAAGGAGTTTATAGCTACATTTTTATTGTTATACATCAGGACAAATAAGACACTGCATTATTGCAATAAAAAGTAATGTTGTTCCACAAACAAATAAAAACTCACTTCTAAGCTCTGAATTGAATCATTCCAAACACATACTAAAAATTCTTTATCAGTCGTTAATTGAAAATAAGTAAAGCAGCATTGTAAACTAAATTTGTTCCACAAACAACATACAATGAACATACAAACATAGACATATAACACAAAATATGAGAAATTAAATTTAAAACATGTAATAGTCATAGAGTAGTATAGCCTACATGCTACTGAATGCCCTAACAGGTACTTCATTCAGCATTTATCACGAAATGCATATGCATATCCATATAACAAAGATTATGGCTAACATTTAATAGCTTTTGGTACAAGTTTTCAACATTTTCTCAAGGGCAATATCTAATAGAGCTACAACAATGTTTATAGAAGTTTGATAGGTCACTAGCTTACTCTCCCGATTTCGAAGTTTGGTTCAATTGTCTGAAATTCGGACTCTGCAATACGTTTATACATCATGGTGTGTTAATTCCAAATATACCAAGATTTTATATTTTAGTATATTTTCAGCAGATTGACAAGATTTTGTTAGATTGCAACATTTTTACTGGTTTTCAAAACATTGTTTCAGTGATCTAACTAGAAGTAAGAACATTGAACCCAACATTCTAAATGATCTCACAGCTAAATGATCTCACAGCTGACACAAGTTATTAATTTATAAAGGATATAGTATTGTTCAACGTTTTGCATTGTCAACATTTTCTTTGATTTCATCAAAATCTGGCTACAACTTTAAGTTATTTTACAAAGAATTTAAAAAAGAATGAAATACAAGCTGGTGAAAAGTATATAATTCCTCGTCAGAGATTAATAAGGGGCTGTTTAATTAAATCTGGATTATACTTACTGAAGTAATGTTAGAAAATTAATATAGAGGTGCAAACATCAGGTCTCATCACAGCATCAGGTATGTCATCTGCTTTTGTATCAGTCAGGTATGTCATCTGCTTTGCATCAGCAAGGACATGTCATCTCCTGTGCACCAGGAAAGTATGTCATCTGCTCTACATTTGTAAATTAAACAATGTCGAATGAAATACAATTAGCAATTTATTTAGTTTCTACAGAAAATAAATACCCATATCAAACAAGGCCAAGAGTTCTTTCCACATGCAAGTGTGAGCTGCATAACAATCAGAAACCCGAGTAGTATACAATTCATGAAAGTCAAATGACCAAAAAAAAAACTTGTCTCAGAGGGCTCGAGCAGAAACACTTGCTTTATATTTAAGTGGTTACTTCCATTAGATTTATTTATTTATTTGGGGTTTTATGTCGCTTTCAACACTGAACAGGTCATATCACGACGGGTAGTTGGAAGGGCAGAGGAAACCAGTACATACAGTTTGTCAGGGTTCTGTTCTGTAAACTGCCGACCAATGGAAAGCAACTACCAACTTTCCCATTTGAGGCCGTGCCGGGAAACAAACCCTGGCCTCAGAGGTGGGAGGCGAGAGTGTTACCACTCTGCCATTGTGGCCCCTACTTCCATTTGATGCAAATTTAGTCTTTATCTCCTAACATCAACAGATGATGGTAGTTCTACTGTAGCTAATTCCTCATAGCCACATGGCAAATTCAGGAAATTTTAGTGTGCACCACCTGCCTTCATTCTGTAAATTACCTGTTATAATATTACCAATAAAGGTTTCATAGCAATGTTGACTAAATCAATGACAAAGGTCAAAGTTACGGCTTTTACATCCCATTCAAAAGCCAGAGTAATATTTAGACAGGTCACCTGCGGGAGAGGAACCCACACAGAGGTGACAGCATGTGATTAGATGCCATGTAGACCAAATCAATGGATCAGATTAATTTTGTGATGATTCTGTATATAATAAGACAGATAGGTGGTCAGTAGACTGACATGTCACATCAGCCATCATCATCACACCAGTCAAAGAATGTGTAGATGACCTAATCACATCTGACAGGTCACCAGAAACTCCAAACTGGCTATGTAGGTATACTGTCATCACATCATTCGGTTAAATCCCAGAACCACATCGTGCATGTTATCTCAGACTCGTCACATACTGTATATCATCGCATCAGGCATGCAGGCATATCCTCATCACTGCATCATATCGCTTTGACAGTCTGTATGTCATTCTGTCATACGAGGCATGGAAGTATGTCATTACCATAAGACATGCATACTGGTTATTATCATCAAATGAGATATTAAACTGATATAAAATTTAAGACATTTCCATATAAAATATAACCCTTAGTGTCAACTGTTTACAGTCTGAGCATATCCTGAAATAAATTTACTTACCACTGACTTACACAACCCTTCCCAAGACATTACTGATGCAATGCAATAGTTTAAATCAAAACACACCAGTTGACAAAAGGAAAGCACTTGGTATTTAAAACCTACAGTCTTCGTAAATATTTGTGATGGTGTTAAAATAGTTAGGGCAATACTCAACTGAACTCATGTTGGTCCATTTCAATTGATATGCGGGCATCCAAACTCAATTGCAGCATTGGGCAAGCCATTCTCTGTGAGAGGTAATTGTGGCTACATCAGCCAGGCATTTGATTGTCTTTGCATGAGTCAGGCATATTTTATAACATCAGTCGGACATCTTTCTGTTCACATCAGACAGGCATGTCATCTTCATCTCACCAAGGTTTGTCATTGTTTTACATCAGGCAGCCATGTCAATATCCTGGAACCGGTCAGTGATGTAATCGTCTTCGCATCAGTAAGGTACTGTTATGTTTATATCGAGGAGGGATGTGATCATCTTCACATCAGGCAGGCATGTAATTATCTGGCATTAGTCAAGCATGTAATTACCTTCATATCGGTCAGGCACCATTGTTGTTTCCCCATGCATCATTGTCTGCACCTAAATTTGACCTCATTGTCTTTACATCAGGCAGACATCTTCATATCAAGCAGGGATTTTCTCGGTCTTCAAATGGTCATGCCATACATTGTTTACACATCAGAAAAGGAAGTTATCTTCACATCAGGTGAGAATGCCACCTTTTAGCAGGGGGCCATATAATTATTATCCAGTGAGGTATGGTCTCCCTTTCATCTCACTCAGTGCGAGTTTACACAATTATTGTCACATCAGATATGCCAGTACCATCCCCCATCGTGTATGTAGACATGCAGGAGTCTTATGAGGCAGGAACTTTCCGGCAACAGGAAAATAAATAAAAACACTTTTGTATTTCAAGATGTGTATTATCTACACTATTTATTTGTAAACTAAAGAATGGTGAAAGAAATACATCCTGAACTGTGATCAGATTCATTGCAAGTGTATGAGAAAACATTTAATTGACATTTAAATGTTTGGTTCTATTTGATGAATCGGCCAATATATTTTATCAAGTCGTACTGAGTGAATAATAGAAGTTGACAATAATGAGGAATAACGTTGGCAGTGCCTTATGATAACAATGTGAACCATGCACAAGTTAGCACGTACCTCTTTCCTTTATCCCATTAATAACCCAACATAATATAGCCCTAAAATATATTGAATGCAACATAAGCCGAAATTAACTAAATGCCTGGTCAAAGAGGCATGTCTGAAAATATACAAGAAAATTTTAACACAAATACTACACTTCCACATCCCTACCTTCATTGCTCCACTTGCAATCTTATTGAGATGATACTGCAGCTATTAAGTATGGATATGTCGTTCCATTGCCACATCAGACATTGATTGATTCTATCATGATAATAGTCAGGTCATTTAGACGATCACATCAGGGATGAGAGCAGTCTATGGTATCATCACACCAGTCAGCTCATTCCCATGTCCGTCAAAACAAGGTAGGCATGGTTTCACCACATTGGTCAGGAAATTCTCAACATCACATCAAGACATGCAGGTCTGTTATTACAATGATATAAGTCATTTATATGGATATAAAATTGAGAGTTTTTGGTTAAGAGTATATCAACTCATAGCAAGCCAGGTCAAGTAGATTTTCTAGAGGTCTTCAAAGATTCTGATAAAGATAAACCTACTCTAAAGGATTTTCACAAATAAATAAAATACAAGTTTAATAACTATTTTAACAGCTGACTCACATAAATTCTTAATTTATAATGCCTATGGTCTTAAGTTTGTAATAGTGATTTTCTTATTAAACATTTGTTTCATGCTTTAAAATGCTAATCTATTGAAGCCTGGCTGGTGAATTGCAATATAAAAACAAGCACCCAATCTCCCAGCCCATTGTCCAGACAAGTGGTTTACCTTGTGGAAGTGGCTGTGTGTTCAAAATTGTCTTGTCATACTACTTACTAACAGTTACAGGAATGACACTTCCTTGAAAGTTTAAGCTGGCTCCCTATGTACATTACATACATTCGATACATTGTATAGCTTCTTTGTACCCCTTTCACACAGACAGAATAAGCCACAGTAATAAGCGGTTTGTAAAATAATCCTGTTCTTCAACTACTGCCTGACATCCTTATGCCAACTTGTGTCACAGTGGCCATCCATCCAATCCCTAAAGTGTCCACCTCTAAAGCCTTGACCATTATTCACCACCATTCACCGTTGGTCACCATCACTGTTGCACATATTCCTTCATACCTATGTCTCTGTCCGTCAATATCAGTGACCTTAAATAGATAAATTTTTATAAGGTAACCGAAGGCTCGGCCTGTGGGCTATAGAAGGTTGTGACCCGTTCTTGTTTCAGTGTCAGGTTTTTGTGCGATGGCTACATAAGTAAATAGTTGTCTCCTGGTGATACATGTTTGTACTACTGTCACCCTGCTGTTGCTGACGGTTACAAACCGTGTCCCTTCAGTGGCCATGCAAATCATATCTTATGAATAAAGCAAATCACAGAAGATATCAGGCATCTTGGGAGTGGTTTCCTCAATGAGTAAACTTCTAACCACGAGGCATACCGTCTGTAGTATGAAAGGAGCATTAGCATTTTGGTATTATTTAAACTTAAGTGAAATATACAACTGTATACAAACTAAACAGTGTCCAATGCTGGTGCAATTATGTTCCACAAGCTTTTCTGAAGAGAAGTCTCTCCAACTGCTTCTTAAATGAATTATTGCACAGGTTCTGTAGCCAATAGGTAAACCAGCAGCCAACATTTCCAGACTGATTCTTAGTACATTTAGCATGGAATTGCCAGAAAACTTAAGTTTGTGGTGGAAATTGTAAGGACACCAAGTATTTAAAAGTAGATAGAACTGTATGCTTTCTTCTACTTAACTCAATAGAGTTTGTTTTTCTTCGAAATGGGGTGGCAGAGTTGAATTCTTTTATTAAAAATTACTTCCATTTTCAAAATGGCTGCACTGGCGTACAAATCTACTACCTCTTACATCCGTGATATCTTAATTCAAATCTTACTGTTCTATAAAGCTTAACCAATCTTCTTTTTCCTGTTGTCTCCGTGGTTGCTAGCCTATGTCCCCCAATATCTGATTTATGGACTCTAGCTAGTGGATATGTTGTGCCTTAGAATCTGTAGTTGTGTTGCAGAGATAAAGAAATATAAAAGACAAATTAGTATTCTCAACATCTTCACAATATAGCCCCTCCGTTTGGCTATAACCCCCATGTGGGAATGTCAACATCGTGACACAGGATATTTCGCCACAATCACCAGATAAAGAAGTAAGGGGTATTGTCATAATCCCATTAGGCGTGTAGCTTGTAAGTCATCCTACTGCATCACAACAGACATGTCAACAATGTATGTTTCAATGAACTACAATTTATTTTATTTTACCATGTGCAAGGTCATTCAGATTTCACTGTATCTAGCTAATGTGTACGAGGTCATTCTATTAACCATCACAGAAATCCTCACCACCATGCCAGGCATGTAGACATGGTATCATCACATCAGCCAGGTTATTCCCAGCATCAGACTTGTTGGCATTTGATTTCCAAAACTCCAGTTATCTTGTCCAGATCAAAACAAAAATCATCACAGTTTGATTGAATTATATTGTAGAAAAGTGTTCTCAAATTAATATTCAAATTAATAAGGAATGTTACAAAACTTTATCATATTATGAGTTGCAATGAAAAAAGTGTCTAAGCCAAAGTACTTACATTTTATTTCATCAAGAGCTTCTGTCCAATGACCAGTATCATCGTGACAATTTTACACCATACAAAACCACTGAAATATAAAGCAAAGGCTGTACTAGTTCTTATAACATAAAACAAAACATTAAATCATCTTTTTTCCAATAGACGAATCGACTGGTCTGATCAGTATCTTCAAGTAATTACATTTCATTTAAAATTGTAATTACCAAATTTGCACATTTCAGTTATATTTTTCACAAAGTAGTGGCATGTAATAACAGTCACCTACATCTTCCTTAAATGCCTTAACCTATCTAACATTACACTTAGACACTGGCTTTTTTAATATCCTTATCCTGCATCTTCCATTAATGGCTAAACTACCTAAGCAACCTTAGACCAAAGAAATAAATATATCTCAATAGCCTTATCTAGCAGTTGATTTCTTAGCATCCTTATCTGGCAGTGGCTTTCTTAACATCCTTATCTGGCAGTGGCTTTCTTAACATCCTTATCTGGCATTGGCTTTCTTAACATCCTTATCTGGCAGTGGATTTTTCTCATGATGTAATCAACTGAAATTACATGCCACAAACTTTGTTCATGAGAAAAAATATTTAAGTCTAAATAGTGCTTTGCTTTCTGAGACATGGGGATACTTAACCAAATAATAAGTACTTCCCGTGAAATTTGCTGTGTTGACCCAAGTCCTTTTTGAAACCATTGGAGCCATTTCCATACTTCTTGTTCAGAACGACTAAAGTGATATACTGAAAAAGAGAACATGAGCAGCATAATGACTTCACTGCATGGTCAATACTTTACTTTCTGCATTGAGAGATCAAAGGCCAAAGTCAAAGTTGGGGTTTTATGTCCAGTTAAACTGGGGACCTCATTGCGAGAACAAATACAATGACACTATTGTCAGTTCATCTACAATTATTGAGACAGCATTTAGTGCTACATTCCCTCTAAATGTTCCTACAGCATCTACAAAATTACATGTCCATTCTGCTAATACTACAGATAGCAGTGCTAACCAATTGGTCAAGATTCAGCGCTGCAAATACTGTGGACTTAGGGTCAACTTTCCTCCAGGTTTTAAACTCACAATGTCCAACAATTTCAAAATGATTCAACCATTCCCTGACAACTTTTGCTGCAGAAAACTTGCGACTGGTGTCACTTGTCATTGAAAGTAAGATATATATGAATAAAACCCCAGCAGAAATATGTGACTTACTCTTGAATTATGTAGTCTTCATTATTAAAAATGTCCTATATCTTTGTTACACTTCATTACATGAAGGACATGCACAGAGTATACAAAACATCTGAAACATAATAAACACGGCTACATTCATTTGCACATTTTATAGAGGCACCAATATCAGATATTGTCATTCATGTCATAACCCCTGTCAATGCGACTGTATTCTATATTGGTGATGTGTTCATTTGTGTTGATTACTTTTTAATTATTACTTGACCAGAACAAAAACAATCTGTTTGTCTAATATTGATTCAGCAGCTATTGCAAGAATGTTATCCTAAACTGAATTATTAGTTAGAAGTCTGAATGACAATTTACGTTGCTGGACACAATGTAGTGACATTTTATGGCAGTTAATTATAAATGTCTCAAAATATATCTTAAGTTGGCACAAACCAGAAGGTAGAACATGTAATAACTTTTGGCTGCCTCACATTCAACAAGTGCACATTTGCAGACCAGATAGGGGAGCCACAAATAATTTAAATATCTTTAGGCATATTCGTATGCAAATTGTGACAATTTGTTATTCTGATACCAGCAAGTAAAGCTGTAAAGGTGAATTGCTACGACTCCTTGCCCTTCAAAGTATATGCCTTGCGCTTGTGCAATCCAAACTTGAGTCAAGAGGAAACCATGGTATCTAAGTTTTTGGTGTTTACGTTGTGCCAAGTTAAGGTGGGTTACAGTACCTCAACTAGTGTGAAGAAGCTTTTAAAAAAATTTAGCGAGTTATTTTTAAATTCTTAAATGCCCTACTTTAGCATTGAATATTTCAGTATACTAATCAAGCAGTGGAACTCCTAATATTGTCAATTAATTGGAGTGGCTCTGTGTGATGTTTGTGGTCTTTAAGAATCACATATCAGTATGAAAATTTATACATCGTTCTAAGGAATATGACATACTTCTCTCCGAAAGCTTGACATATCCGACCAAAACCCATGCAAGCTATGGCAACAGTGACCACACCTTCTGGATAACTGAAAGATAAAAGCTCAACTGTGATCTCAATTGCCTAAATAACAATTAACTTTTGGCAATTGCATGTCTAAAGCCCTTTTAACTGGCAAATAATACAAAATGATGGGATTATAAAGTTTAAATTACAACAGAATCAGAATGCCTGCGCTAGAGTAAAATATTACAAAACTGGCAAAGGTCAGCCCTAAAAGCTATACATCGTTTTAAGGAATAAGACATATTTCCCTGTGAAAGCTTCCCATATCCCATCAATGCCCATCCAAGCTATGGCAGCAGGTATCACACCTTCTTGATAACTGAAAGTTAAAAGCTGAACTGTGATCTAAGTAGCCCTAATTGCATTTCCAAAACATTTTAACTGGCAAACGATACAATGGGAGGGCTTGATAAAGCTTAAATTACAATGGAATTACTAAGACCGTGTTTGAGTAAAATGTCACAAAACCTACCGAAAGGATAACCCTAAAATGAGCACAAATATAAAAGCTTTTATTTATTTATTTATTTGGGGTTTTACGTCGCTTTTAACACTGTATAGGTCATATCACAACGGGTAGTTGGAAGGGCAGAGGAAACCAATACATACAGTTCGTTAGGGTTTTGTACTGTAAACTGCCGACCAATGGCAAGCAACTACCAGCTTTCTCACTTGAGGCCATGCTGGGGATTGAACCCCGGCCTCAGAGGTGGGAGGCGAGTGTAAAAGCTTTTAAAGAAGTACTGGGCAGTAAAATGAAATAATTTGCTGTAAAAGTAAACTTAGCCCTGGATCACAGGGTGTACCTAGGCGGTGGATTACCAGTGATGGTTTCGCAGTGAAAGGTAAAATGGTCTTTTCTGATCACATATTGCTTCTGTGAGTTATATTTAAAATCTTGGGCTTAATCTAAGGCCAAATTACCATTTCCGATTCAGTAAAATGGGACATAATTAGGCCTTCAACGGAAATTTAATATGGGGTAGAAATCTAAAAAATTACCATAAAGTTTTTTAAAAGCAAATACATCTTCCTGGTGTCTCTGGGGTTGTCGTGCTATGTCTCTGGTTATTCTGATTTTCTGTTTCTCCTTTTATGGTTCTATTGCATTACAGTCTGTCGTATGGTGGAAATTAAATACTATCAAACACTCACTACATTACATAAAAAGCTAAATTAGTCAATAAGCGACTGTTTTATTAAATCTATTTTGTACTTACTTAAGCCATGCTGGAGAATTACAATAGAGATGCAGTCATCCAATTTCCATAATAACATCAGACGTCCAATCTCCACGCCAGCCAAGCGTGTCGTCTGGTCCACGCCAGCCAAGCGTGTCGTCTGGTCCACGCCAGCCAAGCGTGTCGTCTGGTCCACGCCAGCCAAGCGTGTCGTCTGGTCCACGCCAGCCAAGCGTGTCGTCTGGTCCACGCCAGCCAAGCGTGTCGTCTGGTCCACGCCAGCCAAGCGTGTCGTCTGGTCCACGCCAGCCAAGCGTGTCGTCTGGTCCACGCCAGCCAAGCGTGTCGTCTGGTCCACGCCAGCCAAGCGTGTCGTCTGGTCCACATCTGGCAACCATGTCATCTGGTACACGTCAGCCAAGCATGTCATCTGGTACATGTCAGCCAAGCATGTCATCTGGTCCATTTCAGGCATATTATCACCAATAAATGAAGTATGTCATCCCCTTGAACAATATGTCAGTGAAAAACGTTTTGCATAAGGTCACTTCCAATGGAAAAATAACGTACATATATGATATGTATGCAGGCATGTCATGCTAATCACTTCATCAGTTATGTCACCAACAACTCATGAGCAAGGATGTAGGTCATCTTATCATAATGGGCTATGAGGCATGCAAGACAGACAGGCTGGCTGGTGATATTTACTTCTACACAACCCAATGAATCATATTTTCATAACAAACCCTGAGGGTAGAGGAATTGGAAAATATAATACATCGATTTTTACTTAGGTAAACTTATATACAGTTGACTTATGCATTACATTACATAAAGCTGAAGTAGTTTAGTCAATAAGCGACTGTTTAATTAAATTTATTGGACTTACTTAAGCCATGCTGGAGAATTACAATAGAGATGCAACCATCCAATCTCCATAATAGCATCAGACATCCAATTTCCATAACAGTATCACACATCAAATCAGTTTCACATCAGCCAGCCATGTATTCTACTTCAAATCAATCAGCCAAGTCATCTGCTTAGCATCAGGCCAAGGATATTATCTGTACATCAGCCAAGCATGTTGTCTGGCCCACATCAGGCAAGTATGTCCTTTGGTCCGTACCAGGCATATCATCTCCAACAAATAAATCCCCTTCAAGGTCACTTTCAATGGAAAAGTAACATACATATATGATAAAATATATGTTTAAAAGTAAAATGGTTACTTTTATCAAACACACCTTCTGTTATACAAACTAAATCTTAATTGCTCAAAATGGTTGGATAATGGAAGTTCTGTTGTTAAAGTCTGGGAGCCACAGATGAAGTTGTGGACAAAACTGTTTGCTGCACTTTCCTTCATTCATAAATAATATGATAAAATATATGTTTAAAAGTAAAATGGTTACTTTTATCAAACACACCTTCTATTATACAAACTAAATCTTAATTGCTCAAAATGGTTGGATAATGGAAGTTCTGTTGTTAAAGTCTGGGAGCCACAGATGAAGTTGTGGGCAAAACTGTTTGCTGCACTTTCCTTCATTCATAAATAATATTTTATGGTATAAATGTGTTTAGAGTACCTGAAGCCATATCAGTAAGAATGGTATTCCAGATAAGGAAATATGGGAGATAGTCAAAAATATAGAAGCAACAAAAACTGATCAGAGAAAGTATACCGTTACATACTTACCTTCATTTCTTAAATTAACATGTCATTCAGATTTCTCTGCAGGTATGTGTCAGCTTGATCAGTTGACACATCACTCAAGTCGTCACCATTTCAAGCACATATAGCTGCCACCATCACATCAAATACATCATCAAAGTCTCCACAGTGAGAATACAGCCATGGTTTCACCATATTAGTAAAGTGCTCCCAAAACCGCATCAGGTTTGCAGGCACATGGTTTCCATTATTGCATGACATATGTCATCAAAGTTGGTGCTTTACGATCCGTTTCAACAGCCAGGCTCATGTTGGGACACATGTCATTAGACATGATACATATGGTGATATCACATCCAGTATGCAGGCATGTCATGCTAATCACTGCATCAGTTATGTCAGCAAACACTCAAGAGTAAGGATGTAGGTCATCCTGTCATAATGGGCTATAAGGCATGTAAGACGGACAGGCTTGCTATTTGAATCACATCAGATATGTAAAAAAATATATTAAATTTTAGATATTTCCATAATAATAATCAGATACATTTACTTCTACACAAACTAATGAATCATTTTTGCTTGATAAACCCTGAGGGTTCTCAGCTTACCGAAATATTACAACAGTTTTAGTCACAGCATGCCTATTGTGTTAAGTAGAGTACTTATCTTCTTCAGCCTGTAGTTCTGGTCCAAATATTTAACAGTTTTGAAATACATTGGTGAATAAGCATCTGTTTTATTAAACGTTGATTCTACTTACTGAAGTCTTGTTGATGAATGCAACAGGGACCCAGACATCCAATCTTCATAACAATATTGGGAACATCATTGTCTGCAGAACATTCAAATTTGACAATATCTGCACACCAACAAGGCATCCTTATCAATGTCATTTTGTACATCAATTAGGCCAATCGTTGTTTGCACATCATTCAACAATATCATTGTCTACACATCAGATTATAATATGGCCTGTACAACAGGCAAGCATGTCTTAGTCCGTACATTGGTCAGCTATGTTTTTGTCATTCAGGCAGGTCATCTTCACATCAGTAGCCTATCAATTTCCTCACCATTGTGTTCAAAACCATTCAGGCACCAGTTAATTAATTTATCATCTATTGTTAATAATGAATGCCAGCATCCTCAGTCAAGCATCATTATCTTCACTCTAAGCAGGCATAGGAATTGCTTGCATGTTATCACATCAAGCAGGCATGTCCTCATTTATATATAAATTTGACATGGCATTTTCTACACCTAAGGCATATATCGTGTATCAGCACCATTCCTCTCATCAGTTTTAATAGCTATACATTCGTCCAGAAATCAGATATGCAAGTACCATCGCCACATTAGTCATGTAATCAGGTAGGTATTTCCCAGCAATAAGAAAGTAAATTAAAGATAAAACATTTGTTTTATGCTAAGACCTGGATCATCTAAACAACAAATTGCTAATTAAACAATAATGAAAGAATATGATTTTGCACTGTGACCACTTTCAATGCAAAATGAATATCCATATGTGAAAAAATGTTTTTCAAACTTAGATGATAACTAGCAACCTATGAACTTTTACTGAGCATCTTAATCTCCAACATGGATGGATGATGGAAATTCTACTGTAGTCAATGCATATAAGTCCCATTACAAGTTCAGAATACACTGAATGCACCATTTTCCCCCAATCTGTAAATTCTGATTAAAGAGGTATAGAGCCAGCAAAGACTGATCACAGAAACTACACTTTCACATGCTTACCTTCATTTTCGAAGTTTCATGGTCATTCTGACTTCACAACATTTTCCAGCTATGTGGTGGGAGGTCAATCCATCAAGGCATAACCGGTGTCATGTATAGATGCCACCATCACAACATGCATGTCACCAGTATCCGCAAATTTGTAATATAGGCATAGCATCACACCAGTCAGTTAATTCCCAGTACCACATCAGGCATGCTATATAGATCTTAATAATAAACATCAATATCAAGTGATACACAGCCTGATCACCTACATTTTCAGAATAAACCCTGAGGTCAGGAGTATTGGAAAATAGAATGCAAAGATTCTAGCTAAAACAAATTACTAAATGCTGACGTAAATAAATTCATAAGACCTTAATGAATGTATACAATAGTTTAAGACATAACATACCAGTTGCCACAAGTACCTATCTCTTAATTTTGTGGTTTTGGAAATTTTTTGTAACAATGTTTGTACTACTTAGATAAAAATACTCATTAAACATGCATTAAACTAAACTAAATGAAGTTGCTGAATTACAACAGAGGTGCAGGCATCCAATGTCAATTACACCATGAGACACATCATTCTTGGCACAACAATCAACTATCAATGCCTTTACATCGGTCAGGCATAACATCTTCATATCAATTAGGCATGTCATCTTCTGCAAATTTGTTAGTCATCAGTGTCTTCACCACAGTTATATCATTGTATTTGACATCAGGCAGGCATGTCATCTTCACATCGGGCCGTCATTTCATTTTTATATTGGGCAAATATGTCATTCTCTACACCATCCAGTGTGCAGTCTGCTTCCATTGAGATTTGTCCTTCCTTTCTTCTCATCCAGTAAACAGTTATGCTCTTGTTATGCTCTCACACCAGATATGCAGGCAATATCACCACATTAGGTATGTAGGAATGACAGAATTTTATGTCCTCTAAATGTTTTCAGAGCAACTTAAACCATATCCATCAGATTCTCTGATGTAAGAGACATGTTTAACAGTAAAAAATATCTAGAGAACAAAAGTGCATCACAGAAACTACCCTTTTTCACACTTACCTTCATTTCTCAAGTTAACCATACATATGTGCCACCAAGCAAGTCATCAAGATCGCCAGGGTGATAATGTTGGTATATTATCCCCACATCAGTCAAGTACTTCCAAGTACCACTTCAGGCTTGCAGGCATATGGTTTCCATTTTTGTATGACACATGTGATCTCATCAGGCATGCTACATATGGTCACAACAGGTATGCAGGCACGCCATTCTCATCACACATGCAGATTGGCTATAATAATAACAACAGGTATATACACATGTACAGGCCTGTTCAAATTTACGATATTTTTCTAAAAATAACCATCATTGATTTATGAGATGATGAACTATGTTTTCATGATAAACCCTGATGGCAGAGGTTTATGAAAATAGATTAAAAGATTTGGACTCAGATTAATTAAAGAAACATTGACTTTCAAACCAATTCGTAAGATTTTCATGAATCATACTTCATGTCACAATGTACTATCAGAGTAAAAGTATTTATCTATAAAGCCTGAAGTCCTGCAAGAAATTTGAAAGAATAATTTGGTCTGCCTTTATTAAATATAGATTCTACCTTAAGTAATATTGCTGAATTGCAGTACAATGTGGGTCACCATAACAGCACCAGGTTAACACTCTGCATATCAAAAGTATTTATCTCTAACAGCACCATAACAGTACCAGTTTAACACTCTGCATATCAATTGCAGTAAAAGTATTTATCTCTAAAGCCTGAAGTCCTGCAAGAAATTTGAAAGAATAATTTGGTCTCTAAGTGCCTTTATTAAATATAGATTTTACCTTAAGTAATATTGTTGAATTGCAGTACAATGTGGGTCACCATAACAGCATCAGGTTTAACACTCTGCATATCAATTGCACATTGATGTCGTTACATTGTTTAGGAATCATTGTCTTCCAATCAGGCAGGCACATCACTTCACATCCATCAGACATGTCATTGTATTCTTATCAGGTTGGTATGCCATATTTACGTCATGCAGACATTACTGTGCTCATATCATTCAGGCATCATTTTTCTCAGCCTAGTTTGGCGTCATCTTATTCAGTTTAGGCAAGGTGTCAATGCTTTGATATCTATCGATGTTGTGTTCACATCAGGCAAACATCTGATCTTTTCATCAGGCAAGGATGTCATCTTCCACCTAAGGCAGGCATGTCCTTATCTACTGGTTAGGCAGGCATCATAACCTCTCAACATAAGGCAGGCATCATTTGTTACATTAGACAGGCATATCACAACATAAGGCAGGCATCATTTGTTACATTAGACAGGCATATCACAGGCATATCATTGTTCTTATCAGGCTTGCGTTCAAGTTCTTATCTTAACATCATGCAAGGATATCATCATCTTCAGTCTTAACATCAGGCATGTTATCATCTCCTCAGTTATGCAATGCAATCTCCTTTACAAAAACAGACATATCCTTCTCTGCACATTAATCTTGCGTTGTTTCTACAGGCAGGTACATCAATGTCTTATCATTCAGGCATGTCATCATTTCCATATTATTCAGGCATCTCTGTCTCAACATAAGGAAAGCATCATGGTCTTTACATCGGGCAGGCATATCAGTTTCATCTATGTGGCAGATGTGTCAGCTTCATATCTGCCAGGCATCTCATCAAGCTCCTTATGTGTATGCATGTTATCGAAAGACAGAAAGATATAATATCATCTTTACATCAGTTAGGTATGTTATTCTCTTCACATACGCAGGCTAGCTATAATAATCAAATCAAGTATGTAAAAAGATATAAAATTTTCAAGAAATATTCATTATTAATTTATAGTCTGGTTAACTGTATTTTTATGATAAACTCTGAGGTCAGAGGTATTTTAAAATAGATTACAAAGGTTCTGACAAAGATTAATTTACTAAACGTTAACTTTCAAACTAATTCACAAGATGGTACAGTGTAATAATTGACAACATAAATTTACTCTAAAATCTGAGGTCTTAGAAGAAACTAGAAATTTTTAATTTGCTAATAAGTGCCTATTTCATTAAATATATATAGATTCTACTTCGATTCATTTTACCAAATTGCACATTAGACACAGCGATGTCTGCAGATCAATCAGGAATCATTGTCTTCACATTAGACAGACGTATCATATTTACATTAGGCAAGCATGCCACAGTATTCTTATCAGGTAGGCTTTTCATCTTTACTTTACACAGACATCACTCTCCTCACGTCATTCCGGCATCATTTTCCGCACCATAATTCAGGATCATCGTATTCACATACAGAAAGGGTTTCAGCACTCTCAGGAAAGAAAAGGATGCCACTGTCTTCAGATCAGGTGGGCATGTCATCTTTTCCTGAGGCCAGGATGTCATGGTCTTCCATATTCACATCACAGAGGCATGTCATTGTCTACACATCAGTCAGCCATATAATCATCTACATGTGAAACAGGAATCACAGGTCTTCACCACAGCTTGGCTTTATCAGGTTCACACCAGCCATGGTGTCAACACCGTCACATCAAGAAAGTATGTCATTGCCTTCATATAAGGTAGGCAGGTAAATTGGCTTTCACATCAATTCATACGATCTTACTGAAGTAAAACAGACACAGATTAACTTACAACATAGTTGACAATAGTAAACAACTTCTCTCTAGAGCATGAAATAATGGAACAAATTTGTACCAGTGTTAAACATAATTTGATCATATCTGTCTCATTCACTATAGATTCCACTTAATTTAAGCAATGTTGGTGAATGGCAGTAGATGTGAAGGCATGAAATCTTAATTACAGTATTAGGCATGTAATTGTGCATAAATCTTGCATCATTGTCTTTCCAACAGACATCTGGCAGGCATGCCATCAAGTTCTCATCATGCAGTCATGTCATCTCAACATCAGATAAGAATGTCATCATCTTCACTCTTAACACCAGAAAGGCATGCTATATTCTAATTAACAACATGACCTAGCTAAAGGTAAAACATGTAACAGTGTTAAAACTGTTTTTGTAAATAAATAGTTTAGGTAGATATAGATTTTACTTACCTGATGTACAGCATCTGACCCATCATTATCTGCACATCAACCAGGTATGTCTTTGTCTACACATCAACCTGGCATGCCATTTTCTACACAATCAATCCAGTACATCTTTGTGTGCACATCAGTCAGGCACATCAATGTCTGCACTTATATCAAGCATCCAATTACCTGCACATCAATCAGGTGATGTCATGGTCTTCAATTCAAGGCAGTGTGTAATTATTTTCATATCCGGCAAGAATGTCATGGTTTTCACATGAGTCAGCCGTATCATTGTCAGGCACCATTGTTTTAATATTTATCAGGTACAATAATCTTCACAGCAGTTTGACACAGAAATATACACATCACTCAGCCAGTGATGTCTGCACATCAGTCTTTACATCATGCAGACATATTACCTGAACTAGGCACCATTGTCTTCACATCAGAGACACCATAATTTCATATCAGTGAGCCAATATTCTTTTCGCTTCAGCCAGGTACCATTGTCTTCACAAGAGTTTGGCATCATTATCTTCGTATCAGCAAGGTTTGACACTAATCCTCTTAACGTGCAGGCATGTAGACTCGATCAGGAATCATTTATGTCAGGCAGGAATCATAGTGTAAATTGTCACGTCAGTCAGGCATTATTGTTTTCACCTCAAGCAGGCATGTCGTCATATAACCTTCATATAACAAGGCATGTTATTATCAATGTGCAAGTGATTCCCTTGTCAACACACCAGGAGGCCTTTGACGTATGTATCCCTCTTCATTTGATCCACTTTGTGACCATGCTACCATCCACATATCAGATAAGCGACTAGCATCCCCACATTTCATGTAATCATGTAGGTGCCCCCAGTAATAGGCAAGTAAACAAAACATTCTATGTGTTAATCTGTATCATCTGAGCAACAAATATGTAAATTAAACGATGTTGAATGAAATGCATTTTGTACATTTTCTCCTGATTAAAATATAAATGTACTGTTATCACTTTTAATACAAAATGGTAAAACATATATATTTTAAACTTAGATACTTATGTGTACTGTGGTTAAGTACCTATTCCAACTTCAGGACAAACTGGTATGCACTACCTTCCTTTATTCTGTGATTTTCCTATCACAATATGACACTTATCTATTTTCATAGCCACTAAAACCAAATTAATCTGAATGATTTTCTAGTTTCAGAGATACAGAAGTACATGTAACTGCAAATGATTAAAGAAACTACACCTTCACATGCATACCTTCATTTCTCCTGTTGTAATGTGATTCAGACTTTGTTGCAGGTATCAGCCATAATGAGGTTATTCCATCAATGTATCACAAATGTTATCACCTCTATTGTGGCAGACATGCATAAATGCCCTTAACACATCAAGCACGTCATCAGTATCTTAACAATGATGATGTGTGCAGGCTGTCACCACATCAGTGAGGTAATTCCCAGCACCACATCAGGCATGAGGAATGCTCTGTCAGTCCCATCATATCATATCACATCAGGAATGGAGGCATGTTACTGTCACCACTACATCAGGCATGTCTATAACATGCCTTTGGCAAAAATATTGGTAATCTCATCTTAGGAGGCATGTAGGCATGTACTTACATAATGATATACAGGCTTGGTATTTTAATCAATTCAGTGGTTTGTAAAAATATATCAAATTTAAAATATTTCCAAAACAAATCATTAATGTCAACCTGATCAACTATAACACCTCAGTCCTGAATAACAGAAAGAGATTCTGGCAAATATACTTTTTGCTGAGTAACACATAAATTTTACTGAAACGTTACAACAATTTTATTCAAAATTATAATTCCAAAATTTGTGTATTACAATTACATTTGTCACAAAGTAGTAACATGTAATAACAGTCACCTACATCTTCCTTAAGTGCCTTAACCTATCTACCTAACCTTAAACCTAAGCATTAGCTTCCTCAATATCTTTATTTTGCACCTTCCATTAATGGCTTAAACTACCTAAGTAACCTTAGACCAAAGCTATAATTCTATCTGAATAACCTTATCTAGCAGTGGTTTTCTTAACATCCTTATCTGGCAGTGGATTTCTAAACATCCTTATCTGGCAGTGGATTTCTCTCATGGTGTAATCAACTGAAATTACATGCCACAAACTTTGTCCATCAGAAAAAAATTATTAACCTCTTGATAGTGCTTTAATTTTTCAGGCATCGGAATACTTTATAAAATAAAAACACTTCCCATGAAATTTACTGCATTGACCAAGTCTATGTCAAAACCAATTTAGTTATTTCCATACTTCTTATTCAGAAGAACTGAAGTGATGTAATAGAAAAAGAACACCAGAATGACTTTACTAAATGGTCAATACGATATTTTCATTGAGAAAACAAACTCAATGACACTATTTCAGTTCAACTACAATTATTAATGCAGCATTTATTTCCTCTAAATGGTCCAACTGTATGCACAAAATTGCATATCCATTCTAGTTATAAGTTTGATAGCAGTGCCCACTAGTTAGTCAAGATTCTGCACTGTAATCACTGGAATCAGGAGCAACATTTCTACAGGATTCAAACTAAGGGTCAAACAGTTTGACAACGATTTGAGCATCCCTAAAGAAACTTTTGCTGTAGAAAACGTGTACTGTGCATTGGATAACAATAAAATACAGAATTGGGTGTCACCCTAAAAATATGTGAAGCATAATAAATGCCTTTATATTCATTTGTATATTTTATTGAGGGGTCAATATCAGACATTGCCATTCATCTCAATTACCTACATTTTGCAATGAGTTCATTTTTTATGGAAAAGTAAATATATATATATATAATAATATCTGATTTATATCAAAATGGGCATTTTCATTAATACACCTTCTTTTATATACAAACTAAATCTTAATCGCTCAAAAAAGTTCTGCGGTTGCCAAAGTCTCAGGAGTCAAAGAGGAAATTGTGGACAAACTAGTTGTTGCACTTTTCTTCAACCTGTAAATTATCTTTGATGACATAAATGTGTCTTGAGTAAATCAATTAGCATGATTCCCTGGATAAATACGTATGTTTTATGGCCAAAAGTATCACACACAGAAACTACAACATTACATGCTTACCTTCACTTCTCAAGGTACCATATCATTAAGATTTCATTTCAAAAATAAGGTATGTATTAGCTTATTTTGTTGAAACATCACACAAGAAATTGCTACTTAAGCATATATAGAGGCCACCATCTCATCAGGCATGCCATCCAGATCACCAGAGTGATGATGTAGGCATGTTATCACTACATCAGTCAAGTACTTCCAAGCACCACATCTGGTTTGCAGGCATGTGCTTTCCATTACTGCATGACACATGCCATCTCATCAGGCATGTTACATATGGTCACATCAGGTATGCATACATGTCACCCTCATCACATATGCAGGCTGACTATCACACCAAGATACAAAAGATGTAAAATTTAAGATATTTTTCATAAAATAATGATCATTGATTTATAGCCTGATAAAACATATTTTCATTATAAACTCTGATACCAGAGGTTTTTGAAAATAGGGTACAAAGATTGTGACTCAGATTAATATACCAAACATTGACTTTCAAAACAATTCATAAGATGTTAAATACTCCATGTCACAACATGTTAACTGACCAAATTAAAGCGTTCATCTCAAAAGCATGAAATCTTGCAAGAAATTTGTAACAATAATTTGGTCAATAAGTACCTGTTTCATTAAATATAGATTCTACCTCAGGTCATGTTGCTGAATTGCAGTATAGTTGCTGGCATCCAATCACCACACAGCACCAGGCATAGCACTGTTTGCACATCAATTGGGCATTATTGTCTTTACATCAGGCAGGAATCTTTGTCTTTACATCAGGCAGGCATATGAGCTTCACACCCGGCAGGCATGTCATTGTATTCTTATCAGTTAGGCACACATAAGGCACAGTTCAGTGTCCTGATTTCATTCAGGCATCACTTTCGTCACTCTAGTATGGGGTCATCTTATTCACTTTAGGCAATGGTGTCAATGCTTTCACATCATGCAAGGATGTCATCATCTTCACATCAGGGGAACATCTAATCTTTTAATCGGGCAAGGATATCATATCTTGCATCTTCCAGTGAGAAAGGTGTGTCATTGCCTACACATCAGATAGGTATGTCATAATCTACTTGTCAGGCAGGCATCATAGTCTCAACATACGTCAGACATCCTTGTCTTTACAGCAGGTAGGCATGTCTGCTTTACATATGGCAGGCATGTCATTAAGTTATTATCAGGCAGGCATGTCATCTTAACATCAAGCTATCTTAAGTCATGTTTTTGAATTGCAGTAGAGATGTTGGCATACAATCTACATTACAAAATCAGACCTGTCCTTGTCTGCACCTGAATAATGCATTGTTGTCTTTTTAACCGGCAGGCATACCAATGTCTTCTTATTGTTAGAGCATGTCATCAACTCAATATTATTCAGGCGTGATTATTTCGTATAAGGCCAGCATCATTGTCTTCATGATCAAGCAGACATGTCAGTTTCATATATGTGGCATGAATCTCATCAAGTTCTTATCATGTATGCATGTTATCGAAACATGAGGTAAGGATGCTATCATCTTCAGTCTTAACATCAGGAAGACATAAGATCATCTTCACATCAGTTATACATGTCATTCTTTAAACATATGCAGGCTTGACATAATAATCACATCAAGTATGTAAAAGACGTCGAATTTAAGACATTTTTCTAAAAACAACCATCATCAATTTATAGTCTGATCAATTATATTTTAATGATAAATACTGAGGACAGAGGAATTGGAAAACAGAACACAAACATTTTTACTCAGACTAATTTACTAAAGATTGACTTTCAAAACTAATTCACAAGATCTTAAATACTTCACAATATACCAACTAACATAATTTAAAGCATATATCTCTAAAGCCTGAAGTCTTGGAAAATAATTGCTAGAACAAGTTTATTAATAAGTGCCTGTTTCATTCAATATAGATTCTACCTTGAGTTATGTTGGTGAATTGCAGTAGAGGTGGTGGAACCTAGTCGCCGTTACATCACCAGACATGGCACTGTCTGGCCATCAATCAGGCAATAATTTACTTACAGCAGGCAGGTGTTATTGTTTACACACGAGACAGGCAAATCAGCTTTACATCCAGCAGGCATGTCATTGTACTCTTATTAGGTAAGTATGCTATTTTTACATCGGGCACACATCACTGTCCTCACGGCATTCTGGCATCATCTTATTCACATTAGGCAAGGGTGTCAATGCTTCCACATAAGGAAAGGATGTCAAAATCTGCACATCAAGAGCAATGCAATTTTGGCACCAGGCAAGGATGTCATCACTGTCCATCTTTGCACAAGAAAGACTTGCCATTGTCTACAAATCAGGCCGGCAAGCATCATCTAATTCACATCAGCTAAACGTGTCATCACCTTTGAATAAACAAATGATGTCTTTCACATCAATTCCTTACTGAAACAAATAAAAACAGTTTAGGTCACAACATACCAGTTGACGAAAGTGAAATACTTATGTCTAGAATGACTAGATCCTGAAATATCGAAACAAATTTGTACCAGTGTTAAAATCTGTTCCATTAACTATAGATTCCATTTTATTTAAGTAATTTTGGTGAATTGCAGTAGAGGTGACGGTATGGAATCTTAACTACAGTACCAGGCATGTCATTGCCTGTGCATAAATCTTGCATTATTGTTTTACACAACAGAAACAAATAAAGGTAAAATATGGAACAGTGTTAAAAGTCTATAACAGAATTTTAAAAATAGATTTTACTTAATATATAATATGCGGATTACAGAGGTTGGTGACATCTGCATACAGCATTGGGCACATAGTAATCTGGACATTAATCAAAATCGTCCTCACTTAGTCAGGCACCATTATTTTCACATCAAGCAGGCATGGTAACTGCTTCATATCTCAAGGCATGCCCTTATCACTCTGCAAGAGAAATTCTTATCAACACATCAACAGACATGTTATTGTCAATGCAACAAGCATATCATCCTTTGACATATTATCTCCCTTCATTTCATCTAGTATTTAGGCATGTCAATCACATCTCTTTGGCAAGGATGTTGGTTATCCCATCAAATGAGACATGATGGCATGTACTTACTATAAGATATGCAAGCTGGATATTTTAATCAAAGGATTATGTCAAAAGATATCAAATTTAACATATTTCCATAAAAACCTTTTCATACCAACTGCTACACAAACTGATCAAATTAATATTGTGCTAAACGCTGAGGACAGAGATAACAGATATTTTGACAGACAAATTTACTTAATGTTGGGTTAGACATGAATTTACTGAAACATTACAACAATTGGATCCAGAATTAGAATTACCAAATTTGTATAGACAGTTACTTCACAAAGTAGTGACATGCAATAACAGTCACCTACATCTTCCTTAAATGCCTTAACCTATCTAACTGAACTTAGACTTAGACATTGACTTTCTGAATAGCTTTATCTTGCATCTTCCATTGATGGCTTAAAGTAACCTTACACCAAAGCTGTAATTTTATCTTAATAGCCTTATCTAACAGTGGTTTTCTCAACATCCTCACCTGGCAGTAGATTTCTTAACATCCTTATCTGGCAGTGGTTATCTCAACACCCTTATCTGGCAGTGGATTTCTTAACATATTTATCTGGCAGTGGATTTCTTAACATCTTTATCTGGCAGTGGCTTTCTTAACATCCTTATCTGGCAGTGGATTTTTCTCATGATGTAATCAACTGAAATTGCATGCCACAAACTTTGTTCATGAGAGAAAATATTTACGTCTCAATAGTGCTTTACTTTCTCAAACATGGGGATACTGGATGAAATAAGGAATACTTCTCATGAAATATCCTGCATTGACCAAGTCTTTTGAAAGCAATAGAGCCATTTCCATACTTCTTGTTCAGATCAACTAAAGTGATGTACTCTAATAAAAACAAGAACATCATAATGAATTTACTAAATGGTAAATACTATGCTGTCTTCATTGAGAGAACAAACACAATGACACTATTTTCAGTTGAACTACAATTATTTATATACAATTTATTATGTTTATTTCATCTAAATGTTCCAACTGTATGGATTTAGATTTATTTGTTGTTTTACATCACGTTCAACAGCCAGGGTCATATTGCGACGGGTAGTTTATAGGTGGAGGAAACCAGTGCATACTACACTGTAAACCACTGGGCATCGGCAAGTAACTACCAACTTTCCAACATGAAGTGCCAGGCCCGAGATTCAAACTGGCGGCCTCAGAGGTTGGAGGCGAGAACTCTAACCGCTACACCACCGAGCCCCCTTCCAACTGTATGGACAAAATTACATGTCCATTCTAGATACAAGATAGATAGCAGTGTCCATTGTTTTGTCAAGATTCTGCACTGTAAGCGCTGTAGAATCAGGAGCAACTTTTGTTACTTCACTATGATTTGAAATTTTTGCTGCAGTAAACTTTCATTGTGTACTGAATAATAACAAAATACAGAATCGATTATCACTTCATGAAACATGAACAAAACGCCAGAAGAAATACCAGAATAACTCCTGGATAATGTGGCTTTTGTTATTAGAAATGTTTTGCATCTTTGTTATACTTCACCACACAATGTATGTGAAACATAAACACTGTTATATTCATTTGCATATTTTTTTTGATTCGCCAATATCAGATATTGTCATTCATCTCATTACCTACATTTTGCAATGAGGTGACATTCAATAGAAAAATAATATGTATGAAAAAGAACATCTGATTTATATTAAAATGGTTACTTTGTTAAAACACTTTCTATTATCCAACATCTTTCTGTTAAAATGGTTGGGTAATAAAGGTTCTGCTGTTACCAAAGTCTGGGGATTCACAGAGGAGACTTTCCTTTATCCTGTGAATCATCTTTCATGATATAAATTTGTCCAGAGTAAGTGAATTAGGTCTATTTCCTGGATAAAGACGTATGTTTTGGCCAAAGGTACAAAAACAAGAAAAAAACAGATCACAGAGTCTACACCTTAACACACTTACCTTTATTTATTAAGTTGCCATATCATTCGGATTTCACTGCAGGTATAAGGTATGTATTTGCTTGGAGACATCACACAAACCATCACCACTTAAACATATATAGATGCCACCGTCACATCAAGGATATCATCAAGATTGCCAGAGTGATGATGTATACATGTTATCACCATGTCGGTCAAGTACTTTCAAGCACCACATCAGGTTTGCAGGCATATGTTTTCCATTATTGCATGACCATCATCTCATCAGGTATGCTACATATGGTCACATCATATCAGGTATGCATTCATGTCATCATCACATATGCAGGCTGGCTATCATAATGGCAATAAGTATGTAAAAAGATGTCAAATTGCAGATATTTTTCTAAAAGTAACCATCATTGATTTCTAAGCTAATCAGGGGACACTGTGCCACTGTGGTAACACATTCGCCTCTCACCTCTGAGATCTGTGGTTCAAACCCCGGACCCTATGTGGGTAGTTGCTTACCAATGGTTGGCAGTTTACAGTACAGAACCTTGACCGACTGTTTGTACTGGTTTCCTCTGCCCATAAAACTACCCAACATAATATGACCTATGCAGTGTTGAAAGCCTTGTTAAAACCCAAATAAATAAATTACAGCCTGATCAACTTTATTTTCATGATAAACTCTGATGGCACAGGTGTTCAAAATAGATTTCAAAGATTTTGACTCAGAGTGGCTTTCAAACAAATTCACGAGATCTTAAATACTTCATGTCACAATACACCAAAAAAAAGTATTTATCTCTGAAGCCTGAAGTCTTGCAAGAAATTTGTAACTATAATAATGTGGTCAATAAGTGCCTATTTTATTTAAATAAGGATTCTACCTGAAGTCATTCTGCTGAATTGCAGTAGTGCCGCTGGTACAGAACCCCACATAGCATTGTCCACACACCAATCAGGCATCATTGTCTACACATCAGACAGAAATCATTGTCTTCACATCTTGCAGGCATATCAGCTTCATATCTGGCATGCATGTCATTGTATTCTAATCAGGTAGGTATGCTATCTTTACATCAGGCAGATGTCATTGTCCTCAAGTCATTCACGCAACATTTTTTCTCACCATAGTTTGTCATCATAATAATTTGATCATTAAATATATTTATATATATATATAGATTTTACTTTATTTAAGCAATGTTAAAGTGCACGCATCTAATCTCCATTGCAGCATCACACATGTCATTGTCAGCACATTAAATCTTGCATCATTGTCTTTATAACAGGCAGGTGTATCAATGTCTTCTCATCGTTCAGGCGTGTCATTATCTCCATATTATTCATGCATCATTGTCTCCACATCAGACAGGCATGTCAGATTCCCAGCTGGCAGACATGTCATCAAGTTCATTTTGCGTAAGCATGTCACCGTAACATCAGAAAGGCATGCCATCATCATCACATCAGTTAGGCATGTGATTTTCTACATATATGCAGGCTGGCTATCATAATCATAACAGGTAGGTAAAAACGCATCAATTTTCAGATATTTTACTAAAATAACCATCAGTGACTTATAGCCTGATCAAATATATGTTCATGATAAACTCTGACGGCAAAGGTAGTTTAAAAAAGAATTTAACCTTCTAACAAACATATAATTAACTGAACATTGACTTTCAAATAAATTCATATGATCTTACTTCAAGTCACAATGTACCAACAGACGAAATAAGGTATTTATCTCTAAAGCTGGAAGCTTTGGAACATATTTGTTGCAATATTAAATTAATTTGGTTAAGAAGTGCCTGTTTAATTAAATATAGATTCTATTTTCTAACTAAGTTATTTTGCTGAATTGTAGAAGAGGCTCAGGCATCCACTCACCATTACAGCAGCAGCCACAGTGCTGTGTGCTCATCAATCATTTATCATTTTCTTTACATTTGGCACGAATTATTATCTTCACATCAGGTAGGCATATCAGCTTCACATCTGTTAGGCATGTCATTGTAGTGTTATCAGGTAGGCTTGCCATCAGGCACACATAACTGTCCTGATGTCATTCAGGCATCATTTTTCTCATCGTAGTATGGCGTCATCTTACTAACTTTAGGGCGATGGTGTCGATGCTTTCACATCAATTAAGCAGATATCACTCTCCTCACGTCATTGAGGCATCATTTCCTCCCCATAATTCACTGTCATTTTGTCACTCGGGCATCATTGTTCTCATTATAGTTTGGTATCATAATAATGTCATCATTAAATGTCTGTTTTACTGAATATTGATTCCACTCATTTAAGCAATGTTGAGGTACAGGCACCTAATCTCTATTACAGCATCAGACACGTCATTGACTGCATATGAATCTTGAAGTATTGTCTTCACAACAGGCAGGTGTATGAATGACTTCTCATTGTTCAGCCATGTCGTCATCTCCATATTATTCAGGCATAATTGTCTCAACATAAGGCAGACATGTCAATTTCCCAGTGGGCAGGCATGTCATCAAAGTCTTGTCGGGTAAGCATGTTTTCTTAACATCAGAAAGGCATGGTTTCATCGTCATAACAGTTAGGCATGTCATTCTCTGCACATATGCAGACTGGCTGTCATATTCACAACAGGTATATACAAAGATATCAAATTTAAGACATTTTTCTAAAATAAACCATCATTGATTTTAGCCTAATCAACAATACTTCTAAGATAAACTCTGATGGTAGAGGTATTTGAAAATAGAAAAAGAAAAATTCTGACTTCTATTAATTCACTAAACACTGGATTTCAGTTCTTATGATCTTACTGCTTGAAAAATTATTTCCAGTCACAACGTACCAATTGACAAAATAATAAAAAAATAAGTAGCAAGATTATCTCTAAAGCCTGAAGTCTTGGAAGAAATTTGAAACAGTGTTAAAATAACTTAGTCAATAAGCACCTGTACTGTTGACGTACAGTAGAGGTCCCAGAATCCAATCACTATTACAGCATCAGGAATGTCATTGCAGCCTTGTATTTACAACAGGCAGGCGAGTCAGTGCCTTTTCATCGTTCAGGCATAACTCCATATTATTCAGACATCATTGTCTTTACATCAGACAGGCGTGTCAGCTTCCTACATAGCAGGCATGTCTTCATATTCTCTTCTGGCAGCCATGCCATCTTAACATCAGGTAAGGATGTCATTATGTTTTGTCGTAACTTCAGAAAGGCATGCCCTCATCGTCATATCAGTTAGGTATGTCATTCTTTAAACATATGCTGCCTGGCTGTCATAATCACAAGAGGTACATAAAACATAAATTTGAGATATTTTTTAAAATAGTCATCACTGATTTATAGCCTGATCTAATATATTTTCATGATGGCAGAGGTATTTGAAAATAGACTCACTAAATGTTGATTTTCACATCAGTTTGTCAGTTCTTATTGAAGCAATGCCATAGTTGAAGTCACAACATACCAGCTAATATAAATAGTTATCTTGAAAGACTGCTGTCTTGTAACAAATTTGCAACAGCACTTTTTTTGATGAATAAGCTATTTTATTAAAAATAGATTCTACTTAACTGAAGCCTTTTGAGGCAATTTCAGTAAAAGTGCAAGAACCAAATTTCCATAACAGTATCAAGATTATCATTTTCCCTCAAACCTCATCTTCACATCAGATAGGCAGGTCACCTTCACTCAGACAGGCGTCCTTCAAACAGTTGTATTTTACCTGTCAACCTCTCTGCACCTTCTCTTTATATCAGTCAGGCATGCCATTCACTTTACACCAGGCAAGCATGCCATTGTATTCATGTCAGCAGCCATGTCATCTTTCCACCATGCAGGCACTTTTTCTGGTGTAAACATCAGGTAGCCATGTCCCTATGTACACAACATATTATTATCCAAATGTGCCCTTTATCGGGTACAGTTTAAATCTATGTATGACAAAATATCTGTTATAAACTTGAATGCTTACTTTCATATGATGAACCTTCAGTTATACAATTTATTTATTTATTTGGGGTTTTACATCACTTTCAACACTATACAGGTCATATCACGACAGGTAGTTGGAAGGGCAGAGGAAACCAGTACATACAGTTCGTCAAGGTGCTGTACTGTAAACTGCCAAGAAACAGCAAGCAACTACCAGCTTTCCCACTTGAGGCCGTGCCAGGAACCGAACCCTTCAGTTATACAAATTTAGCCTTTCTAACTTAATATTGTTAGATAGTGTAACTTATACATCTCTTTTCTTTTGTCTGTAATTAATCAATCTGATTAAAAAGACAGATATGAAAGCCAAAAATAAAGAAGCAACAAGCAGATCGCAGAAACTACACATTCCCGTGCTTACTTTCATTTTTTTCAGTTCCAATCTTACAGCAGGTATCGGGTATGTAGGAGGTCATTCTGCCATAGGTCAGGAATCAATGTGTACTCCTGTGTCATCTGTCAGGTGTCTTCACATCAGGCAGGCATTGCAATGTCTTTTTTATATCAGGCAGGCATGTCATTGTCTTTAGATCAGGCAAGCATGTCACTGTCTTCACACCAGGCAGGCATGTCATATTTCATCAGCCATATTGTCTGCACATCGGACTATTCTTATTTGAATGAGTCAAGTCATTCCATTTATATTACCCAGTATGCAGATATGTTTTGCTATAGAAAGGTATATTCGTAAGTTCAACAGCAGTGAATGAAATATACTTTGTACTTTAATCACATTATATGCAAAATAATTATATATGTGAAATAAATCTGTTTTATAGGTTAAGGTTTCGTCCTTTGGATGAACCTTCTATTTACAGATAAAATGTTCCTAGCCTAGTATTGCTGAACAATAGAGCTTTTACTCTAGCCAATGTTAAATGATAATAATGCAAAAACCAGGACAACCTAATTTTTCCACAATTTTCCTCATATTTGGCGTGCAGGCATGTGGTTGCCATTAATGTATCAGCCATATAATCCCTTTCAAATTTGGCAAGCTACATGTCTTTCCATCACATCAGGCATGCAGGCATGTGATCTTTATCATTGCATGAGGTATGCTATGGACATCCCGTCTGCCAAGCGTGAGTGTCATCCTAAAACACTTCTGATTCAGACATTCTGTTATCACAAAGCATGCAGTAAAGTTATCACAATAACAACATGTATGTATCTGGATATGAAATTAACAAGTTGATCCTAAGTCAAAGTTGGGGTTTTACATCCCATTCAACAGCCAGGGTCAAATTGTGAGAGGTCCTCTGCATTGCCGCTTGTGAGTTTGACTCCCATAGAGGTGAGCCTGTGACTAGATGCAAAACTTGCTAAAAACTAGGTCACCAAGGACCTGTAACAAGTTGATGCAATAACTAACCCTTGATATTAACTTATACACAACCTGGTCACTTACATTTCCTGATAAGCACTGATGGGATAGGTATTGTATAATTGATTACTAAAATTCTAATTCAGAAAAAGTCTACTAGACGTTGGTTTTCACATCAATTTATGTACGTTTAAAATTTATCTGGTTTATCCTTCCTTTCAACACTTTGTATAGGTTTTGTCATGAGGGGTAGTTTTAAGGGCAGAGGAATCCAGTGTTGACTTTAGTTGACAAAGATTCTGCACTGCATACTGACAGGCTAAGTTTATTCATAAATTTACTCCCTGATCTTATCTAGACTCCACCTGACAGAAACTCAATTTGACGAAGAGCAATAGAGAGACAGGCACCTAAAATCCAACACATCAGCAAGGATAAGTCTTTACCGTTACACCAGACATAGATGGAAAGTATGTTCTTGCTATAAGGCATGCAATCAATGGAAACGGGTGAACTCGGACATTCGTCAACTCAGCCCATGCCAACTTGGACTCATTTATACAAACTCGGCCTCATGCAATTGCAAATCTAAATTTACATAAATATTTATTTATGGATGGATTTTGATAACCTAGGTATCATTGTTTACAGTTTTCACGCGTGGATATAATGGTGAGACATAACCAAGTTTAAACAATGAGAATAATATGTACAAGAATGTTTTATCCAATCCATTGGCAATAGTTTTAACAATGGTAGCCATCATTTGTAAAACACACAAAACATTATTAATATACGATGCTTACTTCAATACTACATATAAGAGCAGGGCCGACTTTGTAGAGATGAGTTTTGCATCAAATTGGGTCTGAGTTGGCGAAGGGCTGAGTTGTCCATGATGCTCATCAACTGGTATCTCTTTGTCCTAATTCAACATATATATGTGTGCCATTGTCCACTAAGCAGATATATCAGGACGGCACATGACATTCTGAAATAATGCAATAAATATAAACATAACAATGTATACACGCTACTTGGACATAGCATCGAATTCCACCTTATCTAATGCAGGATCACGAATGCTATGATTCCCCCACTTGCCGACTGTCCACTTAATGTAATAGAGCAAGTGTTAGTCTTGAAAAGATTTTAAAAAGTTGGATGTTCCTTAATCAAAGGTAAAATTTATAAGGTTTCACATCCCATCAAATGTTAGGTTGTTATTGGGACACACCCTCAGAATTGCCACATATGGGAACTGAACCCATATACAGCCTGACATTAGATACCAAACATACTAACCATTATGCTATGGCGACTGCAGCACCTACCTTGGAGAATTAAGGAAACAGCAGAAGTTGCAACACTGTGTGAATACATTTGATCCTAGACAATGAACCCACAATAACATTGTACATTATGAAAAAGTTCAGAAATATGATGAAAATGTACCTTGCAGACCATCCGTCAAACAAAATGAAACAATCAAAAATCCTACATGACTGTGGACAAATTTGGATATAAAGTTGTTTGCAATTTAGAGACATTCCTTAAAATAATGAAAAAGATAATAGAAACAAAAAGGTATTTGGACCAACAGCATCATTCCTTATTGTAAAAAGGTTCATGAAGTGATTTATACTGTACCTTACAGAACTGCCCACCACGCATTTTCAAAGAAATTTATATCCCTCAAAATGTGGAAGAAATTGCATATAAATTCTCGCAATTACATTGGAGGACATTCTGAAACACATAGCAAAGGTTTGTAAAACATAAATATGGCAAAGATTTTACATAGACAATTAAACCTACCGTAACATCATACATTATGAAGAGGTTCAGTAATGCGATGTATACTGTGACCAACCTGTGAGAGACGTCAAAAATATGAAATTATATAAGGATGAAAAATATTTATACCTACCATTGCATTCTACTTTCTGTAAAAGTCAAATTAAGACATACACAATGTTGGGTTCAGAATTATTTCACAAACTTGAGAGGCATTCTGAACAGTAGAAAAAGATCCAAAAATGTGAAATTGTGTAAGGACAAAAAATACTTATACTTACATAGCCGTAAAACTTCAACAACATGCTGGACTCTTGTCAGAGCTGTCCACCAAAGAAAATGAACAAGATTCTGTCCCTAAAGCTTGGTAATAAATATTGATATAAAATTATTTCACAAACTGAAGGGAGCATTCAGAATAATGGAAAAAAATTCCAAAATTACGAAAATACATACTGGGCAAAAAAATTACACCTACCTTAACACTAAATTATCAAAAGATTCAGTTTGTGATAATGCAGATTGTATAGCATTAACCAAACAAAGAAAACAACAATTTTCACTTCCAAAACATGGAAATATGTATGTACAAAGATTGTTGTTTATATATATTGGAAGATATTATGGGCCCATTTGAACACAATGTGCCATTTCGATCCATTGCACCATAAAAGCGCGCCATATTGACACTATACCCTAGATTTTACTTCTTGATACCATTTCAAAACGGTGCACCATTATTTACTGGCACCATTTCAACACCAGATTGAAATATTTTATATTTGAAATACATCACAAGCATTCTAAATGCATTTGATGAATAAATGTCATTTGTATAGCATTAAACTCATGAATATTGATGAGGAATATGAGGTCATGAAATTCCCTGGGGTTTCTAACAATATTTTATAGATCAAATACTTCCAATTTGCAGACTTCAGTACGCACAGCACACAACTCACGAATATTAATGATGGAATGTAACTATAAATAGGAAGACTGTAAAATTCACAGACAAGTATATTTCGCATAGCTTGTGCTGCTGTTAAGTTTATTTACACATAAATATTCATGTATGCAGTTACTGTCAAAACAGCCACTCCAGGCGAACACTGATGCATATTTGATTGGCGTTGAAATGGCTAGAGTCATTGTTTGGACTCGGTAAATATGTTGAAATGATCCCGAACAGAAGACATTGTAAACAAAAATGGAAAAAGTTCCTAAACATGGTAACCCTGGTATATGAACATATAGACATAACAAAATATCTAAACCTACCTTAATTTTCCTCATGATGAAAAAATTCAGTAATGTGGTGTATACTTCACATTGCAGAATTGTCCACCAAACATAAGGAAACAACACATTTATGCTCTAAAAGCAAAGACATAAATATGAACATATGAATGTGTCTTGCACAGATTCTGAAATAATGGGAAAAGTTCTAAAAATATGAAAATACATGTAGAACAGAAAATAATAATACTTACCATAACATTCCATATATTGAACAGGTTCAATATTGTGAATATACTGCACTTTAAGCTGCATAATGTCTACAAAACTTTGTGTGCTTTAGAATCAAATTTGTTTAATAAATAAATTTGATAAAAAGGATAATTGCACTCACATTGAACTCATCCAAAGGCAACAGAAGTTCATGAATATGGATGTAACAACGGATGTAAAATATTTTATACAATTACATTTTACATTAAAAAAGTTCAGTAATAAATAAAATTGCAACTTCAAGAGCTGTCCACTAAACACAATGAAACAGCACAGTGAAGTCCCAAAAGAAGGTATTCAATGTGAATACAAAAGTTGATTGTAATACAATGGAATATGTTCCAGTGATTTGAAAGTAAACCTTGAAATATTTATTGCATAACCAAGAGTTCAGTAATGTGATCTATATTGCACTTTAAAATAGGAGCCTGCTAAACAAGTGGAAATTATAAATTCAAGTCAACAAAAGCATACAAATAAATTTGGATATGAAAATATATAAAACATTGGCAGTCGGCCTAAACTATTGTGAGTACTTTGAGGGACATTTTGATAAAATGAAAAAAAAATCCAAAAATATGAATATTACAATGCAAGTTATTTATACCTACCGTATTATTTCATATTATGAAAAGATTCAGTAATATGATTATGCACATTGAAGACTGTATACTTACTAAACATATATAATAAAACAACAATTTATGTCAAAAAATATTGAACTATATTTGGTTAGCATATTTTGCCGGTACATTTTCATGAAATGAAAAAAAAACACTTCTAAAAATATGAATATAAACAATGCAAGATATTTATACCTACCATAATCTTTCATATTATGAAAAGATTCTGTAATGTGATTATGCACATTACAGACTGCTGAACAGTCAAAAAAGACAAAGAAATTTAAGCCCCCAAAAAGTATGAAATTAATTTGCATAGCAAATTGTTGTATACTTTGAGGGACAGTTTAATACAAAATGAAAAATGTTCAAATGTATGAATATTATAATGTAAGTTCTTTGTACCTACCGTAATATTTCATATAATAAAAAAAATTCAGTGACACAATTATGCACACTGAAGACTGAATTGTCCTCAAGTAAAGATAATGAAACACCAATTTATGTCCAAAAAGCATGGAAATAAATTTGCTTAGCACATTTGTGCGTGTATATTGAGGGGCATTCTAATAAAATGAAAAATGTTCCAAAAATATGAATATAGCAATGAAATATATTTTTGCCTACTGGTATATTTCATATTATGAAAATATTCAATAATATGATTATACACATTGCAGATTGTTTAGTGGTCAAGTGAAAATAATGAAACAATCAAATTTAAGTCGCCAAAACTATGGGGATAAATTTGCATTGCAAACTATTGTGTGTACTTTGAAAATGTTACAAAAATTTGAACGAAACAATGTAAGTTAATTACACTTACAGTAGTATTTCATATAATGAAAAGATTCAGAAATGAGATTATCCACATTGCAGACTACAAAGCTGTGAAATGCAGTTTGTGAAACAACTGATGATCCAAAGGAAATACATTTGCATAGCAAATTGTTGCATGTATCTAAAGATCCACTTTAACTAAATCAAAAATGTTCTAAAGATATGAATATTTGAATAGAAATATTTATACCTACCACAATATTATGAAAAGATTTATAACAGATTAAGTTATATATACCTACCAAATTATTTCACATTATGCAAAGATTCAGTAATATGATTATCCACATTGCAGACTACAAAGCTGTGAAATGTAGATAGTAAAACATTTGATGATCCAAAGGAAATAAATTTGGCATAGTAAATTGTTGTATGTATCTTCAAGAGACACTTTAACTAAATCAATAATATTATAAGGATTTGGATATTGTAATTGAAATATTTGTCCCTACCATAATATTTTTCATGTTATGTAAAGATTTATAACATGATTATGTTCATTGAAGATGAAAAAGCCACCAAATTAAGATAATGAAACAACAATTGGTGTCTCAGAAGCATCAAAATAAATTTGCATAGCAAATTATTGTGTGTACATTGAAGTACACTTTAATGCAATGAATATTAATATAAGAATATTAGAAGTTTATACCTACTGCAATATTTCATATTTCAAAAGATTCAATGCGATTGTGCACATTGCAAACTGCTCAGTTGTCCAAAAAAGATAATGAAGCAATAATTTAAGATCCAAAAAACATGAAATACATTTGCATAGCAAATTGCTGTATTTATTCTTAAGAGACACTTTCAATCTAAAATGTTCTAAAGATATGAATATAAGAACGTGAAATATTTGCATCTACCATAATATTTCATGTTATGAAAAGCTTTGTAACACGATTATGCTCATTGAAGACTGAATAGCCATCAAGTAAAGATAATGAAACAACAATTTATGTTCAACAAAAACATGGAAATAAATTTGCTTAGCAAAACAATATGAATATAAACAATGTAAGATATTTATACCTACCAAATATTTCATATTATGAAAAGATTCAGTAATATGATTATACACATTGCAGATTGTTTAGTTGTTAAGTGAAAATAATGAAACAACCAATTTCAGTCTCCAAAAATATGGGGATAAATTTGCATTGCAAATTATTGTGTGTACTTTGAAAATGTTCCAAACATTTGAACAAAACAATGTAAGTTAATTATACTTACAGTAGTATTTCATATAATGAAAAGATTCAGAAATGAGATTATCCACATTGCAGACTACAAAGCTGTGAAATGCAGTTTGTGAAACAATTGATGATCCAAAGGAAATACATTTGCATAGCAAATTGTTGCATCTATCTAAAGAGACACTTTAACTAAATCAAAAATGTTCTAAAGATATGAATATTTGAATAGAAATAGTTGTACCTACCACAATATTCCATAATATGAAAACATTTATAACAGATTAAGTTATATATACCTACCAAATTATTTCACATTATGCAAAGATTCAGTAATATGATTATCCACATTGCAGACTACAAAGCTGTGAAATGCAGTTTGTGAAACAATTGATGATCCAAAGGAAATACATTTGCATAGCAAATTGTTGCATGTATCTAAAGATACACTGTAACTAAATCAAAAATGTTCTAAAGATATGAATATTTGAATAGAAATATTTGTACCTACCACAATATTCCTTATTATGAAAAGATTTATAACAGATTAAATTATATTTACCTACCACATTATTTCACATTTTGTAATGATTCAGTAATATGATTATCCACATTGCAGACTACAAAGCTGTGAAATATAGATAGTAAAACATTTGATGATCCAAAGGAAATAAATTTGCATAGCAAATTGTTGCATGTATCTTAAGAGACACTTTAACTAAATCAATAATGTTATAAGGATGTGGATATTTTAATTGAAATATTTGTCCCTACCATAATATTTTTCATGTTATGTAAAGATTTATAACATGATTATGCTCATTGAAGACTAAAAAGCCACCACATTAAGATAATGAAACAACAATTGGTGTCTCAGAAGCATCAAAATAAATTTGCATAGCAAATTATTGTGTGTACATTGAAGTACATTTAATGCAATGAATATTAATATAAGAATATTATATATTTATACCTACTGCAATATTTCATATTTTAAAAGATTCAATGCGATTGTGCACATTGCAAACTGCTCAGTTGTCCAAAAAAGATAATGAAGCAATAATTTAAGATCCAAAAGACATCAAATAAATTTGCATAGCAAATTGCTGTATTTATTCTTAAGAGACACTTTCAATCGAAAATGTTCTAAAGATATGAATATAAGAACGTGAAATATTTGTATCTACCATAATATTTCATGTTATGAAAAGCTTTGTAACACAATTATCCTCATTGAGGACTGAATAGTCATCAAAGTTGGGGTTTTACGTCCCGTTCAACAGCCAGGGTCATATTGGGACAGGTCCTCAGAATTGCCACTTGTGGGACTCGAACCCACAGAGGTGACAGCCTATGATTAGATGCCAAACTTGCTAACCACTAGGCCACTGAGGACCTCTGAATAGTCATCAAGTAAAGATAATGAAACAACAATTTATGTTCAACAAACATGGAAATAAATTTGCTTAGCAAATTGTTTTGGGTGTACATTGTGGGACATTTTAATGAAATGAATAATTTTCCAAGAATAGGAATATAAACAATTTAAGATATTTATACCTACCAAATATTTCATATTATGAAAAGATTCAGTAATATGATTATACACATTGCAGATTGTTTAGTTGTCAAGTGAAAATAAGGAAACAACCAATTTAAGTCGCCAAAACTATGGGGATAAATTTGCATTGCAAATTATTGTGTGTACTTTGAAAATGTTCCAAACATTTGAACAAAACAATGTAAGTTAATTATACTTACAGTAGTATTTCATATAATGAAAAGATTCAGAAATGAGATTATCCACATTGCAGACTACAAAGCTGTGAAATGCAGTTTGTGAAACAATTGATGATCCAAAGGAAATACATTTGCATAGCAAATTGTTGCATCTATCTAAAGAGACACTTTAACTAAATCAAAAATGTTCTAAAGATATGAATATTTGAATAGAAATATTTGTACCTACCAGAATATTCCATATTATGAAAAGATTTATAACAGATTAAATTATATATACCTACCACATTATTTCACATTTTGTAATGATTCAGTAATATGATTATCCACATTGCAGACTACAAAGCTGTGACATGTATATAGTCAAACATTTGATGATCCAAAGGAAATAAATTTGCATAGCAAATTGTTGCATGTATCTAAAGATACACTTTAACTAAATCAATAATGTTATAAGGATGTGGATATTTTAATTGAAATATTTGTCCCTACCATAATATTTTTCATGTTATGTAAAGATTTATAACATGATTATGCTCATTGAAGACTAAAAAGCCACCACATTAAGATAATGAAACAACAATTGGTGTCTCAGAAGCATCAAAATAAATTTGCATAGCAAATTATTGTGTGTACATTGAAGTACATTTTAATGCAATGAATATTAATATAAGAATATTATATATTTATACCTACTGCAATATTTCATATTTTAAAAGATTCAGTACGATTGTGCACATTGCAAACTGCTCAGTTGTCCAAAAAAGATAATGAACCAATAATTTATGATCCAAAAAACATGAAATAAATTTGCATAGCAAATTGCTGTATTTATTCTTAAGAGACACTTTCAATCAAAAATGTTCTAAAGATATGAATATAAGAACGTGAAATATTTGTATCTACCATAATATTTCATGTTATGAAAAGCTTTGTAACACAAATATGCTCATTGAAGACTGAATAGCCATCAAGTAAAGATAATGAAAGAAAAATTTATGTTCAACATGCATGGAAGGAAATTTGCTTAGCAATTATTTTGCGTGTACACTGAGGGACATTTTAATAAAACGAAAGATTTTCCAAGAATATGAATATAAACAATGTAAGATATTTATACCTACCAAATATTTCATATTATGAAAAGATTCAGTAATATGATTATCCACATTTCAGACTATAAAGATGTGAAATGCAGATAGTGAAACAACTGATGTTCCAAAGGATATGAATATTAGAACTGAAATATATTTGTACCTACCATATTATGTCATATTATGCAAAGATTTACAACATCATTATTCTCATTGAAGGCTGAATAGCCATCAAATGAGGATAATGAAACAACAATTTGTGTAAAATAAATTTGCATAGCAAATTATTGTGTGTACATGGAAGTACATTTAAAGCAATGAACAATAATCGAAAAATATGAATACAAGATATTTATACCTACCGCAATATTTCATATTTCGAAAGATTCAATGCAATTGTGCACATTGCAAACTGCTCAGTTGTTTTTTTTGTTTAGTTGGGGTTTTACGTCGCTTTCAACACTGTACAGGTCATATCACGACGGGTAGTTGGAAGGGCAGAGGAAACCAGTACATAGAGTTCGCTAGGGTTGTGTACTGTAAACTGCCGACCAACGGCAAGCAACTACCAGCTTTCCCACTTAAGGCCGTCACGGGGATCGAACCCCCGACCTCAGAGGTGGGAGGCGAGAGTGTTACCACTCTGCCACCGTGGCCCCCGCTCAGTTGTCCAAAAAAGATAATAAATATAATGAAGATAATGAAACAACAATTTGTGTCCAAGAAGCATCAAAATAAATTTGCATAGCAATTTATTGTGTATCCATAGAAGTACATTTTAATGTAATGAAATGAAAAAAATATGAATATAAGATATTTATACCTACTGTAATATTTCATATTTTGGAATTTGATTATGCACATTGCAAACTGTTCAACATTCCAAAAAGACAATGAAGCAACCATTTAAGTCCCAAAAAGCAGGAAAAAAATTTGAATAGCAAGCTGTTGCTTGTACTTTGTGGAACATTTTAATACAGTGAAAAATGTTCCAAAAATATTTTAAAAATATTCATTAATATGATTATGTGAAAATACACATTGTACATAAAATATTTGACCTACCTTGACACTCTAGACTACAAAACTATTCAGTAATGTAATGCATACATCACTTAGTAGAACAGTCCACTAAAGATGACAGAAAACAACAACAGTTATCCTTAAAAACATGCCATAAATTTCAAAATCAAATTTTACTATAAAAAACATTAAAAATATATTTGCAGCTTGGAGAGATTTACAAGCAATGGAAAAGCTTCCAAACATTTGAATACCAAAATGATATAAATGTTTTCACCTACCATAGCATTCAGCACAATGAAAAAGGTTCAGCTTATGTATATATAATCACTATATAAATCATAATGTAATAAAAACATTGTTCCATGGGAATAGAAATAAGGTTGAATATTAAATTACTTCATAACTTTTGGGAGACATTCTGAACAATTGAAAAACTTCCAAAATATAAAAATACATATTGAACATCAAACATATACACCTACCATGGCATTCTACACTGTGAAAAGGTTCAACAGTGTGAGGTATACTGCACCGTGGCACAGTGGTCCACTAAACAAATAAAAGAAAAATTAAATTCTCAGATTTTCATATCAGGCCCAACAAAAAAATTCATTCTTTGTCACTTCACCAGGCCACAAAGTCCATGACCCCTTGGTATGTAATTTTACTCTTTCCCATGAAATATGGCTGTTCTAAAATTAGATTTTCTATCAGAGTTTTATTACTCCTGTCAATGTTTGAGTAGGCAGAGCCTACAGATTTTATGAAATAACCATCAGATAATTCAAGCAGCCAATGAAAGGAAAGATGTTCCACAGAATCTCCGAGCTTAAAATCTGAGCACGCTCTGGCCACAGACTTTACTTTTTGGCTCTTCATCATCTGTTAACTTGGGGGCAGGTATTGGACATTTGTGTTAATTATGCAATTAAAGAAATCAATTTAAATAACTTAATATTTGTTTGTCACTCTTAATGAGTTACATCCTGTAATCCCTTGGGCAATGTAGTATGATAATAAAATTGGATATAAAATCATTTTACAAACTTTTCGAGTCCTTATAACCATTGGAAACCATCCAAATATGTATTCTTACATATTGGACATAAAATGTTTCAATCTTCCTTCATATTTTTCATTATTAAAAGATGTAATAAATATTGCACTATGAATTGCAGAATGTCCCCAAAATATTGAAACAAAATTAATATCAACCTTTTGCATGTACCTTGGCGGAATTCTGACAAAACAGAAGAATTTCATTAAATAAGATTTTATTTATTTATTTGGGGTTTTACATCGCTTTCAACACTGTACAGGTCATATCATGGCGGGTAGTTGGAAGGGCAGAGGAAACCTGTACATACAGTTCGTTAGGGTTCTGTACTGTAAACTGCCGACCAACAGCAAGCAACTACCAGCTTTCCCACTTGAGGCCGTGCTGGGAATAGAACCCCGGCCTCAGAGGTGGGAGGCGAGAGTGTTACCACTCTGCCACTGTGGCCCCTTTCATTAAATAAGAATATAAATAATGGATATAGAACATTTGGACCTAACGTAACCATTTCACATTACTGAAGGGTTGAGTAATGTGGAGAATAGCAGCCTGCATAGCTGCCCACAAAACATAATGAAACAAATGTAAGTATCAACAGAATGGAATTTTATTTAAAATAAAATTACAGACGTTCTCAAACAATGGAAAATGGTTCCAGAATCGTGGATATAAGAAATATTATGCATAAAATATTTCCACTGGCTTTAGAATTTCATATAAAGAAAAGGTTCATTAATGTGATCACACTTCACTTCAATGTCCACGAATTATTGTCTTAGAAGCATGGAAATAAATATAGAATAAAACTTCTACACTTACCTTGGAGACATTCTGATACATAGGAAAAAGATCCAACCTATCTAAATACAAATTAGATGTAAAATATTTGGATTTGAAACATCCCATAGTATGTAAAGTTTCATTGATGAGATGAAACCTTCATTTGTGGATCATGCATGATGAATAGCACATGTAATGTGGTCTTTTATAAGCACTTAATTTCCATCAACTAATGGAATTTAAGGCACAGCTAAACATAACCAAAATAGAATAATTGTGGGTCAATTGACATAGCCAGGTCATACAGGAGAAGACACCAGTGTAACATGATGGCTATAACAACAGGTTTTTGCAAACAGTTAAGTTTTGAGCTTTTATGTTGAAGGAGGCAATAGATATTGCACTTCATACATTGTCAGAAAGTCATTCCAAAGCTAAGGAGCATGGAAGGCAACACTATTACCAAAATACTGACTTACTTGTAGAGTAAAAAGTGGAAAGTAACTGCCAGCTATTGACAGTTAGGGTGTCTATGACCGGGTGCAGTAGGAACATCTACTCAGAGTCATGGACGGTCCAAAAAGGTAGGTTGTGGATCAATGTTGCTGCTTTGAACATGCAGTGGTAATTGACACAACACACTGAAGTTCCTAAAGCATGGACATACATTTATATGCAAAATTATTGCACTTTGAAGAATGAAGAAAATATTCCAAATGCATAAAACGCTTATGCTGACAAGTGACCTTGCATAGTTCCCGACTCTTCCAGAATCAGATGCATCAAGAAAGACTCTGTCGTAGCACTTGCATGAGAGGTAGTCCTTGAGCAAGTGCAGCCTCTGCCTTTTTACCTCATGGGAGGAACCGGAACTGTTACTTCTTTTTGTGTCTAATACTGACAAACGACGTTGTATAGCATCTACCTGGGCTGGAATGACTTGCAGAGGGTCATTAGAAGATGTGGTAGATAAATTCTCGTCTTTAGAATAAGTAGAATCATCAACAGCAAGAAGAATATCTTCAATTTCTTTAGAAATGGAGCCTTTACATCCTTAAAAACACCTTATTTTCCATCAGCCATGTTAAAATTATTCGCAAAAGAAAATTGTGTCCAAATGATGTTTACTCCCTTGCGACCAAAATTGAAGTGAGGCAAATCATCCTTTTCAGTGCAGGCGCTTGCGAACTCATGTGATGTGCAGTAGTACCAACAATAATATTTGGGTTGTTCAGGTTTGCTCTTGCCAACATGTAAGCCTCAGTGAAGATAAGGTAAAGGTATTTTACGCAATAAAACACATTTTACATAAAATGTTTGTACCTACCCTGAACACCCCAATGTACAAAAAAATTGTAATGTGGTGTAACTACTTGCAGAGATGTCAGAGATTAAGTATAATGAAACCAAATTCTGTCCAGAAAGCCATGGAAATCAACTTGGATACAACAATTACACTTACCTTGGAGATCTTCTGGAACCATGAAAAAGTTGAAAATATGAAAATACACATTGGACACAGTGCATTTATACCAACCTCAACATGTTTCATTATGAAAATGTTCAGAGATACGACATACAATGCACCTTGGGAGAACTTTCCATAAAATAAACTGAAGTGGACACAACTCTCAAAAACATGAAAATAAATTTAGACCTAAAATTATTGGACCTTAGAGATATTCAGAAACAAAGGAAAAATTAAAGAAAACAGTCTACATTACAAAAAGGTTAAGCAGTAGTATAAAACCGTGTCTTGCAGACTGTCCATCCAACTTACTGAAACCACCAATTGAAGGCTCTAAAGATTAGAAATAAATATGGATTATTTATTAAAAATTATGGATTATAGATGGCTGTGCAGTATGCAATATGCATTACAGTGTGTACCCTTTTTTTATAAGTTGAATGATGTGGTAGGTAGAAATATTTTATGTCATATCTCAGTATGTCTCCCATGGGACTGTAAAAATGTCATGTTCAGATTAATTTCCATTCTTTTGGGGCTTATTTTTTGTTTACTTTGCATGATGGACAGTTTGCAAGGAACAATTGCACCATATTACTGAACCGTTCCACGATGCAGAATGTTTATACTAGGTTTAACATTTTTTGAATCAGTGTATAACCACATAGTTTGACAACTTATTCTGCTGTTCCATGATGTCTCTAAGCTAGGTCCCAACATGTTCCATGGCCTTATGGTTAGCTAGTTTGGTGTCTAATCACAGGCTGTCACCTCTATGTGGGTTAACTTCCACAAGTAGCAATGCTGAGGACCAGTCCATAACATAACTTTCACACTTGACCTAAACCTTTCTATCTATCACTTGTGACCAAACAAAAACAGCATTTTATATACTACTAAAACAAACTATATCGACCCAGATGATATACGTTGTGTAGTGAATGACCTACATTTCTAAATTTGTACAACAAAAGTACCCAGAGAGTGTACATCTCCATCAAGAGACAAAATTACTAGAGACTGCATCAATCTGATGCAGTACATCACTAAACAGGACATGGTGAAGTACAATGAAAATCTTGGAGCAATAAGGTGCGAGGAAGTTTGGCAAACTAACAAACAGTCACGAATTCAAAATATTAGAGATTATGGACTCTTTGATGATTCTGACATCATTGTGTCACTTATTATTTAAAAACAATTCATGTAATAATTAAAAACTGGATTATATATTGTATCCAGATGTTGATCCAGATAAATCTCAGAATTTACTAGAATATTTTTTTTCAAGAAGATCCAAACAGTAACATTTACATAATGCAACAAACAAACATGAAAACCATCAGGATAATAACACCTCCTTAGCAGAAGTAATGGACATGAAAAGATATTTGCACATACAATACCTTGGTAGACATTCACTGATGTGATTTAGCTTGTTCCTGGATGATTAAGATTATTTTCAACACTTTGACTAAATGTCTATAATACCATAGTTCAATGGATGCATAGGTCTATTGGCAAACAAACTAAGTTCCCAAAATATGAATTTATATCAAGTTGTATGGATAATATTTATGGGTACATATTTATGTAAAGTGATTTACACCGTAGCATTACAGCAAACAAAACACACGAATCATGACAATCTTAATTCAAATTGAATCTTTTATGAAATATAAATAAATTGGACATAAAACAACTGCTCATATAAGGTCCAATAAGAAGTTTACTTTGATTACTCAGGAAATCGTGATTCTCTGACATTCGTCTGTCTGAAGTAAAGCTCTCTCTCTCTTAATTTTATTATATCTTCTTTCGACACTAATAAACTTTTGAAAGGTCAAATGGCCGTCACATTTCTGGAAAATATCCTAAACATTTATTTGTGCACAGTGAACGTGGCTTCCGAATTGAGTCGTTTACTTTGAATAAATAAATATTGCCTGCTTTCTGTTCACTCTGTTCTGAAAATTTTATTTGTACATTTGAAAACATGTACAGGATGGAAAGTCTTACAGACAGGACAGCACAACAGACAGATGATTAAACTCATGGAGTTCGTTATGAATGTCATGTCAGCAAAACTGCTGCATCCCTGTAATTGTTGCCTAGCTTAGATGATCTTTAAAATGTCGTGCCCATGAAAAATTATAATGATCCATTTAAGGACTGTTATTCAATCATTTTTACATTACTTTGACACAACCTCAATACCTCTCTTACATGATACACAATCTTCAGGTTAAGTTACTTAGCACAGAAATGTAAAACATGATGTTTATCATCCCTAACGTACTTTCTGGACACATATTTGCAATGCATGAATTTCTATTTTTATATTGCTTTGACGTCAGTTCCATATCTATTGCAGTTAGTACCCTAATAATTGTTTCAGCAATAAGAGAACACATTGTTAATTTATTTCATGCTTAACTGAAAAATTAAAAAAAAAAATATATATATATATATATATATGTCATTCTTTAACAACAAGTTACTGTATGAAATAATTCACCACCCATTTCTTCAGTTTTCAATAAAAGTAGAATATCAATACATCAACTATTAATTCTTAAAGCATGACACAATATATCATACATTATTTCATTCTTAAGCCAAATGTATAACCACCCCTTTCTATATTCCTAGAGGAAAAAAAACAAAAAAAGCACCATTCAGTTTTTTTTTTCATTCTTAAACTCACAAAAGACACAAATCAACACTTCATAATTCAAACCAAATGTGTGAAACAATGTATCCTCGCTTCAGTGTTAACTGAAGCCCTGAAATTATATGTCACTGTCTTCATTCTTAAAACCCCTAATAAATAAATCATTCTTAAACCAAAGGCAGGACACATTACACCATCTATTACTTCGATGTTAAACTAAAGTATGAAGCAATATAGGATTTATTCTTATTATTTCTAAGTTAAACGTACAAAACAATGCCTTCTGGCTTCACTCTTAATGGTTTGAAACAATACATCGTTTACCTCATTCTTAAACTGAACAATTGAAACCAAAAGTAGCTTCCCATTTTTCATTCTTATACAAATAGTTTATACCAACACATTAAAGTTTCATTCTTAAACCACAAAATGTATTTTCCTCGAATCTTTCCTCACTATGCGATAATAAGTGTGAAACCAACCTTACTTCTTTGTAAAGTTGCACATATGAAACCATATGCAGACACATGATATTCCAAAAGGGTGGATGAGGGGAATATATTGTCCGAGGAGGCTATTCTGGACAATTAAAAGGTGGACATTTTGTAAGGAACAGATGGGAAAAGTGAGACACAAAGAGACTGGACTGAAGGAAATGGGACAAATGGAAACTGGCCAGAAAAGTTTCAAACCAATATCTGATTCAATTCGTACACCCTCATTGAGAACACTATATAATTCTTTTTACCATTCTTAAACAATGACAATATCCCATCTCCTTTCTTTGGTGAACATTTACTACTGCAAAGACTTTCCAGGCACACCCTGGTGTTATCTGGAATAGGGAAAGACTCATAATATCCACATTATAATGTGTACTAAGCCACCTTTACTTCTATGTCTTTATAATGTCCACGTTCTTAACTTTCATACCATCATTGTCCATAAGAAAAAAAATGGATAATATTATCAATTAAAAGATAATATTATCAACATGAGATTTACTATTTACTTACCACTGTTTATTTGGTTAAAAATAGCCCGGTATAGAATTTAAAAGGAGACCTTGACTTCTCAGTGCACATGTTTTTCCCTTGTTCTTAACTGCCATGTCAGTCCAGTGGTATGAAGACCATCTTATCAGTATGACAGTCTAAAAAACAGAGGGGAGACAATGGATAATATAACAGACCGAATACATAAAACCTTTCCTTAAATCTGCATAAAATCAAACGGTTTACCTGCTGAAAATGGTTGAATGGTGAAAATTTATTTATTTATTTGTGGTTTTTACGACGCTTTCAACACTGTACAGGTCATATCACGACGGGTAGTTGGAAGGGCAGAGCAAACCAGTACATACAGTTCGTTAGGGTTCTGTACTGTAAACTGCCAACCAACGGCAAGCAACTACCAGCTTTCCCACTTGAGGCCGTGCCGGGAATCAAACCCCGGCCTCAGAGGTGGGAGGTGAGAGTGTTACCACTTGAATGGCGAAAAGGTATAAAAATAGTATCAGAGATGCCCATACCCCACAGCCTGGGGAAATAGTCTTCAACACCATGAGATACAGAAGTAGTGATACAGTACAAAGACCCGAGACGTTCAGAGTGTGACTGTGTGATATAAAGTTGTACACCTACATCCCTTAACCAATGTCCCTATCGAGTATAAACTTCCTACATCTTACAGTTTATGATATATAGCCCAGGCAAGATTTTAAATGTCAAGGTCACTATGGCAAAGGTCAAATGAAGGCCACATCATGATGTTGTATGCCTACACCCCCCACCAAATGGCCCCATCAAGTATCAACTTGTTACACGTAATGGCTTCTGAGATATATCTCAGACAAGATTTTAAATGTCAAGGTCACTCCATCAAGGTCACTGCTGCAAGGTCAAAGGTCACATCAAGGTCACACCATAACGTTGCACACCTACACCTCAACCAGTGTCCCTTTAAAGTATCAACATCTTACATTTCAGGGTTTCTAAGAAACAGCTTTGACAAGCTTTTTCCCCACAGCCAGCCCTCCCATCCATTCACCCACCGGACAGTGAGGGGGGAAATCTATAAGTGCACAGCCCTTATAGCCTGTGGGGGGGAATTTTTTAAATTATAACATAAAGACATTAACATAGCTATCATGGTCTAACATTTGCATTGGATTAGACCTTTTCTGAAGAAGCCAATTACAACATTTTATAATTATCAATATTCTCAATAGATACCACTAAATAGTTCAAATAGTAACAAATACAGTCCTGATATGGAACTGGATCATGCTTGAGGAGGACATGCACCACTGGTTGACCTCATCTTGTGCAATTATTTATTTGACTTGTGTCACAGAAATTGTCAACATCCCAAAACATTTCTAGAGTTGTTATCCAGATTCAGATAATTTCCAGGGAGGATTAAGCCATTGGGAAAGGTCACCTTGTGTTGTAATATTAGCAGGAAACAGATAATTTATAACTGAGTATGACAACTCACATGGAAATACAGTGCTCAGTGGGAATGGTGATCACTTCACCTAATAGGACCTGTATAATCTTACTATATACAAAACATTTAAGCTAAATCTAACGTAAGTAATTAGAGCCTTTGCTGCAAATAAAGAAGTTTGCCTGTTGGTTCCAACAATAATGTAGTCTATAGTGCATTCCTAGTGATCACAAGACTTAACTGTTACAGTCTGCAGCATTCACAGACCCTCATCCAAATGAAAAAAAACATGTAGAATAAAACCTTTACGAGTGACCATTTTCCTAATTTAGTAGTCATGCCCTGTCATTTCAGTGTAAGTCTGTTACATACTGAATTTTAGTTGGAGTATCTGTATGTATGATGTTGAAACTTGTTTAATTATCTTGATCGGAGGTTATATTTTCGGAGAATTATTTAGGGGCAGAGGTAAAAAAGGAATCTTTATACATTATTTATTTAATTAATTTATTAACTTTTTATTTACTATTTTTATGTAAATAGGGCCTGACCAAAGGCGGAAGTGATCTTAAAATTTGGGAAATACATGTATCATATTCTGGGTACAAAAAGAAACAAACTTTGAAAGGTCTAATTTGCAATGTATTTTGAATGACTTTGGTTTTTAGGTTGACATTACATCCAAAACTCAATGAGCAGATTATCAGGACATTTTTGTAGAACCTGGCTAAATGAAGAACTGACATTATATTAGGAAAGATCCGGATCATATCCTTGATGTAAAAAAATCAAAATTTTGTAAACTTCCATCCCAGTGGAGGTTTGCATTGTACGAGTGGTTTCTAGTTGGTGTTATGCACTCTTCTGGAAATACAATTTCAGCTGAGTGGTCTTGAATCAGTTATCAGCTTTTAATATTACGAGTGATCTGCATGAATCGCGGCAGGGTGGGACAGGTCATAATGTCAAGCCTGACTGTGTGTATTGTTTACATTTTTAACTGGAGTCGAATCACATTGTTTGTTAGTCTTTCTGCCATGTTTCCAACTAGGTAGAATGATAAGTGGCATCAATGAAAAGGGGTGTTTCACTGAAGATCTTTGTGAAAGACAACATTTTTCAGTATCCTTCAATATGTAATCAATGTTCTAACTTACTTTAAACACACAGACGGCTTTTACAAGGAGATAAGAATCTGTTGATGACATTTCCTCCTGTCTTGGTTCCGTTGGTTCTAACCCTGCGTTTTGCAGGATGTGCTGAAACAACATACTTTGGATATAATTGATATAATTCAAACCGACGAAATACATCAAAAATCAAACGTTGACATGTACTTTTTTCAATCTAGAGACACAGAAACTAGAGGAAAATGACAATCAAATGCATAAAGCATAACTAAAATGCTAGAAGAACAATTTTGTCTCTTTGATTGCTCAAGTGAATGCTTTAAAAATATTTAAAAATTATTATTTTAAATTCTTATATACCACTTGCAGGCAAATAAAATAACTACTTTTCAAGACAACAATATTGATGCAACATTCCAAAGAGCTTAGTGGGTCCAGTAATAACTTCACAAGTGGCCATACGGAGATACTGTTCCACATGATCCTGGTTTATCAATGAAACGAAAAACTGTACCATAATAATTAAGCTACACTCACATAAAATTTCATTTTAGATCATGTAAATCGTTTATGAATGACATAAACAGGTGTACAACTTACATCATTCTCTGTTCAGGCCCCTCCACATTCTGAACATGTGCCGTCCTTATGCCTAAAGTACAGAAAACAAGGTGCTATCACTTATCTGGTCTGAAGTGAGCCCTGTTGCAATTGTCATGTTATCAGGCATGTCTTTAATAACCCATTAAAAGTTGTTCATCTCCTTCAAATTAGGCACATCAAGGTCATTACACCAAGTATGTCTAGGTTTTCACACCAGAAATTTCATTACTTTCAAAACTTTCTTACTGCTAGATCACTGAGAACCTAGTTCAGTGGAGGAAGGCAGTGCATAATAGATGATCACCATATCTAAAAACATACAATACAAACAAGCCTTTACCAAAAGTTTCACAGGAGTTCATCATGTTTCAGAGATTTAAACCCACAAGTTTTCATGCGGAATGGAATTGTTTTACTATTGCACAAGATTCCCACTTGCATGCATTGAATAATATTGAGCAAACTTTTATTTTGCCTTTTGATGATGTCACAGGGAAAGAACTTAAAACTCAAATACTGCTGCACTTACTAGACAATTTTCATCCTTTTCAGACCAGGTGTGTCACCTTCACATCAGGCATGTCATCATCTTCACATCAGAGAATGACATCATCATCATTAACAAAGTTCTCAAATGAGTTCCTCAAGGTTGAAGGATTCAAACCCCGAACTTTTTATGCGAGACAGAATTATTTTACCATTGTGTAAGATTTCGAGTAGGTCAAATATTTGAGTGCACTGGATAAACTTGAGCAAACTGTTACTCTTTTTTGTTGTAATGTCACAATGAAAGCCTTCAAAATCAAACACTGTTGCATTTACTATACCAGACAATTTTCAGCTTCTTCATACTAGGTATGACATCTTCAAACCAGGCACATTATCATCATCACACCAGTCATGCCAATGTCATCACATCATGTACATCACCGTCTACACATCAGGCTTGTAATAATTTTTACATCGGGAATGTCATCTTAACATCTGGAAGTTCATCTTCAGTACACCAGGCATGTTATTGTCTTTGCACCAGGTATGTTATCTCCTTTAAGTCGGGCATCTCATCTTCACATCAGGCTTCTCATAGTCTTCACATCATTCATGTCATCGTTTTCATATCAGGCATGTCATTGTCTTCACATCAGGAGTGTCACTGTTTTCACACCAGGCATGTCATGGTCTTCACATCAGGCATGGCACTGTAATTAGGCATGATATTGACATAATTTATGCTTAAATATCATGAAAACTCATGAAACATTGCATTAATTATATTTACATGTCAAATTTATTGTTTTTCCTGAAAAATTAATTGTTAAATATAAAGGTATCTTACAAATAAATACCAAGATTCCGATTAAGAAAAATCTGTTAAACATTGATTAAGACAAAAATTTATTACAACTTACAAAAAAAATACAGTTGTGACCCCAAAAATTACCAGCTGACAAACAAACGAAAACAAAATGCACATACCAAATATGGATTTGTCAGATTATTTAATTCAATACATGTTACATGACTTGTAATTTACTTTTCAGCAAAGTGAAACAAATTTAAACTGTTTAAGTGAGTTTACATTACCGATTGAAGTACGTGCAGCATAAAATATTGTACAAACTTATTTTGATTGTGGTAATGTCAAGATTTAAGAAGACAAACTCAAATACTTTTGCATATGTTATACCAGACAATTCATTATCCTCTTCACATCAGGCATGTTGGTGTCTCCACATCAGTCATGTCACTATCTCCACATCAGCCATGTCATTTTCTTCACACCAGGCATGTCATCGCCTTCACACCAGGCATGTAATGGCCTTCAAATCAGCCATGTTACTGTCTTCACATTAGGTATATCATCCTATCTGGCATGTTACAATTATCCCATTTGTCATGCCATTATTGGAACATCTGGCATGTCATTATCATCACCACTGGCATGTTGCCATTGTCACATCAGGCATGTAGCCATCATCACATCAGGTATGTCACCATCATCACATCAGGCATGTCACCATTGTCACATCAGTCATGTCATTCTCTTCACACCAGGCACATCATCGTTCTCACATAAAGTATGCAATTGTTCTCACATCCAGCATGTTATCGTCTTCACATCAAGCATATTATCCCATGTGGTATGTTATCCTGCATGGCATGTCACCATCTTCACATCTGGCATGTTAGAATTATCACATCTGGCATGGCATTGTCACATCTGGCATGTCATGATCCTTGAATGTGGCATGTTACCATTGTCAAGCCAATCACGTCACCATAATTACATCAGAGATATCATCGTATTCACATCAGGGATGTTATCTTCACATCAGGAATATTATCCCAAGTGGCATTTTATCATCATTCTGCCTGGCTTGTCATCATTGTGATATCTGGCGGAGGTCCTCAGTGGCCTAGTGGTTAGCAAGTTTGGCATCTAATCATAGGCTGTCACCTCTGTGGGTTTGAGTCCCACAAGTGGCAATTCTGAGGGTCTGTCCCAATATGACCCTGGCTGTTGAACGGGACGTAAAACCCCAACTTTGACTTTGACTTTGTGATATCTGGCATGTTACAATTATGACATCAGGCATGGCATTGTCTCATCTGGCATGTCATTATCTTCACATGTGGCATGTCACCATCGTGAAATCAGTCATGTCACCATTTATCATATCAAGGATGTCCTCTTCTTCATATCAGCCATGTTGTGGTCTTGATTCCAGCTAGGCAATCTTCTTTACATCAGACATATTGTCCATTATATCAAGTTTGTTATCTTTACATTGGGCATGTCATTGTATTTATGTCAGGCATTTCATCTAATTTACATTAAATATTTCATTATCTTTACATGAAATGTTGTGTGTTTTGTGAAAAATTACAGGTCAGGACCTCGACCTCGACATCATCAAATGTGGGATTCCAATTTATACAGTGGTAGAAGTCTTTGATGAGATATCAAACTTCCTTTCTGCTAGACCACGGATGACCTATGGAGGAAGGCAATGGAGGAAGGCAATGTATACCAGCTGATCACCATCCCTGCAAATGTACAACACATTAATGAGGTTGTACCAAAATTTTCACAAAAGTTCATCAAGTTCAAGGGATTCAAACCCATAGCTTTTTAGGTGAGATGGAATAATCTTACCATTGTTTAAGATTTCCAAATAGTAAAAAATGTTTGATTGCACTGAATAATGTTGAGCAACCTATTACTCTGTCTTGTCATAATGCCACAATGAAAGACTTCAAAATCAAACACTGTTGCATTTACTATACCCAACAGGTTTCAGCCTCTTCACACCAGGAATGACATCTTCACATCAGGCATGTCCTCGTCATCATATCAGACATGTCATTGACATGACCTGTACATCATCGGCTACACATCAGGCTTGTAATCACCTTTACATTTGTAATGTCATCTTAACATCAGGAATGTCATCTTCAATGCATCAAGCATGCAATCTTCAGTACATCAGTCATGTTATTGTCTTTGGACCAGGTATGTTATCTCCTTTAAGTTAGGCATCTCATCTTCAGATCAGGCTTCTCATAGTCTTCACATCATTCATTTCATCGTCTTCACATCAGGCTTATTATTGTCTTCACATTAGGCATGTCATTGTCTTCATATGAGGCATATCATTATCTTCACATAAGGCATGTCATTGTCTTCACATAAGGCATGCCATTGTCTTCACATAAGGCATGTCATTGTCTTCACATAAGGCATGTCATTGTCTTCACATAAGGTATGTCATTGTCTTCACATAAGGCATGTCATTGTCCTCACATGAGGCACGTCACTGTACATTAAGCATGTTATGACATAACATTTTGTTTAAATATTATGAAAACTCACGATACATTTCATTAATTCTATTTACATGTCATATTCATTGCTTTTCCTTCGAAATCAAACACTGTTGCATTTACAATACCAGAGAATTTTCAGACTCTTCACACCAGGTATGACATCTTCACATCAAGCATGTCATCGTCATCACATCAGACATGCCATTATCATGACATCATATACAGCACCATCCACACATCAAGCTTGTAATCATCTTTACATCAGGAATGTCACCTTCAATGCATCAGGCATGTCATCTTCAGTACATCGGTCATGTTATTTTCTTTGCACCAGGAATGTTATCTCCTTTAAGTTAGGTATCTCATCTTCACATCAGGCTTCTCATAGTTTTCACATCATTCATGTCATCGTCTTCACATCAGGCATGTCATTGTCTTCACATCAGGCATGTCATTGTCTTCACATCAGGAATGTCACTGTACATTAGGCATGCTATTAACATAACATTGTGCTAAAATATCATGAAAACTCATGACACATTTCATCAATTCTATTTACACGTCAAATTTATTGCTTTTCCTGAAAAATTAATTGCTAAATATAAATTTACATTCAAACATCTTTATTTTCCTTATCAGCACTGTGGGATAAGGTACCAGCTGGGATAATAAGATACTGTGGTGGAAGTATCTTACAAATAAAATAAGTATCTTACAAATAAATACCGAGATTCTGATAAAGAAAAATCCATTAAACATTGATTAAGACAAAAGTTTATCACAACTTACAAAAGAAATACAGTTGTGATCTCACAAATTACCAGCTGACAAACAAATGTAAACAAGAAGCACATACCAAATACTGATTTACCAGATTATTTAATTCAATACATATTACAAGACTTGTAATTAATTTGTCGGCAAAGCTAAACAAATTTAAACTGTTTAATTAGGTTTAAATTTAAGATTGAAGTATGTGCACCATAAAATTTTGTGCAAGTTTATTTTGATTGTGGTAATCTCAAAATTGAAGACGACAAACTCAAATACTGTTGCATATACTATACCAGCAATCTATTGTCCTCTTCACACCAGGCATGTTGGTGTCTCCACATCAGTCATATCATCATCGGCCGTGTCATTATCTTCACACAAGGCATGTTATCGCCTTCACATCAGGCATGTAATTGTCTTCACATTAGGTATATTATCCTATCTGTCATGCCATTATTATAACATCTGGCATGTCATTATCAGAACTGGCATGTAGCCATCGTCACATCAGTCATGTCACCCTTGTTACATCAGTGATGTCATTGTCTTCACATCACTGTGGTCATTACCTTTACACCAGGCATATAATCGTTCTCACATCCAGCATGTAATTGTTCTCACATCCAGCATGTTATCATCTTCACATCAAGCATATTATCCCATATGGCATGTTACACCCGCCTGGCATGACACCATCGTCACATCTGGCGTGTTAGAATTATCACATCTGGCATGGCATCATCACATCTGGCATGTCATAATCCTCACATGTGGCATGACACCATTGTCAAATCAATCATGTCCTCATCATCACATTCAGATATATCATTGTCTTTACATCAGGGATGTTATCGTCTTCTCATCAAGCATATTATCACATGTGGCATTTTATCATCATCATTCCACCTGGCTTGTCATCATTGCCACATCTGGCAATCATCGTCAAATCAGTCATGTCACCATTCATCACATCAGGGATGTCATCATCTTTACATCAGCCATGTTGTGGTCTTCTTTCCAGCTAGGTAATCTTCTTTACATAAGGCATATCATTGTCCATTATATCATGTTTGTTATTTTTACATTGGGCATGTGATTGTAATTATGTCAGGCATTTCATCTAATTAACATCAAGAATTTTATTATCTTTATTTGAAATATTTTGTGTCTTGTGAAACATTACAGGTCAGGGAAAAGACCTCGACTTCATCACTTGTGGGATTCCAAGTCATACAGTGGTAAAAGCCTTTGATTAGATATATCAAACTTCCTTTCTGCTAGATCACTGAGGACCTATGACAGTGGAGGAAGGCAGTGCATACTAACTGATCACCATCTCTGCAAATGTAAAACACACTACTGAGCGCATACCAAAATTTTCACAACAGTTCCTCAAGTTCAAGGATTCAAACCCACAACTTTTCATGTAAGATTGAATTATTTTACCATTGTTTAAGATTTCCAAATAGTCAAATGTTTGAGTGCACTGGATAATATTGAGTAAACAATTACTCTGTCTCATCATAATGCCACAATTTATTTATTTGGGTTTTTACGTCGCTTTGAACACTGTGAGGTTACATCACGACAGGTAGTTGGAAGGGCAGAATAAACCAGTACATACAGTTCGTAAGGGTTCCGTACTGTAAACTGCCGACCAACGGCAAGCAACTACCAGCTTTTCCACTTGAGGCCATGCCGGGAACCGAACCCCGGCCTCAGAGGTGGCAGGCAAGAGTGTTAACACTCTGCCACCGTGGCCCCTTGTAATGCCACATTGAAAGACTTCAAAATCAAACACTGTTGTATTTACTATACCAGACAATTTTCAGCCTCTTCACATAAGGTATGACATCTCCACATCAGTCACGTCATCACACCAGACATGCCATTGTCATGACACATACATCATTGTCTACACATCAGGCTTGTAATCATCTTTACATCAGGAATGTCACCTTCAATGCATCAGGTATGTCATATTCAGTACATCAGTCATGTTGTTGTCTTAGGCATCTCATCTTCACATAAGGTTTCTCATAGTCTTCACAGCATAGTCTTCTCACAGTCTTTACATCAGATATGTTCCTGCATTAATGACATAACATTATGCTTAAATGTCATAAAAATTTATTTGACACATTTCATTAATTGTGTTTAAATGTCAAATTTATTGTTTTTTTCCTACAAAATTAATTGCTAAATATAACGAATATCACAACTTAGTAAAGAAATACATTTGTTAAGTCACAGAATACCCCAGTTGACAGAAACAAACAAAAAATATTTTCACATATCAAATACGGATTTACCAGATCTAATATATACTATACAACAGGTAATTTAATCATCAGTAATACCAAATAAATTGAACTGGTTTCATTGATCCTACATTACAGATTGGAAGTAAGTGCACCAGAAAATAGTGGAAAAACTATTATTTTGCCTTTTGCCTAGAAAATCTAAATTATGTTGCATTTACTATACCAGACAATTTCTTATCCTCTTCACAACAGGCAAGTCATCTTCACACCATGCATGTCATCGTCTGCACATCAGTGCTAATCACACTGGGCATATCACCATCAAATCAGGCATGTTGTGCTCATCACATCAGGCATGCCATCTTCTTTATGTCAAGCATGTCATCATCTTCACACTTGGCATGCCATAGTCTTCACATTAGGTAAAATATCTTCACATCGTGCAAGCCATCATCTTCACATCATGTATCTATTCTGTCATGTCATCATCTCTACATCATTCATGTCATTCTGACGACATCAAGCATGTTGTCACAATATCGGGTATGCAGGGATGTGAATCAGGTATGCAGGGATGTGAATGTCATAATGGTAACGCATTGAGACATACTGTCATTACATCATTTAAGTCATTCCCAGCACCACACCAGACATGTCATTGCATTCACTGCATCAGACAGACAGATCAATAACATCAACAGCTCAGGTATGTGGGCATTTTCTGATATTATCACATCCAGCAGGTCATTTCCTGAATCAACTTATTGATGAATGTATGTTATCACCTTCACATCAGGTATGTAATTAGATATCGGATGAACAGTTTTGCCAACAAAATTAACTGTTAATGTAAATTAATATCCATTAGCCAGCAAAATACACTGTCATAGCACTTATGAATGTGTGGATGTCAACCCAATAATCTCACTGCCATTACCACATCAGCCACAGATGTCCAAGATGTCAGTGTCAGTTCAAACTGGCAAGAATAAGTAGGTATACTTTCTCCATCGTCTAATGCCTGTGTGATGTGCATCTGGCATGGTGAGGGGACCTACATCGTTTCTGCAAAATATCATGGGAACTTATTTAACATTAAGTCTACTAACATATCAAACTTGATTATTTTCATCAAAAATGAACCCCTGCATATAAACTCATTGGAAAATCTATATTTTCCTGATAAACATGATGGATATTTTAATAATAATTTCTAAGATTCTGACATCTTTAAACTCCCCTAAATCATGGAGTTTACACAAAACAGTATTAAAGACCTACAGCAGCAGTAAAACAGTTTATTCAAAATCTAGAGGCGGACAGAATTCAATATAAACAAGATACTAAGTAATGATTTGCAGGATTATGTTGTTCAAATATATCCTTACAAGTAATTTGCTAGTCAGTTAGACTCAAAGTTTTGATCTGGAGTCATTACGTCTAGTTTCTACTCCGTTGAAGACATTTTTCTGATTCTTTATGGTTGACCTTGAATAAAAGAACATCAAGGTCACATTGCTGCACACGATGAAGGCCTACATATAATTTTGGGGGTGTTTATGAACAATAAGGTTCAACCTATTGTGTTATCTTACCAGGGTAATATATGAAGAAGCAAAACACCATCCATCCAACCTCACCATTAAATTTGAGCTTGGGTGTTCAATGTCACATGCAACAGATTTCTTAAACAGTGAAGGTCTTTCAGTATGTTCACTGACTGGAATAAAAAATGTTTCAAAGTTATATACACAGAGACCCAAGTATTGACGTCATTTGGTCATTCCAAGAAACAAAACTGCAGAAATATTTCTGGTTTTGCAGAATAATTGTAAAAATAATTATCCAAAACAGAAAGCCATCCTTCTTCCAGATATCCACAATTCAAACTTGTACCCATCCTAAAATACCCAAACTAACAAAAGTATAAAACAATGGCATAGTAAACAAAGTTGACCAAATAGAAACACAATATGTCTGACGTTTCTTGCAACCACTAATTACATGACACCTTTATAAACTCGGGAAATCAGCCTTCATCAAGGTGTATTTATAATTAATATTAAACCCAATCATAATGTTCAAGTATTAAACACAATCACAAAAACAAAACATAATAACATAATAAGAAAAATAGTCCAAGGATTTGAAAATATATCTCCATAGGTTTATCATTTTTTTAAGAAGAAATGAAAATATTTTACTTATATTGTAAGTTAAACACACAACCAGTTTATGTAACATACTGCATATGGTTATAGAATAAAGGTGTTGTGCTGTCCTATCTTAATAGCCTTGACATTAAATGTTGTACACAAAATCTCAGTTACCTCTAACGGGAGGTTATATTTTCGGAAGTTTGTTTATTTTTCAAGTGTTCATGAAAACTCCAATAGTGATTGATAGTCAGTAGGGCCTGATAAAAGGAAGAAGTGGTTCAATTTTAAAAATGATCCAAAACATAATCTGGATACAAATGTCCGGAGTATTTGGAAAAGCCAACTGGTGAAGGTCTGCAATCTACAATTGATTTTTTAGTTTGATAAATATTATTGGTTTAATATATATATTTTAAACACATCAAGGTAAAGTGTTTGCACAATGAATGTTATCCGGTTCACTATAGTTTGCTTTTAACAGTGCCTTTAATACTGGCTACTAATTCTGGCTATGATGGGTAGTTGAAAGAGTGAAGGGCAAAGGTTCAACATCCACAGTCATATTACGACAGGTCCTCAGCATAGCTACATTCTGCTCGTGAAAGTCAAACCCACAAAGAGGTGACAGCCTGTTATCAGGTGTTGACATTCCTAACGACCAGATCACAGAGGAACTTGACTGGTGGAGGAATGCAGTGAGTACTATTTGGTCACCATGTCTGCCTACATACAGCCAGACATAAGCAAACACTTGCCATCATTTACACTAGAATTTTAACAGTTTGGAGATTCAAACCCACAGCCTCTCACATGTCATGTGGGTATGTTACTATTATACCAGATATCTACTTGGTAAAGTGTTTTGACTGCATTGAGAAGAAATATTAAGCTACCTACTATTTATCCTAGTGGTGAAGCCACAATAAATATTGAGCAGACTGTGAGTTGTGGTGACATATATAGGTGAGGGTAATAGGTTTGTATAGCCATGTACTCTTGACGACTGCCTTAAATTAAAATGAGGGAACAAATTCACTCATTGAAAAATTATGTTATTACGCATTAAACAAACCTCGACTAGGCATAGGAACTGGGGGGCAGCAGGGGTGGCCGCCCCCAACCATGAAGTTGGAGGGGGTGGGGGGTGGGAGATATCTTCCCCCCAGCGTCTTGCAATAGAACTCAAGTCCAATTTTGAAGTTATGTAAATATTTAGAAATAATAATAATAATAATACCTGGGAGGATGTGGGTAGCAAGCTTCCATCAGGACCCCCATGCCTAGTTCCCACCTCAGCAATTTTCAGACACAAGTGATGTTGAAATTCTTCTTTTACAACTTTTGTCTGTCTTTCTGCCATGGTGAAGTTTTTAAACTGCAATATTTCATCGTAAATCGTCAGTTTGATTTTAGTCTTCCTTAATTCTTGTATTATCTCATCCTCCGATGTAACACGCCAAGTCTATGGTGCACCTACAGCGATGCCGCCATCAGTCTAGTTCATCAGTTAATTCTTATCTGTAGCCCTATCTCCTAACACACATGCCACTATAGGTGGTAATTCATATTTACATCCAGAGTCGAAGTGATGCATCTTCATCTGCCTCGGGGATTTTCTTGTGCTGTCTTTGGGAGAGGCACTGTCAGGACAATAACTGTGGATTCATCTTCATTGCTCATCATTTTTCTTAAAATGTTTTATTGTATTCTAGTTGCAGATGCTCTAACAATTATGGTTGATGTGTGTACAGCTATCTTCACTCTTCTTCCTCTTTCAGCATTGACACAATTATGCCACTGTACATATATAAGCTTCATTTCACAACATGGTGTTGATACAACCACTGACAACTGTGTTAAGTGTTGACAGATCTTCACGTCAGACCAGCTGAGTGCAATGTCACACCAATGCTTGGTGACTGATGAAGCCTTACTAATCTTTTACAGTCTCTGTTAATCGTCTACCAAGAAGTAGCAGGGTCCTGAAGTATGGATCTCTATCAATAAATCTATCAATGTTACACAACACATTTTGTGAAACTTGCAAAGGAAAAACAACAACAAATGTGAATATAACATTTAAATTATATAATTTCAACATACAACTAATATTAATATGAAGAGCCCCAAACATGAAGTACACTTTCTGCACACATAATATACTTCAATCCACAATTCCAACTTGGGGGCTGTATGTACAATAGAAGTTACTGTTGGGGATGGTGGTATCAGATTAAACATTACTGATTGAATATAAGTGCCTCTGTCAAGAAGGAGGTATTACTTTCCATGGCCGTTTGTCTGTTTCTCTGTCAATTTGTTTGTTGGTTTGATCATTCAGACAAAAATCAGAAGTTGGGTCTTCACCTAACTTAGATCCTATTAAATTTTGAGTGTGATCTGGATAACCATCTTGATACAAAAAATTATACGGATTTTCCCATTTACTTATTATGTACCTTAGCGGAGATATGTCCTCTCCTAATGTTATTGTTATATTTAGAAGTAACAGTTGGATGGAGCGGAGATTATCTGCACATAAAAATTCAACTTCAAATAACATCTACGAGCTATATTTGTAAGTGTCCCTGTATGCATGCTGATTAAATTTTATTTATTTATTTTGGGTTTTACTTCATTTCAATCAACACTGTAAGGTCATATCACGACGGGTAGTTGGAAGGGCAGAGGAAACCAGTACTTCAATCAATCAATCAATCAATCAATCAGTTGTCCAGGTGCTTAATCTCCGTATCAACGGATTCTAAGGCACACCATCCAATCCGTAAGGCATAAATCATGAGACATTAGACATGTTCCGAGTCGTTACCAGGGAGGCGGTCCGGTGTTCGGTAGTAAGAAGCTATGGTGGGAATGATTTCTGAAATAGGTAGGTTTTGAGTCGACTTTTGAAACTGGAGAGATTTGGAGCACTGCGTATATCATATGGAAGATCATTCCATAACTTAGGGGCATCATATGAGAAACTATTGTTAAAATGGACCTTTGATTTATGGATGGAAGGACAGTAAGAGGGAACCAGAAGGAACAAATTTTTGGGATTGGAACGTCTTGTATTCACGGCAGATTTGTACAAGGGGAGATATGGTGCAAAATACTTAGGCTGGCCAGTGGTGAGGTACTTATAGACCAAAACTAGGGTTTTGAAGATAATACGTTGTCTAACGGGTAGCCAATGGAGTGTCCTAAGGGTGGATGTAATGTGAGTGTACTTTGAAGCACCAGTGACAAACCGTGCAAGCGCATTTTGAACATATTGGAGCCTTGTAGTATTTCGGGATGACAAACTGCGAAAAAGAGAGTTGCAATAATCCAAACGACTACTGACCAGAGCATTTGCAATCACCACTGATGTATCCACAGAAAGAAACCTCCTGATACGATGAAGGTCCCTGAGGCTGATAAAGCAGGATTTCATAACAGAATTTACGTGATTGGTGAAACAAAACTTTGCATCAAACAGAACACCCAGATTGCGTACAACATCTGCAGGAGAGAGGCAATTACCCAGGATATTGACAGGTAGTGAGTCACTGAGCCATTTGTGTCTGTCTTTGGCACCGAAGACTACGAATTCTGTTTTATCAGGATTTAGCTTGAGTTTGTTTTCAGACATCCAGACCTGAATATCATTCAAACATGATTTAAGACGGTCAAAAGACTTGAGACTATCATCGGGGGATAAGTGAATGAACAACTGAGTGTCGTCCGCATAGAAGTGGTAACGGACTCCGGTATATTTTCTGATGACTTGACCAAGAGGTGTTGTGTAGAGGGAAAACAGAAGGGGACCTAAGACAGAACCTTGGGGGACTCCAAACTTCAATTTGAACAAATTCGAAAGACTAGAACCAATCTTGACTGACTGAAAACGATCCTGGAGATAGGATCTAAACCATTTTAATGCCGATCCAGCAAAACCAAATCTAGACGACAGAATCCATGACTGATTTAAATTCCGAGACTGTTGGAGACAATGTCGACATGAAGATTAAAATCACCACAAATGACAAAGGAGGGGGATAAGGAAGACAAAAAACCCACATATGACAGAAAATCTTCAAAAAATTTTACTACAGATGAGGCAGGGGGCCGGTAAATGACCCCAAGAAACAAGCGACGCCCATCAAGAGTGAGACAGACAGTGTGATTTTCAAAGGAGGAGAACTCAGGGGAATGAATGGTTTTAAAATCAAGAGCAGATTTAATAAAAAAGCCAACACCGCCACCACGTTTGTTTTCTCTATTGGTGTGAACAAGGGAAAAATCTTCAGGCGTTAACTCATTTAAAAATGAGGGTGTGTCTAGAGCTTTAATATGGGTCTCGGTGAGACCAAAAACATCAAAATTTCCAGTTTGGATTTCATCACAGAGAATTGGACCTTTATTCCTAATGGACCGGCAGTTAGCAAACCCAAACTTCAATGGCCCAGGATTTAGAGTGACATCACCCGACAATAGAACCAGAGCAAGCTGCCTGAAAGATGCCTTTTCACAAAAAGTGACTCTATGTGTCCTGACATAAATGAACAAAATGGATTTGGTAGTGGGTCCATCATATTTACGTCCATGCAGGCCGACATCGCACCTAGTCTGAATTCTGTTTTGACTCTTATGGTAATGTACAAAGAGGCCAACAATACAAAGAAGGAGTGTAACAGTCCGCATCATAAGGAATTACAAACCACAGACGAAATGGAAACATGCAAAAATTGACAGCAAAAACATTAAGGACAAAAAAGTACAAACCACAACCAAAAATGACTGAGTAAATCCCGGTAAAGGACAGTAATGCCCGTAATATCCACTAGCAGAATATTGAAAAAATATAAAACACAACCAAACAGCACCGAGTAACTCCCGGTAGTGGGCGATAATACCCGCAATATGAACTAGGACAACTGTTGTGGAGTTAAAAGCATTCAAAACAATATAAAAAGGATAAATAACTAAAGGTATATCATGGAAAGCAGTAATGATAGAAAAAGTACGACTAAAAGCCCAGATTATTTGATATTTTCCATCAATTGTAAATGTTGTTAAAATTACGCGTCCGTTACGGTCCTACCGAACACCGACCAAATACTTTCAGTTCGTCAGTGTTCTGTACTGTAAACTGCCAACCAACAGCAAGCAACCACCAGCTTTCCCACTTGAGGCTATGCCGGGAACCGAACCGTGGCCTCAGAGGTGGGAGGCGAGAGTGTTACCACTCTGCCACCATCGCCCCTCATGCTGATTAAAGATGGCAGGTGAAGGGTTATCAAGTTGTAGTATTTAAATACATTAGCTTATGGGGTCTGATATTGGAAAATGTTTAAACTGGGACCCTCATTAATACATCTAGTAATTCCTTTGATTTTAATGTTAATAGTTTAAATAATAGATAATAGATAGTCATTCCTATGTGACCATGTCAGATATTACATTTCACTTAATATTTTACCAACATAATTATTATGTTTTTGGCTGTAATATCCGCAAACTCTGCAAACAGTTCACTTATAGATCTATTTATAAAATTAACAGGTCCTCAGTGTTTTAGTTGTTAAAAAGTTTAACATCTAATGACAGGCTGGCACTTGGTGTGTGGGTATCACTCCCCGTACATGACAATGCTGAGGACTTTCTCCATATGACCCTGGCTGTTGAACAGGATGTACAGAAATCCAAGTTTGGACCTTGTTAAAATGACAGTGATCCAGTAACCCAAGCATATGGTACCATGGAGCTATCCGAGAAGATAAAATGTCGTCATTTGTAACAAATTATATAGGGCAGATAAAACGGATGACGTCATCATTTCCAGTACTGCAAATTTTGAAACTTTACAAGTTGAGGACCGGGGAGAAATAAACAATCTTCAGGTGGTCCAAGAATTCATGTCAACTTTGAAAATGACACTCCCTTTGAAAGGTAAACTTTTAAGCTATTCACGATTTAACGATTGTAAGTCATATATAGACTAATTAATTTTAGTTTGGAACTAAAAATCCAGCAGAAAAATCAAAGTTTTGAAATGCCTTTTCGTTCAGTTTGAATAGTTAACCAGTTTGCAAGGTACGGACCTGTTACATTGGATGCAAAATATGGGCTATATATATTGGGGAAGGTGATAGTTTGTTCTTCATTAGTGATCTTAATGTCAAACTGAATTCAGTTGTAGAAATGACATGCAATGAAAGTTATAACAATTGTCATTTCACACTGATGTTAAAGTGTACACAATAATTATTTTACATCAATGGATAATGTATGACGTGAAAACAGTGTTAAGTACCCTGTCAAAAATAACAAATGGTCCACCCCTAAACCAAAGGGGGGTTTCCAGGTTTATTGATTTTTCTCTTCTCCACAAATGGCGTTTCCCGAAGTACTGTTTTTGCCCTGCAGTACTTGTATCTTTAAAAGAACATGAAAAGTGATACGTATACTGAGCACTGGTAGATTCTACTAGTACGTATTGCAGTACCTTTATTAACCTTAATGGTTGACGGCAGCTAAGACCTTTCTAACATAGACCTTCACGAAGTCCTATTGTCTTTTGAGGAATATATGGGTACAGTATGACTTTTGGGGAAACGGCCAGCCCTGACAAAAGTTTGCATTTTCAGAGATTATCTCCCTTTACTCCAGAATGCTGGAGGTATACTAAACTCCTGTAAGTTTCCAATTTAATTTTAATTATTTAAGTCTATGATTGATAGCAATACAACGATATGGAGCAAGTGTATTTCAAACCACCATTATTCCCAAATTTCAGTTTATTTATGGGTTCATGTTTTGTCTTATATTATGCGTTTCTTTGCTTAATAACTCGGAAAGATATGGGTGGATTTTGGTTACCAAGTCGGGATCACATTCTGGATACAAAAGGAAATCCCACACTTTTGAAAATGCACTGGTGGTGGAGGTCTGTGGTCCATGACTGCTTTCTTCTGGGAGCCTGTTGTGGGCCACGGTGGCAGCTAGAGTGGTAACACTCGCCTCCCTTCTCTGAGATTGGGGTTCGGTTCCCGGCCCAACCTCAAGTGGCTGAGCTGGTAGTTGCTTGCCATTGTTCGGCAGTTTAAAGTACGGAACCTTGATCAACCGTATGTGCTGATTTTTTTCTCCCCATAAAACTACCCTTTGTGGTCGTAACACTTATGCAGTGTTGAAAGTGACATAAATGCGGTGTTTCCACTGGAACCGACAGGCCGATAACTATATATTTTTGAAGGGTCAGGACCAATGTTTACATGGTCGGTTTCAAGTTCCTGGGCCAACAAACACTAACAGACAAGCCGGGAACTGTAACCGACAGACCGGAAATAGATTTGCTTCTTAGTGCCTGTCAGCCGAGTCGGTAGACAATCTGCGTATATTTGGGTTTGACTTGGTTTGCAGCTTTTCTTTTGGTATTTTTTTAGAAATTAGCTTAAGTACTTGAGCTAGGCTGGTTTGGTTAGGAGTGAAATCTATTCTGTGAGGTGTCACTTTTATTTTAAGTTTTTGTTTTTTAAAACAAGCAGTACAGTTGATTGATTGATTAATCATCATGCCAAGGGGCAGAAGGAGAAAGATTGAAGTACCAACTGGAGACACTCAACCACAGTTTGAGTTAGGAGACACAGCTGAGGATATAGAGAGGAGGAGGAGGGATACAGGAGAGGAAGGAGAGAGAGAGGATTGAACAGGAGGAGAGGGACAGAGAGAGAAGGTAGAGAGAGAGCCCGGAAAAAGGAGAGAAGAGAGTGTGAACTGATATGGATACTGATGTAGAATCAACTCAATACAGACAGAAGAAGGGCCAGATGAAGTCCATTTTCCTGAGTGATTCAGATGAAGAAGCCATGGTGGAGTTTGTTAAACAGCATGAGGAACTTTATGACAAGACCAACGACAGTTTCAAAGACAAGCAGAAGAAACAAGGACTTTTGGAGCAGCTAGCACCTACCAGAAGCTTGCCTGTAAAGACAGTGAAGAAGTGGTTTGACTCACAACATACCAGATATGGCAAGCTCACTCAGACGAAGTCAGGACAAGCAGCTGAGAAGGCTACAAAACATCAGACTTGGCTGAAGGACAGTTTCAGTTTTGTATGAGGTTACATCAGAAGGAAGGGAATTTCCAAGTCCTCTGCATTCAAGTCACCTCAGAGGCCCTCTGCAGCTGCAGTTCCAGATACATCCAGTGACACAGAATCTGAGATGGAAATCAGTATTGCATTAGATGTTACTCATCAGCCTTCGAGCACCAGTCCCAAGCGACGACAGCCTCCAGTTGCGACTGCCAATACGTTTGTAGATCCAGTCTTAGATCAGTTTCAGCAGATGAGGTCGATGATTTCCACATATCTGGGTGAACGTCATGACCCCACTTCAAGTCCTCGACAGTTGTTCTGCAACTATCTCCACTCCAATATTGAACATCTTTGAGAAAGAAAGTTTTTAAACTTCAGGAAGGAGACAGTGAAGCTTCTCAGTGAAATACAGTACAAGGCCAAAGAATGCAAGAGACAGGCCACCACAAGTAAAGAGGTCACCACATATCAACTTCCAGAAGCATCAGTCCACAGCAGGACAGGAATACATACTCACTATTCCGGAAACTCAAACAGTCTCCATTCCAGTTGTGCAGCATCAACAGACTAGCACAGGACAGCCTGTTACAGTGATTACGAAATTACAGCAACCATCGGGGCCTCCATCATCGTCAACACAGCCTGCTACTTCTTACATTGTTATGGATGCACAGCCTGGGACATCCAGACAGATGATTTTCAACCCACCTTCAGTTGCACCTTCACAACAGGAGGAAAGTCAATGCAAAACTTTTGGATTATTCAGTCCCTTTGGAGCCATTCCAAGTGTGCTTCGGTATCAGCAGATCGACACACCACAGCCATTTTCACCCTCTCAACTTCAACCAGCACCGTCACCAGTGTCATCTTCCACTCATCATGAACAGTCAAGACCTCCCACCCAGCACAGTCAGAGTCAGCCCAAATTAGTGGATTAACCCGAACAAGTCGTACTAAACCCGGCCGTTTTCAGGGCCACCCGAATCTTCCAAAAACAACAGCTGCCACTTTGCCCAAAAACCAAAAGCTCACCGTCCAACACTTACACTTCCCCACGGTACAAAAAAAAATTGTGTGAATGAACGTGTGAATGTGAAACAAATATAAATACACTTCCAACACAAAGCAAGCTAGAAAAATAAAAAAAAATCCATTAAAGAAATAATCCCCTAAGATATCAAAGTAAACCACCACCACCAGCCAAACAAAACAAAATTTAAAAAAAATACCCCCACCCCCAAAAAGGAAAGATGTGGACTCAAACCCACAATCCCCCCAAAAGAAAGATATGGACTCAAATCCATAGCCCCCTCCCCCCAAAAAATGTGAATTCAAACCCACCTCCCCCAAACAGACTCGTGTCGCTGTCTCCCTAAACCCAACCTTAAATAAAAAACCACATCCACACTGAACGACCAACAAACATGAGGCCTAACAAAATATTCAAAAATGTGAGTGGCAATGGATTGATAAACTGAAAAAAAAAAAATTTATATGGGACGGCAAAGCTTGTATTATTATTTTTTGGCCAATTTCCTAGCATTTTTTTTAGTTCTTGTAAATACTTGGCAGGAAACAGTTCCTGGTATTTATTTAAAAACGTTTATTAATACCACTTTGGAAATTATTTTTTCAGGGAATAAAGCCAGGTCATGTTGGGGTTGGATGTCTACTTTGTAAAGTGAGGACCTGGGTTTGAATGTGTGATATAATTTACTTTTTTCAACTGAGTGTGGGATGGAATGGTGTTTGTGATGGGGAATATTTCTGGTGAAATTGAATTTGAAATAAATTGTTGTAGTTAACTTGGTTATTTTTTGGTAGGCAACACTTTGCAAAATAAAAGTTCTTGGATAATTTGGGAAGTCCTGACAGCATCTTCTCCCCCTCAGTCTTCTGCCCTCAGTCTTCTTAAACTCTCTCCACTTGCCCAGCCAGCACCCCAACATGATTGAAGTAGTCTTTCAGTAGGTCTCGATGTTTGGCCTCCCTCGATGGGTTTCTGAAGTCTTTTTGATGTCTCTGTTCCACGTGGTCCCCCTATGGTGTTTGTATGTTGTCAGCTGGAGTGGATGGTCTGTCTGCTCCCCCCTGATGGCTTCTCAACATGCTATGTAGAACCACACATGTTAACACAATATCTGTCACAGCTTTTGGCCTCTGCTCCATGGTGGTCAACAGCACCCTGAATCTCTTGACAAATGAGTTCTCAACCACCCTCCCCTCCCTGGATCCTGTAGTTAGCTATTCTCTCTTCTCTGGTCAGTTAACGCCTACTGTAAGGCTTGACCAGCCAAGGCATCAGGGCCAAGGCATAGTCCCCCAGCAGGAAGTAATATAGATCTGGCCCCCCAGGTCTAAGTGGTTCAGGCAGTGGTAGTCCCAAGGTTCCATTTTCAATTCTTCTTTTCAGGTTGCTGCAGTTGAAAATCTGTGCATCAGATGATGACCCACTGGCCCCCACGTTGATGCACAGGAACTTGTAATCTGCATCGACTAAAACCAAAAGTACCAGGGAGAAGTAGCCCTGGTAGTTGAAATATTCACTGCCTGACTTCTTGGGCTTCTTGATAGCAATGTGTTTTCCACCTAATGCACCAACTGCATGGGGGACATTCCATCTGTTTCTAAATGTTTCTTCAATTTTCTTCCAGTCTTCATTATCAGTGGGGCACACCAGATATTCTTGTAGAAATTCTTTTAAAATGGCTTTGCAGACCTTTGGGACAAATTTGCAGATGGTTGATCTTCCAACCCTCCAGTGGTATTGCAGTGAGGTGTAACTTTCCCCTGTCGATAAGTGTCTCAAAGTAACTGCCAGTTTCACCCCGACTTCCAGTGGGTGCCTGAGGCGGGGGCTGATTATTTCTTCAATCAAATAAAAAAATGCTGGCTCCATCCTGGTGAAACTTCTGTAGCCTGGTATGTCACTAGTAATCAGCTCATTGAAAAGTGTTCTGTAGCAACCTGTCTCCTCTCTCTGACGTATCCAGGGCAGGATCCATGGGTTCTGTGGCTTTCTTCTCCTTCTGGGTGATAGGGTGATGGTGATACTGGCTAGGTAGGTGCTGGGTTTAGCTGTCTTCTGTGTGTTGTAATCACAAGATATAAAAATAAATTCAAAAACAGAAGGATGTTCCAGTGATCTATCAGTTGCTCTTGATGTGTTCCTGTCATCGTTGAAGTGCGAAGTGAATGGCACATACACAGGGGAGGGGGTTTATATAGTTTGATATGTATCCCGATTCTGGATCCTGACTATAGATACTGACCCACAAAAACAATCAGTCTGTCGGGAAGGGTCAGAAACATGTTCCCGGCTTGTCTGTTTGTCTTTACGGCTTGTCTGTTTGTGATCCGGCTTGTCTGTTAGGGGTTTAGGGCTTGTCGTAGAAGTTCTACGACTGGCTGTGCAAAAAAAGTTCCCGACCCTACAGCTTGTCGGGATGGCTATTACGACCTGTCTGTAACTATACTGTCCTGTTGTGGATTTAATAACAGACTTACCATTTTTGCGCCATTTTTTCTACGACCCTATGACTTTTGCAACCAACTCTAGAGTTGTAGGGTCGGTTCCAGTGGAAACACTGCATAAAGCCCATATAAATAAACAAATTTTCCTCGGTGAATTATCACTGCCTTGCTATTGATTATCGTCAGGTATCAAACATTGCGAGCAGAATTTAAATGGACATTCCTTGGTAAACAGTGTCTCCATGTTGTTGTAACAAGTCTTTGCTCAGCTTGTAGCTTTTGAGATGCTTCATTAAACTGCTTGTAGAAATGTGTTACAACTAAATACTGGAAAAAACAGTTTTATCCGCACTGTGATGTATGGCTGTTTCTATGTATAACTTTAATCTTTTGACTGTAAAGTCATATCCTGTTTCAGGCTCAGAGTACATGTTATAGTAGTAAATAGGGCATAACTATTTTCAAACTGAGAGAATTGCACACCAAAACGAAGTGAAATATGGGAAAATGACAGAAAATATTAACTTTGCATCTTTAGGTGGTGATAATTGGTAGCCATGCAGTATTAAATTAGTAGTTTGATTCCGCCAAGAAACAACATTGGCTGATTTGCAATGTACTAGTATTCCACTTTTTTCATACTTTTTTAAAATTTATTTATTTATTTGGGATTTTATGTCGCTTTCGACATTGTACAGGTCATATCACAATGGGTAGTTGGAAGGGCAGAGGAACCCAGTACATACAGTTTGTTGGGGTTCTTTACTGTAAACTGCCAACCAACAGCAAGCAACTATCAACTTTCCCAGTTGAGGCAGTGCCGGGAATCAAACCCCGGCCTGAAAGGTGGGAGGCGAGAGTGTTACCACTCTGCCCCATTGCCCCTTTATTTTTTTAAAGCCACCCATGACATTTCTTAAAACTAATTTATTAAAACTGATTTTTTAAAACATCATACTCTATGTTACAGATACAAGCCATGTCCACATCCAATGCCAAAATACATGAGATAGGCGACTGATAAAAATTGTCTATAGAATACACTTGAATGTAGGAAGTTTTATCCTGAGATGCAGGTAATATGAGTTGTAACATACAAAATGACAAAAAGGATTAAAATGTGAAGTAACTCTGTTGATAGAATTTTATGAACCCCAAATATTTACCACAGCATGGGCGTTCTCTGGCAGATGGCCAGTAGACAGGACAGGTTTCCCCAAATATTATACATACCAGATATAGCAAAGATCACCCAAATTTGAGTGTATACTGCTTCTCAGTAAATACCCCAACTTGACACAAACCTGGAGACAGAACGTTCTATAACAGATGTTTATCATTGACAACAGTCATGGGTTTCTGGGGATTTATCAATACTGCCTTGCTATCAATTATCTCCACCAATAAATAAAACGTTAAATATTTTGTTTTCAGTAATGGCCACATATTTTGAAACCTTTTTGTAATTGTTCCATTCACTTTGGAAATAGATTTACCTAATTTGCTTGACCCGATTATCTGTCCTGTCACCAATTGCTATTGATATTCCGATGGACACAATGGCGAGGGACAGAGCTCACATGTACTTGTTTTCTGTGTAAAGTCTGAACTGCAGGAAATTATTGCATTTACTTTTATAGGTCCCTTTTATGTCATTATAGCTGTATCTAGTTTACGGCACATACTGCCACACTAAACTGGTTTTACAAGCCAGGAATTTCATTGGTAGACAACTGTGCAATATTGGAAGGTTTGTTAACATTTACAAATAGGTTGAAATATATACTTGCTAGTTGGATTGGTATTAAATATTAGTGAACGCCACATATACATAGCTCAAAGAATGCAAATAACACGTATACTTGTGACACTATTTGTAGGAATTTACAAAGAAAACAAATACACGTGAGCTCTACTGCTCAGCCAGTGAATTTCGTCACCCCAGTGAAGTTCGTCACTCGTATTTTATGACACGAAAAAAGGTTTCCTGCAAACAATTATACCTTGCTCTCCAAGGCATGTATTTCACTCTTTAAGATGTGGATATTCCTAGTCCTTGAATGCTTTTATAGCAGGTGACAAACTTCACTGGTGTGACAAAATTCACTGGCCGACCAGTACAGTAGACTTGGGATGTACTTTTGGTCAAGTTATGTCTATTTGAATTTTGTCTGTTGATAATGAGTACCCAGCGATAATTGGTAGCAAGACAGTAGGGTTCGTCTAACCCGAGTCAATTCTTGTTTACGTACTAGTAGATATGCTCCTGGTTATGGTTTTTTTTTCTTTTCTTTGAGGGGGAAGAGCATGTGACGAACTCCAATATATTACCAGTGGTGCTATGATGCTTTACTGCTTAGCTTCTCAGTTGTGATTTTCGTCACCAGGTGAAGTTCGTCACTTGCATTCTGTGGCAGTATTAAAACCCTTTTCTCTAGTTTATTTCATTGTAGATTTCCATACAGCACATTTCCTTTTAAAGTATATGTTTGATTTATTTAAATGCAAGTATTGTTTGATCTTGATGGTTTTAGGAGCAGGTGATGAATTTCACTGGGTGACTAAATTTACTGGCTGAGAAATAGAAAATACTTATTGAAATAACAGTATAGGATTTCTTTAACACCATAAATTACATGATGGTGATATTACAAAGGATTTTAATTGTGAACTCACCCTGATTATTTCACATCCTTGTGGAAATTCAGTGTTTAAGTCACATTTCCAAAAGTTTTTTTTTTCCATAATCCAACATGGTTTCCGAAAATTAAATTCAACCCAGAGTTCTTCTTGTCACGTGGTTTGAGAAGTGAAAGTCACCCCACTCCCCACAGTTCATTACATAATGTGTTATTTTTATCAAACGGAATAGTGGGCCAAGCAAGGTGTTTCCACTGAGAAGTTTACACAATACAGTTATGAAAGACCTTAAAACCCCGCTTGCTGGCCAATTTGTTACATACACCATTGATTTTAAAAACTAAAGGGACTGTTCCACTCATCCAATATCAAAGTTTGGGGTTTTCATATTCCATTCAACAGCCAGGGTTATAGGTCCTCAACATTGCCAATTGTGGGAGTGAAATGAAAACACGGAAGTGACAGCCTGTGATTAGATAACAATCTTCCTAGCCCACTAGGCCACTAAATAACAATGGCCACAAATTATTAAAATTGAACCATATATAACGAAACTATGATAATTTTAAAGAAATATTTATCACACTGTCTACCTAAATTTATTTCATGCAAAACTAAAAATATTTGTACACATCTATCAGCTGTTGCTGGATACCCGTGCAAATGGAGAAGCCTCTTTATTCTACCAAATGTATGTTGAAAATATTACAAAACCCCCTAGCCGTGACCTGTGACTGTTTATTTATCAATTTGTGTCTCTAAACTTCTTTCCCTGTCTGAAATTATTCATATAAAGCAAGGTTGGTGGCTTTCTCAAGTCAATTGAATCTAACGATGTTTGCATGGAAAGCTTTAATTAATAAAAGGAATTGAAGCTAGGGATGTTTGTGTAGGAGTTATGTAATAAAGCATTTTTGCCACCGTTGTAGCAATGGACAAATCCAAATTAGGTGTTTTTTGCAGTGATAGTTCTGTCATGAAGGTGATATTAATGTGGTGTGCTGAACCTTGCTTATATTCCAAGCATAGGGAATACAAAAATGGAATTCACTCCCCGGGCCCCTCCCCAAAGCAAGAAAAGAATGGAATTATGACATGTGTTAACACATATAATGTTTAGATATATACATAATAATTTTAATTTGTAAATATTTTAAAATAAAATCCGAGACAAAGTTCAAAAGCCAGGTCAACACAGTACCTAAGTCCAGTAACACAAGGCTGGCTGAATAACACACAGGAAATAAAATCAAATTGAAGGTCAACCAAGGTCAACAAGGCCAAGCCAAAATATCATTAGGGGCCCAGAGAATAGATTGAAACTGAAGATGAAATGCAAGTTACAGGGTCTACAAGTCAATTTAGTTATTAGTGCTATTACACCGCTTTGGGGGCTTGGTGGTGTTAAGGTTAGAGTTCTTGCCTCAAACCTCTGAGTCCACCGGTTCGAATCTCGGGCCAGGCGATTTATGTTGGAAAGTTGGTAGTTACTTGCCAATGCCCGGTGGTTTACAGTGCAGTATGCACAGGTTTCCTCCACATGTAAACTACCCATCGCAATATGACCCTGGCTGTTGAACGCAATGTAAACCAACAAATAAATAAATATTACACTGCTTTCAACACTGTACAGGTGATATCACGATGGATAATTTTGTGGACAGAGAAAAACCACTACATACAGGTAAATGTCTGTACTATAGACCGCCGGCCAATTTATAAGCAACTACCAAGTCTCCCCACATAAGGTCCGTAGTTGAACTGCAGATCTCAGACGTGGGAGGCGAATGTGTTACCATTGCCTACAAGCCAAATGTCAATAAGAATTACAGTTCCCTAGCCAAGGTCTTAAACAGTTCTGAATAAACTGTTGAGGAACAAATAAGTCCAAGCCAAAATATGCCTTATATATGTTTAGATGTGAGATGGATAACCAATGGTTGATGTATATCACCTGCTTTAATTGTTCTTGCATTTCTCCTGGACATCTTTGATACTAAACTCCACCAAGAAAGCACTTTTTCATGACAGTTTGTCGCCTGTCTGTTGGTTAGTAGGATAATACAATACTAGTGGTGGGGTTTTCTTCCTGAAAATAAAGGGAAATTGGACAATGGTCTTGGTTAAACTAAAATCCCATTAGATATTAAGAGTGACCTAGATCACCGTCTGGATACAAAAAGTAATTCTGATTTTCCCATTTACTTATTATTAACTGCCTTGAAGGAAGACCTGGGGGCCATGGTGGCAAAGTGGTAACACTCTGGCCTCCCACCTCTGAGGCCAGGGTTTGGTTCCCAGCACCGCATCATGTGGGAAAGCTGGTGGTTGCTTGCAATTGGTCGGCAGTTTACAGTACAGACCCTAATGAACTGTATGTACTGGTTTCCTCTGCCCTTCCAACTACCCGTTGTGATATGACCTGTACAGTGTTGAAAGCAACGTAAAACCCCAAATAAACAAATGAAGGAAGATCTCTCTGAGAGCTCTGATTGTTGAGGAAAGGCAGCTTATATTTGACTTATTACCTCCTCTGACTTTATCCATTTACAGTAAGAAATCTGAAATTCGCCACATATCTGCAATTCGCCACATGTGGAAATAGTAATAAAATAAATGAATTGAGGTGAGATTTGTTGAAAGTACAGTAAATTAAGGCTTTTGGGACTGAAAAATGCCAATTTTCAGACAAAACATCATTTTCTTCATAAAATTAACTAAGGTTTTAGAGGTGGCGAATTTTAGATTCCTGGCGAATTTTAGATTTCTTACTCTAACTGTAGGTGCAACTTCGCCAAGTGGTTAAAAAGTTTGGCATCTAATCACAGGCTGTCACCTCCTTGTGGGTTTGACTGCTACAAGTGACAATACTGAGTACCTGTCCCAATATGACTCTGGCTGTTAAAAGGGACGTAAAACCCCTACTTTGACTCCACATAAGGTCCGGGGTAAAAACCACCGACCTCAGAGGTGGGAGGACAGTGTGTTATGACTGCCCCACTGTGGCCCCTTATCAGCACTTACAGACATCATATCAACATTTACAGGTATCAGTGAATATTAAAAACTTTAATTTTAAACTTGAGGTCTCTCCACCATTCCTGCACAGATTTTACTGTGATCACAATCATGAAATTATGTCAGAGACAACACATATTGTATCTGGCTTAATGTTCGTTGTGTGATCGTGACAGACATTGTCACAATGCTAAATGCTGGCCTGTTTCATCAAGATTGTACTGGTACAAGTAGAATCTACTAAGTTTCCAACAAAGCTGACCGATTCTCTTCTCTCTAAGTACTTATCATGCATAATGATTCACAAATTAACAGACAAAATTCGTCAAAGATTTATGACTTTCTGGGTTGTTGATGGGACTCAAAGGTACACTTGAAAGATATGGATAACAACACCCTGTATTAATTCTTTTTGAAAAATCACTGCCACAATTAAAGTGCTTTTTCTGCAAATTACGTCATTGGTGGTAATTTCGATTCCTTACAGTTTCTGCCCTATTGGCGAAGTACCAATTTAAATGTATTTCAGATATGGAACTTACTCACCAAAATCTTCCGGAAAAAAGATAACTGAACAAGCTGTGTTATAAAAATGCTTAATTCCCAATTTCCAAAATTACAATTTCATAAAACATAGAAAGGGATAGTCTCACAAGTTAGATGTTCAATTTAACAGTTCTACAGAAAAAAATGAGCATTGCACAATATTTAATCATCAGATAAAATATTTACAATGGTGTTCCACAAGATAAAGGTCGAAGTAGGGTTTTACGTCCCATTCAACAGTCAGGGTCATATTGGGAGAGGGCCTCAGCATTTGTCACTTGTGGGGGACCAACCCCAACATAGGTGGCGGGCCTGTGGTTAGATACCAAACAACTAGGACAATAACAACCCTTTATCAGGCTAATGTTCACAAACTCACAGCTCACAAACACGAAATAAACAGGAATGCAAGGAAACTGACAAAAACAAGATTCCCCATTAATTTCAATTGGGAGATTTCTGTAGCATGGGTACGTACCTTACATGAGCAAAATTTTGGTCGGGGAAAAAGGTCTGGATTTTTCTCCAGAAATAGTAAGTTCAGGCAGCCACAGACTGATGCAATATAACAGGGTTGGGTGTTTGTGGCTTGCTTACAGAGAATCGGCCAAAAGCAATATTTCCCATTGATTTTAGTTGGGGGATTTCCAGATGCATGTACTGATGACCTGATGTCACAGACGACCAATCCGGCCACAGCGGCGGACACGGATTTTTTTGAACAGGTGGGGAGGGGGTGACCCCACGATCTTATACAATATAACAGGGTATGGGTTAAATGGTTTATTTTTTGAGATACAGACAAAAACAAGATTCCCCATTAATTTCAATTGGGAGATTTCTGTAGCATGGGTACATACCTCACACGAGCAAAATTTTGGTTGGGGAAAAAGGTCTGGATTTTTCTCCAGAAATATTAAGTTCAGGCAGCCACAGACTGATGCAATATAACAGGGTTGGGTATTTGTGGCTTGCTTACAGAGAATCAGCCAAAAGCAATATTTCCCATTGATTTTAGTTGGGGGATTTCCAGATGCATGTATAGCTACCTGATGTCACCGACAACCAATCCGGCCACAGCGGCGGACACAGATTTTTTTGAACAGGTGGGGAGGGGGTGACCCCACGATCTTATACAATATAACAGGGTATGGGTTAAATGGTTTATTTTTTGAGATACAGACAAAAACAAGATTCCCCATTAATTTCAATTGGGAGATTTCTGTAGCATGGGTACGTACTTCACACGAGCCAAATTTTGGTCGGGGAAAAAGGTCTGGATTTTTCTCCAGAAATAGTAAGTTCAGGCAGCCACAGACTGATGCAATATAACAGGGTTGGGTGTTTGTGGCTTGCTTACAGAGAATCGGCCAAAAGCAATATTTCCCATTGATTTTAGTTGGGGGATTTCCAGATGCATGTATAGCTACCTGATGTCACCGACGACCAATCCGGCCACAGCGGCGGACACGGATTTTTTTGAACAGGTGGGGAGGGGGTGACCCCACGATCTTATACAATATAACAGGGTATGGGTAAAGTGGTTTATTTTTTGAGATACAGACAAAAACAAGATTCCCCATTAATTTCAATTGGGAGATTTCTGTAGCATGGGTACGTACCTCACACGAGCAAAATTTTGGTCCGGGAAAAAGGTATGGATTTTTCTCCAGAAATAGTCGGTTCAGGCAGCCACAGACTCATGCAATATAACAGGGTTTGGTGTTTTTTTTTTGGTTGCTTACAGAGAATCGGCCAAAAGCAATATTTCCCATTGATTTTAGTTGGGGGATTTCCAGATGCATGTATAGCTACCTGATGTCACCGACGACCAATCCGGCCACAGCGGCGGACACGGATTTTTTTGAACAGGTGGGGAGGGGGTGACCCCACGATCTTATACAATATAACAGGGTATGGGTTAAATGGTTTATTTTTTGAGATACAGACAAAAACAAGATTCCCCATTAATTTCATTTGGGAGATTTCTGTAGCATGGGTACGTACCTTACACGAGCAAAATTTTGTTCAGGGAAAAAGGTCTGGATTTTTCTCCAGAAATAGTAGGTTCAGGCAGCCACAGACTCATGCAATATAACATGGTTGGGTGTTTGTGGCTTGCTTACAGAGAATCGGCCAAAAGCAATATTTCCCATTGATTTTAGTTGGGGGATTTCCAGATGCATGTATAGCTACCTGATGTCACCGACGTCCAATCCGGCCACAGCGGCGGACAGGGTTTTTTTTTAACAGGTCGGGAGGGGGTGACCCCATGATCTTATACAATATAACAGGGTATGGGTTAAATGGTTTATTTTTTGAGATACAGACAAAAACAAGATTCCCCATTAATTTCATTTGGGAGATTTCTGTAGCATGGGTACGTACCTTACACGAGCAAAATTTTGTTCAGGGAAAAAGGTCTGGATTTTTCTCCAGAAATAGTAGGTTCAGGCAGCCACAGACTCATGCAATATAACATGGTTGGGTGTTTGTGGCTTGCTTACAGAGAATCGGCCAAAAGCAATATTTCCCATTGATTTTAGTTGGGGGATTTCCAGATGCATGTATAGCTACCTGATGTCACCGACGACCAATCCGGCCACAGCGGCGGACACAGATTTTTTTGAACAGGTGGGGAGGGGGTGACCCCACGATCTTATACAATATAACAGGGTATGGGTTAAATGGTTTATTTTTTGAGATACAGACAAAAACAAGATTCCCCATTAATTTCAATTGGGAGATTTCTGTAGCATGGGTACGTACCTTACACGAGCAAAATTTTGGTCGGGGAAAAAGGTCTGGATTTTTCTCCAGAAATAGTAAGTTCAGGCAGCCACAGACTGATGCAATATAAAAGGGTTGGGTGTTTGTGGCTTGCTTACAGAGAATCGGCAAAATGCAATATTTCCCATTGATTTTAGTTGGGGGATTTCCAGATGCATGTATAGCTACCTGATGTCACCGACGACCAATCTGGCCGCAGCGGCGGACACGGATTTTTTTGAACAGGTGGGGAGGGGGTGACCCCACGATCTTATACAATATAACAGGGTATGGGTTAAATGGTTTATTTTTGAGATACAGACAAAAACAAGATTCCCCATTAATTTCAATTGGGAGATTTCTGTAGCATGGGTACGTACCTTACACGAGCAAAATTTTGGTTGGGGAAAAAGGTCTGGATTTTTCTCCAGAAATAGTAAGTTCAGGCAGCCACAGACTGATGCAATATAAAAGGGTTGGGTGTTTGTGGCTTGCTTACAGAGAATCGGCCAAAAAGCAATATTTCCCATTGATTTTAGTTGGGGGATTTCCAGATGCATGTATAGCTACCTCATGTCACCGACGACCAATCCGGCTGCAGCGGCCGACACGGATTTTTTTGAACAGGTGGGGAGGGGGTGACCCCACGATCTTATACAATATAACAGGGTATGGGTTAAATGGTTTATTTTTTGAGATACAGACAAAAACAAGATTCCCCATTAATTTCAATTGGGAGATTTCTGTAGCATGGGTACATACCTTACACGAGCAAAATTTTGGTCGGGGAAAAAGGTCTGGATTTTTCTCCAGAAATAGTAAGTTCAGGCAGCCACAGACTGATGCAATATAAAAGGGTTGGGTGTTTGTGGCTTGCTTACAGAGAATCGGCCAAATGCAATATTTCCCATTGATTTTAGTTGGGGGATTTCCAGATGCATGTATAGCTACCTGATGTCACCGACGACCAATCTGGCCGCAGCGGCGGACACGGATTTTTTTGAACAGGTGGGGAGGGGGTGACCCCACGATCTTATACAATATAACAGGGTATGGGTTAAATGGTTTATTTTTGAGATACAGACAAAAACAAGATTCCCCATTAATTTCAATTGGGAGATTTCTGTAGCATGGGTACGTACCTTACACGAGCAAAATTTTGGTCGGGGAAAAATGTCTGGATTTTTCTCCAGAAATAGTAAGCTCAGGCAGCCACAAACTGATGCAATATAACAGGGTTGGGTGTTTGTGGCTTGGTTACAGAGAATCGGCCAAAAAGCAATATTTCCCATTGATTTTAGTTGGGGGATTTCCAGATGCATGTATAGCTACCTGATGTCACCGATGACCAATCCGGCCGCAGCGGCCGACACGGATTTTTTTGAACAGGTGGGGAGGGGGTGACCCCACGATCTTATACAATATAACAGGGTATGGGTTAAATGGTTTATTTTTTGAGATACAGACAAAAACAAGATTCCCCATTAATTTCAATTGGGAGATTTCTGTAGCATGGGTACGTACCTTACACGAGTAAAATTTTGGTCGGGGAAAAAGGTCTGGATTTTTCTCCAGAAATAGTAAGTTCAGGCAGCCACAGACTGATGCAATATAAAAGGGTTGGGTGTTTGTGGCTTGCTTACAGAGAATCGGCAAAATGCAATATTTCCCATTGATTTTAGTTGGGGGATTTCCAGATGCATGTATAGCTACCTGATGTCACCGACGACCAATCTGGCCGCAGCGGCGGACACGGATTTTTTTGAACAGGTGGGGAGGGGGTGACCCCACGATCTTATACAATATAACAGGGTATGGGTTAAATGGTTTATTTTTGAGATACAGACAAAAACAAGATTCCCCATTAATTTCAATTGGGAGATTTCTGTAGCATGGGTACGTACCTTACACGAGCAAAATTTTGGTCGGGGAAAAAGGTCTGGATTTTTCTCCAGAAATAGTAAGTTCAGGCAGCCACAGACTGATGCAATATAAAAGGGTTGGGTGTTTGTGGCTTGCTTACAGAGAATCGGCCAAATGCAATATTTCCCATTGATTTTAGTTGGGGGATTTCCAGATGCATGTATAGCTACCTGATGTCACCGACGACCAATCTGGCCGCAGCGGCGGACACAGATTTTTTTGAACAGGTGGGGAGGGGGTGACCCCACGATCTTATACAATATAACAGGGTATGGGTTAAATGGTTTATTTTTGAGATACAGACAAAAACAAGATTCCCCATTAATTTCAATTGGGAGATTTCTGTAGCATGGGTACGTACCTTACACGAGCAAAATTTTGGTCGGGGAAAAAGGTCTGGATTTTTCTCCAGAAATAGTAAGTTCAGGCAGCCACAGACTGATGCAATATAAAAGGGTTGGGTGTTTGTGGCTTGCTTACAGAGAATCGGCCAAATGCAATATTTCCCATTGATTTTAGTTGGGGGATTTCCAGATGCATGTATAGCTACCTGATGTCACCGACGACCAATCTGGCCGCAGCGGCGGACACAGATTTTTTTGAACAGGTGGGGAGGGGGTGACCCCACGATCTTATACAATATAACAGGGTATGGGTTAAATGGTTTATTTTTGAGATACAGACAAAAACAAGATTCCCCATTAATTTCAATTGGGAGATTTCTGTAGCATGGGTACGTACCTTACACGAGTAAAATTTTGGTCGGGGAAAAAGGTCTGGATTTTTCTCCAGAAATAGTAAGTTCAGGCAGCCACAGACTGATGCAATATAAAAGGGTTGGGTGTTTGTGGCTTGCTTACAGAGAATCGGCCAAAAAGCAATATTTCCCATTGATTTTAGTTGGGGGATTTCCAGATGCATGTATAGCTACCTGATGTCACCGACGACCAATCCGGCTGCAGCGGCCGACACGGATTTTTTTGAACAGGTGGGGAGGGGGTGACCCCACGATCTTATACAATATAACAGGGTATGGGTTAAATGGTTTATTTTTTGAGATACAGACAAAAACAAGATTCCCCATTAATTTCAATTGGGAGATTTCTGTAGCATGGGTACATACCTTACACGAGCAAAATTTTGGTCGGGGAAAAAGGTCTGGATTTTTCTCCAGAAATAGTAAGTTCAGGCAGCCACAGACTGATGCAATATAAAAGGGTTGGGTGTTTGTGGCTTGCTTACAGAGAATCGGCCAAATGCAATATTTCCCATTGATTTTAGTTGGGGGATTTCCAGATGCATGTATAGCTACCTGATGTCACCGACGACCAATCTGGCCGCAGCGGCGGACACGGATTTTTTTGAACAGGTGGGGAGGGGGTGACCCCACGATCTTATACAATATAACAGGGTATGGGTTAAATGGTTTATTTTTGAGATACAGACAAAAACAAGATTCCCCATTAATTTCAATTGGGAGATTTCTGTAGCATGGGTACGTACCTTACACGAGCAAAATTTTGGTCGGGGAAAAAGGTCTGGATTTTTCTCCAGAAATAGTAAGCTCAGGCAGCCACAAACTGATGCAATATAACAGGGTTGGGTGTTTGTGGCTTGGTTACAGAGAATCGGCCAAAAAGCAATATTTCCCATTGATTTTAGTTGGGGGATTTCCAGATGCATGTATAGCTACCTGATGTCACCGACGACCAATCCGGCCACAGCGGCGGACACGGATTTTTTTGAACAGGTGGGGAGGGGGTGACCCTACAATCTTATACAATATAACAGGGTATGGGTTAAATGGTTTATTTTTTGAGATACAGACAAAAACAAGATTCCCCATTAATTTCAATTTGGAGATTTCTGTAGCATGGGTACGTACCTCACACGAGCAAAATTTTGGTTGGGGAAAAAGGTCTGGATTTTTCTCCAGAAATAGTAAGTTCAGGCAACCACAGACTGATGCAATATAACAGGGTTGGGTGTTTGTGGCTTGCTTACAGAGAATCGGCCAAAAGCAATATTTCCCATTGATTTTAGTTGGGGGATTTCCAGATGCATGTATAGCTACCTGATGTCACCGATGACCAATCCGGCCGCAGCGGCCGACACGGATTTTTTTGAACAGGTGGGGAGGGGGTGACCCCACGATCTTATACAATATAACAGGGTATGGGTTAAATGGTTTATTTTTTGAGATACAGACAAAAACAAGATTCCCCATTAATTTCAATTGGGAGATTTCTGTAGCATGGGTACGTACCTTACACGAGCAAAATTTTGGTCGGGGAAAAAGGTCTGGATTTTTCTCCAGAAATAGTAAGTTCAGGCAGCCACAGACTGATGCAATATAAAAGGGTTGGGTGTTTGTGGCTTGCTTACAGAGAATCGGCAAAATGCAATATTTCCCATTGATTTTAGTTGGGGGATTTCCAGATGCATGTATAGCTACCTGATGTCACCGACGACCAATCTGGCCGCAGCGGCGGACACGGATTTTTTTGAACAGGTGGGGAGGGGGTGACCCCACGATCTTATACAATATAACAGGGTATGGGTTAAATGGTTTATTTTTGAGATACAGACAAAAACAAGATTCCCCATTAATTTCAATTGGGAGATTTCTGTAGCATGGGTACGTACCTTACACGAGCAAAATTTTGGTCGGGGAAAAAGGTCTGGATTTTTCTCCAGAAATAGTAAGTTCAGGCAGCCACAGACTGATGCAATATAAAAGGGTTGGGTGTTTGTGGCTTGCTTACAGAGAATCGGCCAAATGCAATATTTCCCATTGATTTTAGTTGGGGGATTTCCAGATGCATGTATAGCTACCTGATGTCACCGACGACCAATCTGGCCGCAGCGGCGGACACAGATTTTTTTGAACAGGTGGGGAGGGGGTGACCCCACGATCTTATACAATATAACAGGGTATGGGTTAAATGGTTTATTTTTGAGATACAGACAAAAACAAGATTCCCCATTAATTTCAATTGGGAGATTTCTGTAGCATGGGTACGTACCTTACACGAGCAAAATTTTGGTCGGGGAAAAAGGTCTGGATTTTTCTCCAGAAATAGTAAGTTCAGGCAGCCACAGACTGATGCAATATAAAAGGGTTGGGTGTTTGTGGCTTGCTTACAGAGAATCGGCCAAATGCAATATTTCCCATTGATTTTAGTTGGGGGATTTCCAGATGCATGTATAGCTACCTGATGTCACCGACGACCAATCTGGCCGCAGCGGCGGACACAGATTTTTTTGAACAGGTGGGGAGGGGGTGACCCCACGATCTTATACAATATAACAGGGTATGGGTTAAATGGTTTATTTTTGAGATACAGACAAAAACAAGATTCCCCATTAATTTCAATTGGGAGATTTCTGTAGCATGGGTACGTACCTTACACGAGCAAAATTTTGGTCGGGGAAAAAGGTCTGGATTTTTCTCCAGAAATAGTAAGTTCAGGCAGCCACAGACTGATGCAATATAAAAGGGTTGGGTGTTTGTGGCTTGCTTACAGAGAATCGGCCAAAAAGCAATATTTCCCATTGATTTTAGTTGGGGGATTTCCAGATGCATGTATAGCTACCTGATGTCACCGACGACCAATCCGGCTGCAGCGGCCGACACGGATTTTTTTGAACAGGTGGGGAGGGGGTGACCCCACGATCTTATACAATATAACAGGGTATGGGTTAAATGGTTTATTTTTTGAGATATAGACAAAAACAAGATTCCCCATTAATTTCAATTGGGAGATTTCTGTAGCATGGGTACGTACCTTAAACGAGCAAAATTTTGGTCGCGGAAAAAGGTCTGGATTTTTCTCCAGAAATAGTAAGTTCAGGCAGCCACAGACTGATGCAATATAAAAGGGTTGGGTGTTTGTGGCTTGCTTACAGAGAATCGGCCAAATGCAATATTTCCCATTGATTTTAGTTGGGGGATTTCCAGATGCATGTATAGCTACCTGATGTCACTGACGACCAATCTGGCCGCAGTGGCGGACACGGATTTTTTTGAACAGGTGGGGAGGGGGTGACCCCACGATCTTATACAATATAACAGGGTATGGGTTAAATGGTTTATTTTTTGAGATACAGACAAAAACAAGATTCCCCATTAATTTCAATTGGGAGATTTCTGTAGCATGGGTACGTACCTTACACGAGCAAAATTTTGGTCGGGGAAAAAGGTCTGGATTTTTCTCCAGAAATAGTAAGTTCAGGCAGCCACAGACTGATGCAATATAAAAGGGTTGGGTGTTTGTGGCTTGCTTACAGAGAATCGGCCAAATGCAATATTTCCCATTGATTTTAGTTGGGGGATTTCCAGATGCATGTATAGCTACCTGATGTCACTGACGACCAATCTGGCCGCAGCGGCGGACACGGATTTTTTTGAACAGGTGGGGAGGGGGTGACCCCACGATCTTATACAATATAACAGGGTATGGGTTAAATGGTTTATTTTTTGAGATACAGACAAAAACAAGATTCCCCATTAATTTCAATTGGGAGATTTCTGTAGCATGGGTACGTACCTTACACGAGCAAAATTTTGGTCGGGGAAAAAGGTCTGGATTTTTCTCCAGAAATAGTAAGTTCAGGCAGCCACAGACTGATGCAATATAAAAGGGTTGGGTGTTTGTGGCTTGCTTACAGAGAATCGGCCAAATGCAATATTTCCCATTGATTTTAGTTGGGGGATTTCCAGATGCATGTATAGCTACCTGATGTCACCGACGACCAATCTGGCCGCAGCGGCGGACACGGATTTTTTTGAACAGGTGGGGAGGGGGTGACCCCACGATCTTATACAATATAACAGGGTATGGGTTAAATGGTTTATTTTTGAGATACAGACAAAAACAAGATTCCCCATTAATTTCAATTGGGAGATTTCTGTAGCATGGGTACGTACCTTACACGAGCAAAATTTTGGTCGGGGAAAAAGGTCTGGATTTTTCTCCAGAAATAGTAAGTTCAGGCAGCCACAGACTGATGCAATATAAAAGGGTTGGGTGTTTGTGGCTTGCTTACAGAGAATCGGCCAAATGCAATATTTCCCATTGATTTTAGTTGGGGGATTTCCAGATGCATGTATAGCTACCTGATGTCACCGATGACCAATCTGGCCGCAGCGGCCGACACGGATTTTTTTGAACAGGTGGGGAGGGGGTGACCCCACGATCTTATACAATATAACAGGGTATGGGTTAAATGGTTTATTTTTTGAGATACAGACAAAAACAAGATTCCCCATTAATTTCAATTGGGAGATTTCTGTAGCATGGGTACATACCTTACACGAGCAAAATTTTGGTCGGGGAAAAAGGTCTGGATTTTTCTCCAGAAATAGTAAGTTCAGGCAGCCACAGACTGATGCAATATAAAAGGGTTGGGTGTTTGTGGCTTGCTTACAGAGAATCGGCCAAATGCAATATTTCCCATTGATTTTAGTTGGGGGATTTCCAGATGCATGTATAGCTACCTAATGTCACCGACGACCAATCTGGCCGCAGCGGCGGACACGGATTTTTTTGAACAGGTGGGGAGGGGGTGACCCCACGATCTTATACAATATAACAGGGTATGGGTTAAATGGTTTATTTTTGAGATACAGACAAAAACAAGATTCCCCATTAATTTCAATTGGGAGATTTCTGTAGCATGGGTACATACCTTACACGAGCAAAATTTTGGTCGGGGAAAAAGGTCTGGATTTTTCTCCAGAAATAGTAAGCTCAGGCAGCCACAAACTGATGCAATATAACAGGGTTGGGTGTTTGTGGCTTGGTTACAGAGAATCGGCCAAAAAGCAATATTTCCCATTGATTTTAGTTGGGGGATTTCCAGATGCATGTATAGCTACCTGATGTCACCGATGACCAATCCGGCCGCAGCGGCCGACACGGATTTTTTTGAACAGGTGGGGAGGGGGTGACCCCACGATCTTATACAATATAACAGGGTATGGGTTAAATGGTTTATTTTTTGAGATACAGACAAAAACAAGATTCCCCATTAATTTCAATTGGGAGATTTCTGTAGCATGGGTACGTACCTTACACGAGCAAAATTTTGGTCGGGGAAAAAGGTCTGGATTTTTCTCCAGAAATAGTAAGTTCAGGCAGCCACAGACTGATGCAATATAAAAGGGTTGGGTGTTTGTGGCTTGCTTACAGAGACTCGGCCAAATGCAATATTTCCCATTGATTTTAGTTGGGGGATTTCCAGATGCATGTATAGCTACCTGATGTCACCGACGACCAATCTGGCCGCAGCGGCGGACACGGATTTTTTTGAACAGGTGGGGAGGGGGTGACCCCACGATCTTATACAATATAACAGGGTATGGGTTAAATGGTTTATTTTTTGAGATACAGACAAAAACAAGATTCCCCATTAATTTCAATTGGGAGATTTCTGTAGCATGGGTACGTACCTTACACGAGCAAAATTTTGGTCGGGGAAAAAGGTCTGGAGTTTTCTCCAGAAATAGTAAGTTCAGGCAGCCACAGACTGATGCAATATAAAAGGGTTGGGTGTTTGTGGCTTGCTTACAGAGAATCGGCCAAATGCAATATTTCCCATTGATTTTAGTTGGGGGATTTCCAGATGCATGTATAGCTACCTGATGTCACCGACGACCAATCTGGCCGCAGCGGCGGACACGGATTTTTTTGAACAGGTGGGGAGGGGGTGACCCCACGATCTTATACAATATAACAGGGTATGGGTTAAATGGTTTATTTTTGAGATACAGACAAAAACAAGATTCCCCATTAATTTCAATTGGGAGATTTCTGTAGCATGGGTACGTACCTTACACGAGCAAAATTTTGGTCGGGGAAAAAGGTCTGGATTTTTCTCCAGAAATAGTAAGTTCAGGCAGCCACAGACTGATGCAATATAAAAGGGTTGGGTGTTTGTGGCTTGCTTACAGAGAATCGGCCAAATGCAATATTTCCCATTGATTTTAGTTGGGGGATTTCCAGATGCATGTATAGCTACCTGATGTCACCGACGACCAATCTGGCCGCAGCGGCGGACACGGATTTTTTTGAACAGGTGGGGAGGGGGTGACCCCACGATCTTATACAATATAACAGGGTATGGGTTAAATGGTTTATTTTTGAGATACAGACAAAAACAAGATTCCCCATTAATTTCAATTGGGAGATTTCTGTAGCATGGGTACGTACCTTACACGAGCAAAATTTTGGTCGGGGAAAAAGGTCTGGATTTTTCTCCAGAAATAGTAAGCTCAGGCAGCCACAAACTGATGCAATATAACAGGGTTGGGTGTTTGTGGCTTGGTTACAGAGAATCGGCGAAAAAGCAATATTTCCCATTGATTTTAGTTGGGGGATTTCCAGATGCATGTATAGCTACCTGATGTCACCGATGACCAATCCGGCCGCAGCGGCCGACACGGATTTTTTTGAACAGGTGGGGAGGGGGTGACCCCACGATCTTATACAATATAACAGGGTATGGGTTAAATGGTTTATTTTTTGAGATACAGACAAAAACAAGATTCCCCATTAATTTCAATTGGGAGATTTCTGTAGCATGGGTACGTACCTTACACGAGCAAAATTTTGGTCAGGGAAAAAGGTCTGGATTTTTCTCCAGAAATAGTAAGTTCAGGCAGCCACAGACTGATGCAATATAAAAGGGTTGGGTGTTTGTGGCTTGCTTACAGAGAATCGGCCAAAAAGCAATATTTCCCATTGATTTTAGTGGGGGATTTCCAGATGCATGTATAGCTACCTGATGTCACCGATGACCAATCCGGCCTCAGCGGCCGACACGGATTTTTTTGAACAGGTGGGGAGGGGGTGACCCCACGATCTTATACAATATAACAGGGTATGGGTTAAATGGTTTATTTTTTGAGATACAGACAAAAACAAGATTCCCCATTAATTTCAATTGGGAGATTTCTGTAGCATGGGTACGTACCTTACACGAGCAAAATTTTGGTCGGGGAAAAAGGTCTGGATTTTTCTCCAGAAATAGTAAGTTCAGGCAGCCACAGACTGATGCAATATAAAAGGGTTGGGTGTTTGTGGCTTGCTTACAGAGAATCGGCCAAATGCAATATTTCCCATTGATTTTAGTTGGGGGATTTCCAGATGCATGTATAGCTACCTGATGTCCCCGACGACCAATCTGGCCGCAGCGGCAGACACGGATTTTTTTGAACAGGTGGGGAGGGGGTGACCCCACGATCTTATACAATATAACAGGGTATGGGTTAAATGGTTTATTTTTTTGAGATACAGACAAAAACAAGATTCCCCATTAATTTCAATTGGGAGATTTCTGTAGCATGGGTACCTTACACGAGCAAAATTTTGGTCGGGGAAAAAGGTCTGGATTTTTCTCCAGAAATAGTAAGTTCAGGCAGCCACAGACTGATGCAATATAAAAGGGTTGGGTGTTTGTGGCTTGCTTACAGAGAATCGGCCAAATGCAATATTTCCCATTGATTTTAGTTGGGGGATTTCCAGATGCATGTATAGCTACCTGATGTCACCGACGACCAATCTGGCCGCAGCGGCAGACACGGATTTTTTTGAACAGGTGGGGAGGGGGTGACCCCACGATCTTATACAATATAACAGGGTATGGGTTAAATGGTTTATTTTTTTGAGATACAGACAAAAACAAGATTCCCCATTAATTTCAATTGGGAGATTTCTGTAGCATGGGTACGTACCTTACACGAGCAAAATTTTGGTCGGGGAAAAAGGTCTGCATGTTTCTCCAGAAATAGTAAGTTCAGGCAGCCACAGACTGATGCAATATAAAAGGGTTGGGTGTTTGTGGCTTGCTTACAGAGAATCGGCCAAATGCAATATTTCCCATTGATTTTAGTTGGGGGATTTCCAGATGCATGTATAGCTACCTGATGTCACCGACGACCAATCTGGCCGCAGCGGCGGACACGGATTTTTTTGAACAGGTGGGGAGGGGGTGACCCCACGATCTTATACAATATAACAGGGTATGGGTTAAATGGTTTATTTTTGAGATACAGACAAAAACAAGATTCCCCATTAATTTCAATTGGGAGATTTCTGTAGCATGGGTACGTACCTTACACGAGCAAAATTTTGGTCGGGGAAAAAGGTCTGGATTTTTCTCCAGAAATAGTACATTCAGGCAGCCACAGACTGATGCAATATAAAAGGGTTGGGTGTTTGTGGCTTGCTTACAGAGAATCGGCCAAAAATCAATATTTCCCATTGATTTTAGTTGGGGGATTTCCAGATGCATGTATAGCTACCTGATGTCACCGACGACCAATCCGGCTGCAGCGGCCGACACGGATTTTTTTGAACAGGTGGGGAGGGGGTGACCCCACGATCTTATACAATATAACAGGGTATGGGTTAAATGGTTTATTTTTTTGAGATACAGACAAAAACAAGATTCCCCATTAATTTCAATTGGGAGATTTCTGTAGCATGGGTACGTACCTTACACGAGCAAAATTTTGGTCGGGGAAAAAGGTCTGGATTTTTCTCCAGAAATAGTAAGTTCAGGCAGCCACAGACTGATGCAATATAAAAGGGTTGGGTGTTTGTGGCTTGCTTACAGAGAATCGGCCAAATGCAATATTTCCCATTGATTTTAGTTGGGGGATTTCCAGATGCATGTATAGCTACCTGATGTCACCGACGACCAATCTGGCCGCAGCGGCGGACACAGATTTTTTTGAACAGGTGGGGAGGGGGTGACCCCACGATCTTATACAATATAACAGGGTATGGGTTAAATGGTTTATTTTTGAGATACAGACAAAAACAAGATTCCCCATTAATTTCAATTGGGAGATTTCTGTAGCATGGGTACGTACCTTACACGAGCAAAATTTTTGTCGGGGAAAAAGGTCTGGATTTTTCTCCAGAAATAGTAAGCTCAGGCAGCCACAGACTGATGCAATATAAAAGGGTTGGGTGTTTGTGGCTTGCTTACAGAGAATCGGCCAAATGCAATATTTCCCATTGATTTTAGTTGGGGGATTTCCAGATGCATGTATAGCTACCTGATGTCACTGACGACCAATCCGGCCGCAGCGGCCGACACAGATTTTTTTGAACAGGTGGGGAGGGGGTGACCCCACAATCTTATACAATATAACAGGGTATGGGTTAAATGGTTTATTTTTTGAGATACAGACAAAAACAAGATTCCCCATTAATTTCAATTGGGAGATTTCTGTAGCATGGGTACGTACCTTACACGAGCAAAATTTTGGTCGGGGAAAAAGGTCTGGATTTTTCTCCAGAAATAGTAAGTTCAGGCAGCCACAGACTGAAGCAATATAAAAGGGTTGGGTGTTTGTGGCTTCCTTACAGAGAATCGGCCAAATGCAATATTTCCCATTGATTTTAGTTGGGGGATTTCCAGATGCATGTATAGCTACCTGATGTCACCGATGACCAATCCGGCCGCAGCGGCCGACACGGATTTTTTTGAACAGGTGGGGAGGGGGTGACCCCACGATCTTATACAATATAACAGGGTATGGGTTAAATGGTTTATTTTTTGAGATACAGACAAAAACAAGATTCCCCATTAATTTCAATTGGGAGATTTCTGTAGCATGGGTACGTACCTTACACGAGCAAAATTTTGGTGGGGGAAAAAGGTCTGGATTTTTCTCCAGAAATAGTAAGTTCAGGCAGCCACAGACTGATGCAATATAAAAGGGTTGGGTGTTTGTGGCTTGGTTACAGAGAATCGGCCAAATGCAATATTTCCCATTGATTTTAGTTGGGGGATTTCCAGATGCATGTATAGCTACCTGATGTCACCGACGACCAATCTGGCCGCAGCGGCGGACACAGATTTTTTTGAACAGGTGGGGAGGGGGTGACCCCACGATCTTATACAATATAACAGGGTATGGGTTAAATGGTTTATTTTTGAGATACAGACAAAAACAAGATTCCCCATTAATTTCAATTGGGAGATTTCTGTAGCATGGGTACGTACCTTACACGAGCAAAATTTTGGTCGGGGAAAAAGGTCTGGATTTTTCTCCAGAAATAGTAAGCTCAGGCAGCCACAAACTGATGCAATATAACAGGGTTGGGTGTTTGTGGCTTGCTTACAGAGAATCGGCGAAAAAGCAATATTTCCCATTGATTTTAGTTGGGGGATTTCCAGATGCATGTATAGCTACCTGATGTCACCGATGACCAATCCGGCCGCAGCGGCCGACACGGATTTTTTTGAACAGGTGGGGAGGGGGTGACCCCACGATCTTATACAATATAACAGGGTATGGGTTAAATGGTTTATTTTTTGAGATACAGACAAAAACAAGATTCCCCATTAATTTCAATTGGGAGATTTCTGTAGCATGGGTACGTACCTTACACGAGCAAAATTTTGGTCGGGGAAAAAGGTCTGGATTTTTCTCCAGAAATAGTAAGTTCAGGCAGCCACAGACTGATGCAATATAAAAGGGTTGGGTGTTTGTGGCTTGCTTACAGAGAATCGGCCAAATGCAATATTTCCCATTGATTTTAGTTGGGGGATTTCCAGATGCATGTATAGCTACCTGATGTCACCGACGACCAATCTGGCCGCAGCGGCGGACACGGATTTTTTTGAACAGGTGGGGAGGGGGTGACCCCACGATCTTATACAATATAACAGGGTATGGGTTAAATGGTTTATTTTTTTGAGATACAGACAAAAACAAGATTCCCCATTAATTTCAATTGGGAGATTTCTGTAGCATGGGTACATACCTTACACGAGCAAAATTTTGGTCAGGGAAAAAGGTCTGGATTTTTCTCCAGAAATAGTAAGTTCAGGCAGCCACAGACTGATGCAATATAAAAGGGTTGGGTGTTTGTGGCTTGCTTACAGAGAATCGGCCAAATGCAATATTTCCCATTGATTTTAGTTGGGGGATTTCCAGATGCATGTATAGCTACCTGATGTCACCGACGACCAATCTGGCCGCAGCGGCGGACACGGATTTTTTTGAACAGGTGGGGAGGGGGTGACCCCACGATCTTATACAATATAACAGGGTATGGGTTAAATGGTTTATTTTTGAGATACAGACAAAAACAAGATTCCCCATTAATTTCAATTGGGAGATTTCTGTAGCATGGGTACGTACCTTACACGAGCAAAATTTTGGTCGGGGAAAAAGGTCTGGATTTTTCTCCAGAAATAGTACATTCAGGCAGCCACAGACTGATGCAATATAAAAGGGTTGGGTGTTTGTGGCTTGCTTACAGAGAATCGGCCAAAAATCAATATTTCCCATTGATTTTAGTTGGGGGATTTCCAGATGCATGTATAGCTACCTGATGTCACCGACGACCAATCCGGCCGAAGCGGCCGACACGGATTTTTTTGAACAGGTGGGGAGGGGGTGACCCCACGATCTTATACAATATAACAGGGTATGGGTTAAATGGTTTATTTTTTGAGATACAGACAAAAACAAGATTCCCCATTAATTTCAATTGGGAGATTTCTGTAGCATGGGTACGTACCTTACACGAGCAAAATTTTGGTGGGGGAAAAAGGTCTGGATTTTTCTCCAGAAATAGTAAGTTCAGGCAGCCACAGACTGATGCAATATAAAAGGGTTGGGTGTTTGTGGCTTGGTTACAGAGAATCGGCCAAATGCAATATTTCCCATTGATTTTAGTTGGGGGATTTCCAGATGCATGTATAGCTACCTGATGTCACCGACGACCAATCTGGCCGCAGCGGCGGACACAGATTTTTTTGAACAGGTGGGGAGGGGGTGACCCCACGATCTTATACAATATAACAGGGTATGGGTTAAATGGTTTATTTTTGAGATACAGACAAAAACAAGATTCCCCATTAATTTCAATTGGGAGATTTCTGTAGCATGGGTACGTACCTTACACGAGCAAAATTTTGGTCGGGGAAAAAGGTCTGGATTTTTCTCCAGAAATAGTAAGCTCAGGCAGCCACAAACTGATGCAATATAACAGGGTTGGGTGTTTGTGGCTTGGTTACAGAGAATCGGCGAAAAAGCAATATTTCCCATTGATTTTAGTTGGGGGATTTCCAGATGCATGTATAGCTACCTGATGTCACCGATGACCAATCCGGCCGCAGCGGCCGACACGGATTTTTTTGAACAGGTGGGGAGGGGGTGACCCCACGATCTTATACAATATAACAGGGTATGGGTTAAATGGTTTATTTTTTGAGATACAGACAAAAACAAGATTCCCCATTAATTTCAATTGGGAGATTTCTGTAGCATGGGTACGTACCTTACACGAGCAAAATTTTGGTCGGGGAAAAAGGTCTGGATTTTTCTCCAGAAATAGTAAGTTCAGGCAGCCACAGACTGATGCAATATAAAAGGGTTGGGTGTTTGTGGCTTGCTTACAGAGAATCGGCCAAAAAGCAATATTTCCCATTGATTTTAGTGGGGGATTTCCAGATGCATGTATAGCTACCTGATGTCACCGATGACCAATCCGGCCGCAGCGGCCGACACGGATTTTTTTGAACAGGTTGGGAGGGGGTGACCCCACGATCTTATACAATATAACAGGGTATGGGTTAAATGGTTTATTTTTTGAGATACAGACAAAAACAAGATTCCCCATTAATTTCAATTGGGAGATTTCTGTAGCATGGGTACGTACCTTACACGAGCAAAATTTTGGTCGGGGAAAAAGGTCTGGATTTTTCTCCAGAAATAGTAAGTTCAGGCAGCCACAGACTGATGCAATATAAAAGGGTTGGGTGTTTGTGGCTTGCTTACAGAGAATCGGCCAAATGCAATATTTCCCATTGATTTTAGTTGGGGGATTTCCAGATGCATGTATAGCTACCTGATGTCACCGACGACCAATCTGGCCGCAGCGGCGGACACAGATTTTTTTGAACAGGTGGGGAGGGGGTGACCCCACGATCTTATACAATATAACAGGGTATGGGTTAAATGGTTTATTTTTGAGATACAGACAAAAACAAGATTCCCCATTAATTTCAATTGGGAGATTTCTGTAGCATGGGTACGTACCTTACACGAGCAAAATTTTGGTCGGGGAAAAAGGTCTGGATTTTTCTCCAGAAATAGTAAGCTCAGGCAGCCACAAACTGATGCAATATAACAGGGTTGGGTGTTTGTGGCTTGGTTACAGAGAATCGGCGAAAAAGCAATATTTCCCATTGATTTTAGTTGGGGGATTTCCAGATGCATGTATAGCTACCTGATGTCACCGACGACCAATCTGGCCGCAGCGGCGGACACAGATTTTTTTGAACAGGTGGGGAGGGGGTGACCCCACGATCTTATACAATATAACAGGGTATGGGTTAAATGGTTTATTTTTGAGATACAGACAAAAACAAGATTCCCCATTAATTTCAATTGGGAGATTTCTGTAGCATGGGTACGTACCTTACACGAGCAAAATTTTGGTCGGGGAAAAAGGTCTGGATTTTTCTCCAGAAATAGTAAGCTCAGGCAGCCACAAACTGATGCAATATAACAGGGTTGGGTGTTTGTGGCTTGGTTACAGAGAATCGGCGAAAAAGCAATATTTCCCATTGATTTTAGTTGGGGGATTTCCAGATGCATGTATAGCTACCTGATGTCACCGATGACCAATCCGGCCGCAGCGGCCGACACGGATTTTTTTGAACAGGTGGGGAGGGGGTGACCCCACGATCTTATACAATATAACAGGGTATGGGTTAAATGGTTTATTTTTTGAGATACAGACAAAAACAAGATTCCCCATTAATTTCAATTGGGAGATTTCTGTAGCATGGGTACGTACCTTACACGAGCAAAATTTTGGTCGGGGAAAAAGGTCTGGATTTTTCTCCAGAAATAGTAAGTTCAGGCAGCCACAGACTGATGCAATATAAAAGGGTTGGGTGTTTGTGGCTTGCTTACAGAGAATCGGCCAAAAAGCAATATTTCCCATTGATTTTAGTGGGGGATTTCCAGATGCATGTATAGCTACCTGATGTCACCGATGACCAATCCGGCCGCAGCGGCCGACACGGATTTTTTTGAACAGGTTGGGAGGGGGTGACCCCACGATCTTATACAATATAACAGGGTATGGGTTAAATGGTTTATTTTTTGAGATACAGACAAAAACAAGATTCCCCATTAATTTCAATTGGGAGATTTCTGTAGCATGGGTACGTACCTTACACGAGCAAAATTTTGGTCGGGGAAAAAGGTCTGGATTTTTCTCCAGAAATAGTAAGTTCAGGCAGCCACAGACTGATGCAATATAAAAGGGTTGGGTGTTTGTGGCTTGCTTACAGAGAATCGGCCAAATGCAATATTTCCCATTGATTTTAGTTGGGGGATTTCCAGATGCATGTATAGCTACCTGATGTCACCGACGACCAATCTGGCCGCAGCGGCGGACACAGATTTTTTTGAACAGGTGGGGAGGGGGTGACCCCACGATCTTATACAATATAACAGGGTATGGGTTAAATGGTTTATTTTTGAGATACAGACAAAAACAAGATTCCCCATTAATTTCAATTGGGAGATTTCTGTAGCATGGGTACGTACCTTACACGAGCAAAATTTTGGTCGGGGAAAAAGGTCTGGATTTTTCTCCAGAAATAGTAAGCTCAGGCAGCCACAAACTGATGCAATATAACAGGGTTGGGTGTTTGTGGCTTGGTTACAGAGAATCGGCGAAAAAGCAATATTTCCCATTGATTTTAGTTGGGGGATTTCCAGATGCATGTATAGCTACCTGATGTCACCGACGACCAATCTGGCCGCAGCGGCGGACACAGATTTTTTTGAACAGGTGGGGAGGGGGTGACCCCACGATCTTATACAATATAACAGGGTATGGGTTAAATGGTTTATTTTTGAGATACAGACAAAAACAAGATTCCCCATTAATTTCAATTGGGAGATTTCTGTAGCATGGGTACGTACCTTACACGAGCAAAATTTTGGTCGGGGAAAAAGGTCTGGATTTTTCTCCAGAAATAGTAAGCTCAGGCAGCCACAAACTGATGCAATATAACAGGGTTGGGTGTTTGTGGCTTGGTTACAGAGAATCGGCGAAAAAGCAATATTTCCCATTGATTTTAGTTGGGGGATTTCCAGATGCATGTATAGCTACCTGATGTCACCGATGACCAATCCGGCCGCAGCGGCCGACACGGATTTTTTTGAACAGGTGGGGAGGGGGTGACCCCACGATCTTATACAATATAACAGGGTATGGGTTAAATGGTTTATTTTTTGAGATACAGACAAAAACAAGATTCCCCATTAATTTCAATTGGGAGATTTCTGTAGCATGGGTACGTACCTTACACGAGCAAAATTTTGGTCGGGGAAAAAGGTCTGGATTTTTCTCCAGAAATAGTAAGTTCAGGCAGCCACAGACTGATGCAATATAAAAGGGTTGGGTGTTTGTGGCTTGCTTACAGAGAATCGGCCAAAAAGCAATATTTCCCATTGATTTTAGTGGGGGATTTCCAGATGCATGTATAGCTACCTGATGTCACCGATGACCAATCCGGCCGCAGCGGCCGACACGGATTTTTTTGAACAGGTTGGGAGGGGGTGACCCCACGATCTTATACAATATAACAGGGTATGGGTTAAATGGTTTATTTTTTGAGATACAGACAAAAACAAGATTCCCCATTAATTTCAATTGGGAGATTTCTGTAGCATGGGTACGTACCTTACACGAGCAAAATTTTGGTCGGGGAAAAAGGTCTGGATTTTTCTCCAGAAATAGTAAGTTCAGGCAGCCACAGACTGATGCAATATAAAAGGGTTGGGTGTTTGTGGCTTGCTTACAGAGAATCGGCCAAATGCAATATTTCCCATTGATTTTAGTTGGGGGATTTCCAGATGCATGTATAGCTACCTGATGTCACCGACGACCAATCTGGCCGCAGCGGCGGACACGGATTTTTTTGAACAGGTGGGGAGGGGGTGACCCCACGATCTTATACAATATAACAGGGTATGGGTTAAATGGTTTATTTTTGAGATACAGACAAAAACAAGATTCCCCATTAATTTCAATTGGGAGATTTCTGTAGCATGGGTACGTACCTTACACGAGCAAAATTTTGGTCGGGGAAAAAGGTCTGGATTTTTCTCCAGAAATAGTAAGCTCAGGCAGCCACAAACTGATGCAATATAACAGGGTTGGGTGTTTGTGGCTTGGTTACAGAGAATCGGCGAAAAAGCAATATTTCCCATTGATTTTAGTTGGGGGATTTCCAGATGCATGTATAGCTACCTGATGTCACCGATGACCAATCCGGCCGCAGCGGCCGACACGGATTTTTTTGAACAGGTGGGGAGGGGGTGACCCCACGATCTTATACAATATAACAGGGTATGGGTTAAATGGTTTATTTTTTGAGATACAGACAAAAACAAGATTCCCCATTAATTTCAATTGGGAGATTTCTGTAGCATGGGTACGTACCTTACACGAGCAAAATTTTGGTCAGGGAAAAAGGTCTGGATTTTTCTCCAGAAATAGTAAGTTCAGGCAGCCACAGACTGATGCAATATAAAAGGGTTGGGTGTTTGTGGCTTGCTTACAGAGAATCGGCCAAAAAGCAATATTTCCCATTGATTTTAGTGGGGGATTTCCAGATGCATGTATAGCTACCTGATGTCACCGATGACCAATCCGGCCGCAGCGGCCGACACGGATTTTTTTGAACAGGTTGGGAGGGGGTGACCCCACGATCTTATACAATATAACAGGGTATGGGTTAAATGGTTTATTTTTTGAGATACAGACAAAAACAAGATTCCCCATTAATTTCAATTGGGAGATTTCTGTAGCATGGGTACGTACCTTACACGAGCAAAATTTTGGTCGGGGAAAAAGGTCTGGATTTTTCTCCAGAAATAGTAAGTTCAGGCAGCCACAGACTGATGCAATATAAAAGGGTTGGGTGTTTGTGGCTTGCTTACAGAGAATCGGCCAAATGCAATATTTCCCATTGATTTTAGTTGGGGGATTTCCAGATGCATGTATAGCTACCTGATGTCACCGACGACCAATCTGGCCGCAGCGGCGGACACGGATTTTTTTGAACAGGTGGGGAGGGGGTGACCCCACGATCTTATACAATATAACAGGGTATGGGTTAAATGGTTTATTTTTTTGAGATACAGACAAAAACAAGATTCCCCATTAATTTCAATTGGGAGATTTCTGTAGCATGGGTACGTACCTTACACGAGCAAAATTTTGGTCAGGGAAAAAGGTCTGGATTTTTCTCCAGAAATAGTAAGTTCAGGCAGCCACAGACTGATGCAATATAAAAGGGTTGGGTGTTTGTGGCTTGCTTACAGAGAATCGGCCAAATGCAATATTTCCCATTGATTTTAGTTGGGGGATTTCCAGATGCATGTATAGCTACCTGATGTCACCGATGACCAATCTGGCCGCAGCGGCGGACACAGATTTTTTTGAACAGGTGGGGAGGGGGTGACCCCACGATCTTATACAATATAACAGGGTATGGGTTAAATGGTTTATTTTTGAGATACAGACAAAAACAAGATTCCCCATTAATTTCAATTGGGAGATTTCTGTAGCATGGGTACGTACCTTACACGAGCAAAATTTTGGTCGGGGAAAAAGGTCTGGATTTTTCTCCAGAAATAGTAAGTTCAGGCAGCCACAGACTGATGCAATATAAAAGGGTTGGGTGTTTGTGGCTTGCTTACAGAGAATCGGCCAAAAAGCAATATTTCCCATTGATTTTAGTGGGGGATTTCCAGATGCATGTATAGCTACCTGATGTCACCGATGACCAATCCGGCCGCAGCGGCTGACACGGATTTTTTTGAACAGGTTGGGAGGGGGTGACCCCACGATCTTATACAATATAACAGGGTATGGGTTAAATGGTTTATTTTTTGAGATACAGACAAAAACAAGATTCCCCATTAATTTCAATTGGGAGATTTCTGTAGCATGGGTACGTACCTTACACGAGCAAAATTTTGGTCGGGGAAAAAGGTCTGGATTTTTCTCCAGAAATAGTAAGTTCAGGCAGCCACAGACTGATGCAATATAAAAGGGTTGGGTGTTTGTGGCTTGCTTACAGAGAATCGGCCAAATGCAATATTTCCCATTGATTTTAGTTGGGGGATTTCCAGATGCATGTATAGCTACCTGATGTCACCGACGACCAATCTGGCCGCAGCGGCGGACACAGATTTTTTTGAACAGGTGGGGAGGGGGTGACCCCACGATCTTATACAATATAACAGGGTATGGGTTAAATGGTTTATTTTTGAGATACAGACAAAAACAAGATTCCCCATTAATTTCAATTGGGAGATTTCTGTAGCATGGGTACGTACCTTACACGAGCAAAATTTTGGTCGGGGAAAAAGGTCTGGATTTTTCTCCAGAAATAGTAAGCTCAGGCAGCCACAAACTGATGCAATATAACAGGGTTGGGTGTTTGTGGCTTGGTTACAGAGAATCGGCGAAAAAGCAATATTTCCCATTGATTTTAGTTGGGGGATTTCCAGATGCATGTATAGCTACCTGATGTCACCGATGACCAATCCGGCCGCAGCGGCCGACACGGATTTTTTTGAACAGGTGGGGAGGGGGTGACCCCACGATCTTATACAATATAACAGGGTATGGGTTAAATGGTTTATTTTTTGAGATACAGACAAAAACAAGATTCCCCATTAATTTCAATTGGGAGATTTCTGTAGCATGGGTACGTACCTTACACGAGCAAAATTTTGGTCAGGGAAAAAGGTCTGGATTTTTCTCCAGAAATAGTAAGTTCAGGCAGCCACAGACTGATGCAATATAAAAGGGTTGGGTGTTTGTGGCTTGCTTACAGAGAATCGGCCAAAAAGCAATATTTCCCATTGATTTTAGTGGCGGATTTCCAGATGCATGTATAGCTACCTGATGTCACCGATGACCAATCCGGCCGCAGCGGCCGACACGGATTTTTTTGAACAGGTTGGGAGGGGGTGACCCCACGATCTTATACAATATAACAGGGTATGGGTTAAATGGTTTATTTTTTGAGATACAGACAAAAACAAGATTCCCCATTAATTTCAATTGGGAGATTTCTGTAGCATGGGTACGTACCTTACACGAGCAAAATTTTGGTCGGGGAAAAAGGTCTGGATTTTTCTCCAGAAATAGTAAGTTCAGGCAGCCACAGACTGATGCAATATAAAAGGGTTGGGTGTTTGTGGCTTGCTTACAGAGAATCGGCCAAATGCAATATTTCCCATTGATTTTAGTTGGGGGATTTCCAGATGCATGTATAGCTACCTGATGTCACCGACGACCAATCTGGCCGCAGCGGCGGACACGGATTTTTTTGAACAGGTGGGGAGGGGGTGACCCCACGATCTTATACAATATAACAGGGTATGGGTTAAATGGTTTATTTTTTTGAGATACAGACAAAAACAAGATTCCCCATTAATTTCAATTGGGAGATTTCTGTAGCATGGGTACGTACCTTACACGAGCAAAATTTTGGTCAGGGAAAAAGGTCTGGATTTTTCTCCAGAAATAGTAAGTTCAGGCAGCCACAGACTGATGCAATATAAAAGGGTTGGGTGTTTGTGGCTTGCTTACAGAGAATCGGCCAAATGCAATATTTCCCATTGATTTTAGTTGGGGGATTTCCAGATGCATGTATAGCTACCTGATGTCACCGACGACCAATCTGGCCGCAGCGGCGGACACGGATTTTTTTGAACAGGTGGGGAGGGGGTGACCCCACGATCTTATACAATATAACAGGGTATGGGTTAAATGGTTTATTTTTGAGATACAGACAAAAACAAGATTCCCCATTAATTTCAATTGGGAGATTTCTGTAGCATGGGTACGTACCTTACACGAGCAAAATTTTGGTCGGGGAAAAAGGTCTGGATTTTTCTCCAGAAATAGTACATTCAGGCAGCCACAGACTGATGCAATATAAAAGGGTTGGGTGTTTGTGGCTTGCTTACAGAGAATCGGCCAAAAATCAATATTTCCCATTGATTTTAGTTGGGGGATTTCCAGATGCATGTATAGCTACCTGATGTCACCGACGACCAATCCGGCCGAAGCGGCCGACACGGATTTTTTTGAACAGGTGGGGAGGGGGTGACCCCACGATCTTATACAATATAACAGGGTATGGGTTAAATGGTTTATTTTTTGAGATACAGACAAAAACAAGATTCCCCATTAATTTCAATTGGGAGATTTCTGTAGCATGGGTACGTACCTTACACGAGCAAAATTTTGGTCGGGGAAAAAGGTCTGGATTTTTCTCCAGAAATAGTAAGTTCAGGCAGCCACAGACTGATGCAATATAAAAGGGTTGGGTGTTTGTGGCTTGCTTACAGAGAATCGGCCAAATGCAATATTTCCCATTGATTTTAGTTGGGGGATTTCCAGATGCATGTATAGCTACCTGATGTCACCGACGACCAATCTGGCCGCAGCGGCGGACACAGATTTTTTTGAACAGGTGGGGAGGGGGTGACCCCACGATCTTATACAATATAACAGGGTATGGGTTAAATGGTTTATTTTTGAGATACAGACAAAAACAAGATTCCCCATTAATTTCAATTGGGAGATTTCTGTAGCATGGGTACGTACCTTACACGAGCAAAATTTTGGTCGGGGAAAAAGGTCTGGATTTTTCTCCAGAAATAGTAAGCTCAGGCAGCCACAAACTGATGCAATATAACAGGGTTGGGTGTTTGTGGCTTGGTTACAGAGAATCGGCGAAAAAGCAATATTTCCCATTGATTTTAGTTGGGGGATTTCCAGATGCATGTATAGCTACCTGATGTCACCGATGACCAATCCGGCCGCAGCGGCCGACACGGATTTTTTTGAACAGGTGGGGAGGGGGTGACCCCACGATCTTATACAATATAACAGGGTATGGGTTAAATGGTTTATTTTTTGAGATACAGACAAAAACAAGATTCCCCATTAATTTCAATTGGGAGATTTCTGTAGCATGGGTACGTACCTTACACGAGCAAAATTTTGGTCAGGGAAAAAGGTCTGGATTTTTCTCCAGAAATAGTAAGTTCAGGCAGCCACAGACTGATGCAATATAAAAGGGTTGGGTGTTTGTGGCTTGCTTACAGAGAATCGGCCAAAAAGCAATATTTCCCATTGATTTTAGTGGGGGATTTCCAGATGCATGTATAGCTACCTGATGTCACCGATGACCAATCCGGCCGCAGCGGCCGACACGGATTTTTTTGAACAGGTTGGGAGGGGGTGACCCCACGATCTTATACAATATAACAGGGTATGGGTTAAATGGTTTATTTTTTGAGATACAGACAAAAACAAGATTCCCCATTAATTTCAATTGGGAGATTTCTGTAGCATGGGTACGTACCTTACACGAGCAAAATTTTGGTCGGGGAAAAAGGTCTGGATTTTTCTCCAGAAATAGTAAGTTCAGGCAGCCACAGACTGATGCAATATAAAAGGGTTGGGTGTTTGTGGCTTGCTTACAGAGAATCGGCCAAATGCAATATTTCCCATTGATTTTAGTTGGGGGATTTCCAGATGCATGTATAGCTACCTGATGTCACCGACGACCAATCTGGCCGCAGCGGCGGACACAGATTTTTTTGAACAGGTGGGGAGGGGGTGACCCCACGATCTTATACAATATAACAGGGTATGGGTTAAATGGTTTATTTTTTTGAGATACAGACAAAAACAAGATTCCCCATTAATTTCAATTGGGAGATTTCTGTAGCATGGGTACGTACCTTACACGAGCAAAATTTTGGTCAGGGAAAAAGGTCTGGATTTTTCTCCAGAAATAGTAAGTTCAGGCAGCCACAGACTGATGCAATATAAAAGGGTTGGGTGTTTGTGGCTTGCTTACAGAGAATCGGCCAAATGCAATATTTCCCATTGATTTTAGTTGGGGGATTTCCAGATGCATGTATAGCTACCTGATGTCACCGATGACCAATCTGGCCGCAGCGGCGGACACAGATTTTTTTGAACAGGTGGGGAGGGGGTGACCCCACGATCTTATACAATATAACAGGGTATGGGTTAAATGGTTTATTTTTGAGATACAGACAAAAACAAGATTCCCCATTAATTTCAATTGGGAGATTTCTGTAGCATGGGTACGTACCTTACACGAGCAAAATTTTGGTCGGGGAAAAAGGTCTGGATTTTTCTCCAGAAATAGTAAGTTCAGGCAGCCACAGACTGATGCAATATAAAAGGGTTGGGTGTTTGTGGCTTGCTTACAGAGAATCGGCCAAAAAGCAATATTTCCCATTGATTTTAGTGGGGGATTTCCAGATGCATGTATAGCTACCTGATGTCACCGATGACCAATCCGGCCGCAGCGGCCGACACGGATTTTTTTGAACAGGTTGGGAGGGGGTGACCCCACGATCTTATACAATATAACAGGGTATGGGTTAAATGGTTTATTTTTTGAGATACAGACAAAAACAAGATTCCCCATTAATTTCAATTGGGAGATTTCTGTAGCATGGGTACGTACCTTACACGAGCAAAATTTTGGTCGGGGAAAAAGGTCTGGATTTTTCTCCAGAAATAGTAAGTTCAGGCAGCCACAGACTGATGCAATATAAAAGGGTTGGGTGTTTGTGGCTTGCTTACAGAGAATCGGCCAAATGCAATATTTCCCATTGATTTTAGTTGGGGGATTTCCAGATGCATGTATAGCTACCTGATGTCACCGACGACCAATCTGGCCGCAGCGGCGGACACAGATTTTTTTGAACAGGTGGGGAGGGGGTGACCCCACGATCTTATACAATATAACAGGGTATGGGTTAAATGGTTTATTTTTGAGATACAGACAAAAACAAGATTCCCCATTAATTTCAATTGGGAGATTTCTGTAGCATGGGTACGTACCTTACACGAGCAAAATTTTGGTCGGGGAAAAAGGTCTGGATTTTTCTCCAGAAATAGTAAGCTCAGGCAGCCACAAACTGATGCAATATAACAGGGTTGGGTGTTTGTGGCTTGGTTACAGAGAATCGGCGAAAAAGCAATATTTCCCATTGATTTTAGTTGGGGGATTTCCAGATGCATGTATAGCTACCTGATGTCACCGATGACCAATCCGGCCGCAGCGGCCGACACGGATTTTTTTGAACAGGTGGGGAGGGGGTGACCCCACGATCTTATACAATATAACAGGGTATGGGTTAAATGGTTTATTTTTTGAGATACAGACAAAAACAAGATTCCCCATTAATTTCAATTGGGAGATTTCTGTAGCATGGGTACGTACCTTACACGAGCAAAATTTTGGTCAGGGAAAAAGGTCTGGATTTTTCTCCAGAAATAGTAAGTTCAGGCAGCCACAGACTGATGCAATATAAAAGGGTTGGGTGTTTGTGGCTTGCTTACAGAGAATCGGCCAAAAAGCAATATTTCCCATTGATTTTAGTGGGGGATTTCCAGATGCATGTATAGCTACCTGATGTCACCGATGACCAATCCGGCCGCAGCGGCCGACACGGATTTTTTTGAACAGGTTGGGAGGGGGTGACCCCACGATCTTATACAATATAACAGGGTATGGGTTAAATGGTTTATTTTTTGAGATACAGACAAAAACAAGATTCCCCATTAATTTCAATTGGGAGATTTCTGTAGCATGGGTACGTACCTTACACGAGCAAAATTTTGGTCGGGGAAAAAGGTCTGGATTTTTCTCCAGAAATAGTAAGTTCAGGCAGCCACAGACTGATGCAATATAAAAGGGTTGGGTGTTTGTGGCTTGCTTACAGAGAATCGGCCAAATGCAATATTTCCCATTGATTTTAGTTGGGGGATTTCCAGATGCATGTATAGCTACCTGATGTCACCGACGACCAATCTGGCCGCAGCGGCGGACACGGATTTTTTTGAACAGGTGGGGAGGGGGTGACCCCACGATCTTATACAATATAACAGGGTATGGGTTAAATGGTTTATTTTTTTGAGATACAGACAAAAACAAGATTCCCCATTAATTTCAATTGGGAGATTTCTGTAGCATGGGTACGTACCTTACACGAGCAAAATTTTGGTCAGGGAAAAAGGTCTGGATTTTTCTCCAGAAATAGTAAGTTCAGGCAGCCACAGACTGATGCAATATAAAAGGGTTGGGTGTTTGTGGCTTGCTTACAGAGAATCGGCCAAATGCAATATTTCCCATTGATTTTAGTTGGGGGATTTCCAGATGCATGTATAGCTACCTGATGTCACCGACGACCAATCTGGCCGCAGCGGCGGACACGGATTTTTTTGAACAGGTGGGGAGGGGGTGACCCCACGATCTTATACAATATAACAGGGTATGGGTTAAATGGTTTATTTTTGAGATACAGACAAAAACAAGATTCCCCATTAATTTCAATTGGGAGATTTCTGTAGCATGGGTACGTACCTTACACGAGCAAAATTTTGGTCGGGGAAAAAGGTCTGGATTTTTCTCCAGAAATAGTACATTCAGGCAGCCACAGACTGATGCAATATAAAAGGGTTGGGTGTTTGTGGCTTGCTTACAGAGAATCGGCCAAAAATCAATATTTCCCATTGATTTTAGTTGGGGGATTTCCAGATGCATGTATAGCTACCTGATGTCACCGACGACCAATCCGGCCGAAGCGGCCGACACGGATTTTTTTGAACAGGTGGGGAGGGGGTGACCCCACGATCTTATACAATATAACAGGGTATGGGTTAAATGGTTTATTTTTTGAGATACAGACAAAAACAAGATTCCCCATTAATTTCAATTGGGAGATTTCTGTAGCATGGGTACGTACCTTACACGAGCAAAATTTTGGTCGGGGAAAAAGGTCTGGATTTTTCTCCAGAAATAGTAAGTTCAGGCAGCCACAGACTGATGCAATATAAAAGGGTTGGGTGTTTGTGGCTTGCTTACAGAGAATCGGCCAAATGCAATATTTCCCATTGATTTTAGTTGGGGGATTTCCAGATGCATGTATAGCTACCTGATGTCACCGACGACCAATCTGGCCGCAGCGGCGGACACAGATTTTTTTGAACAGGTGGGGAGGGGGTGACCCCACGATCTTATACAATATAACAGGGTATGGGTTAAATGGTTTATTTTTGAGATACAGACAAAAACAAGATTCCCCATTAATTTCAATTGGGAGATTTCTGTAGCATGGGTACGTACCTTACACGAGCAAAATTTTGGTCGGGGAAAAAGGTCTGGATTTTTCTCCAGAAATAGTAAGCTCAGGCAGCCACAAACTGATGCAATATAACAGGGTTGGGTGTTTGTGGCTTGGTTACAGAGAATCGGCGAAAAAGCAATATTTCCCATTGATTTTAGTTGGGGGATTTCCAGATGCATGTATAGCTACCTGATGTCACCGATGACCAATCCGGCCGCAGCGGCCGACACGGATTTTTTTGAACAGGTGGGGAGGGGGTGACCCCACGATCTTATACAATATAACAGGGTATGGGTTAAATGGTTTATTTTTTGAGATACAGACAAAAACAAGATTCCCCATTAATTTCAATTGGGAGATTTCTGTAGCATGGGTACGTACCTTACACGAGCAAAATTTTGGTCAGGGAAAAAGGTCTGGATTTTTCTCCAGAAATAGTAAGTTCAGGCAGCCACAGACTGATGCAATATAAAAGGGTTGGGTGTTTGTGGCTTGCTTACAGAGAATCGGCCAAAAAGCAATATTTCCCATTGATTTTAGTGGGGGATTTCCAGATGCATGTATAGCTACCTGATGTCACCGATGACCAATCCGGCCGCAGCGGCCGACACGGATTTTTTTGAACAGGTTGGGAGGGGGTGACCCCACGATCTTATACAATATAACAGGGTATGGGTTAAATGGTTTATTTTTTGAGATACAGACAAAAACAAGATTCCCCATTAATTTCAATTGGGAGATTTCTGTAGCATGGGTACGTACCTTACACGAGCAAAATTTTGGTCGGGGAAAAAGGTCTGGATTTTTCTCCAGAAATAGTAAGTTCAGGCAGCCACAGACTGATGCAATATAAAAGGGTTGGGTGTTTGTGGCTTGCTTACAGAGAATCGGCCAAATGCAATATTTCCCATTGATTTTAGTTGGGGGATTTCCAGATGCATGTATAGCTACCTGATGTCACCGACGACCAATCTGGCCGCAGCGGCGGACACGGATTTTTTTGAACAGGTGGGGAGGGGGTGACCCCACGATCTTATACAATATAACAGGGTATGGGTTAAATGGTTTATTTTTTTGAGATACAGACAAAAACAAGATTCCCCATTAATTTCAATTGGGAGATTTCTGTAGCATGGGTACGTACCTTACACGAGCAAAATTTTGGTCAGGGAAAAAGGTCTGGATTTTTCTCCAGAAATAGTAAGTTCAGGCAGCCACAGACTGATGCAATATAAAAGGGTTGGGTGTTTGTGGCTTGCTTACAGAGAATCGGCCAAATGCAATATTTCCCATTGATTTTAGTTGGGGGATTTCCAGATGCATGTATAGCTACCTGATGTCACCGATGACCAATCTGGCCGCAGCGGCGGACACAGATTTTTTTGAACAGGTGGGGAGGGGGTGACCCCACGATCTTATACAATATAACAGGGTATGGGTTAAATGGTTTATTTTTGAGATACAGACAAAAACAAGATTCCCCATTAATTTCAATTGGGAGATTTCTGTAGCATGGGTACGTACCTTACACGAGCAAAATTTTGGTCGGGGAAAAAGGTCTGGATTTTTCTCCAGAAATAGTAAGTTCAGGCAGCCACAGACTGATGCAATATAAAAGGGTTGGGTGTTTGTGGCTTGCTTACAGAGAATCGGCCAAAAAGCAATATTTCCCATTGATTTTAGTGGGGGATTTCCAGATGCATGTATAGCTACCTGATGTCACCGATGACCAATCCGGCCGCAGCGGCCGACACGGATTTTTTTGAACAGGTTGGGAGGGGGTGACCCCACGATCTTATACAATATAACAGGGTATGGGTTAAATGGTTTATTTTTTGAGATACAGACAAAAACAAGATTCCCCATTAATTTCAATTGGGAGATTTCTGTAGCATGGGTACGTACCTTACACGAGCAAAATTTTGGTCGGGGAAAAAGGTCTGGATTTTTCTCCAGAAATAGTAAGTTCAGGCAGCCACAGACTGATGCAATATAAAAGGGTTGGGTGTTTGTGGCTTGCTTACAGAGAATCGGCCAAATGCAATATTTCCCATTGATTTTAGTTGGGGGATTTCCAGATGCATGTATAGCTACCTGATGTCACCGACGACCAATCTGGCCGCAGCGGCGGACACAGATTTTTTTGAACAGGTGGGGAGGGGGTGACCCCACGATCTTATACAATATAACAGGGTATGGGTTAAATGGTTTATTTTTGAGATACAGACAAAAACAAGATTCCCCATTAATTTCAATTGGGAGATTTCTGTAGCATGGGTACGTACCTTACACGAGCAAAATTTTGGTCGGGGAAAAAGGTCTGGATTTTTCTCCAGAAATAGTAAGCTCAGGCAGCCACAAACTGATGCAATATAACAGGGTTGGGTGTTTGTGGCTTGGTTACAGAGAATCGGCGAAAAAGCAATATTTCCCATTGATTTTAGTTGGGGGATTTCCAGATGCATGTATAGCTACCTGATGTCACCGATGACCAATCCGGCCGCAGCGGCCGACACGGATTTTTTTGAACAGGTGGGGAGGGGGTGACCCCACGATCTTATACAATATAACAGGGTATGGGTTAAATGGTTTATTTTTTGAGATACAGACAAAAACAAGATTCCCCATTAATTTCAATTGGGAGATTTCTGTAGCATGGGTACGTACCTTACACGAGCAAAATTTTGGTCAGGGAAAAAGGTCTGGATTTTTCTCCAGAAATAGTAAGTTCAGGCAGCCACAGACTGATGCAATATAAAAGGGTTGGGTGTTTGTGGCTTGCTTACAGAGAATCGGCCAAAAAGCAATATTTCCCATTGATTTTAGTGGGGGATTTCCAGATGCATGTATAGCTACCTGATGTCACCGATGACCAATCCGGCCGCAGCGGCCGACACGGATTTTTTTGAACAGGTTGGGAGGGGGTGACCCCACGATCTTATACAATATAACAGGGTATGGGTTAAATGGTTTATTTTTTGAGATACAGACAAAAACAAGATTCCCCATTAATTTCAATTGGGAGATTTCTGTAGCATGGGTACGTACCTTACACGAGCAAAATTTTGGTCGGGGAAAAAGGTCTGGATTTTTCTCCAGAAATAGTAAGTTCAGGCAGCCACAGACTGATGCAATATAAAAGGGTTGGGTGTTTGTGGCTTGCTTACAGAGAATCGGCCAAATGCAATATTTCCCATTGATTTTAGTTGGGGGATTTCCAGATGCATGTATAGCTACCTGATGTCACCGACGACCAATCTGGCCGCAGCGGCGGACACGGATTTTTTTGAACAGGTGGGGAGGGGGTGACCCCACGATCTTATACAATATAACAGGGTATGGGTTAAATGGTTTATTTTTTTGAGATACAGACAAAAACAAGATTCCCCATTAATTTCAATTGGGAGATTTCTGTAGCATGGGTACGTACCTTACACGAGCAAAATTTTGGTCAGGGAAAAAGGTCTGGATTTTTCTCCAGAAATAGTAAGTTCAGGCAGCCACAGACTGATGCAATATAAAAGGGTTGGGTGTTTGTGGCTTGCTTACAGAGAATCGGCCAAATGCAATATTTCCCATTGATTTTAGTTGGGGGATTTCCAGATGCATGTATAGCTACCTGATGTCACCGACGACCAATCTGGCCGCAGCGGCGGACACGGATTTTTTTGAACAGGTGGGGAGGGGGTGACCCCACGATCTTATACAATATAACAGGGTATGGGTTAAATGGTTTATTTTTGAGATACAGACAAAAACAAGATTCCCCATTAATTTCAATTGGGAGATTTCTGTAGCATGGGTACGTACCTTACACGAGCAAAATTTTGGTCGGGGAAAAAGGTCTGGATTTTTCTCCAGAAATAGTACATTCAGGCAGCCACAGACTGATGCAATATAAAAGGGTTGGGTGTTTGTGGCTTGCTTACAGAGAATCGGCCAAAAATCAATATTTCCCATTGATTTTAGTTGGGGGATTTCCAGATGCATGTATAGCTACCTGATGTCACCGACGACCAATCCGGCCGAAGCGGCCGACACGGATTTTTTTGAACAGGTGGGGAGGGGGTGACCCCACGATCTTATACAATATAACAGGGTATGGGTTAAATGGTTTATTTTTTGAGATACAGACAAAAACAAGATTCCCCATTAATTTCAATTGGGAGATTTCTGTAGCATGGGTACGTACCTTACACGAGCAAAATTTTGGTGGGGGAAAAAGGTCTGGATTTTTCTCCAGAAATAGTAAGTTCAGGCAGCCACAGACTGATGCAATATAAAAGGGTTGGGTGTTTGTGGCTTGGTTACAGAGAATCGGCCAAATGCAATATTTCCCATTGATTTTAGTTGGGGGATTTCCAGATGCATGTATAGCTACCTGATGTCACCGACGACCAATCTGGCCGCAGCGGCGGACACAGATTTTTTTGAACAGGTGGGGAGGGGGTGACCCCACGATCTTATACAATATAACAGGGTATGGGTTAAATGGTTTATTTTTGAGATACAGACAAAAACAAGATTCCCCATTAATTTCAATTGGGAGATTTCTGTAGCATGGGTACGTACCTTACACGAGCAAAATTTTGGTCGGGGAAAAAGGTCTGGATTTTTCTCCAGAAATAGTAAGCTCAGGCAGCCACAAACTGATGCAATATAACAGGGTTGGGTGTTTGTGGCTTGGTTACAGAGAATCGGCCAAAAAGCAATATTTCCCATTGATTTTAGTTGGGGGATTTCCAGATGCATGTATAGCTACCTGATGTCACCGATGACCAATCCGGCCGCAGCGGCCGACACGGATTTTTTTGAACAGGTGGGGAGGGGGTGACCCCACGATCTTATACAATATAACAGGGTATGGGTTAAATGTTTTTTTTATAGCGAAATACCCTTACCATTTCCTAACAGTAGCTATTTGTTGGAGCCATCCAACCCAATGGCCAACGCAGAGATGCGATTTTTAAGGTTATATAACAACCTTAATAAAGCCATTGGGTTACAGTAGTCCGTCCTCCCGCCAATTAGGTCACATGACCACATTGTTTACTTCATTATTTTTGTTGGCCATCATCAGTAAGGACGTCTTTGGGAATTAGGAGAAGTTTTGTCAAGGTTTTATTTATTTTTTTGAGATTTTTAGTCAATCTCACCTCTTATTTTACATGTATATCATACAGAACTGATACCTTTGTTAAATCTTCGAAGGTATGCATTATTATATGTAAATAAAGAACTTTTGGATGGCGACTTCGAGGTTTCATCTTCTTCAACCTCGAGGAAATAAATCAACAATAATATTTTTATATAGCTTGCCAGTCGTTCGGTTCAGTTTGCTGGACGTTGGAAGTTATAATTTTTGCAGCATACATGTTTAGAAAGAATGTACTCTTCAATAACAGAAGCGATATGGAAGATGCCATCTTGGATGAGAAGGACAATTCGAGTGGCCGTTATTGCTGTTTCACGTCGGGTTCTAATTGCCAGGCATTGAAAGCAATTTTTTGATCACATTGTACATCCCAGTCGAATAGATTCTCCACGAGTCAGAAGAAGGAATCTCCCTTGGGGGCAGCCATTTATGTTGCCATGGACACGGCATCGTGGAGGAGTTTTGAATGCAGGAAAGACTATTTCTTCGGAAAACACTTCCGTTGAGGTCCAGTCAAAACATCCATGCACAATCGAGTATTCTATACCTCTCAGAAGGTCAGAATTCTGGTTGTCAGATGTCCGGGAGTGTCATTCATTATCTACAAGGAGAGGCTTTTGATTAAATGGTTTTGCACAAGAATTTAGTACAATCGGGTTTCTATACCTCTCAAAAGGTTTAGAATTCAGGTTGTCAGGAGATGGGGATTGTGATTCGTCCCAAGAATACTATTATTAAGTGGCTAGATGTTGATACAACAGTCACAGCCAGTGTGAATGCTCCCTTGTTTGGTCACATTTACCTACATCTTGGAATTCCCACATTCCTTAGGTGAAAAGCCACAATTGAATGTGGTCCTTATTTTCGGTTTCAAGGAGTTTTTGAAGCCTCTGTTGTTAAGAGCACTCATGCAGGAAGAAGTTTTTGCTTGGACTTCCTTACATAATCATTTTCCTGGACAGCTCCTTAGTTGTAGGAGGTCTGCAGGAAGATCACTTCAGACACTGTAGGAACAAGTTCCCTTATAGAAGACTATAGCAGAAACCAAGTGTAGATTGTTCCTTAAGGTCTAATTTAAAGGATCTTAGGGATCACCATGACATGTTACAGTCTTCAATAATGCCTTGGACTAGGTTCAAATCTTCTTGTTGGAGTTTGACCATGTCTAAGAACAAGTGACTCAACAGGAGGGAGGTAACTTTGAATGCATTTCTTGCTCCTTATGAAGTTATGAAGTTTCCTGCTGGACATATTGTTAGATGTTCAGAGGAACTTCATCCAATGTTTTTCATTTCTATAAGGATGATTATAGTTATGGAAATAACATGCTCCTACAAAGGGAACAACAGACCTCACATTAGTTTTTGGTCCCTGTACATTACGCCTAAAAACAGTTACTAGTGCCTTCTTCTCCTTAGCTAGTTACAAGGGGGGCATTCTTGATTATTCAGACCCATGGAAGCAGGGACAGTAGGTTGCTTCCAGGAATTTTTAGGCATTCTTTGTCCAGTGTAGGTTGCATACAAGTCTTGGAAATAGGCTACTATTCAGTCAAACCTTTCAGAAGTGAGGTTTGGAAAAAAAAAAAAAAAAAAAAAAAAAAAAAAACGGGAGAAACAGTGTTTTTGATAGAAAGCTGTTTATGAAATGATCAACAAAAGGGCGATAACACCAGTCACATCGCTGGAAAGTTACAGTTTCAGTCTATTTCTTGGGAATAGTAAGGAAGAAATGTCTTTCAATGACTCTTAAGGTCAGGTAAACAAGCTTTGCATGTATCTTACTTAATATGAACTGTGCCAGTTATTCGGCATTCATTTTAAGAAGGCGACTGTATGAAGTCACTAGAATTTGTGGGTGTAGTACATAATTCACCGATTTACCCAGCTAACAAGGTATCTTCGCATCATTGGAGGCTACAGATTCTACCAGTTCACTGCCTTATCCTGCAATATTACTACAGTTCCTCTTCAGATCACCAAGGTAGCAAAAGAGGTGAAGCTGATGGCTTTTGCAGAAGGCATCAGTATTCGCCAGTATATAGGCGGTTGGCTAATGAAAACAAGCTCAAACAGCAATGCCAGGGATACACCCATTGGGTGGTGCATCTTGTCGAAAGCCTGAGTTGGATCACAAATTTCTAAAAATCAGATTTATTTCCAACTCCACTAATCGAATTTATGGTTACAATTCGACCTCAGGGTAGGTCTAGTCTTCCCAACTCAAGGGAATCTATTGTCTTCTTGGAAAGACACTTACCATGTTGAAAGCTTCTCACTTATCTCCAGGGAAGCTCATGTCACTTTGAAAACATGGCTTCAATTGGGTTATCTGAGCATGAAGTTGCTCCAATGGTATCTGGAAACATTGCTGATATCTTCAGTCTCTGGATGTTCCATTTCTTGGGTCTTTGGTCCAGGGAATATCGTCAGTGGTGGACCAATAGTTTAATTTTGAAGGAGGATACACCATCCCTTCAGGAGCGCAGTTTCTCTCCATTCACAGAAGCTTCCCTAATGGGTTGGGGTGCTCTCTTGAGTCATCCACAGCCATTGGTCTGTGGCATCAGGAAGAGTCAAGACTCCTCATAACATAACATTATACAGCTGGAAGCAATGTTGTTAGCTTTAAATGATTCAAAAATCAGTTTTGAGTTGAAATCAGTTGATTTTCACAGACAATTCTTTAGTGGTTGCCTATATGAACAGCCAGGGAGGCATCCACTCAGGGAATTTGTACTTTAATCTGTAGAGTTATGGGTTAGTCCAATGCCAGAATGATTCAGATTCAGGGAAATTCATTCCAGGGAATCTGGCAGTTCTGGCAGATTCCTTGTCTAGGAAGATAAAAGCAAAAAAGACCAAAGCGGTTATGAATCGCCAGGTTTTTCAATCAAATTAGACATTGCTGCCATCAATCAGTGGTTGATGTGTTTGCAACAAGATGACTCACAAGTTTCCTAGATAGGTCTGCTGTCAGGCTTGGGAAAAAGGTGCTTGAACACCTCTTGTGATAGTATGGACAGACGTGTATTTCACCAGGGTCTTGGTCCTCATGTGTCATGTCCCAGACAGTCGGGCTTGGGGAACAGATGCATGGAATGTCTTTGGGGAGGGTCTGGTCAGTTATGTCCAGTTGCCCTCATGTGATTCAACAGATGACCACCTTCAGGTATAGAATCATCATATTGTACCAGGGTGGCCAGGGATGTCTTGGTTTTGGGTCTGGTGGATTTGTCCACAAAACCCCTTCTAAATGGGTGAATCTGTTGACTCAACCATTAAGCAACAGATTTCACAACAATCTAGCTTACTTGAATCTTCATGTTTGCCATCTGGAGTCCGGCATGAATATTATGGAAGATTCCCAGAGGAAGTGGTGAAACAATGAAGGAGCACTCTTCAAGGAGAATCTGAGAATCAATTGTTGTATTTTGGGAAGTGGTGTGTAGAGAGTTATGTATATATCTCAGACCCCACTATTCCACATTAGCAAATTTCCTGAAATACTAGTTTAAGGAAACTTCCTAATGCCATACAATATAGAACAGCAATTGCAGATGCCTAATACTGTCCACTATTGTGTGTTATACAGGAGCAATTGCTGATGGTTTGGGGCCTAAAGGGTCAAGAAGTATCTAAAAGTTGAGATAAATAATAGATCAGTAACTTTTAGTAAGAGACAAACCAATAGTTTTGGATTTTGTCATTGGTCCTTCATGCTCTTATCAAGCAACCTTTGAGCCTGTGAGGAAGGCTTTCTTGAAGTTATTACCTTTCAAGATTATCTTTGGTTTTGACTTCAGGTAAAGTAGTGAACCCTTCCCTTAGTTATAGGGAGATTTGGTCACAGGTAACTTTGGCCCATTAACGGGTTTTGGCCACGAACCAGTTTGGCTTCAGATGGGCCTATTGCGATTACTGTAATTAAGTCAGTGATTTTGTCTCTGTGGATTACAGAATCATGGTAAAGTAGTGACATTAATGCTTGGACATTTTCTTCCTTTAGTTAAGGAGAATGAGTCACAAGTTACTCTGGTCCCTTCAATTGCCAGAATCAGTTGGCTTTGGATGGGCCTACTGCAATTAAGCCTGTGTCATGTCAGCTCTTAGCTCCTTGGACAACAGTTTTTTGCTCAATATGGGTCTGTTTGTCCTGTTAAGGGTTTAGTGATCAAAAGGTTTGGAATAGAACAATTCTTTTGTTTTACTGACATTAAGAAGTTTCTGAAAAGATCTTCTCTTTTGGCACCTATTTCATCTTGAGTCAGTCAAGATTGAGTCACAGAAGCTATTGATGTATGTTTTGATTGCATCTCTAGTTTTTATAGGTGATTTCCTAACATGAGTTTCTTGTTTCATGTTATTGGAAATTCCATTGTATGTATACCAATTTCTGTCTGGAAAACCTCTGTTGTCATAGGGTCAGATTTGAAATTGGGTCCTACAGTTGCAGTTACAGTTTTGTTACTTTATAAGTATGTGTTTCATACTTATATCTGTACATTTGCAGTTTGTGGCTGTTATGTCTGCAATGCTGGATGTATTGTAGTAGATATCAATGTTGCCTAAATCTTACTTGAGAAGGATTAGGCAGTATGCTGATGACACTTTCAGGTTGGTTTGACCTTGTCTTGGGGTCGGATGTTACAATGTAGATGGGCTATCTATTTATGACATCCTTTTACAACACCAACATTGTCAGCAGTTTGTGAGAACTACAACTACATACTTTCAGTTTTGGGAGTTGTATGTTGTGATTGTTGGAAGTTTATATGTGGCTAATGCATGTAAATTCCATTTTGAAGTTCTCATGTTGTTCAGTTGTAGGTTGGGTAGTGGTTTTTTCTTAAAAGAATTCCCTCCATCCTACAAGGCTGAATTCAGCTACTGTTAGGAAATGGTAAGGGTATTTCGCTATTAAATTGGAAAATTTAATAGTAATTTAAATTTTTATTAGAAATACTTACCATTTCCTAACACTCATATTTCCCTCCCGCCTCCCCGCAAGTCATTCTTTTACTTGCAACAAAAATAATGAAGTAAACAATGTGGTCATGTGACCTAATTGGCGGGAGGACGGACTACTGTAACCCAATGGCTTTATTAAGGTTGTTATATAACCTTAAAAATCGCATCTCTGCGTTGGCCATTGGGTTGGATGGCTCCAACAAATAGCTACTGTTAGGAAATGGTAAGTATTTCTAATAAAAATTTAAATTACTATTAAATTTTCCAAATTTTTTGAGATACAGACAAAAACAAGATTCCCCATTAATTTCAATTGGGAGATTTCTGTAGCATGGGTACGTACCTTACACGAGCAAAATTTTGGTCGGGGAAAAAGGTCTGGATTTTTCTCCAGAAATAGTAAGTTCAGGCAGCCACAGACTGATGCAATATAAAAGGGTTGGGTGTTTGTGGCTTGCTTACAGAGAATCGGCCAAATGCAATATTTCCCATTGATTTTAGTTGGGGGATTTCCAGATGCATGTATAGCTACCTGATGTCACCGACGACCAATCTGGCCGCAGCGGCGGACACGGATTTTTTGAACAGGTGGGGAGGGGGTGACCCCACGATCTTATACAATATAACAGGGTATGGGTTAAATGGTTTATTTTTGAGATACAGACAAAAACAAGATTCCCCATTAATTTCAATTGGGAGATTTCTGTAGCATGGGTACGTACCTTACACGAGCAAAATTTTGGTTGGGGAAAAAGGTCTGGATTTTTCTCCAGAAATAGTAAGTTCAGGCAGCCACAGACTGATGCAATATAACAGGGTTGGGTGTTTGTGGCTTGCTTACAGAGAATCGGCCAAATGCAATATTTCCCATTGATTTTAGTTGGGGGATTTCCAGATGCATGTATAGCTACCTGATGTCACTGACGACCAATCCGGCCGCAGCGGCCGACACGGATTTTTTTGAACAGGTGGGGAGGGGGTGACCCCACGATCTTATACAATATAACAGGGTATGGGTTAAATGGTTTATTTTTTGAGATACAGACAAAAACAAGATTCCCCATTAATTTCAATTGGGAGATTTCTGTAGCATGGGTACGTACCTTACACGAGCAAAATTTTGGTCGGGGAAAAAGGTCTGGATTTTTCTCCAGAAATAGTAAGTTCAGGCAGCCACAGACTGATGCAATATAAAAGGGTTGGGTGTTTGTGGCTTGCTTACAGAGAATCGGCCAAATGCAATATTTCCCATTGATTTTAGTTGGGGGATTTCCAGATGCATGTATAGCTACCTGATGTCACCGACGACCAATCTGGCCGCAGCGGCGGACACGGATTTTTTTGAACAGGTGGGGAGGGGGTGACACCACGATCTTATACAATATAACAGGGTATGGGTTAAATGGTTTATTTTTGAGATACAGACAAAAACAAGATTCCCCATTAATTTCAATTGGGAGATTTCTGTAGCATGGGTACGTACCTTACACGAGCAAAATTTTGGTCAGGGAAAAAGGTCTGGATTTTTCTCCAGAAATAGTAAGTTCAGGCAGCCACAGACTGATGCAATATAAAAGGGTTGGGTGTTTGTGGCTTGCTTACAGAGAATCGGCCAAATGCAATATTTCCCATTGATTTTAGTTGGGGGATTTCCAGATGTCACCGACGACCAATCTGGCCGCAGCGGCGGACACGGATTTTTTTGAACAGGTGGGGAGGGGGTGACCCCACGATCTTATACAATATAACAGGGTATGGGTTAAATGGTTTATTTTTGAGATACAGACAAAAACAAGATTCCCCATTAATTTCAATTGGGAGATTTCTGTAGCATGGGTACGTACCTTACACGAGCAAAATTTTGGTCGGGGAAAAAGGTCTGGATTTTTCTCCAGAAATAGTACGTTCAGGCAGCCACAGACTGATGCCATATAAAAGGGTTGGGTGTTTGTGGCTTGCTTACAGAGAATCGGCCAAAAAGCAATATTTCCCATTGATTTTAGTTGGGGGATTTCCAGATGCATGTATAGCTACCTGATGTCACCGACGACCAATCCGGCCGAAGCGGCCGACACGGATTTTTTTGAACAGGTGGGGAGGGGGTGACCCCACGATCTTATACAATATAACAGGGTATGGGTTAAATGGTTTATTTTTTGAGATACAGACAAAAACAAGATTCCCCATTAATTTCAATTGGGAGATTTCTGTAGCATGGGTACGTACCTTACACGAGCAAAATTTTGGTCGGGGAAAAAGGTCTGGATTTTTCTCCAGAAATAGTAAGTTCAGGCAGCCACAGACTGATGCAATATAAAAGGGTTGGGTGTTTGTGGCTTGCTTACAGAGAATCGGCCAAATGCAATATTTCCCATTGATTTTAGTTGGGGGATTTCCAGATGCATGTATAGCTACCTGATGTCACCGACGACCAATCTGGCCGCAGCGGCCGACACGGATTTTTTTGAACAGGTGGGGAGGGGGTGACCCCACGATCTTATACAATATAACAGGGTATGGGTTAAATGGTTTATTTTTGAGATACAGACAAAAACAAGATTCCCCATTAATTTCATTTGGGAGATTTCTGTAGCATGGGTACATACCTTACACGAGCAAAATTTTGGTCAGGGAAAAAGGTCTGGATTTTTCTCCAGAAATAGTAAGTTCAGGCCGCCACAGACTGATGCAATATAAAAGGGTTGGGTGTTTGTGGCTTGCTTACAGAGAATCGGCCAAATGCAATATTTCCCATTGATTTTAGTTGGGGGATTTCCAGATGCATGTATAGCTACCTGATGTCGCCGACGACCAATCTGGCCACAGCGGCGGACACGGATTTTTTTGAACAGGTGGGGAGGGGGTGACCCCACGATCTTATACAATATAACAGGGTATGGGTTAAATGGTTTATTTTTGAGATACAGACAAAAACAAGATTCCCCATTAATTTCAATTGGGAGATTTCTGTAGCATGGGTACGTACCTTACACGAGCAAAATTTTGGTCGGGGAAAAAGGTCTGGATTTTTCTCCAGAAATAGTAAGTTCAGGCAGCCACAGACTGATGCAATATAAAAGGGTTGGGTGTTTGTGGCTTGCTTACAGAGAATCGGCCAAAAAGCAATATTTCCCATTGATTTTAGTTGGGGGATTTCCAGATGCATGTATAGTTACCTGCTGTCACCGACGACCAATCCGGCCGCAGCGGCCGACACGGATTTTTTTTAACAGGTGGGGAGGGGGTGACCCCACGATCTTATACAATATAACAGGGTATGGGTTAAATGGTTTATTTTTTGAGATACAGACAAAAACAAGATTCCCCATTAATTTCAATTGGGAGATTTCTGTAGCATGGGTACATACCTTACACGAGCAAAATTTTGGTCGGGGAAAAAGGTCTGGATTTTTCTCCAGAAATAGTAAGCTCAGGCAGCCACAAACTGATGCAATATAAAAGGGTTGGGTGTTTGTGGCTTGGTTACAGAGAATCGGCCAAAAAGCAATATTTCCCATTGATTTTAGTTGGGGGATTTCCAGATGCATGTATAGCTACCTGATGTCACCGATGACCAATCCGGCCGCAGCGGCCGACACAGATTTTTTTGAACAGGTGGGGAGGGGGTGACCCCACGATCTTATACAATATAACAGGGTATGGGTTAAATGGTTTATTTTTTGAGATACAGACCAAAACAAGATTCCCCATTAATTTCAATTGGGAGATTTCTGTAGCATGGGTACGTACCTTACACGAGCAAAATTTTGGTCGGGGAAAAAGGTCTGGATTTTTCTCCAGAAATAGTAAGTTCAGGCAGCCACAGACTGATGCAATATAAAAGGGTTGGGTGTTTGTGGCTTGCTTACAGAGAATCGGCCAAATGCAATATTTCCCATTGATTTTAGTTGGGGGATTTCCAGATGCATGTATAGCTACCTGATGTCACTGACGACCAATCCGGCCGCAGCGGCCGACACGGATTTTTTTGAACAGGTGGGGAGGGGGTGACCCCACGATCTTATACAATATAACAGGGTATGGGTTAAATGGTTTATTTTTTGAGATACAGACAAAAACAAGATTCCCCATTAATTTCAATTGGGAGATTTCTGTAGCATGGGTACGTACCTTACACGAGCAAAATTTTGGTTGGGGAAAAAGTTCTGGATTTTTCTCCAGAAATAGTAAGTTCAGGCAGCCACAGACTGATGCAATATAAAAGGGTTGGGTGTTTGTGGCTTGCTTACAGAGAATCGGCCAAATGCAATATTTCCCATTGATTTTAGTTGGGGGATTTCCAGATGCATGTATAGCTACCTGATGTCACCGACGACCAATCTGGCCGCAGCGGCGGACACGGATTTTTTTGAACAGGTGGGGAGGGGGTGACCCCACGATCTTATACAATATAACAGGGTATGGGTTAAATGGTTTATTTTTGAGATACAGACAAAAACAAGATTCCCCATTAATTTCAATTGGGAGATTTCTGTAGCATGGGTACGTACCTTACACGAGCAAAATTTTGGTCGGGGAAAAAGGTCTGGATTTTTCTCCAGAAATAGTAAGTTCAGGCAGCCACAGACTGATGCAATATAAAAGGGTTGGGTGTTTGTGGCTTGCTTACAGAGAATCGGCCAAATGCAATATTTCCCATTGATTTTAGTTGGGGGATTTCCAGATGCATGTATAGTTACCTGGTGTCACCGACGACCAATCCGGCCGCAGCGGCCGACACGGATTTTTTTGAACAGGTGGGGAGGGGGTGACCCCACGATCTTATACAATATAACAGGGTATGGGTTAAATGGTTTATTTTTTGAGATACAGACAAAAACAAGATTCCCCATTAATTTCAATTGGGAGATTTCTGTAGCATGGGTACATACCTTACACGAGCAAAATTTTGTTCGGGGAAAAAGGTCTGGATTTTTCTCCAGAAATAGTAAGCTCAGGCAGCCACAAACTGATGCAATATAACAGGGTTGGGTGTTTGTGGCTTGGTTACAGAGAATCGGCCAAAAAGCAATATTTCCCATTGATTTTAGTTGGGGGATTTCCAGATGCATGTATAGCTACCTGATGTCACCGATGACCAATCCGGCCGCAGCGGCCGACACAGATTTTTTTGAACAGGTGGGGAGGGGGTGACCCCACGATCTTATACAATATAACAGGGTATGGGTTAAATGGTTTAGTTTTTGAGATACAGACCAAAACAAGATTCCCCATTAATTTCAATTGGGAGATTTCTGTAGCATGGGTACGTACCTTACACGAGCAAAATTTTGGTCGGGGATTAAGGTCTGGATTTTTCTCTAGAAATAGTAAGTTCAGGCAGCCACAGACTGATGCAATATAAAAGGGTTGGGTGTTTGTGGCTTGCTTACAGAGAATCGGCCAAATGCAATATTTCCCATTGATTTTAGTTGGGGGATTTCCAGATGCATGTATAGCTACCTGATGTCACTGACGACCAATCCGGCCGCAGCGGCCGACACGGATTTTTTTGAACAGGTGGGGAGGGGGTGACTCCACGATCTTATACAATATAACAGGGTATGGGTTAAATGGTTTATTTTTTGAGATACAGACAAAAACAAGATTCCCCATTAATTTCAATTGGGAGATTTCTGTAGCATGGGTACGTACCTTACACGAGCAAAATTTTGGTCGGGGAAAAAGGTCTGGATTTTTCTCCAGAAATAGTAAGTTCAGGCAGCCACAGACTGATGCAATATAAAAGGGTTGGGTGTTTGTGGCTTGCTTACAGAGAATCGGCCAAAAAGCAATATTTCCCATTGATTTTAGTTGGGGGATTTCCAGATGCATGTATAGTTACCTGCTGTCACCGACGACCAATCCGGCCGCAGCGGCCGACACAGATTTTTTTTAACAGGTGGGGAGGGGGTGACCCCACGATCTTATACAATATAACAGGGTATGGGTTAAATGGTTTATTTTTTGAGATACAGACAAAAACAAGATTCCCCATTAATTTCAATTGGGAGATTTCTGTAGCATGGGTACATACCTTACACGAGCAAAATTTTGGTCGGGGAAAAAGGTCTGGATTTTTCTCCAGAAATAGTAAGCTCAGGCAGCCACAAACTGATGCAATATAAAAGGGTTGGGTGTTTGTGGCTTGGTTACAGAGAATCGGCCAAAAAGCAATATTTCCCATTGATTTTAGTTGGGGGATTTCCAGATGCATGTATAGCTACCTGATGTCACCGATGACCAATCCGGCCGCAGCGGCCGACACAGATTTTTTTGAACAGGTGGGGAGGGGGTGACCCCACGATCTTATACAATATAACAGGGTATGGGTTAAATGGTTTATTTTTTGAGATACAGACCAAAACAAGATTCCCCATTAATTTCAATTGGGAGATTTCTGTAGCATGGGTACGTACCTTACACGAGCAAAATTTTGGTCGGGGAAAAAGGTCTGGATTTTTCTCCAGAAATAGTAAGTTCAGGCAGCCACAGACTGATGCAATATAAAAGGGTTGGGTGTTTGTGGCTTGCTTACAGAGAATCGGCCAAATGCAATATTTCCCATTGATTTTAGTTGGGGGATTTCCAGATGCATGTATAGCTACCTGATGTCACCGATGACCAATCCGGCCGCAGCGGCCGACACAGATTTTTTTGAACAGGTGGGGAGGGGGTGACCCCACGATCTTATACAATATAACAGGGTATGGGTTAAATGGTTTATTTTTTGAGATACAGACCAAAACAAGATTCCCCATTAATTTCAATTGGGAGATTTCTGTAGCATGGGTACGTACCTTACACGAGCAAAATTTTGGTCGGGGAAAAAGGTCTGGATTTTTCTCCAGAAATAGTAAGTTCAGGCAGCCACAGACTGATGCAATATAAAAGGGTTGGGTGTTTGTGGCTTGCTTACAGAGAATCGGCCAAATGCAATATTTCCCATTGATTTTAGTTGGGGGATTTCCAGATGCATGTATAGCTACCTGATGTCACTGACGACCAATCCGGCCGCAGCGGCCGACACGGATTTTTTTGAACAGGTGGGGAGGGGGTGACTCCACGATCTTATACAATATAACAGGGTATGGGTTAAATGGTTTATTTTTTGAGATACAGACAAAAACAAGATTCCCCATTAATTTCAATTGGGAGATTTCTGTAGCATGGGTACGTACCTTACACGAGCAAAATTTTGGTCGGGGAAAAAGGTCTGGATTTTTCTCCAGAAATAGTAAGTTCAGGCAGCCACAGACTGATGCAATATAAAAGGGTTGGGTGTTTGTGGCTTGCTTACAGAGAATCGGCCAAAAAGCAATATTTCCCATTGATTTTAGTTGGGGGATTTCCAGATGCATGTATAGTTACCTGCTGTCACCGACGACCAATCCGGCCGCAGCGGCCGACACGGATTTTTTTTAACAGGTGGGGAGGGGGTGACCCCACGATCTTATACAATATAACAGGGTATGGGTTAAATGGTTTATTTTTTGAGATACAGACAAAAACAAGATTCCCCATTAATTTCAATTGGGAGATTTCTGTAGCATGGGTACATACCTTACACGAGCAAAATTTTGGTCGGGGAAAAAAGTCTGGATTTTTCTCCAGAAATAGTAAGCTCAGGCAGCCACAAACTGATGCAATATAAAAGGGTTGGGTGTTTGTGGCTTGGTTACAGAGAATCGGCCAAAAAGCAATATTTCCCATTGATTTTAGTTGGGGGATTTCCAGATGCATGTATAGCTACCTGATGTCACCGATGACCAATCCGGCCGCAGCGGCCGACACAGATTTTTTTGAACAGGTGGGGAGGGGGTGACCCCACGATCTTATACAATATAACAGGGTATGGGTTAAATGGTTTATTTTTTGAGATACAGACAAAAACAAGATTCCCCATTAATTTCAATTGGGAGATTTCTGTAGCATGGGTACGTACCTTACACGAGCAAAATTTTGGTCGGGGAAAAAGGTCTGGATTTTTCTCCAGAAATAGTAAGTTCAGGCAGCCACAGACTGATGCAATATAAAAGGGTTGGGTGTTTGTGGCTTGCTTACAGAGAATCGGCCAAAAAGCAATATTTCCCATTGATTTTAGTTGGGGTTTTCCAGATGCATGTATAGTTACCTGCTGTCACCGACGACCAATCCGGCCGCAGCGGCCGACACGGATTTTTTTTAACAGGTGGGGAGGGGGTGACCCCACGATCTTATACAATATAACAGGGTATGGGTTAAATGGTTTATTTTTTGAGATACAGACAAAAACAAGATTCCCCATTAATTTCAATTGGGAGATTTCTGTAGCATGGGTACATACCTTACACGAGCAAAATTTTGGTCGGGGAAAAAAGTCTGGATTTTTCTCCAGAAATAGTAAGCTCAGGCAGCCACAAACTGATGCAATATAAAAGGGTTGGGTGTTTGTGGCTTGGTTACAGAGAATCGGCCAAAAAGCAATATTTCCCATTGATTTTAGTTGGGGGATTTCCAGATGCATGTATAGCTACCTGATGTCACCGATGACCAATCCGGCCGCAGCGGCCGACACAGATTTTTTTGAACAGGTGGGGAGGGGGTGACCCCACGATCTTATACAATATAACAGGGTATGGGTTAAATGGTTTATTTTTTGAGATACAGACAAAAACAAGATTCCCCATTAATTTCAATTGGGAGATTTCTGTAGCATGGGTACGTACCTTACACGAGCAAAATTTTGGTTGGGGAAAAAGTTCTGGATTTTTCTCCAGAAATAGTAAGTTCAGGCAGCCACAGACTGATGCAATATAAAAGGGTTGGGTGTTTGTGGCTTGCTTACAGAGAATCGGCCAAATGCAATATTTCCCATTGATTTTAGTTGGGGGATTTCCAGATGCATGTATAGCTACCTGATGTCACCGACAACCAATCTGGCCGCAGCGGCGGACACGGATTTTTTTGAACAGGTGGGGAGGGGGTGACCCCACGATCTTATACAATATAACAGGGTATGGGTTAAATGGTTTATTTTTGAGATACAGACAAAAACAAGATTCCCCATTAATTTCAATTGGGAGATTTCTGTAGCATGGGTACGTACCTTACACGAGCAAAATTTTGGTCGGGGAAAAAGGTCTGGATTTTTCTCCAGAAATAGTAAGTTCAGGCAGCCACAGACTGATGCAATATAAAAGGGTTGGGTGTTTGTGGCTTGCTTACAGAGAATCGGCCAAATGCAATATTTCCCATTGATTTTAGTTGGGGGATTTCCAGATGCATGTATAGTTACCTGGTGTCACCGACGACCAATCCGGCCGCAGCGGCCGACACGGATTTTTTTGAACAGGTGGGGAGGGGGTGACCCCACGATCTTATACAATATAACAGGGTATGGGTTAAATGGTTTATTTTTTGAGATACAGACAAAAACAAGATTCCCCATTAATTTCAATTGGGAGATTTCTGTAGCATGGGTACATACCTTACACGAGCAAAATTTTGTTCGGGGAAAAAGGTCTGGATTTTTCTCCAGAAATAGTAAGCTCAGGCAGCCACAAACTGATGCAATATAACAGGGTTGGGTGTTTGTGGCTTGGTTACAGAGAATCGGCCAAAAAGCAATATTTCCCATTGATTTTAGTTGGGGGATTTCCAGATGCATGTATAGCTACCTGATGTCACCGATGACCAATCCGGCCGCAGCGGCCGACACAGATTTTTTTGAACAGGTGGGGAGGGGGTGACCCCACGATCTTATACAATATAACAGGGTATGGGTTAAATGGTTTAGTTTTTGAGATACAGACCAAAACAAGATTCCCCATTAATTTCAATTGGGAGATTTCTGTAGCATGGGTACGTACCTTACACGAGCAAAATTTTGGTCGGGGATTAAGGTCTGGATTTTTCTCTAGAAATAGTAAGTTCAGGCAGCCACAGACTGATGCAATATAAAAGGGTTGGGTGTTTGTGGCTTGCTTACAGAGAATCGGCCAAATGCAATATTTCCCATTGATTTTAGTTGGGGGATTTCCAGATGCATGTATAGTTACCTGCTGTCACCGACGACCAATCCGGCCGCAGCGGCCGACACGGATTTTTTTTAACAGGTGGGGAGGGGGTGACCCCACAATCTTATACAATATAACAGGGTATGGGTTAAATGGTTTATTTTTTGAGATACAGACCAAAACAAGATTCCCCATTAATTTCAATTGGGAGATTTCTGTAGCATGGGTACGTACCTTACACGAGCAAAATTTTGGTCGGGGAAAAAGGTCTGGATTTTTCTCCAGAAATAGTAAGTTCAGGCAGCCACAGACTGATGCAATATAAAAGGGTTGGGTGTTTGTGGCTTGCTTACAGAGAATCGGCCAAATGCAATATTTCCCATTGATTTTAGTTGGGGGATTTCCAGATGCATGTATAGCTACCTGATGTCACTGACGACCAATCCGGCCGCAGCGGCCGACACGGATTTTTTTGAACAGGTGGGGAGGGGGTGACTCCACGATCTTATACAATATAACAGGGTATGGGTTAAATGGTTTATTTTTTGAGATACAGACAAAAACAAGATTCCCCATTAATTTCAATTGGGAGATTTCTGTAGCATGGGTACGTACCTTACACGAGCAAAATTTTGGTCGGGGAAAAAGGTCTGGATTTTTCTCCAGAAATAGTAAGTTCAGGCAGCCACAGACTGATGCAATATAAAAGGGTTGGGTGTTTGTGGCTTGCTTACAGAGAATCGGCCAAAAAGCAATATTTCCCATTGATTTTAGTTGGGGGATTTCCAGATGCATGTATAGTTACCTGCTGTCACCGACGACCAATCCGGCCGCAGCGGCCGACACGGATTTTTTTTAACAGGTGGGGAGGGGGTGACCCCACGATCTTATACAATATAACAGGGTATGGGTTAAATGGTTTATTTTTTGAGATACAGACAAAAACAAGATTCCCCATTAATTTCAATTGGGAGATTTCTGTAGCATGGGTACATACCTTACACGAGCAAAATTTTGGTCGGGGAAAAAAGTCTGGATTTTTCTCCAGAAATAGTAAGCTCAGGCAGCCACAAACTGATGCAATATAAAAGGGTTGGGTGTTTGTGGCTTGGTTACAGAGAATCGGCCAAAAAGCAATATTTCCCATTGATTTTAGTTGGGGGATTTCCAGATGCATGTATAGCTACCTGATGTCACCGATGACCAATCCGGCCGCAGCGGCCGACACAGATTTTTTTGAACATGTGGGGAGGGGGTGACCCCACGATCTTATACAATATAACAGGGTATGGGTTAAATGGTTTATTTTTTGAGATACAGACAAAAACAAGATTCCCCATTAATTTCAATTGGGAGATTTCTGTAGCATGGGTACGTACCTTACACGAGCAAAATTTTGGTTGGGGAAAAAGTTCTGGATTTTTCTCCAGAAATAGTAAGTTCAGGCAGCCACAGACTGATGCAATATAAAAGGGTTGGGTGTTTGTGGCTTGCTTACAGAGAATCGGCCAAATGCAATATTTCCCATTGATTTTAGTTGGGGGATTTCCAGATGCATGTATAGCTACCTGATGTCACCGACAACCAATCTGGCCGCAGCGGCGGACACGGATTTTTTTGAACAGGTGGGGAGGGGGTGACCCCACGATCTTATACAATATAACAGGGTATGGGTTAAATGGTTTATTTTTGAGATACAGACAAAAACAAGATTCCCCATTAATTTCAATTGGGAGATTTCTGTAGCATGGGTACGTACCTTACACGAGCAAAATTTTGGTCGGGGAAAAAGGTCTGGATTTTTCTCCAGAAATAGTAAGTTCAGGCAGCCACAGACTGATGCAATATAAAAGGGTTGGGTGTTTGTGGCTTGCTTACAGAGAATCGGCCAAATGCAATATTTCCCATTGATTTTAGTTGGGGGATTTCCAGATGCATGTATAGCTACCTGATGTCACTGACGACCAATCCGGCCGCAGCGGCCGACACGGATTTTTTTGAACAGGTGGGGAGGGGGTGACTCCACGATCTTATACAATATAACAGGGTATGGGTTAAATGGTTTATTTTTTGAGATACAGACAAAAACAAGATTCCCCATTAATTTCAATTGGGAGATTTCTGTAGCATGGGTACGTACCTTACACGAGCAAAATTTTGGTCGGGGAAAAAGGTCTGGATTTTTCTCCAGAAATAGTAAGTTCAGGCAGCCACAGACTGATGCAATATAAAAGGGTTGGGTGTTTGTGGCTTGCTTACAGAGAATCGGCCAAAAAGCAATATTTCCCATTGATTTTAGTTGGGGGATTTCCAGATGCATGTATAGTTACCTGCTGTCACCGACGACCAATCCGGCCGCAGCGGCCGACACGGATTTTTTTTAACAGGTGGGGAGGGGGTGACCCCACGATCTTATACAATATAACAGGGTATGGGTTAAATGGTTTATTTTTTGAGATACAGACAAAAACAAGATTCCCCATTAATTTCAATTGGGAGATTTCTGTAGCATGGGTACATACCTTACACGAGCAAAATTTTGGTCGGGGAAAAAAGTCTGGATTTTTCTCCAGAAATAGTAAGCTCAGGCAGCCACAAACTGATGCAATATAAAAGGGTTGGGTGTTTGTGGCTTGGTTACAGAGAATCGGCCAAAAAGCAATATTTCGCATTGATTTTAGTTGGGGGATTTCCAGATGCATGTATAGCTACCTGATGTCACCGATGACCAATCCGGCCGCAGCGGCCGACACAGATTTTTTTGAACAGGTGGGGAGGGGGTGACCCCACGATCTTATACAATATAACAGGGTATGGGTTAAATGGTTTATTTTTTGAGATACAGACAAAAACAAGATTCCCCATTAATTTCAATTGGGAGATTTCTGTAGCATGGGTACGTACCTTACACGAGCAAAATTTTGGTTGGGGAAAAAGTTCTGGATTTTTCTCCAGAAATAGTAAGTTCAGGCAGCCACAGACTGATGCAATATAAAAGGGTTGGGTGTTTGTGGCTTGCTTACAGAGAATCGGCCAAATGCAATATTTCCCATTGATTTTAGTTGGGGGATTTCCAGATGCATGTATAGCTACCTGATGTCACCGACAACCAATCTGGCCGCAGCGGCGGACACGGATTTTTTTGAACAGGTGGGGAGGGGGTGACCCCACGATCTTATACAATATAACAGGGTATGGGTTAAATGGTTTATTTTTGAGATACAGACAAAAACAAGATTCCCCATTAATTTCAATTGGGAGATTTCTGTAGCATGGGTACGTACCTTACACGAGCAAAATTTTGGTCGGGGAAAAAGGTCTGGATTTTTCTCCAGAAATAGTAAGTTCAGGCAGCCACAGACTGATGCAATATAAAAGGGTTGGGTGTTTGTGGCTTGCTTACAGAGAATCGGCCAAATGCAATATTTCCCATTGATTTTAGTTGGGGGATTTCCAGATGCATGTATAGTTACCTGGTGTCACCGACGACCAATCCGGCCGCAGCGGCCGACACGGATTTTTTTGAACAGGTGGGGAGGGGGTGACCCCACGATCTTATACAATATAACAGGGTATGGGTTAAATGGTTTATTTTTTGAGATACAGACAAAAACAAGATTCCCCATTAATTTCAATTGGGAGATTTCTGTAGCATGGGTACATACCTTACACGAGCAAAATTTTGTTCGGGGAAAAAGGTCTGGATTTTTCTCCAGAAATAGTAAGCTCAGGCAGCCACAAACTGATGCAATATAACAGGGTTAGGTGTTTGTGGCTTGGTTACAGAGAATCGGCCAAAAAGCAATATTTCGCATTGATTTTAGTTGGGGGATTTCCAGATGCATGTATAGCTACCTGATGTCACCGATGACCAATCCGGCCGCAGCGGCCGACACAGATTTTTTTGAACAGGTGGGGAGGGGGTGACCCCACGATCTTATACAATATAACAGGGTATGGGTTAAATGGTTTATTTTTTGAGATACAGACAAAAACAAGATTCCCCATTAATTTCAATTGGGAGATTTCTGTAGCATGGGTACGTACCTTACACGAGCAAAATTTTGGTTGGGGAAAAAGTTCTGGATTTTTCTCCAGAAATAGTAAGTTCAGGCAGCCACAGACTGATGCAATATAAAAGGGTTGGGTGTTTGTGGCTTGCTTACAGAGAATCGGCCAAATGCAATATTTCCCATTGATTTTAGTTGGGGGATTTCCAGATGCATGTATAGCTACCTGATGTCACCGACAACCAATCTGGCCGCAGCGGCGGACACGGATTTTTTTGAACAGGTGGGGAGGGGGTGACCCCACGATCTTATACAATATAACAGGGTATGGGTTAAATGGTTTATTTTTGAGATACAGACAAAAACAAGATTCCCCATTAATTTCAATTGGGAGATTTCTGTAGCATGGGTACGTACCTTACACGAGCAAAATTTTGGTCGGGGAAAAAGGTCTGGATTTTTCTCCAGAAATAGTAAGTTCAGGCAGCCACAGACTGATGCAATATAAAAGGGTTGGGTGTTTGTGGCTTGCTTACAGAGAATCGGCCAAATGCAATATTTCCCATTGATTTTAGTTGGGGGATTTCCAGATGCATGTATAGTTACCTGGTGTCACCGACGACCAATCCGGCCGCAGCGGCCGACACGGATTTTTTTGAACAGGTGGGGAGGGGGTGACCCCACGATCTTATACAATATAACAGGGTATGGGTTAAATGGTTTATTTTTTGAGATACAGACAAAAACAAGATTCCCCATTAATTTCAATTGGGAGATTTCTGTAGCATGGGTACATACCTTACACGAGCAAAATTTTGTTCGGGGAAAAAGGTCTGGATTTTTCTCCAGAAATAGTAAGCTCAGGCAGCCACAAACTGATGCAATATAACAGGGTTGGGTGTTTGTGGCTTGGTTACAGAGAATCGGCCAAAAAGCAATATTTCCCATTGATTTTAGTTGGGGGATTTCCAGATGCATGTATAGCTACCTGATGTCACCGATGACCAATCCGGCCGCAGCGGCCGACACAGATTTTTTTGAACAGGTGGGGAGGGGGTGACCCCACGATCTTATACAATATAACAGGGTATGGGTTAAATGGTTTAGTTTTTGAGATACAGACCAAAACAAGATTCCCCATTAATTTCAATTGGGAGATTTCTGTAGCATGGGTACGTACCTTACACGAGCAAAATTTTGGTCGGGGATTAAGGTCTGGATTTTTCTCTAGAAATAGTAAGTTCAGGCAGCCACAGACTGATGCAATATAAAAGGGTTGGGTGTTTGTGGCTTGCTTACAGAGAATCGGCCAAATGCAATATTTCCCATTGATTTTAGTTGGGGGATTTCCAGATGCATGTATAGCTACCTGATGTCACTGACGACCAATCCGGCCGCAGCGGCCGACACGGATTTTTTTGAACAGGTGGGGAGGGGGTGACTCCACGATCTTATACAATATAACAGGGTATGGGTTAAATGGTTTATTTTTTGAGATACAGACAAAAACAAGATTCCCCATTAATTTCAATTGGGAGATTTCTGTAGCATGGGTACATACCTTACACGAGCAAAATTTTGGTTGGGGAAAAAGGTCTGGATTTTTCTCCAGAAATAGTAAGTTCAGGCAGCCACAGACTGATGCAATATAAAAGGGTTGGGTGTTTGTGGCTTGCTTACAGAGAATCGGCCAAATGCAATATTTCCCATTGATTTTAGTTGGGGGATTTCCAGATGCATGTATAGCTACCTGATGTCACTGACGACCAATCCGGCCGCAGCGGCCGACACGGATTTTTTTGAACAGGTGGGGAGGGGGTGACCCCACGATCTTATACAATATAACAGGGTATGGGTTAAATGGTTTATTTTTTGAGATACAGACAAAAACAAGATTCCCCATTAATTTCAATTGGGAGATTTCTGTAGCATGGGTACGTACCTTACACGAGCAAAATTTTGGTCGGGGAAAAAGGTCTGGATTTTTCTCCAGAAATAGTAAGTTCAGGCAGCCACAGACTGATGCAATATAAAAGGGTTGGGTGTTTGTGGCTTGCTCACAGAGAATCGGCCAAATGCAATATTTCCCATTGATTTTAGTTGGGGGATTTCCAGATGCATGTATAGCTACCTGATGTCACCGATGACCAATCCGGCCGCAGCGGCCGACACAGATTTTTTTGAACAGGTGGGGAGGGGGTGACCCCACGATCTTATACAATATAACAGGGTATGGGTTAAATGGTTTAGTTTTTGAGATACAGACCAAAACAAGATTCCCCATTAATTTCAATTGGGAGATTTCTGTAGCATGGGTACGTACCTTACACGAGCAAAATTTTGGTCGGGGATTAAGGTCTGGATTTTTCTCTAGAAATAGTAAGTTCAGGCAGCCACAGACTGATGCAATATAAAAGGGTTGGGTGTTTGTGGCTTGCTTACAGAGAATCGGCCAAATGCAATATTTCCCATTGATTTTAGTTGGGGGATTTCCAGATGCATGTATAGCTACCTGATGTCACTGACGACCAATCCGGCCGCAGCGGCCGACACGGATTTTTTTGAACAGGTGGGGAGGGGGTGACTCCACGATCTTATACAATATAACAGGGTATGGGTTAAATGGTTTATTTTTTGAGATACAGACAAAAACAAGATTCCCCATTAATTTCAATTGGGAGATTTCTGTAGCATGGGTACGTACCTTACACGAGCAAAATTTTGGTCGGGGAAAAAGGTCTGGATTTTTCTCCAGAAATAGTAAGTTCAGGCAGCCACAGACTGATGCAATATAAAAGGGTTGGGTGTTTGTGGCTTGCTTACAGAGAATCGGCCAAATGCAATATTTCCCATTGATTTTAGTTGGGGGATTTCCAGATGCATGTATAGCTACCTGATGTCACCGATGACCAATCCGGCCGCAGCGGCTGACACAGATTTTTTTGAACAGGTGGGGAGGGGGTGACCCCACGATCTTATACAATATAACAGGGTATGGGTTAAATGGTTTATTTTTTGAGATACAGACAAAAACAAGATTCCCCATTAATTTCAATTGGGAGATTTCTGTAGCATGGGTACATACCTTACACGAGCAAAATTTTGGTTGGGGAAAAAGGTCTGGATTTTTCTCCAGAAATAGTAAGTTCAGGCAGCCACAGACTGATGCAATATAAAAGGGTTGGGTGTTTGTGGCTTGCTTACAGAGAATCGGCCAAATGCAATATTTCCCATTGATTTTAGTTGGGGGATTTCCAGATGCATGTATAGCTACCTGATGTCACTGACGACCAATCCGGCCGCAGCGGCCGACACGGATTTTTTTGAACAGGTGGGGAGGGGGTGACCCCACGATCTTATACAATATAACAGGGTATGGGTTAAATGGTTTATTTTTTGAGATACAGACAAAAACAAGATTCCCCATTAATTTCAATTGGGAGATTTCTGTAGCATGGGTACGTACCTTACACGAGCAAAATTTTGGTCGGGGAAAAAGGTCTGGATTTTTCTCCAGAAATAGTAAGTTCAGGCAGCCACAGACTGATGCAATATAAAAGGGTTGGGTGTTTGTGGCTTGCTCACAGAGAATCGGCCAAATGCAATATTTCCCATTGATTTTAGTTGGGGGATTTCCAGATGCATGTATAGCTACCTGATGTCACCGATGACCAATCCGGCCGCAGCGGCCGACACGGATTTTTTTGAACAGGTGGGGAGGGGGTGACCCCACGATCTTATACAATATAACAGGGTATGGGTTAAATGGTTTATTTTTTGAGATACAGACAAAAACAAGATTCCCCATTAATTTCAATTGGGAGATTTCTGTAGCATGGGTACATACCTTACACGAGCAAAATTTTGGTTGGGGAAAAAGGTCTGGATTTTTCTCCAGAAATAGTAAGTTCAGGCAGCCACAGACTGATGCAATATAAAAGGGTTGGGTGTTTGTGGCTTGCTTACAGAGAATCGGCCAAAAAGCAATATTTCCCATTGATTTTACTTGGGGGATTTCCAGATGCATGTATAGCTACGTGATGTCACCGACGACCAATCCGGCCGCAGCGGCCGACACGGATTTTTTTGAACAGGTGGGGAGGGGGTGACCCCACGATCTTATACAATATAACAGGGTATGGGTTAAATGGTTTATTTTTTGAGATACAGACCAAAACAAGATTCCCCATTAATTTCAATTGGGAGATTTCTGTAGCATGGGTACGTACCTTACACGAGCAAAATTTTGGTCGGGGAAAAAGGTCTGGATTTTTCTCCAGAAATAGTAAGTTCAGGCAGCCACAGACTGATGCAATATAAAAGGGTTGGGTGTTTGTGGCTTGCTTACAGAGAATCGGCCAAATGCAATATTTCCCATTGATTTTAGTTGGGGGATTTCCAGATGCATGTATAGCTACCTGATGTCACTGACGACCAATCCGGCCGCAGCGGCCGACACGGATTTTTTTGAACAGGTGGGGAGGGGGTGACCCCACGATCTTATACAATATAACAGGGTATGGGTTAAATGGTTTATTTTTTGAGATACAGACAAAAACAAGATTCCCCATTAATTTCAATTGGGAGATTTCTGTAGCATGGGTACGTACCTTACACGAGCAAAATTTTGGTTGGGGAAAAAGTTCTGGATTTTTCTCCAGAAATAGTAAGTTCAGGCAGCCACAGACTGATGCAATATAAAAGGGTTGGGTGTTTGTGGCTTGCTTACAGAGAATCGGCCAAATGCAATATTTCCCATTGATTTTAGTTGGGGGATTTCCAGATGCATGTATAGCTACCTGATGTCACCGACGACCAATCTGGCCGCAGCAGCGGACACGGATTTTTTTGAACAGGTGGGGAGGGGGTGACCCCACGATCTTATACAATATAACAGGGTATGGGTTAAGTGGTTTATTTTTGAGATACAGACAAAAACAAGATTCCCCATTAATTTCAATTGGGAGATTTCTGTAGCATGGGTACGTACCTTACACGAGCAAAATTTTGGTCGGGGAAAAAGGTCTGGATTTTTCTCCAGAAATAGTAAGTTCAGGCAGCCACAGACTGATGCAATATAAAAGGGTTGGGTGTTTGTGGCTTGCTTACAGAGGATCGGCCAAATGCAATATTTCCCATTGATTTTAGTTGGGGGATTTCCAGATGCATGTATAGTTACCTGGTGTCACCGACGACCAATCCGGCCGCAGCGGCCGACACGGATTTTTTTGAACAGGTGGGGAGGGGGTGACCCCACGATCTTATACAATATAACAGGGTATGGGTTAAATGGTTTATTTTTTGAGATACAGACAAAAACAAGATTCCCCATTAATTTCAATTGGGAGATTTCTGTAGCATGGGTACATACCTTACACGAGCAAAATTTTGTTCGGGGAAAAAGGTCTGGATTTTTCTCCAGAAATAGTAAGCTCAGGGAGCCACAAACTGATGCAATATAACATGGTTGGGTGTTTGTGGCTTGGTTACAGAGAATCGGCCAAAAAGCAATATTTCCCATTGATTTTAGTTGGGGGATTTCCAGATGCATGTATAGCTACCTGATGTCACCGATGACCAATCCGGCCGCAGCGGCCGACACAGATTTTTTTGAACAGGTGGGGAGGGGGTGACCCCACGATCTTATACAATATAACAGGGTATGGGTTAAATGGTTTAGTTTTTGAGATACAGACCAAAACAAGATTCCCCATTAATTTCAATTGGGAGATTTCTGTAGCATGGGTACGTACCTTACACGAGCAAAATTTTGGTCGGGGATTAAGGTCTGGATTTTTCTCTAGAAATAGTAAGTTCAGGCAGCCACAGACTGATGCAATATAAAAGGGTTGGGTGTTTGTGGCTTGCTTACAGAGAATCGGCCAAATGCAATATTTCCCATTGATTTTAGTTGGGGGATTTCCAGATGCATGTATAGCTACCTGATGTCACTGACGACCAATCCGGCCGCAGCGGCCGACACGGATTTTTTTGAACAGGTGGGGAGGGGGTGACTCCACGATCTTATACAATATAACAGGGTATGGGTTAAATGGTTTATTTTTTGAGATACAGACAAAAACAAGATTCCCCATTAATTTCAATTGGGAGATTTCTGTAGCATGGGTACGTACCTTACACGAGCAAAATTTTGGTCGGGGAAAAAGGTCTGGATTTTTCTCCAGAAATAGTAAGTTCAGGCAGCCACAGACTGATGCAATATAAAAGGGTTGGGTGTTTGTGGCTTGCTTACAGAGAATCGGCCAAATGCAATATTTCCCATTGATTTTAGTTGGGGGATTTCCAGATGCATGTATAGCTACCTGATGTCACCGATGACCAATCCGGCCGCAGCGGCTGACACGGATTTTTTTGAACAGGTGGGGAGGGGGTGACCCCACGATCTTATACAATATAACAGGGTATGGGTTAAATGGTTTATTTTTTGAGATACAGACAAAAACAAGATTCCCCATTAATTTCAATTGGGAGATTTCTGTAGCATGGGTACATACCTTACACGAGCAAAATTTTGGTTGGGGAAAAAGGTCTGGATTTTTCTCCAGAAATAGTAAGTTCAGGCAGCCACAGACTGATGCAATATAAAAGGGTTGGGTGTTTGTGGCTTGCTTACAGAGAATCGGCCAAATGCAATATTTCCCATTGATTTTAGTTGGGGGATTTCCAGATGCATGTATAGCTACCTGATGTCACTGACGACCAATCCGGCCGCAGCGGCCGACACGGATTTTTTTGAACAGGTGGGGAGGGGGTGACCCCACGATCTTATACAATATAACAGGGTATGGGTTAAATGGTTTATTTTTTGAGATACAGACAAAAACAAGATTCCCCATTAATTTCAATTGGGAGATTTCTGTAGCATGGGTACGTACCTTACACGAGCAAAATTTTGGTCGGGGAAAAAGGTCTGGATTTTTCTCCAGAAATAGTAAGTTCAGGCAGCCACAGACTGATGCAATATAAAAGGGTTGGGTGTTTGTGGCTTGCTCACAGAGAATCGGCCAAATGCAATATTTCCCATTGATTTTAGTTGGGGGATTTCCAGATGCATGTATAGCTACCTGATGTCACCGATGACCAATCCGGCCGCAGCGGCCGACACAGATTTTTTTGAACAGGTGGGGAGGGGGTGACCCCACGATCTTATACAATATAACAGGGTATGGGTTAAATGGTTTAGTTTTTGAGATACAGACCAAAACAAGATTCCCCATTAATTTCAATTGGGAGATTTCTGTAGCATGGGTACGTACCTTACACGAGCAAAATTTTGGTCGGGGATTAAGGTCTGGATTTTTCTCTAGAAATAGTAAGTTCAGGCAGCCACAGACTGATGCAATATAAAAGGGTTGGGTGTTTGTGGCTTGCTTACAGAGAATCGGCCAAATGCAATATTTCCCATTGATTTTAGTTGGGGGATTTCCAGATGCATGTATAGCTACCTGATGTCACTGACGACCAATCCGGCCGCAGCGGCCGACACGGATTTTTTTGAACAGGTGGGGAGGGGGTGACTCCACGATCTTATACAATATAACAGGGTATGGGTTAAATGGTTTATTTTTTGAGATACAGACAAAAACAAGATTCCCCATTAATTTCAATTGGGAGATTTCTGTAGCATGGGTACGTACCTTACACGAGCAAAATTTTGGTCGGGGAAAAAGGTCTGGATTTTTCTCCAGAAATAGTAAGTTCAGGCAGCCACAGACTGATGCAATATAAAAGGGTTGGGTGTTTGTGGCTTGCTTACAGAGAATCGGCCAAATGCAATATTTCCCATTGATTTTAGTTGGGGGATTTCCAGATGCATGTATAGCTACCTGATGTCACCGATGACCAATCCGGCCGCAGCGGCTGACACGGATTTTTTTGAACAGGTGGGGAGGGGGTGACCCCACGATCTTATACAATATAACAGGGTATGGGTTAAATGGTTTATTTTTTGAGATACAGACAAAAACAAGATTCCCCATTAATTTCAATTGGGAGATTTCTGTAGCATGGGTACATACCTTACACGAGCAAAATTTTGGTTGGGGAAAAAGGTCTGGATTTTTCTCCAGAAATAGTAAGTTCAGGCAGCCACAGACTGATGCAATATAAAAGGGTTGGGTGTTTGTGGCTTGCTTACAGAGAATCGGCCAAATGCAATATTTCCCATTGATTTTAGTTGGGGGATTTCCAGATGCATGTATAGCTACCTGATGTCACTGACGACCAATCCGGCCGCAGCGGCCGACACGGATTTTTTTGAACAGGTGGGGAGGGGGTGACCCCACGATCTTATACAATATAACAGGGTATGGGTTAAATGGTTTATTTTTTGAGATACAGACAAAAACAAGATTCCCCATTAATTTCAATTGGGAGATTTCTGTAGCATGGGTACGTACCTTACACGAGCAAAATTTTGGTCGGGGAAAAAGGTCTGGATTTTTCTCCAGAAATAGTAAGTTCAGGCAGCCACAGACTGATGCAATATAAAAGGGTTGGGTGTTTGTGGCTTGCTCACAGAGAATCGGCCAAATGCAATATTTCCCATTGATTTTAGTTGGGGGATTTCCAGATGCATGTATAGCTACCTGATGTCACCGATGACCAATCCGGCCGCAGCGGCCGACACGGATTTTTTTGAACAGGTGGGGAGGGGGTGACCCCACGATCTTATACAATATAACAGGGTATGGGTTAAATGGTTTATTTTTTGAGATACAGACAAAAACAAGATTCCCCATTAATTTCAATTGGGAGATTTCTGTAGCATGGGTACATACCTTACACGAGCAAAATTTTGGTTGGGGAAAAAGGTCTGGATTTTTCTCCAGAAATAGTAAGTTCAGGCAGCCACAGACTGATGCAATATAAAAGGGTTGGGTGTTTGTGGCTTGCTTACAGAGAATCGGCCAAAAAGCAATATTTCCCATTGATTTTACTTGGGGGATTTCCAGATGCATGTATAGCTACCTGATGTCACCGACGACCAATCCGGCCGCAGCGGCCGACACGGATTTTTTTGAACAGGTGGGGAGGGGGTGACCCCACGATCTTATACAATATAACAGGGTATGGGTTAAATGGTTTATTTTTTGAGATACAGACAAAAACAAGATTCCCCATTAATTTCAATTGGGAGATTTCTGTAGCATGGGTACATACCTTACACGAGCAAAATTTTGGTCGGGGAAAAAGGTCTGGATTTTTCTCCAGAAATAGTAAGCTCAGGCAGCCACAAACTGATGCAATATAACAGGGTTGGGTGTTTGTGGCTTGGTTACAGAGAATCGGCCAAAAAGCAATATTTCCCATTGATTTTAGTTGGGGGATTTCCAGATGCATGTATTGCTACCTGATGTCACCGATGACCAATCCGGCCGCAGTGGCCGACACGGATTTTTTTGAACAGGTGGGGAGGGGGTGACCCCACGATCTTATACAATATAACAGGGTATGGGTTAAATGGTTTATTTTTTGAGATACAGACAAAAACAAGATTCCCCATTAATTTCAATTGGGAGATTTCTGTAGCATGGGTACGTACCTTACACGAGCAAAATTTTGGTCGGGGAAAAAGGTCTGGATTTTTCTCCAGAAATAGTAAGTTCAGGCAGCCACAGACTGATGCAATATAAAAGGGTTGGGTGTTTGTGGCTTGCTTACAGAGAATCGGCCAAATGCAATATTTCCCATTGATTTTAGTTGGGGGATTTCCAGATGCATGTATAGCTACCTGATGTCACCGACGACCAATCTGGCCGCAGCGGCGGACACGGATTTTTTGAACAGGTGGGGAGGGGGTGACCCCACAAACTTATACAATATAACAGGGTATGGGTTAAATGGTTTATTTTTGAGTTACAGACAAAAACAAGATTCCCCATTAATTTCAATTGGGAGATTTCTGTAGCATGGGTACGTACCTTACACGAGCAAAATTTTGGTTGGGGAAAAAGGTCTGGATTTTTCTCCAGAAATAGTAAGTTCAGGCAGCCACAGACTGATGCAATATAAAAGGGTTGGGTGTTTGTGGCTTGCTTACTGAGAATCGGCCAAATGCAATATTTCCCATTGATTTTAGTTGGGGGATTTCCAGATGCATGTATAGCTACCTGATGTCACCGATGACCAATCCGGCCGCAGCGGCGGACACGGATTTTTTTGAACAGGTGGGGAGGGGGTGACCCCACGATCTTATACAATATAACAGGGTATGGGTTAAATGGTTTATTTTTGAGATACAGACAAAAACAAGATTCCCCATTAATTTCAATTGGGAGATTTCTGGAGCATGGGTACGTACCTTACACGAGCAAAATTTTGGTCGGGGAAAAAGGTCTGGATTTTTCTCCAGAAATAGTAAGTTCAGGCAGCCACAGACTGATGCAATATAAAAGGGTTGGGTGTTTGTGGCTTGCTTACAGAGAATCGGACAAAAAGTAATATTTCCCATTGATTTTAGTTGGGGGATTTCCAGATGCATGTATAGTTACCTGATGTCACCGACGACCAATCCGGCCGCAGCGGCCGACACAGATTTTTTTGAACAGGTGGGGAGGGGGTGACCCCACGATCTTATACAATATAACAGGGTATGGGTTAAATGGTTTATTTTTTTGAGATACAGAGAAAAACAAGATTCCCCATTAATTTCAATTGGGAGATTTCTGTAGCATGGGTACGTACCTTACACGAGCAAAATTTTGGTTGGGGAAAAAGGTCTGGATTTTTCTCCAGAAATAGTAAGTTCAGGCAGCCACAGACTGATGCAATATAAAAGGGTTGGGTGTTTGTGGCTTGCTTACAGAGAATCGGCCAAATGCAATATTTCCCATTGATTTTAGTTGGGGGATTTCCAGATGCATGTATAGCTACCTGATGTCACCGATGACCAATCCGGCCGCAGCGGCCGACAGAGATTTTTTTGAACAGGTGGGGAGGGGGTGACCCCACGATCTTATACAATATAACAGGGTATGGGTTAAATGGTTTATTTTTTGAGATACAGACCAAAACAAGATTCCCCATTAATTTCAATTGGGAGATTTCTGTAGCATGGGTACGTACCTTACACGAGCAAAATTTTGGTCGGGGAAAAGGGTCTGGATTTTTCTCCAGAAATAGTAAGTTCAGGCAGCCACAGACTGATGCAATATAAAAGGGTTGGGTGTTTGTGGCTTGCTTACAGAGAATCGGCCAAATGCAATATTTCCCATTGATTTTAGTTGGGGGATTTCCAGATGCATGTATAGCTACCTGATGTCACGGACGACCAATCCGGCCGCAGCGGCCGACACGGATTTTTTTGAACAGGTGGGGAGGGGGTGACCCCACGATCTTATACAATATAACAGGGTATGGGTTAAATGGTTTATTTTTTGAGATACAGACAAAAACAAGATTCCCCATTAATTTCAATTGGGAGATTTCTGTAGCATGGGTACGTACCTTACACGAGCAAAATTTTGGTCGGGGAAAAAGGTCTGGATTTTTCTCCAGAAATAGTAAGTTCAGGCAGCCACAGACTGATGCAATATAAAAGGGTTGGGTGTTTGTGGCTTGCTTACAGAGAATCGGCCAAAAAGCAATATTTCCCATTGATTTTAGTTGGGGGATTTCCAGATGCATGTATAGTTACCTGATGTCACCGACGACCAATCCGGCCGCAGCGGCCGACACGGATTTTTTTGAACAGGTGGGGAGGGGGTGACCCCACGATCTTATACAATATAACAGGGTATGGGTTAAATGGTTTATTTTTTGAGATACAGACAAAAACAAGATTCCCCATTAATTTCAATTGGGAGATTTCTGTAGCATGGGTACATACCTTACACGAGCAAAATTTTGGTCGGGGAAAAAGGTCTGGATTTTTCTCCAGAAATAGTAAGCTCAGGCAGCCACAAACTGATGCAATATAACAGGGTTGGGTGTTTGTGGCTTGGTTACAGAGAATCGGCCAAAAAGCAATATTTCCCATTGATTTTAGTTGGGGGATTTCCAGATGCATGTATAGCTACCTGATGTCACGGACGACCAATCCGGCCGCAGCGGCGGACACGGATTTTTTTGAACAGGTGGGGAGGGGGTGACCCCACGATCTTATACAATATAACAGGGTATGGGTTAAATGGTTTATTTTTTGAGATACAGACAAAAACAAGATTCCCCATTAATTTCAATTGGGAGATTTCTGTAGCATGGGTACGTACCTTACACGAGCAAAATTTTGGTCGGGGAAAAGGGTCTGGATTTTTCTCCAGAAATAGTAAGTTCAGGCAGCCACAGACTGATGCAATATAAAAGGGTTGGGTGTTTGTGGCTTGCTTACAGAGAATCGGCCAAATGCAATATTTCCCATTGATTTTAGTTGGGGGATTTCCAGATGCATGTATAGCTACCTGATGTCACGGACGACCAATCCGGCCGCAGCGGCCGACACGGATTTTTTTGAACAGGTGGGGAGGGGGTGACCCCACGATCTTATACAATATAACAGGGTATGGGTTAAATGGTTTATTTTTGAGATACAGACAAAAACAAGATTCCCCATTAATTTCAATTGGGAGATTTCTGTAGCATGGGTACGTACCTTACACGAGCAAAATTTTGGTCGGGGAAAAAGGTCTGGATTTTTCTCCAGAAATAGTAAGTTCAGGCAGCCACAGACTGATGCAATATAAAAGGGTTGGGTGTTTGTGGCTTGCTTACAGAGAATCGGCCAAAAAGCAATATTTCCCATTGATTTTAGTTGGGGGATTTCCAGATGCATGTATAGCTACCTGATGTCACCGATGACCAATCCGGCCGCAGCGGCCGACAGAGATTTTTTTGAACAGGTGGGGAGGGGGTGACCCCACGATCTTATACAATATAACAGGGTATGGGTTAAATGGTTTATTTTTTGAGATACAGACAAAAACAAGATTCCCCATTAATTTCAATTGGGAGATTTCTGTAGCATGGGTACATACCTTACACGAGCAAAATTTTGGTCGGGGAAAAAGGTCTGGATTTTTCTCCAGAAATAGTAAGTTCAGGCAGCCACAGACTGATGCAATATAAAAGGGTTGGGTGTTTGTGGCTTGCTTACAGAGAATCGGCCAAATGCAATATTTCCCATTGATTTTAGTTGGGGGATTTCCAGATGCATGTATAGCTACCTGATGTCACCGACGACCAATCTGGCCGCAGCGGCGGACACGGATTTTTTGAACAGGTGGGGAGGGGGTGACCCCACAAACTTATTCAATATAACAGGGTATGGGTTAAATGGTTTATTTTTGAGTTACAGACAAAAACAAGATTCCCCATTAATTTCAATTGGGAGATTTCTGTAGCATGGGTACGTACCTTACACGAGCAAAATTTTGGTTGGGGAAAAAGGTCTGGATTTTTCTCCAGAAATAGTAAGTTCAGGCAGCCACAGACTGATGCAATATAAAAGGGTTGGGTGTTTGTGGCTTGCTTACTGAGAATCGGCCAAATGCAATATTTCCCATTGATTTTAGTTGGGGGATTTCCAGATGCATGTATAGCTACCTGATGTCACCGATGACCAATCCGGCCGCAGCGGCGGACACGGATTTTTTTGAACAGGTGGGGAGGGGGTGACCCCACGATCTTATACAATATAACAGGGTATGGGTTAAATGGTTTATTTTTGAGATACAGACAAAAACAAGATTCCCCATTAATTTCAATTGGGAGATTTCTGGAGCATGGGTACGTACCTTACACGAGCAAAATTTTGGTCGGGGAAAAAGGTCTGGATTTTTCTCCAGAAATAGTAAGTTCAGGCAGCCACAGACTGATGCAATATAAAAGGGTTGGGTGTTTGTGGCTTGCTTACAGAGAATCGGCCAAAAAGCAATATTTCCCATTGATTTTAGTTGGGGGATTTCCAGATGCATGTATAGTTACCTGATGTCACCGACGACCAATCCGGCCGCAGCGGCCGACACAGATTTTTTTGAACAGGTGGGGAGGGGGTGACCCCACGATCTTATACAATATAACAGGGTATGGGTTAAATGGTTTATTTTTTGAGATACAGAGAAAAACAAGATTCCCCATTAATTTCAATTGGGAGATTTCTGTAGCATGGGTACGTACCTTACACGAGCAAAATTTTGGTTGGGGAAAAAGGTCTGGATTTTTCTCCAGAAATAGTAAGTTCAGGCAGCCACAGACTGATGCAATATAAAAGGGTTGGGTGTTTGTGGCTTGCTTACAGAGAATCGGCCAAATGCAATATTTCCCATTGATTTTAGTTGGGGGATTTCCAGATGCATGTATAGCTACCTGATGTCACGGACGACCAATCCGGCCGCAGCGGCGGACACGGATTTTTTTGAACAGGTGGGGAGGGGGTGACCCCACGATCTTATACAATATAACAGGGTATGGGTTAAATGGTTTATTTTTTGAGATACAGACAAAAACAAGATTCCCCATTAATTTCAATTGGGAGATTTCTGTAGCATGGGTACGTACCTTACACGAGCAAAATTTTGGTCGGGGAAAAGGGTCTGGATTTTTCTCCAGAAATAGTAAGTTCAGGCAGCCACAGACTGATGCAATATAAAAGGGTTGGGTGTTTGTGGCTTGCTTACAGAGAATCGGCCAAATGCAATATTTCCCATTGATTTTAGTTGGGGGATTTCCAGATGCATGTATAGCTACCTGATGTCACGGACGACCAATCCGGCCGCAGCGGCCGACACGGATTTTTTTGAACAGGTGGGGAGGGGGTGACCCCACGATCTTATACAATATAACAGGGTATGGGTTAAATGGTTTATTTTTGAGATACAGACAAAAACAAGATTCCCCATTAATTTCAATTGGGAGATTTCTGTAGCATGGGTACGTACCTTACACGAGCAAAATTTTGGTCGGGGAAAAAGGTCTGGATTTTTCTCCAGAAATAGTAAGTTCAGGCAGCCACAGACTGATGCAATATAAAAGGGTTGGGTGTTTGTGGCTTGCTTACAGAGAATCGGCCAAAAAGCAATATTTCCCATTGATTTTAGTTGGGGGATTTCCAGATGCATGTATAGCTACCTGATGTCACCGATGACCAATCCGGCCGCAGCGGCCGACAGAGATTTTTTTGAACAGGTGGGGAGGGGGTGACCCCACGATCTTATACAATATAACAGGGTATGGGTTAAATGGTTTATTTTTTGAGATACAGACAAAAACAAGATTCCCCATTAATTTCAATTGGGAGATTTCTGTAGCATGGGTACATACCTTACACGAGCAAAATTTTGGTCGGGGAAAAAGGTCTGGATTTTTCTCCAGAAATAGTAAGTTCAGGCAGCCACAGACTGATGCAATATAAAAGGGTTGGGTGTTTGTGGCTTGCTTACAGAGAATCGGCCAAATGCAATATTTCCCATTGATTTTAGTTGGGGGATTTCCAGATGCATGTATAGCTACCTGATGTCACCGACGACCAATCTGGCCGCAGCGGCGGACACGGATTTTTTGAACAGGTGGGGAGGGGGGGACCCCACAAACTTATTCAATATAACAGGGTATGGGTTAAATGGTTTATTTTTGAGTTACAGACAAAAACAAGATTCCCCATTAATTTCAATTGGGAGATTTCTGTAGCATGGGTACGTACCTTACACGAGCAAAATTTTGGTTGGGGAAAAAGGTCTGGATTTTTCTCCAGAAATAGTAAGTTCAGGCAGCCACAGACTGATGCAATATAAAAGGGTTGGGTGTTTGTGGCTTGCTTACTGAGAATCGGCCAAATGCAATATTTCCCATTGATTTTAGTTGGGGGATTTCCAGATGCATGTATAGCTACCTGATGTCACCGATGACCAATCCGGCCGCAGCGGCGGACACGGATTTTTTTGAACAGGTGGGGAGGGGGTGACCCCACGATCTTATACAATATAACAGGGTATGGGTTAAATGGTTTATTTTTGAGATACAGACAAAAACAAGATTCCCCATTAATTTCAATTGGGAGATTTCTGGAGCATGGGTACGTACCTTACACGAGCAAAATTTTGGTCGGGGAAAAAGGTCTGGATTTTTCTCCAGAAATAGTAAGTTCAGGCAGCCACAGACTGATGCAATATAAAAGGGTTGGGTGTTTGTGGCTTGCTTACAGAGAATCGGCCAAAAAGCAATATTTCCCATTGATTTTAGTTGGGGGATTTCCAGATGCATGTATAGTTACCTGATGTCACCGACGACCAATCCGGCCGCAGCGGCCGACACAGATTTTTTTGAACAGGTGGGGAGGGGGTGACCCCACGATCTTATACAATATAACAGGGTATGGGTTAAATGGTTTATTTTTTGAGATACAGAGAAAAACAAGATTCCCCATTAATTTCAATTGGGAGATTTCTGTAGCATGGGTACGTACCTTACACGAGCAAAATTTTGGTTGGGGAAAAAGGTCTGGATTTTTCTCCAGAAATAGTAAGTTCAGGCAGCCACAGACTGATGCAATATAAAAGGGTTGGGTGTTTGTGGCTTGCTTACAGAGAATCGGCCAAATGCAATATTTCCCATTGATTTTAGTTGGGGGATTTCCAGATGCATGTATAGCTACCTGATGTCACCGATGACCAATCCGGCCGCAGCGGCCGACAGAGATTTTTTTGAACAGGTGGGGAGGGGGTGACCCCACGATCTTATACAATATAACAGGGTATGGGTTAAATGGTTTATTTTTTGAGATACAGACCAAAACAAGATTCCCCATTAATTTCAATTGGGAGATTTCTGTAGCATGGGTACGTACCTTACACGAGCAAAATTTTGGTCGGGGAAAAGGGTCTGGATTTTTCTCCAGAAATAGTAAGTTCAGGCAGCCACAGACTGATGCAATATAAAAGGGTTGGGTGTTTGTGGCTTGCTTACAGAGAATCGGCCAAATGCAATATTTCCCATTGATTTTAGTTGGGGGATTTCCAGATGCATGTATAGCTACCTGATGTCACGGACGACCAATCCGGCCGCAGCGGCCGACACGGATTTTTTTGAACAGGTGGGGAGGGGGTGACCCCACGATCTTATACAATATAACAGGGTATGGGTTAAATGGTTTATTTTTTGAGATACAGACAAAAACAAGATTCCCCATTAATTTCAATTGGGAGATTTCTGTAGCATGGGTACGTACCTTACACGAGCAAAATTTTGGTCGGGGAAAAAGGTCTGGATTTTTCTCCAGAAATAGTAAGTTCAGGCAGCCACAGACTGATGCAATATAAAAGGGTTGGGTGTTTGTGGCTTGCTTACAGAGAATCGGCCAAAAAGCAATATTTCCCATTGATTTTAGTTGGGGGATTTCCAGATGCATGTATAGTTACCTGATGTCACCGACGACCAATCCGGCCGCAGCGGCCGACACAGATTTTTTTGAACAGGTGGGGAGGGGGTGACCCCACGATCTTATACAATATAACAGGGTATGGGTTAAATGGTTTATTTTTTGAGATACAGACAAAAACAAGATTCCCCATTAATTTCAATTGGGAGATTTCTGTAGCATGGGTACATACCTTACACGAGCAAAATTTTGGTCGGGGAAAAAGGTCTGGATTTTTCTCCAGAAATAGTAAGCTCAGGCAGCCACAAACTGATGCAATATAACAGGGTTGGGTGTTTGTGGCTTGGTTACAGAGAATCGGCCAAAAAGCAATATTTCCCATTGATTTTAGTTGGGGGATTTCCAGATGCATGTATAGCTACCTGATGTCACGGACGACCAATCCGGCCGCAGCGGCCGACACGGATTTTTTTGAACAGGTGGGGAGGGGGTGACCCCACGATCTTATACAATATAACAGGGTATGGGTTAAATGGTTTATTTTTTGAGATACAGACAAAAACAAGATTCCCCATTAATTTCAATTGGGAGATTTCTGTAGCATGGGTACGTACCTTACACGAGCAAAATTTTGGTCGGGGAAAAGGGTCTGGATTTTTCTCCAGAAATAGTAAGTTCAGGCAGCCACAGACTGATGCAATATAAAAGGGTTGGGTGTTTGTGGCTTGCTTACAGAGAATCGGCCAAATGCAATATTTCCCATTGATTTTAGTTGGGGGATTTCCAGATGCATGTATAGCTACCTGATGTCACGGACGACCAATCCGGCCGCAGCGGCCGACACGGATTTTTTTGAACAGGTGGGGAGGGGGTGACCCCACGATCTTATACAATATAACAGGGTATGGGTTAAATGGTTTATTTTTGAGATACAGACAAAAACAAGATTCCCCATTAATTTCAATTGGGAGATTTCTGTAGCATGGGTACGTACCTTACACGAGCAAAATTTTGGTCGGGGAAAAAGGTCTGGATTTTTCTCCAGAAATAGTAAGTTCAGGCAGCCACAGACTGATGCAATATAAAAGGGTTGGGTGTTTGTGGCTTGCTTACAGAGAATCGGCCAAAAAGCAATATTTCCCATTGATTTTAGTTGGGGGATTTCCAGATGCATGTATAGCTACCTGATGTCACCGATGACCAATCCGGCCGCAGCGGCCGACAGAGATTTTTTTGAACAGGTGGGGAGGGGGTGACCCCACGATCTTATACAATATAACAGGGTATGGGTTAAATGGTTTATTTTTTGAGATACAGACCAAAACAAGATTCCCCATTAATTTCAATTGGGAGATTTCTGTAGCATGGGTACGTACCTTACACGAGCAAAATTTTGGTCGTGGAAAAGGGTCTGGATTTTTCTCCAGAAATAGTAAGTTCAGGCAGCCACAGACTGATGCAATATAAAAGGGTTGGGTGTTTGTGGCTTGCTTACAGAGAATCGGCCAAATGCAATATTTCCCATTGATTTTAGTTGGGGGATTTCCAGATGCATGTATAGCTACCTGATGTCACGGACGACCAATCCGGCCGCAGCGGCCGACACGGATTTTTTTGAACAGCTGGGGAGGGGGTGACCCCACGATCTTATACAATATAACAGGGTATGGGTTAAATGGTTTATTTTTTGAGATACAGACAAAAACAAGATTCCCCATTAATTTCAATTGGGAGATTTCTGTAGCATGGGTACGTACCTTACACGAGCAAAATTTTGGTCGGGGAAAAAGGTCTGGATTTTTCTCCAGAAATAGTAAGTTCAGGCAACCACAGACTGATGCAATATAAAAGGGTTGGGTGTTTGTGGCTTGGTTACAGAGAATCGGCCAAATGCAATATTTCCCATTGATTTTAGTTGGGGGATTTCCAGATGCATGTATAGCTACCTGATGTCACGGACGACCAATCCGGCCGCAGCGGCCGACACGGATTTTTTTGAACAGGTGGGGAGGGGGTGACCCCACGATCTTATACAATATAACAGGGTATGGGTTAAATGGTTTATTTTTTGAGATACAGACAAAAACAAGATTCCCCATTAATTTCAATTGGGAGATTTCTGTAGCATGGGTACGTACCTTACACGAGCAAAATTTTGGTCGGGGAAAAGGGTCTGGATTTTTCTCCAGAAATAGTAAGTTCAGGCAGCCACAGACTGATGCAATATAAAAGGGTTGGGTGTTTGTGGCTTGCTTACAGAGAATCGGCCAAATGCAATATTTCCCATTGATTTTAGTTGGGGGATTTCCAGATGCATGTATAGCTACCTGATGTCACGGACGACCAATCCGGCCGCAGCGGCCGACACGGATTTTTTTGAACAGGTGGGGAGGGGGTGACCCCACGATCTTATACAATATAACAGGGTATGGGTTAAATGGTTTATTTTTGAGATACAGACAAAAACAAGATTCCCCATTAATTTCAATTGGGAGATTTCTGTAGCATGGGTACGTACCTTACACGAGCAAAATTTTGGTCGGGGAAAAAGGTCTGGATTTTTCTCCAGAAATAGTAAGTTCAGGCAGCCACAGACTGATGCAATATAAAAGGGTTGGGTGTTTGTGGCTTGCTTACAGAGAATCGGCCAAAAAGCAATATTTCCCATTGATTTTAGTTGGGGGATTTCCAGATGCATGTATAGCTACCTGATGTCACCGATGACCAATCCGGCCGCAGCGGCCGACAGAGATTTTTTTGAACAGGTGGGGAGGGGGTGACCCCACGATCTTATACAATATAACAGGGTATGGGTTAAATGGTTTATTTTTTGAGATACAGACCAAAACAAGATTCCCCATTAATTTCAATTGGGAGATTTCTGTAGCATGGGTACGTACCTTACACGAGCAAAATTTTGGTCGTGGAAAAGGGTCTGGATTTTTCTCCAGAAATAGTAAGTTCAGGCAGCCACAGACTGATGCAATATAAAAGGGTTGGGTGTTTGTGGCTTGCTTACAGAGAATCGGCCAAATGCAATATTTCCCATTGATTTTAGTTGGGGGATTTCCAGATGCATGTATAGCTACCTGATGTCACGGACGACCAATCCGGCCGCAGCGGCCGACACGGATTTTTTTGAACAGCTGGGGAGGGGGTGACCCCACGATCTTATACAATATAACAGGGTATGGGTTAAATGGTTTATTTTTTGAGATACAGACAAAAACAAGATTCCCCATTAATTTCAATTGGGAGATTTCTGTAGCATGGGTACGTACCTTACACGAGCAAAATTTTGGTCGGGGAAAAAGGTCTGGATTTTTCTCCAGAAATAGTAAGTTCAGGCAACCACAGACTGATGCAATATAAAAGGGTTGGGTGTTTGTGGCTTGGTTACAGAGAATCGGCCAAATGCAATATTTCCCATTGATTTTAGTTGGGGGATTTCCAGATGCATGTATAGCTACCTGATGTCACCGACGACCAATCTGGCCGCAGCGGCGGACACGGATTTTTTTGAACAGGTGGGGAGGGGGTGACCCCACGATCTTATACAATATAACAGGGTATGGGTTAAATGGTTTATTTTTGAGATACAGACAAAAACAAGATTCCCCATTAATTTCAATTGGGAGATTTCTGTAGCATGGGTACGTACCTTACACGAGCAAAATTTTGGTCGGGGAAAAAGGTCTGGATTTTTCTCCAGAAATAGTAAGTTCAGGCAGCCACAGACTGATGCAATATAAAAGGGTTGGGTGTTTGTGGCTTGCTTACAGAGAATCGGCCAAAAAGCAATATTTCCCATTGATTTTAGTTGGGGGATTTCCAGATGCATGTATAGCTACCTGATGTCACCGATGACCAATCCGGCCGCAGCGGCCGACAGAGATTTTTTTGAACAGGTGGGGAGGGGGTGACCCCACGATCTTATACAATATAACAGGGTATGGGTTAAATGGTTTATTTTTTGAGATACAGACCAAAACAAGATTCCCCATTAATTTCAATTGGGAGATTTCTGTAGCATGGGTACGTACCTTACACGAGCAAAATTTTGGTCGTGGAAAAGGGTCTGGATTTTTCTCCAGAAATAGTAAGTTCAGGCAGCCACAGACTGATGCAATATAAAAGGGTTGGGTGTTTGTGGCTTGCTTACAGAGAATCGGCCAAATGCAATATTTCCCATTGATTTTAGTTGGGGGATTTCCAGATGCATGTATAGCTACCTGATGTCACGGACGACCAATCCGGCCGCAGCGGCCGACACGGATTTTTTTGAACAGCTGGGGAGGGGGTGACCCCACGATCTTATACAATATAACAGGGTATGGGTTAAATGGTTTATTTTTTGAGATACAGACAAAAACAAGATTCCCCATTAATTTCAATTGGGAGATTTCTGTAGCATGGGTACGTACCTTACACGAGCAAAATTTTGGTCGGGGAAAAAGGTCTGGATTTTTCTCCAGAAATAGTAAGTTCAGGCAACCACAGACTGATGCAATATAAAAGGGTTGGGTGTTTGTGGCTTGGTTACAGAGAATCGGCCAAATGCAATATTTCCCATTGATTTTAGTTGGGGGATTTCCAGATGCATGTATAGCTACCTGATGTCACCGACGACCAATCTGGCCGCAGCGGCGGACACGGATTTTTTTGAACAGGTGGGGAGGGGGTGACCCCACGATCTTATACAATATAACAGGGTATGGGTTAAATGGTTTATTTTTGAGATACAGACAAAAACAAGATTCCCCATTAATTTCAATTGGGAGATTTCTGTAGCATGGGTACGTACCTTACACGAGCAAAATTTTGGTCGGGGAAAAAGGTCTGGATTTTTCTCCAGAAATAGTAAGTTCAGGCAGCCACAGACTGATGCAATATAAAAGGGTTGGGTGTTTGTGGCTTGCTTACAGAGAATCGGCCAAAAAGCAATATTTCCCATTGATTTTAGTTGGGGGATTTCCAGATGCATGTATAGCTACCTGATGTCACCGATGACCAATCCGGCCGCAGCGGCCGACAGAGATTTTTTTGAACAGGTGGGGAGGGGGTGACCCCACGATCTTATACAATATAACAGGGTATGGGTTAAATGGTTTATTTTTTGAGATACAGACCAAAACAAGATTCCCCATTAATTTCAATTGGGAGATTTCTGTAGCATGGGTACGTACCTTACACGAGCAAAATTTTGGTCGGGGAAAAGGGTCTGGATTTTTCTCCAGAAATAGTAAGTTCAGGCAGCCACAGACTGATGCAATATAAAAGGGTTGGGTGTTTGTGGCTTGCTTACAGAGAATCGGCCAAATGCAATATTTCCCATTGATTTTAGTTGGGGGATTTCCAGATGCATGTATAGCTACCTGATGTCACGGACGACCAATCCGGCCGCAGCGGCCGACACGGATTTTTTTGAACAGGTGGGGAGGGGGTGACCCCACGATCTTATACAATATAACAGGGTATGGGTTAAATGGTTTATTTTTTGAGATACAGACAAAAACAAGATTCCCCATTAATTTCAATTGGGAGATTTCTGTAGCATGGGTACGTACCTTACACGAGCAAAATTTTGGTCGGGGAAAAAGGTCTGGATTTTTCTCCAGAAATAGTAAGTTCAGGCAGCCACAGACTGATGCAATATAAAAGGGTTGGGTGTTTGTGGCTTGCTTACAGAGAATCGGCCAAAAAGCAATATTTCCCATTGATTTTAGTTGGGGGATTTCCAGATGCATGTATAGTTACCTGATGTCACCGACGACCAATCCGGCCGCAGCAGCCGACACGGATTTTTTTGAACAGGTGGGGAGGGGGTGACCCCACGATCTTATACAATATAACAGGGTATGGGTTAAATGGTTTATTTTTTGAGATACAGACAAAAACAAGATTCCCCATTAATTTCAATTGGGAGATTTCTGTAGCATGGGTACGTACCTTACACGAGCAAAATTTTGGTCGGGGAAAAAGGTCTGGATTTTTCTCCAGAAATAGTAAGTTCAGGCAGCCACAGACTGATGCAATATAAAAGGGTTGGGTGTTTGTGGCTTGCTTACAGAGAATCGGCCAAATGCAATATTTCCCATTGATTTTAGTTGGGGGATTTCCAGATGCATGTATAGCTACCTGATGTCACCGACGACCAATCTGGCCGCAGCGGCGGACACGGATTTTTTTGAACAGGTGGGGAGGGGGTGACCCCACGATCTTATACAATATAACAGGGTATGGGTTAAATGGTTTATTTTTGAGATACAGACAAAAACAAGATTCCCCATTAATTTCAATTGGGAGATTTCTGTAGCATGGGTACGTACCTTACACGAGCAAAATTTTGGTCGGGGAAAAAGGTCTGGATTTTTCTCCAGAAATAGTAAGTTCAGGCAGCCACAGACTGATGCAATATAAAAGGGTTGGGTGTTTGTGGCTTGCTTACAGAGAATCGGCCAAAAAGCAATATTTCCCATTGATTTTAGTTGGGGGATTTCCAGATGCATGTATAGCTACCTGATGTCACCGATGACCAATCCGGCCGCAGCGGCCGACAGAGATTTTTTTGAACAGGTGGGGAGGGGGTGACCCCACGATCTTATACAATATAACAGGGTATGGGTTAAATGGTTTATTTTTGAGATACAGACAAAAACAAGATTCCCCATTAATTTCAATTGGGAGATTTCTGTAGCATGGGTACGTACCTTACACGAGCAAAATTTTGGTCGGGGAAAAAGGTCTGGATTTTTCTCCAGAAATAGTAAGTTCAGGCAACCACAGACTGATGCAATATAAAAGGGTTGGGTGTTTGTGGCTTGGTTACAGAGAATCGGCCAAATGCAATATTTCCCATTGATTTTAGTTGGGGGATTTCCAGATGCATGTATAGCTACCTGATGTCACCGACGACCAATCTGGCCGCAGCGGCGGACACAGATTTTTTTGAACAGGTGGGGAGGGGGTGACCCCACGATCTTATACAATATAACAGGGTATGGGTTAAATGGTTTATTTTTGAGATACAGACAAAAACAAGATTCCCCATTAATTTCAATTGGGAGATTTCTGTAGCATGGGTACGTACCTTACACGAGCAAAATTTTGGTCGGGGAAAAGGGTCTGGATTTTTCTCCAGAAATAGTAAGTTCAGGCAGCCACAGACTGATGCAATATAAAAGGGTTGGGTGTTTGTGGCTTGCTTACAGAGAATCGGCCAAATGCAATATTTCCCATTGATTTTAGTTGGGGGATTTCCAGATGCATGTATAGCTACCTGATGTCACGGACGACCAATCCGGCCGCAGCGGCCGACACGGATTTTTTTGAACAGGTGGGGAGGGGGTGACCCCACGATCTTATACAATATAACAGGGTATGGGTTAAATGGTTTATTTTTGAGATACAGACAAAAACAAGATTCCCCATTAATTTCAATTGGGAGATTTCTGTAGCATGGGTACGTACCTTACACGAGCAAAATTTTGGTCGGGGAAAAAGGTCTGGATTTTTCTCCAGAAATAGTAAGTTCAGGCAGCCACAGACTGATGCAATATAAAAGGGTTGGGTGTTTGTGGCTTGCTTACAGAGAATCGGCCAAAAAGCAATATTTCCCATTGATTTTAGTTGGGGGATTTCCAGATGCATGTATAGCTACCTGATGTCACCGATGACCAATCCGGCCGCAGCGGCCGACAGAGATTTTTTTGAACAGGTGGGGAGGGGGTGACCCCACGATCTTATACAATATAACAGGGTATGGGTTAAATGGTTTATTTTTTGAGATACAGACCAAAACAAGATTCCCCATTAATTTCAATTGGGAGATTTCTGTAGCATGGGTACGTACCTTACACGAGCAAAATTTTGGTCGTGGAAAAGGGTCTGGATTTTTCTCCAGAAATAGTAAGTTCAGGCAGCCACAGACTGATGCAATATAAAAGGGTTGGGTGTTTGTGGCTTGCTTACAGAGAATCGGCCAAATGCAATATTTCCCATTGATTTTAGTTGGGGGATTTCCAGATGCATGTATAGCTACCTGATGTCACGGACGACCAATCCGGCCGCAGCGGCCGACACGGATTTTTTTGAACAGGTGGGGAGGGGGTGACCCCACGATCTTATACAATATAACAGGGTATGGGTTAAATGCTTTATTTTTTGAGATACAGACAAAAACAAGATTCCCCATTAATTTCAATTGGGAGATTTCTGTAGCATGGGTACGTACCTTACACGAGCAAAATTTTGGTCGGGGAAAAAGGTCTGGATTTTTCTCCAGAAATAGTAAGTTCAGGCAACCACAGACTGATGCAATATAAAAGGGTTGGGTGTTTGTGGCTTGGTTACAGAGAATCGGCCAAATGCAATATTTCCCATTGATTTTAGTTGGGGGATTTCCAGATGCATGTATAGCTACCTGATGTCACCGACGACCAATCTGGCCGCAGCGGCGGACACGGATTTTTTTGAACAGGTGGGGAGGGGGTGACCCCACGATCTTATACAATATAACAGGGTATGGGTTAAATGGTTTATTTTTGAGATACAGACAAAAACAAGATTCCCCATTAATTTCAATTGGGAGATTTCTGTAGCATGGGTACGTACCTTACACGAGCAAAATTTTGGTCGGGGAAAAAGGTCTGGATTTTTCTCCAGAAATAGTAAGTTCAGGCAGCCACAGACTGATGCAATATAAAAGGGTTGGGTGTTTGTGGCTTGCTTACAGAGAATCGGCCAAAAAGCAATATTTCCCATTGATTTTAGTTGGGGGATTTCCAGATGCATGTATAGTTACCTGATGTCACCGACGACCAATCCGGCCGCAGCGGCCGACACGGATTTTTTTGAACAGGTGGGGAGGGGGTGACCCCACGATCTTATACAATATAACAGGGTATGGGTTAAATGGTTTATTTTTTGAGATACAGACAAAAACAAGATTCCCCATTAATTTCAATTGGGAGATTTCTGTAGCATGGGTACGTACCTTACACGAGCAAAATTTTGGTCGGGGAAAAAGGTCTGGATTTTTCTCCAGAAATAGTAAGTTCAGGCAGCCACAGACTGATGCAATATAAAAGGGTTGGGTGTTTGTGGCTTGCTTACAGAGAATCGGCCAAATGCAATATTTCCCATTGATTTTAGTTGGGGGATTTCCAGATGCATGTATAGCTACCTGATGTCACCGATGACCAATCCGGCCGCAGCGGCCGACAGAGATTTTTTTGAACAGGTGGGGAGGGGGTGACCCCACGATCTTATACAATATAACAGGGTATGGGTTAAATGGTTTATTTTTTGAGATACAGACCAAAACAAGATTCCCCATTAATTTCAATTGGGAGATTTCTGTAGCATGGGTACGTACCTTACACGAGCAAAATTTTGGTCGGGGAAAAGGGTCTGGATTTTTCTCCAGAAATAGTAAGTTCAGGCAGCCACAGACTGATGCAATATAAAAGGGTTGGGTGTTTGTGGCTTGCTTACAGAGAATCGGCCAAATGCAATATTTCCCATTGATTTTAGTTGGGGGATTTCCAGATGCATGTATAGCTACCTGATGTCACGGACGACCAATCCGGCCGCAGCGGCCGACACGGATTTTTTTGAACAGGTGGGGAGGGGGTGACCCCACGATCTTATACAATATAACAGGGTATGGGTTAAATGGTTTATTTTTTGAGATACAGACAAAAACAAGATTCCCCATTAATTTCAATTGGGAGATTTCTGTAGCATGGGTACGTACCTTACACGAGCAAAATTTTGGTCGGGGAAAAAGGTCTGGATTTTTCTCCAGAAATAGTAAGTTCAGGCAGCCACAGACTGATGCAATATAAAAGGGTTGGGTGTTTGTGGCTTGCTTACAGAGAATCGGCCAAAAAGCAATATTTCCCATTGATTTTAGTTGGGGGATTTCCAGATGCATGTATAGTTACCTGATGTCACCGACGACCAATCCGGCCGCAGCGGCCGACACGGATTTTTTTGAACAGGTGGGGAGGGGGTGACCCCACGATCTTATACAATATAACAGGGTATGGGTAAAATGGTTTATTTTTTGAGATACAGACAAAAACAAGATTCCCCATTAATTTCAATTGGGAGATTTCTGTAGCATGGGTACATACCTTACACGAGCAAAATTTTGGTCGGGGAAAAAGGTCTGGATTTTTCTCCAGAAATAGTAAGCTCAGGCAGCCACAAACTGATGCAATATAACAGGGTTGGGTGTTTGTGGCTTGGTTACAGAGAATCGGCCAAAAAGCAATATTTCCCATTGATTTTAGTTGGGGGATTTCCAGATGCATGTATAGCTACCTGATGTCACGGACGACCAATCCGGCCGCAGCGGCCGACACGGATTTTTTTGAACAGGTGGGGAGGGGGTGACCCCACGATCTTATACAATATAACAGGGTATGGGTTAAATGGTTTATTTTTTGAGATACAGACAAAAACAAGATTCCCCATTAATTTCAATTGGGAGATTTCTGTAGCATGGGTACGTACCTTACACGAGCAAAATTTTGGTCGGGGAAAAGGGTCTGGATTTTTCTCCAGAAATAGTAAGTTCAGGCAGCCACAGACTGATGCAATATAAAAGGGTTGGGTGTTTGTGGCTTGCTTACAGAGAATCGGCCAAATGCAATATTTCCCATTGATTTTAGTTGGGGGATTTCCAGATGCATGTATAGCTACCTGATGTCACGGACGACCAATCCGGCCGCAGCGGCCGACACGGATTTTTTTGAACAGGTGGGGAGGGGGTGACCCCACGATCTTATACAATATAACAGGGTATGGGTTAAATGGTTTATTTTTGAGATACAGACAAAAACAAGATTCCCCATTAATTTCAATTGGGAGATTTCTGTAGCATGGGTACGTACCTTACACGAGCAAAATTTTGGTCGGGGAAAAAGGTCTGGATTTTTCTCCAGAAATAGTAAGTTCAGGCAGCCACAGACTGATGCAATATAAAAGGGTTGGGTGTTTGTGGCTTGCTTACAGAGAATCGGCCAAAAAGCAATATTTCCCATTGATTTTAGTTGGGGGATTTCCAGATGCATGTATAGCTACCTGATGTCACCGATGACCAATCCGGCCGCAGCGGCCGACAGAGATTTTTTTGAACAGGTGGGGAGGGGGTGACCCCACGATCTTATACAATATAACAGGGTATGGGTTAAATGGTTTATTTTTTGAGATACAGACCAAAACAAGATTCCCCATTAATTTCAATTGGGAGATTTCTGTAGCATGGGTACGTACCTTACACGAGCAAAATTTTGGTCGTGGAAAAGGGTCTGGATTTTTCTCCAGAAATAGTAAGTTCAGGCAGCCACAGACTGATGCAATATAAAAGGGTTGGGTGTTTGTGGCTTGCTTACAGAGAATCGGCCAAATGCAATATTTCCCATTGATTTTAGTTGGGGGATTTCCAGATGCATGTATAGCTACCTGATGTCACGGACGACCAATCCGGCCGCAGCGGCCGACACGGATTTTTTTGAACAGGTGGGGAGGGGGTGACCCCACGATCTTATACAATATAACAGGGTATGGGTTAAATGGTTTATTTTTTGAGATACAGACAAAAACAAGATTCCCCATTAATTTCAATTGGGAGATTTCTGTAGCATGGGTACGTACCTTACACGAGCAAAATTTTGGTCGGGGAAAAGGGTCTGGATTTTTCTCCAGAAATAGTAAGTTCAGGCAGCCACAGACTGATGCAATATAAAAGGGTTGGGTGTTTGTGGCTTGCTTACAGAGAATCGGCCAAATGCAATATTTCCCATTGATTTTAGTTGGGGGATTTCCAGATGCATGTATAGCTACCTGATGTCAAAGACGACCAATCCGGCCGCAGCGGCCGACACGGATTTTTTTGAACAGGTGGGGAGGGGGTGACCCCACGATCTTATACAATATAACAGGGTATGGGTTAAATGGTTTATTTTTGAGATACAGACAAAAACAAGATTCCCCATTAATTTCAATTGGGAGATTTCTGTAGCATGGGTACGTACCTTACACGAGCAAAATTTTGGTCGGGGAAAAAGGTCTGGATTTTTCTCCAGAAATAGTAAGTTCAGGCAGCCACAGACTGATGCAATATAAAAGGGTTGGGTGTTTGTGGCTTGCTTACAGAGAATCGGCCAAAAAGCAATATTTCCCATTGATTTTAGTTGGGGGATTTCCAGATGCATGTATAGCTACCTGATGTCACCGATGACCAATCCGGCCGCAGCGGCCGACAGAGATTTTTTTGAACAGGTGGGGAGGGGGTGACCCCACGATCTTATACAATATAACAGGGTATGGGTTAAATGGTTTATTTTTTGAGATACAGACCAAAACAAGATTCCCCATTAATTTCAATTGGGAGATTTCTGTAGCATGGGTACGTACCTTACACGAGCAAAATTTTGGTCGTGGAAAAGGGTCTGGATTTTTCTCCAGAAATAGTAAGTTCAGGCAGCCACAGACTGATGCAATATAAAAGGGTTGGGTGTTTGTGGCTTGCTTACAGAGAATCGGCCAAATGCAATATTTCCCATTGATTTTAGTTGGGGGATTTCCAGATGCATGTATAGCTACCTGATGTCACGGACGACCAATCCGGCCGCAGCGGCCGACACGGATTTTTTTGAACAGGTGGGGAGGGGGTGACCCCACGATCTTATACAATATAACAGGGTATGGGTTAAATGGTTTATTTTTTGAGATACAGACAAAAACAAGATTCCCCATTAATTTCAATTGGGAGATTTCTGTAGCATGGGTACGTACCTTACACGAGCAAAATTTTGGTCGGGGAAAAGGGTCTGGATTTTTCTCCAGAAATAGTAAGTTCAGGCAGCCACAGACTGATGCAATATAAAAGGGTTGGGTGTTTGTGGCTTGCTTACAGAGAATCGGCCAAATGCAATATTTCCCATTGATTTTAGTTGGGGGATTTCCAGATGCATGTATAGCTACCTGATGTCACGGACGACCAATCCGGCCGCAGCGGCCGACACGGATTTTTTTGAACAGGTGGGGAGGGGGTGACCCCACGATCTTATACAATATAACAGGGTATGGGTTAAATGGTTTATTTTTGAGATACAGACAAAAACAAGATTCCCCATTAATTTCAATTGGGAGATTTCTGTAGCATGGGTACGTACCTTACACGAGCAAAATTTTGGTCGGGGAAAAAGGTCTGGATTTTTCTCCAGAAATAGTAAGTTCAGGCAGCCACAGACTGATGCAATATAAAAGGGTTGGGTGTTTGTGGCTTGCTTACAGAGAATCGGCCAAAAAGCAATATTTCCCATTGATTTTAGTTGGGGGATTTCCAGATGCATGTATAGCTACCTGATGTCACCGATGACCAATCCGGCCGCAGCGGCCGACAGAGATTTTTTTGAACAGGTGGGGAGGGGGTGACCCCACGATCTTATACAATATAACAGGGTATGGGTTAAATGGTTTATTTTTTGAGATACAGACCAAAACAAGATTCCCCATTAATTTCAATTGGGAGATTTCTGTAGCATGGGTACGTACCTTACACGAGCAAAATTTTGGTCGTGGAAAAGGGTCTGGATTTTTCTCCAGAAATAGTAAGTTCAGGCAGCCACAGACTGATGCAATATAAAAGGGTTGGGTGTTTGTGGCTTGCTTACAGAGAATCGGACAAATGCAATATTTCCCATTGATTTTAGTTGGGGGATTTCCAGATGCATGTATAGCTACCTGATGTCACGGACGACCAATCCGGCCGCAGCAGCCGACACGGATTTTTTTGAACAGGTGGGGAGGGGGTGACCCCACGATCTTATACAATATAACAGGGTATGGGTTAAATGGTTTATTTTTGAGATACAGACAAAAACAAGATTCCCCATTAATTTCAATTGGGAGATTTCTGTAGCATGGGTACGTACCTTACACGAGCAAAATTTTGGTCGGGGAAAAAGGTCTGGATTTTTCTCCAGAAATAGTAAGTTCAGGCAGCCACAGACTGATGCAATATAAAAGGGTTGGGTGTTTGTGGCTTGCTTACAGAGAATCGGCCAAAAAGCAATATTTCCCATTGATTTTAGCTGGGGGATTTCCAGATGCATGTATAGCTACCTGATGTCACCGATGACCAATCCGGCCGCAGCGGCCGACAGAGATTTTTTTGAACAGGTGGGGAGGGGGTGACCCCACGATCTTATACAATATAACAGGGTATGGGTTAAATGGTTTATTTTTTGAGATACAGACCAAAACAAGATTCCCCATTAATTTCAATTGGGAGATTTCTGTAGCATGGGTACGTACCTTACACGAGCAAAATTTTGGTCGTGGAAAAGGGTCTGGATTTTTCTCCAGAAATAGTAAGTTCAGGCAGCTACAGACTGATGCAATATAAAAGGGTTGGGTGTTTGTGGCTTGCTTACAGAGAATCGGCCAAATGCAATATTTCCCATTGATTTTAGTTGGGGGATTTCCAGATGCATGTATAGCTACCTGATGTCACGGACGACCAATCCGGCCGCAGCGGCCGACACGGATTTTTTTGAACAGCTGGGGAGGGGGTGACCCCACGATCTTATACAATATAACAGGGTATGGGTTAAATGGTTTATTTTTTGAGATACAGACAAAAACAAGATTCCCCATTAATTTCAATTGGGAGATTTCTGTAGCATGGGTACGTACCTTACACGAGCAAAATTTTGGTCGGGGAAAAAGGTCTGGATTTTTCTCCAGAAATAGTAAGTTCAGGCAACCACAGACTGATGCAATATAAAAGGGTTGGGTGTTTGTGGCTTGGTTACAGAGAATCGGCCAAATGCAATATTTCCCATTGATTTTAGTTGGGGGATTTCCAGATGCATGTATAGCTACCTGATGTCACCGACGACCAATCTGGCCGCAGCGGCGGACACGGATTTTTTTGAACAGGTGGGGAGGGGGTGACCCCACGATCTTATACAATATAACAGGGTATGGGTTAAATGGTTTATTTTTGAGATACAGACAAAAACAAGATTCCCCATTAATTTCAATTGGGAGATTTCTGTAGCATGGGTACGTACCTTACACGAGCAAAATTTTGGTCGGGGAAAAAGGTCTGGATTTTTCTCCAGAAATAGTAAGTTCAGGCAGCCACAGACTGATGCAATATAAAAGGGTTGGGTGTTTGTGGCTTGCTTACAGAGAATCGGCCAAAAAGCAATATTTCCCATTGATTTTAGTTGGGGGATTTCCAGATGCATGTATGTCACCTGATGTCACTGATGACCAATCCGGCCGCAGCGGCCGACACGGATTTTTTTGAACAGGTGGGGAGGGGGTGACCCCACGATCTTATACAATATAACAGGGTATGGGTTAAATGGTTTATTTTTTGAGATACAGACAAAAACAAGATTCCCCATTAATTTCAATTGGGAGATTTCTGTAGCATGGGTACGTACCTTACACGAGCAAAATTTTGGTCGGGGAAAAAGGTCTGGATTTTTCTCCAGAAATAGTAAGTTCAGGCAGCCACAGACTGATGCAATATAAAAGGGTTGGGTGTTTGTGGCTTGCTTACAGAGAATCGGCCAAATGCAATATTTCCCATTGATTTTAGTTGGGGGATTTCCAGATGCATGTATAGCTACCTGATGTCACCGACGACCAATCTGGCCGCAGCGGCGGACACGGATTTTTTTGAACAGGTGGGGAGGGGGTGACCCCACGATCTTATACAATATAACAGGGTATGGGTTAAATGGTTTATTTTTGAGATACAGACAAAAACAAGATTCCCCATTAATTTCAATTGGGAGATTTCTGTAGCATGGGTACGTACCTTACACGAGCAAAATTTTGGTCGGGGAAAAAGGTCTGGATTTTTCTCCAGAAATAGTAAGTTCAGGCAGCCACAGACTGATGCAATATAAAAGGGTTGGGTGTTTGTGGCTTGCTTACAGAGAATCGGCCAAAAAGCAATATTTCCCATTGATTTTAGTTGGGGGATTTCCAGATGCATGTATGTCACCTGATGTCACTGATGACCAATCCGGCCGCAGCGGCCGACACGGATTTTTTTGAACAGGTGGGGAGGGGGTGACCCCACGATCTTATACAATATAACAGGGTATGGGTTAAATGGTTTATTTTTTGAGATACAGACAAAAACAAGATTCCCCATTAATTTCAATTGGGAGATTTCTGTAGCATGGGTACGTACCTTACACGAGCAAAATTTTGGTCGGGGAAAAAGGTCTGGATTTTTCTCCAGAAATAGTAAGTTCAGGCAGCCACAGACTGATGCAATATAAAAGGGTTGGGTGTTTGTGGCTTGCTTACAGAGAATCGGCCAAATGCAATATTTCCCATTGATTTTAGTTGGGGGATTTCCAGATGCATGTATAGCTACCTGATGTCACCGACGACCAATCTGGCCGCAGCGGCGGACACGGATTTTTTTGAACAGGTGGGGAGGGGGTGACCCCACGATCTTATACAATATAACAGGGTATGGGTTAAATGGTTTATTTTTTGAGATACAGACCAAAACAAGATTCCCCATTAATTTCAATTGGGAGATTTCTGTAGCATGGGTACGTACCTTACACGAGCAAAATTTTGGTCGGGGAAAAAGGTCTGGATTTTTCTCCAGAAATAGTAAGTTCAGGCAGCCACAGACTGATGCAATATAAAAGGGTTGGGTGTTTGTGGCTTGCTTACAGAGAATCGGCCAAATGCAATATTTCCCATTGATTTTAGTTGGGGGATTTCCAGATGCATGTATAGCTACCTGATGTCACCGACGACCAATCTGGCCGCAGCGGCGGACACGGATTTTTTTGAACAGGTGGGGAGGGGGTGACCCCACGATCTTATACAATATAACAGGGTATGGGTTAAATGGTTTATTTTTGAGATACAGACAAAAACAAGATTCCCCATTAATTTCAATTGGGAGATTTCTGTAGCATGGGTACGTACCTTACACGAGCAAAATTTTGGTCGGGGAAAAAGGTCTGGATTTTTCTCCAGAAATAGTAAGTTCAGGCAGCCACAGACTGATGCAATATAAAAGGGTTGGGTGTTTGTGGCTTGCTTACAGAGAATCGGCCAAAAAGCAATATTTCCCATTGATTTTAGTTGGGGGATTTCCAGATGCATGTATGTCACCTGATGTCACTGATGACCAATCCGGCCGCAGCGGCCGACACGGATTTTTTTGAACAGGTGGGGAGGGGGTGACCCCACGATCTTATACAATATAACAGGGTATGGGTTAAATGGTTTATTTTTTGAGATACAGACAAAAACAAGATTCCCCATTAATTTCAATTGGGAGATTTCTGTAGCATGGGTACGTACCTTACACGAGCAAAATTTTGGTCGGGGAAAAAGGTCTGGATTTTTCTCCAGAAATAGTAAGTTCAGGCAGCCACAGACTGATGCAATATAAAAGGGTTGGGTGTTTGTGGCTTGCTTACAGAGAATCGGCCAAATGCAATATTTCCCATTGATTTTAGTTGGGGGATTTCCAGATGCATGTATAGCTACCTGATGTCACCGACGACCAATCTGGCCGCAGCGGCGGACACGGATTTTTTTGAACAGGTGGGGAGGGGGTGACCCCACGATCTTATACAATATAACAGGGTATGGGTTAAATGGTTTATTTTTTGAGATACAGACCAAAACAAGATTCCCCATTAATTTCAATTGGGAGATTTCTGTAGCATGGGTACGTACCTTACACGAGCAAAATTTTGGTCGGGGAAAAAGGTCTGGATTTTTCTCCAGAAATAGTAAGTTCAGGCAGCCACAGACTGATGCAATATAAAAGGGTTGGGTGTTTGTGGCTTGCTTACAGAGAATCGGCCAAATGCAATATTTCCCATTGATTTTAGTTGGGGGATTTCCAGATGCATGTATAGCTACCTGATGTCACCGACGACCAATCTGGCCGCAGCGGCGGACACGGATTTTTTTGAACAGGTGGGGAGGGGGTGACCCCACGATCTTATACAATATAACAGGGTATGGGTTAAATGGTTTATTTTTTGAGATACAGACAAAAACAAGATTCCCCATTAATTTCAATTGGGAGATTTCTGTAGCATGGGTACGTACCTTACACGAGCAAAATTTTGGTTGGGGAAAAAGGTCTGGATTTTTCTCCAGAAATAGTAAGTTCAGGCAGCCACAGACTGATGCAATATAAAAGGGTTGGGTGTTTGTGGCTTGCTTACAGAGAATCGGCCAAATGCAATATTTCCCATTGATTTTAGTTGGGGGATTTCCAGATGCATGTATAGCTACCTGATGTCACCGATGACCAATCCGGCCGCAGCGGCCGACACGGATTTTTTTGAACAGGTGGGGAGGGGGTGACCCCACGATCTTATACAATATAACAGGGTATGGGTTAAATGGTTTATTTTTTGAGATACAGACCAAAACAAGATTCCCCATTAATTTCAATTGGGAGATTTCTGTAGCATGGGTACGTACCTTACACGAGCAAAATTTTGGTCGTGGAAAAGGGTCTGGATTTTTCTCCAGAAATAGTAAGTTCAGGCAGCCACAGACTGATGCAATATAAAAGGGTTGGGTGTTTGTGGCTTGCTTACAGAGAATCGGCCAAATGCAATATTTCCCATTGATTTTAGTTGGGGGATTTCCAGATGCATGTATAGCTACCTGATGTCACGGACGACCAATCCGGCCGCAGCGGCCGACACGGATTTTTTTGAACAGGTGGGGAGGGGGTGACCCCACGATCTTATACAATATAACAGGGTATGGGTTAAATGGTTTATTTTTTGAGATACAGACAAAAACAAGATTCCCCATTAATTTCAATTGGGAGATTTCTGTAGCATGGGTACGTACCTTACACGAGCAAAATTTTGGTTGGGGAAAAAGGTCTGGATTTTTCTCCAGAAATAGTAAGTTCAGGCAGCCACAGACTGATGCAATATAAAAGGGTTGGGTGTTTGTGGCTTGCTTACAGAGAATCGGCCAAATGCAATATTTCCCATTGATTTTAGTTGGGGGATTTCCAGATGCATGTATAGCTACCTGATGTCACCGATGACCAATCCGGCCGCAGCGGCCGACACGGATTTTTTTGAACAGGTGGGGAGGGGGTGACCCCACGATCTTATACAATATAACAGGGTATGGGTTAAATGGTTTATTTTTTGAGATACAGACCAAAACAAGATTCCCCATTAATTTCAATTGGGAGATTTCTGTAGCATGGGTACATACCTTACACGAGCAAAATTTTGGTCGGGGAAAAGGGTCTGGATTTTTCTCCAGAAATAGTAAGTTCAGGCAGCCACAGACTGATGCAATATAAAAGGGTTGGGTGTTTGTGGCTTGCTTACAGAGAATCGGCCAAATGCAATATTTCCCATTGATTTTAGTTGGGGGATTTCCAGATGCATGTATAGCTACCTGATGTCACGGACGACCAATCCGGCCGCAGCGGCCGACACGGATTTTTTTGAACAGGTGGGGAGGGGGTGACCCCACGATCTTATACAATATAACAGGGTATGGGTTAAATGGTTTATTTTTTGAGATACAGACAAAAACAAGATTCCCCATTAATTTCAATTGGGAGATTTCTGTAGCATGGGTACGTACCTTACACGAGCAAAATTTTGGTCGGGGAAAAAGGTCTGGATTTTTCTCCAGAAATAGTAAGTTCAGGCAGCCACAGACTGATGCAATATAAAAGGGTTGGGTGTTTGTGGCTTGGTTACAGAGAATCGGCCAAATGCAATATTTCCCATTGATTTTAGTTGGGGGATTTCCAGATGCATGTATAGCTACCTGATGTCACCGACGACCAATCTGGCCGCAGCGGCGGACACGGATTTTTTTGAACAGGTGGGGAGGGGGTGACCCCACGATCTTATACAATATAACAGGGTATGGGTTAAATGGTTTATTTTTGAGATACAGACAAAAACAAGATTCCCCATTAATTTCAATTGGGAGTTTTCTGTAGCATGGGTACGTACCTTACACGAGCAAAATTTTGGTCGGGGAAAAAGGTCTGGATTTTTCTCCAGATATAGTAAGTTCAGGCAGCCACAGACTGATGCAATATAAAAGGGTTGGGTGTTTGTGGCTTGCTTACAGAGAATCGGCCAAATGCAATATTTCCCATTGATTTTAGTTGGGGGATTTCCAGATGCATGTATAGCTACCTGATGTCACCGACGACCAATCTGGCCGCAGCGGCGGACACGGATTTTTTTGAACAGGTGGGGAGGGGGTGACCCCACGATCTTATACAATATAACAGGGTATGGGTTAAATGGTTTATTTTTGAGATACAGACAAAAACAAGATTCCCCATTAATTTCAATTGGGAGTTTTCTGTAGCATGGGTACGTACCTTACACGAGCAAAATTTTGGTCGGGGAAAAAGGTCTGGATTTTTCTCCAGAAATAGTAAGTTCAGGCAGCCACAGACTGATGCAATATAAAAGGGTTGGGTGTTTGTGGCTTGCTTACAGAGAATCGGCCAAAAAGCAATATTTCCCATTGATTTTAGTTGGGGGATTTCCAGATGCATGTATAGCTACCTGATGTCACCGATGACCAATCCGGCCGCAGCGGCCGACAGAGATTTTTTTGAACAGGTGGGGAGGGGGTGACCCCACGATCTTATACAATATAACAGGGTATGGGTTAAATGGTTTATTTTTTGAGATACAGACCAAAACAAGATTCCCCATTAATTTCAATTGGGAGATTTCTGTAGCATGGGTACGTACCTTACACGAGCAAAATTTTGGTCGTGGAAAAGGGTCTGGATTTTTCTCCAGAAATAGTAAGTTCAGGCAGCCACAGACTGATGCAATATAAAAGGGTTGGGTGTTTGTGGCTTGCTTACAGAGAATCGGCCAAATGCAATATTTCCCATTGATTTTAGTTGGGGGATTTCCAGATGCATGTATAGCTACCTGATGTCACGGACGACCAATCCGGCCGCAGCGGCCGACACGGATTTTTTTGAACAGCTGGGGAGGGGGTGACCCCACGATCTTATACAATATAACAGGGTATGGGTTAAATGGTTTATTTTTTGAGATACAGACAAAAACAAGATTCCCCATTAATTTCAATTGGGAGATTTCTGTAGCATGGGTACATACCTTACACGAGCAAAATTTTGGTCGGGGAAAAGGGTCTGGATTTTTCTCCAGAAATAGTAAGTTCAGGCAGCCACAGACTGATGCAATATAAAAGGGTTGGGTGTTTGTGGCTTGCTTACAGAGAATCGGCCAAATGCAATATTTCCCATTGATTTTAGTTGGGGGATTTCCAGATGCATGTATAGCTACCTGATGTCACCGACGACCAATCTGGCCGCAGCGGCGGACACGGATTTTTTTGAACAGGTGGGGAGGGGGTGACCCCACGATCTTATACAATATAACAGGGTATGGGTTAAATGGTTTATTTTTGAGATACAGACAAAAACAAGATTCCCCATTAATTTCAATTGGGAGTTTTCTGTAGCATGGGTACGTACCTTACACGAGCAAAATTTTGGTCGGGGAAAAAGGTCTGGATTTTTCTCCAGAAATAGTAAGTTCAGGCAGCCACAGACTGATGCAATATAAAAGGGTTGGGTGTTTGTGGCTTGCTTACAGAGAATCGGCCAAAAAGCAATATTTCCCATTGATTTTAGTTGGGGGATTTCCAGATGCATGTATAGCTACCTGATGTCACCGATGACCAATCTGGCCGCAGCGGCCGACAGAGATTTTTTTGAACAGGTGGGGAGGGGGTGACCCCACGATCTTATACAATATAACAGGGTATGGGTTAAATGGTTTATTTTTTGAGATACAGACCAAAACAAGATTCCCCATTAATTTCAATTGGGAGATTTCTGTAGCATGGGTACGTACCTTACACGAGCAAAATTTTGGTCGTGGAAAAGGGTCTGGATTTTTCTCCAGAAATAGTAAGTTCAGGCAGCCACAGACTGATGCAATATAAAAGGGTTGGGTGTTTGTGGCTTGCTTACAGAGAATCGGCCAAATGCAATATTTCCCATTGATTTTAGTTGGGGGATTTCCAGATGCATGTATAGCTACCTGATGTCACGGACGACCAATCCGGCCGCAGCGGCCGACACGGATTTTTTTGAACAGCTGGGGAGGGGGTGACCCCACGATCTTATACAATATAACAGGGTATGGGTTAAATGGTTTATTTTTTGAGATACAGACAAAAACAAGATTCCCCATTAATTTCAATTGGGAGATTTCTGTAGCATGGGTACGTACCTTACACGAGCAAAATTTTGGTCGGGGAAAAAGGTCTGGATTTTTCTCCAGAAATAGTAAGTTCAGGCGGCCACAGACTGATGCAATATAAAAGGGTTGGGTGTTTGTGGCTTGGTTACAGAGAATCGGCCAAATGCAATATTTCCCATTGATTTTAGTTGGGGGATTTCCAGATGCATGTATAGCTACCTGATGTCACCGACGACCAATCTGGCCGCAGCGGCGGACACGGATTTTTTTGAACAGGTGGGCAGGGGGTGACCCCACGATCTTATACAATATAACAGGGTATGGGTTAAATGGTTTATTTTTGAGATACAGACAAAAACAAGATTCCCCATTAATTTCAATTGGGAGATTTCTGTAGCATGGGTACGAACCTTACACGAGCAAAATTTTGGTCGGGGAAAAAGGTCTGGATTTTTCTCCAGAAATAGTAAGTTCAGGCAGCCACAGACTGATGCAATATAAAAGGGTTGGGTGTTTGTGGCTTGCTTACAGAGAATCGGCCAAAAAGCAATATTTCCCATTGATTTTAGTTGGGGGATTTCCAGATGCATGTATGTCACCTGATGTCACTGATGACCAATCCGGCCGCAGCGGCCGACACAGATTTTTTTGAACAGGTGGGGAGGGGGTGACCCCACGATCTTATACAATATAACAGGGTATGGGTTAAATGGTTTATTTTTTGAGATACAGACAAAAACAAGATTCCCCATTAATTTCAATTGGGAGATTTCTGTAGCATGGGTACGTACCTTACACGAGCAAAATTTTGGTCGGGGAAAAAGGTCTGGATTTTTCTCCAGAAATAGTAAGTTCAGGCAGCCACAGACTGATGCAATATAAAAGGGTTGGGTGTTTGTGGCTTGCTTACAGAGAATCGGCCAAATGCAATATTTCCCATTGATTTTAGTTGGGGGATTTCCAGATGCATGTATAGCTACCTGATGTCACCGACGACCAATCTGGCCGCAGCGGCGGACACGGATTTTTTTGAACAGGTGGGGAGGGGGTGACCCCACGATCTTATACAATATAACAGGGTATGGGTTAAATGGTTTATTTTTGAGATACAGACAAAAACAAGATTCCCCATTAATTTCAATTGGGAGTTTTCTGTAGCATGGGTACGTACCTTACACGAGCAAAATTTTGGTCGGGGAAAAAGGTCTGGATTTTTCTCCAGAAATAGTAAGTTCAGGCAGCCACAGACTGATGCAATATAAAAGGGTTGGGTGTTTGTGGCTTGCTTACAGAGAATCGGCCAAAAAGCAATATTTCCCATTGATTTTAGTTGGGGGATTTCCAGATGCATGTATAGCTACCTGATGTCACCGATGACCAATCCGGCCGCAGCGGCCGACAGATTTTTTTGAACAGGTGGGGAGGGGGTGACCCCACGATCTTATACAATATAACAGGGTATGGGTTAAATGGTTTATTTTTTGAGATACAGACCAAAACAAGATTCCCCATTAATTTCAATTGGGAGATTTCTGTAGCATGGGTACGTACCTTACACGAGCAAAATTTTGGTCGTGGAAAAGGGTCTGGATTTTTCTCCAGAAATAGTAAGTTCAGGCAGCCACAGACTGATGCAATATAAAAGGGTTGGGTGTTTGTGGCTTGCTTACAGAGAATCGGCCAAATGCAATATTTCCCATTGATTTTAGTTGGGGGATTTCCAGATGCATGTATAGCTACCTGATGTCACGGACGACCAATCTGGCCGCAGCGGCCGACACGGATTTTTTTGAACAGCTGGGGAGGGGGTGACCCCACGATCTTATACAATATAACAGGGTATGGGTTAAATGGTTTATTTTTTGAGATACAGACAAAAACAAGATTCCCCATTAATTTCAATTGGGAGTTTTCTGTAGCATGGGTACGTACCTTACACGAGCAAAATTTTGGTCGGGGAAAAAGGTCTGGATTTTTCTCCAGAAATAGTAAGTTCAGGCAGCCACAGACTGATGCAATATAAAAGGGTTGGGTGTTTGTGGCTTGCTTACAGAGAATCGGCCAAAAAGCAATATTTCCCATTGATTTTAGTTGGGGGATTTCCAGATGCATGTATAGCTACCTGATGTCACCGATGACCAATCTGGCCGCAGCGGCCGACAGAGATTTTTTTGAACAGGTGGGGAGGGGGTGACCCCACGATCTTATACAATATAACAGGGTATGGGTTAAATGGTTTATTTTTTGAGATACAGACCAAAACAAGATTCCCCATTAATTTCAATTGGGAGATTTCTGTAGCATGGGTACGTACCTTACACGAGGAAAATTTTGGTTGGGGAAAAAGGTCTGGATTTTTCTCCAGAAATAGTAAGTTCAGGCAGCCACAGACTGATGCAATATAAAAGGGTTGGGTGTTTGTGGCTTGCTTACAGAGAATCGGCCAAATGCAATATTTCCCATTGATTTTAGTTGGGGGATTTCCAGATGCATGTATAGCTACCTGATGTCACCGACGACCAATCTGGCCGCAGCGGCGGACACGGATTTTTTTGAACAGGTGGGCAGGGGGTGACCCCACGATCTTATACAATATAACAGGGTATGGGTTAAATGGTTTATTTTTGAGATACAGACAAAAACAAGATTCCCCATTAATTTCAATTGGGAGATTTCTGTAGCATGGGTACGAACCTTACACGAGCAAAATTTTGGTCGGGGAAAAAGGTCTGGATTTTTCTCCAGAAATAGTAAGTTCAGGCAGCCACAGACTGATGCAATATAAAAGGGCTGGGTGCTTGTGGCTTGCTTACAGAGAATCGGCCAAAAAGCAATATTTCCCATTGATTTTAGTTGGGGGATTTCCAGATGCATGTATGTCACCTGATGTCACTGATGACCAATCCGGCCGCAGCGGCCGACACAGATTTTTTTGAACAGGTGGGGAGGGGGTGACCCCACGATCTTATACAATATAACAGGGTATGGGTTAAATGGTTTATTTTTTGAGATACAGACAAAAACAAGATTCCCCATTAATTTCAATTGGGAGATTTCTGTAGCATGGGTACGTACCTTACACGAGCAAAATTTTGGTCGGGGAAAAAGGTCTGGATTTTTCTCCAGAAATAGTAAGTTCAGGCAGCCACAGACTGATGCAATATAAAAGGGTTGGGTGTTTGTGGCTTGCTTACAGAGAATCGGCCAAAAAGCAATATTTCCCATTGATTTTAGTTGGGGGATTTCCAGATGCATGTATAGCTACCTGATGTCACCGATGACCAATCCGGCCGCAGCGGCCGACAGAGATTTTTTTGAACAGGTGGGGAGGGGGTGACCCCACGATCTTATACAATATAACAGGGTATGGGTTAAATGGTTTATTTTTTGAGATACAGACCAAAACAAGATTCCCCATTAATTTCAATTGGGAGATTTCTGTAGCATGGGTACGTACCTTACACGAGCAAAATTTTGGTCGTGGAAAAGGGTCTGGATTTTTCTCCCGAAATAGTAAGTTCAGGCAGCCACAGACTGATGCAATATAAAAGGGTTGGGTGTTTGTGGCTTGCTTACAGAGAATCGGCCAAATGCAATATTTCCCATTGATTTTAGTTGGGGGATTTCCAGATGCATGTATAGCTACCTGATGTCACGGACGACCAATCCGGCCGCAGCGGCCGACACGGATTTTTTTGAACAGCTGGGGAGGGGGTGACCCCACGATCTTATACAATATAACAGGGTATGGGTTAAATGGTTTATTTTTTGAGATACAGACAAAAACAAGATTCCCCATTAATTTCAATTGGGAGATTTCTGTAGCATGGGTACATACCTTACACGAGCAAAATTTTGGTCGGGGAAAAGGGTCTGGATTTTTCTCCAGAAATAGTAAGTTCAGGCAGCCACAGACTGATGCAATATAAAAGGGTTGGGTGTTTGTGGCTTGCTTACAGAGAATCGGCCAAATGCAATATTTCCCATTGATTTTAGTTGGGGGATTTCCAGATGCATGTATAGCTACCTGATGTCACCGACGACCAATCTGGCCGCAGCGGCGGACACGGATTTTTTTGAACAGGTGGGGAGGGGGTGACCCCACGATCTTATACAATATAACAGGGTATGGGTTAAATGGTTTATTTTTGAGATACAGACAAAAACAAGATTCCCCATTAATTTCAATTGGGAGTTTTCTGTAGCATGGGTACGTACCTTACACGAGCAAAATTTTGGTCGGGGAAAAAGGTCTGGATTTTTCTCCAGAAATAGTAAGTTCAGGCAGCCACAGACTGATGCAATATAAAAGGGTTGGGTGTTTGTGGCTTGCTTACAGAGAATCGGCCAAAAAGCAATATTTCCCATTGATTTTAGTTGGGGGATTTCCAGATGCATGTATAGCTACCTGATGTCACCGATGACCAATCCGGCCGCAGCGGCCGACAGAGATTTTTTTGAACAGGTGGGGAGGGGGTGACCCCACGATCTTATACAATATAACAGGGTATGGGTTAAATGGTTTATTTTTTGAGATACAGACCAAAACAAGATTCCCCATTAATTTCAATTGGGAGATTTCTGTAGCATGGGTACGTACCTTACACGAGCAAAATTTTGGTCGTGGAAAAGGGTCTGGATTTTTCTCCAGAAATAGTAAGTTCAGGCAGCCACAGACTGATGCAATATAAAAGGGTTGGGTGTTTGTGGCTTGCTTACAGAGAATCGGCCAAATGCAATATTTCCCATTGATTTTAGTTGGGGGATTTCCAGATGCATGTATAGCTACCTGATGTCACCGACGACCAATCCGGCCGCAGCGGCCGACACGGATTTTTTTGAACAGCTGGGGAGGGGGTGACCCCACGATCTTATACAAAATAACAGGGTATGGGTTAAATGGTTTATTTTTGAGATACAGACAAAAACAAGATTCCCCATTAATTTCAATTGGGAGATTTCTGTAGCATGGGTACGAACCTTACACGAGCAAAATTTTGGTCGGGGAAAAAGGTCTGGATTTTTCTCCAGAAATAGTAAGTTCAGGCAGCCACAGACTGATGCAATATAAAAGGGTTGGGTGTTTGTGGCTTGCTTACAGAGAATCGGCCAAAAAGCAATATTTCCCATTGATTTTAGTTGGGGGATTTCCAGATGCATGTATGTCACCTGATGTCACTGATGACCAATCCGGCCGCAGCGGCCGACACAGATTTTTTTGAACAGGTGGGGAGGGGGTGACCCCACGATCTTATACAATATAACAGGGTATGGGTTAAATGGTTTATTTTTTGAGATACAGACAAAAACAAGATTCCCCATTAATTTCAATTGGGAGATTTCTGTAGCATGGGTACGTACCTTACACGAGCAAAATTTTGGTCGGGGAAAAAGGTCTGGATTTTTCTCCAGAAATAGTAAGTTCAGGCAGCCACAGACTGATGCAATATAAAAGGGTTGGGTGTTTGTGGCTTGCTTACAGAGAATCGGCCAAATGCAATATTTCCCATTGATTTTAGTTGGGGGATTTCCAGATGCATGTATAGCTACCTGATGTCACCGACGACCAATCTGGCCGCAGCGGCGGACACGGATTTTTTTGAACAGGTGGGGAGGGGGTGACCCCACGATCTTATACAATATAACAGGGTATGGGTTAAATGGTTTATTTTTTGAGATACAGACCAAAACAAGATTCCCCATTAATTTCAATTGGGAGATTTCTGTAGCATGGGTACGTACCTTTCACGAGCAAAATTTTGGTCGGGGAAAAAGGTCTGGATTTTTCTCCAGAAATAGTAAGTTCAGGCGGCCACAGACTGATGCAATATAAAAGGGTTGGGTGTTTGTGGCTTGGTTACAGAGAATCGGCCAAATGCAATATTTCCCATTGATTTTAGTTGGGGGATTTCCAGATGCATGTATAGCTACCTGATGTCACCAACGACCAATCTGGCCGCAGCGGCGGACACGGATTTTTTTGAACAGGTGGGCAGGGGGTGACCCCACGATCTTATACAATATAACAGGGTATGGGTTAAATGGTTTATTTTTGAGATACAGACAAAAACAAGATTCCCCATTAATTTCAATTGGGAGATTTCTGTAGCATGGGTACGAACCTTACACGAGCAAAATTTTGGTCGGGGAAAAAGGTCTGGATTTTTCTCCAGAAATAGTAAGTTCAGGCAGCCACAGACTGATGCAATATAAAAGGGTTGGGTGTTTGTGGCTTGCTTACAGAGAATCGGCCAAAAAGCAATATTTCCCATTGATTTTAGTTGGGGGATTTCCAGATGCATGTATGTCACCTGATGTCACTGATGACCAATCCGGCCGCAGCGGCCGACACAGATTTTTTTGAACAGGTGGGGAGGGGGTGACCCCACGATCTTATACAATATAACAGGGTATGGGTTAAATGGTTTATTTTTTGAGATACAGACAAAAACAAGATTCCCCATTAATTTCAATTGGGAGATTTCTGTAGCATGGGTACGTACCTTACACGAGCAAAATTTTGGTCGGGGAAAAAGGTCTGGATTTTTCTCCAGAAATAGTAAGTTCAGGCAGCCACAGACTGATGCAATATAAAAGGGTTGGGTGTTTGTGGCTTGCTTACAGAGAATCGGCCAAATGCAATATTTCCCATTGATTTTAGTTGGGGGATTTCCAGATGCATGTATAGCTACCTGATGTCACTGACGACCAATCCGGCCGCAGCGACCGACACGGATTTTTTTGAACAGGTGGGGAGGGGGTGACCCCACGATCTTATACAATATAACAGGGTATGGGTTAAATGGTTTATTTTTTGAGATACAGACAAAAACAAGATTCCCCATTAATTTCAATTGGGAGATTTCTGTAGCATGGGTACGTACCTTACACGAGGAAAATTTTGGTTGGGGAAAAAGGTCTGGATTTTTCTCCAGAAATAGTAAGTTCAGGCAGCCACAGACTGATGCAATATAAAAGGGTTGGGTGTTTGTGGCTTGCTTACAGAGAATCGGCCAAATGCAATATTTCCCATTGATTTTAGTTGGGGGATTTCCAGATGCATGTATAGCTACCTGATGTCACCGACGACCAATCTGGCCGCAGCGGCGGACACGGATTTTTTTGAACAGGTGGGCAGGGGGTGACCCCACGATCTTATACAATATAACAGGGTATGGGTTAAATGGTTTATTTTTGAGATACAGACAAAAACAAGATTCCCCATTAATTTCAATTGGGAGATTTCTGTAGCATGGGTACGAACCTTACACGAGCAAAATTTTGGTCGGGGAAAAAGGTCTGGATTTTTCTCCAGAAATAGTAAGTTCAGGCAGCCACAGACTGATGCAATATAAAAGGGTTGGGTGTTTGTGGCTTGCTTACAGAGAATCGGCCAAAAAGCAATATTTCCCATTGATTTTAGTTGGGGGATTTCCAGATGCATGTATGTCACCTGATGTCACTGATGACCAATCCGGCCGCAGCGGCCGACACAGATTTTTTTGAACAGGTGGGGAGGGGGTGACCCCACGATCTTATACAATATAACAGGGTATGGGTTAAATGGTTTATTTTTTGAGATACAGACAAAAACAAGATTCCCCATTAATTTCAATTGGGAGATTTCTGTAGCATGGGTACGTACCTTACACGAGCAAAATTTTGGTCGGGGAAAAAGGTCTGGATTTTTCTCCAGAAATAGTAAGTTCAGGCAGCCACAGACTGATGCAATATAAAAGGGTTGGGTGTTTGTGGCTTGCTTACAGAGAATCGGCCAAATGCAATATTTCCCATTGATTTTAGTTGGGGGATTTCCAGATGCATGTATAGCTACCTGATGTCACCGACGACCAATCTGGCCGCAGCGGCGGACACGGATTTTTTTGAACAGGTGGGGAGGGGGTGACCCCACGATCTTATACAATATAACAGGGTATGGGTTAAATGGTTTATTTTTTGAGATACAGACCAAAACAAGATTCCCCATTAATTTCAATTGGGAGATTTCTGTAGCATGGGTACGTACCTTACACGAGCAAAATTTTGGTCGGGGAAAAAGGTCTGGATTTTTCTCCAGAAATAGTAAGTTCAGGCAGCCACAGACTGATGCAATATAAAAGGGTTGTGTGTTTGTGGCTTGCTTACAGAGAATCGGCCAAATGCAATATTTCCCATTGATTTTAGTTGGGGGATTTCCAGATGCATGTATAGCTACCTGATGTCACTGACGACCAATCCGGCCGCAGCGACCGACACGGATTTTTTTGAACAGGTGGGGAGGGGGTGACCCCACGATCTTATACAATATAACAGGGTATGGGTTAAATGGTTTATTTTTTGAGATACAGACAAAAACAAGATTCCCCATTAATTTCAATTGGGAGATTTCTGTAGCATGGGTACGTACCTTACACGAGGAAAATTTTGGTTGGGGAAAAAGGTCTGGATTTTTCTCCAGAAATAGTAAGTTCAGGCAGCCACAGACTGATGCAATATAAAAGGGTTGGGTGTTTGTGGCTTGCTTACAGAGAATCGGCCAAATGCAATATTTCCCATTGATTTTAGTTGGGGGATTTCCAGATGCATGTATAGCTACCTGATGTCACCGACGACCAATCTGGCCGCAGCGGCGGACACGGATTTTTTTGAACAGGTGGGCAGGGGGTGACCCCACGATCTTATACAATATAACAGGGTATGGGTTAAATGGTTTATTTTTGAGATACAGACAAAAACAAGATTCCCCATTAATTTCAATTGGGAGATTTCTGTAGCATGGGTACGAACCTTACACGAGCAAAATTTTGGTCGGGGAAAAAGGTCTGGATTTTTCTCCAGAAATAGTAAGTTCAGGCAGCCACAGACTGATGCAATATAAAAGGGTTGGGTGTTTGTGGCTTGCTTACAGAGAATCGGCCAAAAAGCAATATTTCCCATTGATTTTAGTTGGGGGATTTCCAGATGCATGTATGTCACCTGATGTCACTGATGACCAATCCGGCCGCAGCGGCCGACACAGATTTTTTTGAACAGGTGGGGAGGGGGTGACCCCACGATCTTATACAATATAACAGGGTATGGGTTAAATGGTTTATTTTTTGAGATACAGACAAAAACAAGATTCCCCATTAATTTCAATTGGGAGATTTCTGTAGCATGGGTACGTACCTTACACGAGCAAAATTTTGGTCGGGGAAAAAGGTCTGGATTTTTCTCCAGAAATAGTAAGTTCAGGCAGCCACAGACTGATGCAATATAAAAGGGTTGGGTGTTTGTGGCTTGCTTACAGAGAATCGGCCAAATGCAATATTTCCCATTGATTTTAGTTGGGGGATTTCCAGATGCATGTATAGCTACCTGATGTCACTGACGACCAATCCGGCCGCAGCGACCGACACGGATTTTTTTGAACAGGTGGGGAGGGGGTGACCCCACGATCTTATACAATATAACAGGGTATGGGTTAAATGGTTTATTTTTTGAGATACAGACAAAAACAAGATTCCCCATTAATTTCAATTGGGAGATTTCTGTAGCATGGGTACGTACCTTACACGAGGAAAATTTTGGTTGGGGAAAAAGGTCTGGATTTTTCTCCAGAAATAGTAAGTTCAGGCAGCCACAGACTGATGCAATATAAAAGGGTTGGGTGTTTGTGGCTTGCTTACAGAGAATCGGCCAAATGCAATATTTCCCATTGATTTTAGTTGGGGGATTTCCAGATGCATGTATAGCTACCTGATGTCACCGACGACCAATCTGGCCGCAGCGGCGGACACGGATTTTTTTGAACAGATGGGCAGGGGGTGACCCCACGATCTTATACAATATAACAGGGTATGGGTTAAATGGTTTATTTTTGAGATACAGACAAAAAGAAGATTCCCCATTAATTTCAATTGGGAGATTTCTGTAGCATGGGTACGAACCTTACACGAGCAAAATTTTGGTCGGGGAAAAAGGTCTGGATTTTTCTCCAGAAATAGTAAGTTCAGGCAGCCACAGACTGATGCAATATAAAAGGGTTGGGTGTTTGTGGCTTGCTTACAGAGAATCGGCCAAAAAGCAATATTTCCCATTGATTTTAGTTGGGGGATTTCCAGATGCATGTATGTCACCTGATGTCACTGATGACCAATCCGGCCGCAGCGGCCGACACAGATTTTTTTGAACAGGTGGGGAGGGGGTGACCCCACGATCTTATACAATATAACAGGGTATGGGTTAAATGGTTTATTTTTTGAGATACAGACAAAAACAAGATTCCCCATTAATTTCAATTGGGAGATTTCTGTAGCATGGGTACGTACCTTACACGAGCAAAATTTTGGTCGGGGAAAAAGGTCTGGATTTTTCTCCAGAAATAGTAAGTTCAGGCAGCCACAGACTGATGCAATATAAAAGGGTTGGGTGTTTGTGGCTTGCTTACAGAGAATCGGCCAAATGCAATATTTCCCATTGATTTTAGTTGGGGGATTTCCAGATGCATGTATAGCTACCTGATGTCACCGACGACCAATCTGGCCGCAGCGGCGGACACGGATTTTTTTGAACAGGTGGGGAGGGGGTGACCCCACGATCTTATACAATATAACAGGGTATGGGTTAAATGGTTTATTTTTTGAGATACAGACCAAAACAAGATTCCCCATTAATTTCAATTGGGAGATTTCTGTAGCATGGGTACGTACCTTACACGAGCAAAATTTTGGTCGGGGAAAAAGGTCTGGATTTTTCTCCAGAAATAGTAAGTTCAGGCGGCCACAGACTGATGCAATATAAAAGGGTTGGGTGTTTGTGGCTTGCTTACAGAGAATCGGCCAAAAAGCAATATTTCCCATTGATTTTAGTTGGGGGATTTCCAGATGCATGTATGTCACCTGATGTCACTGATGACCAATCCGGCCGCAGCGGCCGACACAGATTTTTTTGAACAGGTGGGGAGGGGGTGACCCCACGATCTTATACAATATAACAGGGTATGGGTTAAATGGTTTATTTTTTGAGATACAGACCAAAACAAGATTCCCCATTAATTTCAATTGGGAGATTTCTGTAGCATGGGTACGTACCTTACACGAGCAAAATTTTGGTCGGGGAAAAAGGTCTGGATTTTTCTCCAGAAATAGTAAGTTCAGGCAGCCACAGACTGATGCAATATAAAAGGGTTGGGTGTTTGTGGCTTGCTTACAGAGAATCGGCCAAATGCAATATTTCCCATTGATTTTAGTTGGGGCATTTCCAGATGCATGTATAGCTACCTGATGTCACCGATGACCAATCCGGCCGCAGCGGCCGACACGGATTTTTTTGAACAGGTGGGGAGGGGGTGACCCCACGATCTTATACAATATAACAGGGTATGGGTTAAATGGTTTATTTTTTGAGATACAGACAAAAACAAGATTCCCCATTAATTTCAATTGGGAGATTTCTGTAGCATGGGTACGTACCTTACACGAGCAAAATTTTGGTCGGGGAAAAAGGTCTGGATTTTTCTCCAGAAATAGTAAGTTCAGGCAGCCACAGACTGATGCAATATAAAAGGGTTGGGTGTTTGTGGCTTGCTTACAGAGAATCGGCCAAATGCAATATTTCCCATTGATTTTAGTTGGGGGATTTCCAGATGCATGTATAGCTACCTGATGTCACCGACGACCAATCTGGCCGCAGCGGCGGACACGGATTTTTTTGAACAGGTGGGGAGGGGGTGACCCCACGATCTTATACAATATAACAGGGTATGGGTTAAATGGTTTATTTTTGAGATACAGACAAAAACAAGATTCCCCATTAATTTCAATTGGGAGATTTCTGTAGCATGGGTACGTACCTTACACGAGCAAAATTTTGGTTGGGGAAAAAGGTCTGGATTTTTCTCCAGAAATAGTAAGTTCAGGCAGCCACAGACTGATGCAATATAAAAGGGTTGGGTGTTTGTGGCTTGCTTACAGAGAATCGGCCAAAAAGCAATATTTCCCATTGATTTTACTTGGGGGATTTCCAGATGCATGTATAGCTACCTGATGTCACCGACGACCAATCCGGCCGCAGCGGCCGACACGGATTTTTTTGAACAGGTGGGGAGGGGGTGACCCCACGATCTTATACAATATAACAGGGTATGGGTTAAATGGTTTATTTTTTGAGATACAGACAAAAACAAGATTCCCCATTAATTTCAATTGGGAGATTTCTGTAGCATGGGTACGTACCTTACACGAGCAAAATTTTGGTTGGGGAAAAAGGTCTGGATTTTTCTCCAGAAATAGTAAGTTCGGGCAGCCACAAACTGATGCAATATAACAGGGTTGGGTGTTTGTGGCTTGCTTACAGAGAATCGGCCAAAAGCAATATTTCCCATTGATTTTAGTTGGGGGATTTCCAGATGCATGTATAGCTACCTGATGTCACCGACGACCAATCTGGCCGCAGCGGCGGACACGGATTTTTTTGAACAGGTGGGGAGGGGGTGACCCCACGATCTTATACAATATAACAGGGTATGGGTTAAATGGTTTATTTTTTGAGATACAGACAAAAACAAGATTCTCCATTAATTTCAATTGGGAGATTTCTGTAGCATGGGTACCTTACACGAGCAAAATTTTGGTCGGGGAGAAAGGTCTGGATTTTTCTCCAGAAATAGTAAGTTCAGGCAGCCACAGACTGATGCAATATAACAGGGTTGGGTGTTTGTGGCTTGCTTACAGAGAATCGGCCAAAAGCAATATTTCCCATTGATTTTAGTTGGGGGATTTCCAGATGCATGTATAGCTACCTGATGTCACCGACGACCAATCCGGCCACAGCGGCGGACACGGATTTTTTTGAACAGGTGGGGAGGGGATGACCCCACGATCTTATACAATATAACAGGGTATGGGTTAAATGGTTTATTTTTTGAGATACAGACAAAAACAAGATTCTCCATTAATTTCAATTGGGAGATTTCTGTAGCATGGGTACCTTACACGAGCAAAATTTTTTTCGGGGAAAAAGGTCTGGATTTTTCTCCAGAAATAGTAAGTTCAGGCAGCCACAGACTGATGCAATATAACAGGGTTGGGTGTTTGTGGCTTGCTTACAGAGAATCGGCCAAAAGCAATATTTCCCATTGATTTTAGTTGAGTGGGAGATTTCCAGATGCATGTATAGCTACCTGATGTCACCGACGACCAATCCGGCCGCACCGGCCGACACGGATTTTTTTGAACAGGTGGGGAGGGGGTGACCCCACGATCTTATACAATATAACAGGGTATGGGTTAAATGGTTTATTTTTTGAGATACAGACAAAAACAAGATTCCCCATTAATTTCAATTGGGAGATTTCTGTAGCATGGGTACGTACCTTACACGAGCAAAATTTTGGTCGGGGAAAAAGGTCTGGATTTTTCTCCAGAAATAGTAAGTTCAGGCAGCCACAGACTGATGCAATATAAAAGGGTTGGGTGTTTGTGGCTTGCTTACAGAGAATCGGCCAAATGCAATATTTCCCATTGATTTTAGTTGGGGGATTTCCAGATGCATGTATAGCTACCTGATGTCACCGACGACCAATCTGGCCGCAGCGGCGGACACGGATTTTTTTGAACAGGTGGGGAGGGGGTGACCCCACGATCTTATACAATATAACAGGGTATGGGTTAAATGGTTTATTTTTGAGATACAGACAAAAACAAGATTCCCCATTAATTTCAATTGGGAGATTTCTCTAGCATGGGTACGTACCTTACACGAGCAAAATTTTGGTTGGGGAAAAAGGTCTGGATTTTTCTCCAGAAATAGTAAGTTCAGGCAGCCACAGACTGATGCAATATAAAAGCGTTGGGTGTTTGTGGCTTGCTTACAGAGAATCGGCCAAAAAGCAATATTTCCCATTGATTTTACTTGGGGGATTTCCAGATGCATGTATAGCTACCTGATGTCACCGACGACCAATCCGGCCGCAGCGGCCGACACGGATTTTTTTGAACAGGTGGGGAGGGGGTGACCCCACGATCTTATACAATATAACAGGGTATGGGTTAAATGGTTTATTTTTTGAGATACAGACAAAAACAAGATTCCCCATTAATTTCAATTGGGAGATTTCTGTAGCATGGGTACGTACCTTACACGAGCAAAATTTTGGTCGGGGAAAAAGGTCTGGATTTTTCTCCAGAAATAGTAAGTTCAGGCAGCCACAGACTGATGCAATATAAAAGGGTTGGGTGTTTGTGGCTTGCTTACAGAGAATCGGCCAAATGCAATATTTCCCATTGATTTTAGTTGGGGGATTTCCAGATGCATGTATAGCTACCTGATGTCACTGACGACCAATCCGGCCGCAGCGGCCGACACGGATTTTTTTGAACAGGTGGGGAGGGGGTGACCCCACGATCTTATACAATATAACAGGGTATGGGTTAAATGGTTTATTTTTGAGATACAGACAAAAACAAGATTCCCCATTAATTTCAATTGGGAGATTTCTGTAGCATGAGTACCTTACACGAGCAAAATTTTGGTCGGGGAGAAAGGTCTGGATTTTTCTCCAGAAATAGTAAGTTCAGGCAGCCACAGACTGATGCAATATAACAGGGTTGTGTGTTTGTGGCTTGCTTACAGAGAATCGGCCAAAAGCAATATTTCCCATTGATTTTAGTTGGGGGATTTCCAGATGCATGTATAGCTACCTGATGTCACCGACGACCAATCCGGCCACAGCGGCGGACACGGATTTTTTTGAACAGGTGGGGAGGGGGTGACCCCACGATCTTATACAATATAACAGGGTATGGGTAAATGGTTTATTTTTTGAGATACAGACAAAAACAAGATTCCCCATTAATTTCAATTGGGAGATTTCTGTAGCATGAGTACCTTACACGAGCAAAATTTTGGTCGGGGAGAAAGGTCTGGATTTTTCTCCAGAAATAGTAAGTTCAGGCAGCCACAGACTGATGCAATATAACAGGGTTGGGTGTTTGTGGCTTGCTTACAGAGAATCGGCCAAAAGCAATATTTCCCATTGATTTTAGTTGGGGGATTTCCAGATGCATGTATAGCTACCTCATGTCACCGACGACCAATCCGGCCACAGCGGCGGACACGGATTTTTTTGAACAGGTGGGGAGGGGGTGACCCCACGATCTTATACAATATAACAGGGTATGGGTAAATGGTTTATTTTTTGAGATACAGACAAAAACAAGATTCCCCATTAATTTCAATTGGGAGATTTCTGTAGCATGGGTACCTTACACGAGCAAAATTTTGGTCGGGGAGAAAGGTCTGGATTTTTCTCCAGAAATAGTAAGTTCAGGCAGCCACAGACTGATGCAATATAACAGGGTTGGGTGTTTGTGGCTTGCTTACAGAGAATCGGCCAAAAGCAATATTTCCCATTGATTTTAGTTGAGTGGGAGATTTCCAGATGCATGTATAGCTACCTGATGTCACCGACGACCAATCCGGCCGCACCGGCCGACACGGATTTTTTTGAACAGGTGGGGAGGGGGTGACCCCACGATCTTATACAATATAACAGGGTATGGGTTAAATGGTTTATTTTTTGAGATACAGACAAAAACAAGATTCTCCATTAATTTCAATTGGGAGATTTCTGTAGCATGGGTACGTACCTTACACGAGCAAAATTTTGGTCAGGGGAAAAAGGTCTGGATTTTTCTCCAGAAATAGTAAGTTCGGGCAGCCACAAACTGATGCAATATAACAGGGTTGGGTGTTTGTGGCTTGCTTACAGAGAATCGGCCAAAAGCAATATTTCCCATTGATTTTAGTTGGGGGATTTCCAGATGCATGTATAGCTACCTGATGTCACCGACGACCAATCCGCCCACAGCGGCAGACACGGATTTTTTTGAACAGGTGGGGAGGGGGTGACCCCACGATCTTATACAATATAACAGGGTATGGGTTAAATGGTTTATTTTTTGAGATACAGACAAAAACAAGATTCTCCATTAATATCAATTGGGAGATTTCTGTAGCATGGGTACCTTACACGAGCAAAATTTTGGTCGGGGAAAAAGGTCTGGATTTTTCTCCAGAAATAGTAAGTTCGGGCAGCCACAAACTGATGCAATATAACAGGGTTGGGTGTTTGTGGCTTGCTTACAGAGAATCGGCCAAAAGCAATATTTCCCATTGATTTTAGTTGGGGGATTTCCAGATGCATGTATAGCTACCAGATGTCACCGACGACCACTCTGGCCGGAGCGGCGGACACGGATTTTTTTTAACAGGTGGGGAGGGGGTGACCCCACGATCTTATACAATATAACAGGGTATGGGTTAAATGGTTTATTTTTTGAGATACAGACAAAAACAAGATTCTCCATTAATTTCAATTGGGAGATTTCTGTAGCATGGATACGTACCTTACACGAGCAAAATTTTGGTCCGGGAAAAAGGTCTGAATTTTTCTTCAGAAATAGTAAGTTCAGGCATCCACAGACTGATGCAATATAACAGGGTTGGGTGTTTGTGGCTTGCTTACAGAGAATCGGCCAAAAGCAATATTTCCCATTGATTTTAGTTGGGGGATTTCCAGATGCATGTATAGCTACCTGATGTCACCGACGACCAATCTGGCCGCAGCGGCGGACACGGATTTTTTTTAACAGGTGGGGAGGGGGTGACCCCACGATTTTATACAATATAACAGGGTATGGGTTAAATGGTTTATTTTTTGAGATACAGACAAAAACAAGATTCTCCATTAATTTCAATTGGGAGATTTCTGTAGCATGGGTACGTACCTTACACGAGCAAAATTTTGGTCGGGGAAAAAGGTCTGGATTTTTCTCCAGAAATAGTAAGTTCAGGCAGCCACAGACTGATGCAATATAACAGGGTTGGGTGTTTGTGGCTTGCTTACAGAGAATCGGCCAAAAGCAATATTTCCCATTGATTTTAGTTGGGGGATTTCCAGATGCATGTATAGCTACCTGATGTCACCGACGACCAATCTGGCCGCAGCGGCGGACACGGATTTTTTTGAACAGGTGGGGAGGGGGTGATCCCACGATCTTATACAATATAACAGGGTATGGGTTAAATGGTTTATTTTTTGAGATACAGTCAAAAACAAGATTCTCCATTAATTTCAATTGGGAGATTTCTGTAGCATGGGTACGTACCTTACACGAGCAAAATTTTGGTCGGGGAAAAAGGTCTGGATTTTTCTCCAGAAATAGTAAGTTCAGGCAGCCACAGACTGATGCAATATAACAGGGTTGGGTGTTTGTGGCTTGCTTACAGAGAATCGGCCAAAAGCAATATTTCCCATTGATTTTAGTTGGGGGATTTCCAGATGCATGTATAGCTACCAGATGTCACCGACGACCACTCTGGCCGGAGCGGCGGACACGGATTTTTTTTAACAGGTGGGGAGGGGGTGACCCCACGATCTTATACAATATAACAGGGTATGGGTTAAATGGTTTATTTTTTGAGATACAGACAAAAACAAGATTCTCCATTAATTTCAATTGGGAGATTTCTGTAGCATGGATACGTACCTTACACGAGCAAAATTTTGGTCCGGGAAAAAGGTCTGAATTTTTCTTCAGAAATAGTAAGTTCAGGCATCCACAGACTGATGCAATATAACAGGGTTGGGTGTTTGTGGCTTGCTTACAGAGAATCGGCCAAAAGCAATATTTCCCATTGATTTTAGTTGGGGGATTTCCAGATGCATGTATAGCTACCTGATGTCACCGACGACCAATCTGGCCGCAGCGGCGGACACGGATTTTTTTTAACAGGTGGGGAGGGGGTGACCCCACGATTTTATACAATATAACAGGGTATGGGTTAAATGGTTTATTTTTTGAGATACAGACAAAAACAAGATTCTCCATTAATTTCAATTGGGAGATTTCTGTAGCATGGGTACGTACCTTACACGAGCAAAATTTTGGTCGGGGAAAAAGGTCTGGATTTTTCTCCAGAAATAGTAAGTTCAGGCAGCCACAGACTGATGCAATATAACAGGGTTGGGTGTTTGTGGCTTGCTTACAGAGAATCGGCCAAAAGCAATATTTCCCATTGATTTTAGTTGGGGGATTTCCAGATGCATGTATAGCTACCTGATGTCACCGACGACCAATCTGGCCGCAGCGGCGGACACGGATTTTTTTGAACAGGTGGGGAGGGGGTGATCCCACGATCTTATACAATATAACAGGGTATGGGTTAAATGGTTTATTTTTTGAGATACAGTCAAAAACAAGATTCTCCATTAATTTCAATTGGGAGATTTCTGTAGCATGGGTACGTACCTTACACGAGCAAAATTTTGGTCGGGGAAAAAGGTCTGGATTTTTCTCCAGAAATAGTAAGTTCAGGCAGCCACAGACTGATGCAATATAACAGGGTTGGGTGTTTGTGGCTTGCTTACAGAGAATCGGCCAAAAGCAATATTTCCCATTGATTTTAGTTGGGGGATTTCCAGATGCATGTATAGCTACCTGATGTCACCGACGACCAATCTGGCCGCAGCGGCCGACACGGATTTTTTTGAACAGGTGGGGAGGGGGTGACCCCACGATCTTATACAATATAACAGGGTATGGGTTAAATGGTTTATTTTTTGAGATACAGACAAAAACAAGATTCTCCATTAATTTCAATTGGGAGATTTCTGTAGCATGGGTACGTACCTTACACGAGCAAAATTTTGGTCGGGGAAAAAGGTCTGGATTTTTCTCCAGAAATAGTAAGTTCAGGCAGCCACAGACTGATGCAATATAACAGGGTTGGGTGTTTGTGGCTTGCTTACAGAGAATCGGCCAAAAGCAATATTTCCCATTGATTTTAGTTGGGGGATTTCCAGATGCATGTATAGCTACCTGATGTCACCGACGACCAATCTGGCCGCAGCGGCGGACACGGATTTTTTTGAACAAGTGGGGAGGGGGTGATCCCACGATCTTATACAATATAACAGGGTATGGGTTAAATGGTTTATTTTTTGAGATACAGTCAAAAACAAGATTCTCCATTAATTTCAATTGGGAGATTTCTGTAGCATGGGTACGTACCTTACACGAGCAAAATTTTGGTCGGGGAAAAAGGTCTGGATTTTTCTCCAGAAATAGTAAGTTCAGGCAGCCACAGACTGATGCAATATAACAGGGTTGGGTGTTTGTGGCTTGCTTACAGAGAATCGGCCAAAAGCAATATTTCCCATTGATTTTAGTTGGGGGATTTCCAGATGCATGTATAGCTACCTGATGTCACCGACGACCAATCTGGCCGCAGCGGCCGACACGGATTTTTTTGAACAGGTGGGGAGGGGGTGACCCCACGATCTTATACAATATAACAGGGTATGGGTTAAATGGTTTATTTTTTGAGATACAGACAAAAACAAGATTCTCCATTAATTTAAATTGGGAGATTTCTGTAGCATGGGTACGTACCTTACACGAGCAAAATTTTGGTCGGGGAAAAAGGTCTGGATTTTTCTCCAGAAATAGTAAGTTCAGGCAGCCACAGACTGATGCAATATAACAGGGTTGGGTGTTTGTGGCTTGCTTACAGAGAATCGGCCAAAAGCAATATTTCCCATTGATTTTAGTTGAGTGGGAGATTTCCAGATGCATGTATAGCTACCTGATGTCACCGACGACCAATCCGGCCGCAGCGGCCGACACGGATTTTTTGAACAGGTGGGGAGGGGGTGACCCCACCATCTTATACAATATAACAGGGTATGGGTTAAATGGTTTATTTTTTCAGATACAGACAAAAACAAGATTCTCCATTAATTTCAATTGGGAGATTTCTGTAGCATGGGTACGTACCTTACACGAGCAAAATTTTGGTCCGTGAAAAAGGTCTGAATTTTTCTTCAGAAATAGTAAGTTCAGGCAGCCACAGACTGATGCAATATAACAGGGTTGGGTGTTTGTGGCTTGCTTACAGAGAATCGGCCAAAAGCAATATTTCCCATTGATTTTAGTTGGGGGATTTCCAGATGCATGTATAGCTACCTGATGTCACCGACGACCAATCTGGCCGCAGCGGCGGACACGGATTTTTTTTAACAGGTGGAGAGGGGGTGACCCCACGATTTTATACAATATAACAGGGTATGGGTTAAATGGTTTATTTTTTGAGATACAGACAAAAACAAGATTCTCCATTAATTTCAATTGGGAGATTTCTGTAGCATGGGTACGTACCTTACACGAGCAAAATTTTGGTCGGGGAAAAAGGTCTGGATTTTTCTCCAGAAATAGTAAGTTCAGGCAGCCACAGACTGATGCAATATAACAGGGTTGGGTGTTTGTGGCTTGCTTACAGAGAATCGGCCAAAAGCAATATTTCCCATTGATTTTAGTTGGGGGATTTCCAGATGCATGTATAGCTACCTGATGTCACCGACGACCAATCTGGCCGCAGCGGCGGACACGGATTTTTTTGAACAGGTGGGGAGGGGGTGATCCCACGATCTTATACAATATAACAGGGTATGGGTTAAATGGTTTATTTTGAGATACAGACAAAAACAAGATTCTCCATTAATTTCAATTGGGAGATTTCTGTAGCATGGGTACGTACCTTACACGAGCAAAATTTTGGTTGGGGAAAAAGGTCTGGATTTTTCTCCAGAAATAGTAAGTTCAGGCAGCCACAGACTGATGCAATATAACAGGGTTGGGTGTTTGTGGCTTGCTTACAGAGAATCGGCCAAAAGCAATATTTCCCATTGATTTTAGTTGGGGGATTTCCAGATGCATGTATAGCTACCTGATGTCACCGACGACCAATCTGGCCGCAGCGGCGGACACGGATTTTTTTTAACAGGTGGGGAGGGGGTGACCCCACGATCTTATACAATATAACAGGGTATGGGTTAAATGGTTTATTTTTTGAGATACAGACAAAAACAAGATTCTCCATTAATTTCAATTGGGAGATTTCTGTAGCATGGGTACGTACCTTACACGAGCAAAATTTTAGTCCGGGAAAAAGGTCTGGATTTTTCTCCAGAAATAGTAAGTTCAGGCAGCCACAAACTGATGCAATATAACAGGGTTGGGTGTTTGTGGCTTGCTTACAGAGAATCGGCCAAAAGCAATATTTCCCATTGATTTTAGTTGAGTGGGAGATTTCCAGATGCATGTATGATGTCACCGACGACCAATCTGGCCGTAGCGGCGGACACAGATTTTTTTGAACAGGTGGGGAGGGGGTGACCCCACGATCTTATACAATATAACAAGGTATGGGTTAAATGGCTTATTTTTTGAGATACAGACAAAAACAAGATTCCCCATTAATTTCAATTGGGAGATTTCTGTAGCATGGGTACGTACCTTACACGAGCAAAATTTTGGTCGGGGAAAAAGGTCTGGAATTTTCTCCAGAAATAGTAAGTTCAGGCAGCCACAGACTGATGCAATATAACAGGGTTGGGTGTTTGTGGCTTGCTTACAGAGAATCGGCCAAAAGCAATATTTCCCATTGATTTTAGTTGGGGGATTTCCAGATGCATGTATAGCTACCTGATGTCACCAACGACCAATCTGGCCGCAGCGGCGGACACAGATTTTTTTGAACAGGTGGGGAGGGGGTGACCCCACGATCTTATACAATATAACAGGGTATGGGTTAAATGGTTTATTTTTTGAGATACAGACAAAAACAAGATTCTCCATTAATTTCAATTGGGAGATTTCTGTAGCATGGGTACGTACCTTACACGAGCAAAATTTTGGTCGGGGAAAAAGGTCTGGATTTTTCTCCAGAAATAGTAAGTTCAGGCAGCCACAGACTGATGCAATATAACAGGGTTGGGTGTTTGTGACTTGCTTACAGAGAATCGGCCAAAAGCAATATTTCCCATTGATTTTAGTTGAGTGGGAGATTTCCAGATGCATGTATAGCTACCTGATGTCACCGACGACCAATCTGGCCGCAGGGGCGGACACGGATTTTTTTGAACAGGTGGGGAGGGGGTGACCCCACGATCTTATACAATATAACAGGGTATGGGTTAAATGGTTTATTTTTTTGAGATACAGACAAAAACAAGATTCTCCATTAATTTCAATTGGGTGATTTCTGTAGCATGGGTACGTACCTTACACGAACAAAATTTTGGTCAGGGAAAAATGTCTGGATTTTTCTCCAGAAATAGTATGTTCAGGCAGCCACAAACTGATGCAATATAACAGGGTTGGGTGTTTGTGGCTTGCTTACAGAGAATCGGCCAAAAGCAATATTTCCCATTGATTTTAGTTGGGGGATTTCCAGATGCATGTATAGCTACCTGGTATCAGCGATGACCAATCTGACCGCAGCGGCGGACACGGATATTTTGGCACAGGTGGGGAGGGGGTGACCCCACAATCTTATACAATATAACAGGGTATGGGTTAATTGGTTTATTTTTGGAGATACAGTCAAAAAAAATCCCCATTAATTTCAATTGGGAGATTTCTGTAGCATGGGTACGTACCTTACACGAGCAAAATTTTGGTCGGGGAAACAGGTCTCGATTTTTCTCCAGAAATAGTAAGCTCAGGCAGCCACAAACTGATGCAATATAACAGGGTTGGGTGTTTGTGGCTTAGTTGCAGAGAATCGGCCAAAAGCAATATTTCCCATTGATTTTAGTTGAGTGGGAGATTTCCAGATGCATGTATAGCTACCTGATGTCACCGACGACCAATCTGGCCGCAGCGGCGGACACAGATTTTTTTGAACAGGTGGGGAGGGGGTGACCCCATGATCTTATACAATATAACAGGGTATGGGTTAAATGGTTTATTTTTTGAGATACAGACAAAAACAACATTCCCCATTAATTTTAGGTGGGATATTTAATTATACTTTAAGCACTTTAAATAATAGACTTAGTGCATTACTTTAAATTAGCACAACGTTAGTCTCCCAAAACAAGACCTGGGTAATGGTATTGATGTTAATTTAATAATGACAAATGAGACTTGGTGAGGCATCACAAGACAATACAGTCCAGGATAAGAAATGAAAAAGTGAAACAATAAAATAGCACAAATTGGAATTATTCAAAATTTTTCAAAGTGCTCAATTATTATGTTTATATTAAAACTTTGTTGGATTTTGACCCAGACGCCCAGGGTTAAATTTACATGCGTTCTCATTTATATTACTTACTCAGAAAATAAATTTATGAACCCAGTTGTCTGATTTTGTGACAGGACCAAAGCCCATGCTTTCGTATAGGTTGAAGGCAGGTCTCAAATCTGTAAAATCAAAAATAGCATCAGAGATAACCATAGCGCACACCCTGCAGTCGGGGTAAATAGCATTAAACAGCATGATATATCGAAGAGGTAGTTGAAAGCGCAGAGGAAACCAGTACATACAGCTAATCAAGGTTCTGTACTGTAAACTACCAACCAATGGTAAGCAACCACTGGCTTACCATATGAGGTCAGGCCAAGATTGGAACTCTGATCTCAGAAGTGGGAGACCAGTGTGTTACCAATTACCAATTAACCGTGACAAGTAGCAACTTCACTAACTTGATAGGGTGAAGACTAGCCACACGTTTTAAAGGTTAATGTCACTATGACAAGGTTAATGAGTGCATCAGATTTATACAATGACCCACTGCACACCTACACCTGCCTACAAATACCCGGATCAGGTGTCAAGGTACTTGAATGTTACAGTTTCCAAGATATAGCCCAGACAAGGATTTTAAGTTTATGATCACTCAGTGTTCATTCTCGAGTGTGACTTTGCAAGTTTGTGCACACACTCTGGGATGAGTTGTCCCAATACCAACTCACCAAAGCGTGTGTGCTGTTGCTACCAGGAGAAACACTCAAAACAACTACTGACCAAAGAAATTCGTCTGTTGGCTGAAGCAAAGACGTACATATTTCCACACAGAAATGGGTGAGAATGACATGAATATGGTTTATTTTATTTGTTACATCCAGTTGACAGTAATCCACATGAGAATTCTGGTATTCTCGAGAGATTTCAGTGATTTTTGTCAAATGTTTAACTTGTCTTCTGCACAACTACTGACACAAGAAAATCTTGTATTATCGGAAGCAATGACATACATATTTAAAAAAGAAATAGATAAGAAAGAGACAAAAGTGAGTTTATTTTATTTGATGTTTCGAGGAAACAGTAGGTGTATTTCACAACCATAATATGTTAAATCCAGATTCCCATTTGGATAATTTGGATTAGCTAGATTCGTGAAATGCAATGAAAGAAATAAGATAAGCAATACAAATATCATAAAAATTTCACAATTCTTATAATTTGCCACCATAATTTGTGACCATCATTTTGCAAAGCATTATGGGTAATCCAATGAATCTGAATCCTTTGATCTACAGGAGGTAGATCAACGTATTCATAATCCAAATCAGGATTTTGGCCACATCACAAATGAATCTGTTAATCCCACGAATCTAGATTCGATGGATTATGGTTGTGAAATACGCCAAGTAACTCGTGCAAGAATTAGGGTATTCTCAAGAGATACCAGTGTTTTTTGTTGAATTTTTTTACTCTAGCATTCTGTATAAATTTTTGCAGGCCAAACAGTGGAAACAACTACTGATCAAAGAAATTTGTCTTTTAGACAAAATAGACAAAATATATATTTCTTCGAAGAAAAGAGAAGAAATGCACTCTATTTTATGTGATGAATCCAAAAAACGGTAACGAAAACATATTAGCACCCAGTCATAAAGGCTTAGATGTGAAATTTAAAAAAATGATAAATAAAAACAGCAATAATTAATTTATTTATTTGAACTTTTGATTTAGCATCTATTTCTTATTGTTTAAGTAAAGTGGATTTTATGCAATCCCAATTTTGAACTAAATATTTCAAAATATCTTGGCGCAAAGCATGTCACATATTTTTTCACAGTTGTCTCGCCTTTTCAAGTGAAGGGAGACAGCTTTGAGTTTTGATGAGAGTGAAAACTGGTCACTATGGTATAGTCAAAGGTCAAGCCAAGGTCAAACCATGTGGTGGCACACCCATAGTACAGCCAATATCCCTGCCAAGAATAAAATTCCTACACCAATTTATAATTTTCAAGATATAACCAACAAACTTTTTAGCACCTTGGCAGTCACAGTAATAATTCAATTGAGTGCCATGTTAATTGTTGATATTTGTAATTGTGGCTACTTTTTTAAAACAGTTTTTTTGCTGCTATAAGTTATTTTGGAAAATCAATAAATATAAAAGATGTATCTTTAAGTAAGCAAAAATACTTTTATGATTCTTATGATCTTACATTATATATTTTGGTAACATGATATAGTTTAAAAAACTGATAAGTTAGTATTATCATGAACATTTATTTGTCTATAACAATGTTTGACATAATGTTTTTACAAATAATAATAAAAGCTAAAGAAACACGACAACACTAAAAGTAGACCAATACAATTTACCTTTCCCTCAATATGTTTAATAAAATAAAAATATGTGTGTACATTAGGGGTGGGTCGGTAGGCCTAATGTCTAAGTACAGGGAGTATTTTCATGAAATACCATGATCAGACTTTACAACAGTCACTGTGCTTGTTAATACATATAATTGTAGGAAACACCTAAAATAATGGACACTATCTGAAGACAATCTGAAGACATTCTAAGCGTTTATTCCATATTTCGGTACATCAATGATGTGGCACACAAAGACCACCCGTCCAAAGCCCCTTCTTAGTGTCAAAATTGCTCAACTTTGCAGCTTCAGAGCTATAGCCTTATCAAAATATTACAGTTACGGTCAAATCAATGTTACACCAGGATGTTGCATCACCCCTCACCAACATTCTTATCAATTGTCAGTTCTTGCATTGGTATGTTTTTAGATATAGTTCAGATAAAAACTTAAAGGCATAATTGAAAGTACCCTTAATTGTTATATCAAGTTTTGTTTTTAAAATTATGTTTTACATGTTTTTGTGTGTTGAACGCCATGGCTAGATAGAACTACCATAGAAATTAACGTTTAAAATTACAGGTGCATGTTCATATTTTAAAGGTACTCTAATTTTACTTTCCCTTCATTGACAGATGTTTATTATACCAACGGAAGTAAACAGTTTGGTAAACAGCCTGTAAAAATATGCAAAACACATGATTTGTCTTAATTCTTCTCAACCTTCAGAACAAAAAAATGTAGGTGGTATATCTGTGGTGTTGTTTATTTTTTGTAACAAAAATACACCAAAACTATTTTTTAACTTTTTTCAAGATCCCAACATGACTTGAGATCGGGAGGATCTTTTTATGACTAGATGGAAAACTACCAGAACAAACCATACTGACAAACCTTATGAGACTGGAGGATTTTCGTGACTCACCTCAACTAGACTAATTCACTTCTGGAGGTGGGATTCAGAGTCAGGATCAAAACCAAACTATATAAAAACCTATAGCTGCTATAAGTCATAATTTATCACTGCAAATATGCCAGCTACACAACAGAGGGACTTGCTACAGAAACTTAGGGAACTTTTGTTTTCATAATGATTTCCAGACAGTAAATAACACAACTGAACCCAGGACCAGCACCTGCCGTACAACTAGCACAGAGTCACCACCCAGGAGAAGAACAAAGACACCATTCCCGGGATCTTTTAAAGGAAAGAAAGAGGCTGCTACAGAACCCTCCTGGGTGACTTAATACAGACAGATATACCAGGCTACAAGAATTTTGTCTTTGTTTGACTTCATCAAAGAATGTACACACCACTGCACCAAGAAGTCAGTCACCAATTTCAGGAAGCCCTTAGAAGTTGGATTGAAACTGACAATAACGCTGATACACCTGGCAACAGGAGATATGTACACTTCCTTACAGTATAATTGGCTGGTTGCTATTTGATCTACCATACTGACCCTGCAGACTGGAAAAAGGTTGAGGAGAAGTTCAGAACCAGATTGAATGCCCCCCACACTGTAGGGGCACTAGATGGGGAACATGCCATGAAGAAGCCCAAGAAATGTAGGAGTGAATATTACAACTACAAGTACTTCTTTACCCTGGTGCTGCTAGGCCTGGCTGATACAAAATACAAATTCCTCTCGGTAGAAATTAGGTCACGTGGGTCTTCATCAGGTGCAAAGATTTTTAAGTGAAGCAAGTAGAGGGAGAATGACTGCCATCTGAACCTCTGAGGAAGGGAGGGCCAGATTTGCACTATTTCCTGCTGGGTGAAGAGGCCTTTGCCTTGATGTCATGGACAGGAGAACTCTATAGCAGAAGACAACTAAGTAGGGAAGAGAGAATAGCAAACTACACGATCTCTAGAGGTAGGAGAGTGGTGGAGAGTGTATTTGGACTATTAGTTAGCAGTTTGAAGGTACTACTGGGCACCATAGAACTAAGGCCAAAGGTTATTAGAGACATTGTTTTAACATGTCTGGTGAGACCTACTGAAAGACTACTTCAATCATCCTGGTGCATTGACTTGGCAGGAGGACGGGATATGAGACAGGAGCTACTTTGGGAATAGAAGAAGCTGTCATCTATCAGTCCTGTTCAAGATTACCCAATTATTCCAAGAACTATTATTTGAGCTGCTGTTGATTTAAAAAAAACTACTCTCTCCCCACTTAAAAAAATCCAACACATTTCCAAAACTGAATACTAAAACTATTTTAACCAAATCACAAATCCCTCAACACAAATTCTGTAAAACTCCCACATTGAAACTCCAAATTTGTTAACATTCTTAATTTTCTTTTTTTCAATCAATTATGCCAAAATACTTTCATGCCAAATGCAAATTTCATCAAATTAACTTGGCACAACAAAAAAAGATCTTTGTTTTTGTTTGCATGACACTATGAGGCTTGTGGGGGCCATGGTGGCAGAGTGGAAACATTCTCTCTTCCCATCTCTGAGATTGGAGTTCGCTTCCCGGCATAACCTCAAGTGGGATAGCTGGTAGTTGCCTGCGTTCCTCACCATTTTACAGTACAGAAACTTCAGCAACTGTATGTACTGGTTTTCTCTGCCTTCCCAACTATCTGTGGTGATATGACCAATACAGTGTTGAAAGCGATGTAAAAATTAAAAGCCCCATTCCACCTTGATAATGCTTTTCAATAAGTTTGTGATCCTGTAAATTGTCAAACCAGGAGGTAGTTTATTCCATCTCACCAGTCTTAAGGCCAACGTAAACACATCACGTACAAAAGTTATGGAACTTCACAATTTGTTCCTGATTGCTTGTGTATGTATCAGAGATACCGACAAAACTAATATTACCCACTGATTTTAATTTGGAGATTTCTAAAGTATGGGTCCACAGCTTTTTACCAGAAATGGCAAGTATGGGTTACCACAAACTTATGCAATATAACATAGGTGATCGTGCATGGCTTATTTGGGGAGAACTGGACTAAAACAGTGTTTCCCATTGATTTTAGGTAGGGATTTTGCTAATGCGGTCACCTGATGATTGTGGCGATTTCAATGGTGATGTCAGACCAAATTGTTTTTCCACAAATAGAAAGGGTGGGCTGCAGCAAACTCATGCAATATAGCAGAGTGTTGGATCAGGGGCTTATTCTTAAAGATACAGACAAAACCAATGTGCAGAAGCGATGATAGTGCCATTGTCAGAAATGCTCAGGTCAAACCCCATGATACAGCAGATGGTTGAATGACATATTGCTGTCCTAGAACCAAATATACAACAATGAACTGTGTGCATCAGTACGAACAGTAGGTGGATTACCTTCGATGAACTGACTTTAGGTCAATTTGTTATTGGCTTTGTGACCAATGTTTTGGATACGCAACATCTTGGCACCATGCAAAGTATGCTTAATGAACTTGTTGAGACAGTTAAACTCAAGAACATTTCTTGGCCCATTGCTAGGGGGGGCCTTCGCAGCCTCCATGTTAAAATTGAGGATGAAAGCATCACATGGAGTGATATTCACACATTAGTCATCTGTGTTTGCTGGTTCTACTACAATGTCTAGGATGCCTACAGATCCGTGCATCCTCAGCAATGGGTCAATAAAGAAACTATTATGCAAGCGGAACAATGAGGAAACATGTCCTCGTTCACAGGACCATCCAGATACAACAGGCAGTATGTTATTCCAGCACACCTGTCAAAATTGTTTTAAGAACTTTAAATGTTATAATGCTGATGTTGAGGAAGATTGTTTCAAGAAAAAAAGATGGCTTTGGACTAGGATTGCACTTGCTGTAACTGTGTTCTCGTTAACTTTACATGTAATGACAGTAATTCTCTTTCCTACTTTCAGAATGGTGTTGGATGTTCACATAAGGGGTTCTCTCTAGTTGATGAGTGTCATATAAAGGTATCCGCAACTACTGCTCCCTTGATGTAATTACATAAAAAGGTCCATATAATAACTTGCAATATTTATATGTTGTGCAGTTTATTGGTTTACCTTTGTTTAAATTACACCAGTGTAGGGTGCTTACAAAGTGTAGTGTAGTTTTTGTTACCAGTACACCCAGCCTTTTTAAATGCCAGGTTCTGAGGTTGTTAATACAAATAAACCTTTGCACTTTTTGATTATACTCTCGAATTTCTTGCACAACCTTCTACCCCTTTACTGCGTCTCATAGCTCAGCATTAGATATAAATTGCTCTCAAGCTTACCTGTCTGCAGTTTCTGACAAATTGTCATCTAGTCTGCCAAACTAGCTCAGAGTCAATATTCCCCTTCTCTTCAATTTTAACTGGGATTACCTAGAACAACACAAGACAGCAGACTTGTAGATTATTTGAAGTTTAGTTTTCCTTTAGGCCTCACTTCTAGAGAGTCATTTGTCGGTAACACAACTACCAATCGTCACTCTGTTCTTGCATACGCTAATGATGTGGATGCACATTTCAAGAAAGAGTTACAGGAAGGAGCCCACTTTGGACCATTGGATTCGATACCACATCATTCCTGCATTTACATGCTCACCTTTAATGACCAGACCAAAAGGTGCAGGTCGTAGAGGTTATATTAGATCTATGTTACAGCAAATATTAAGTCAACTGTGTCACTGAGACACATTTTGATGGTACCCCATTTAAACTTACTTTCTATCACCTCCAACCCTCCCTCACTTCAACAATGAGGTAAGGATTCTCATGTTTTCAAAGTGGATATATCTCATGCATTCTGGCATGTCTCTGTCGACCCAAGTTCTACATCGCCAAGTTCCTAGCCTTTGGAGCTGTCCATGACATGGGTATATTTTTTTCCAACCCCTAACAATTTTTTTCAGATTTTTCTTGGACAAGGTATCTCAGATTTTAATTATATAGACGGTATGTATGCGTGTTACCATGAGGCCGAGCAAGTATTTCACAGTCTTACTAACGTGATTGCATTAATTAGCCTTCCAATGAATCCAAGCAAAGTTTTTTCTCTATACATTTATCGGTGTGTTAAATCCTCTAGAGTGTTCCTAAACCACTTACTAATGACTTATGGTTCTTTATGTTTATGAAAACTTTTAATGGTATATTTACTTTACATAGGCAACACAGTATTTATGTAGATGCTAGTCTTCAATGGTTAGGCGGTGTTTGTTTCCACTTGAGATCATTGGTAAAGCATCAATAATGCAGTATGAGATGCATAACATTATTTTAGTTACATAATGAGATGCATAACATTATTTTAGTTAGATAATGAGAGTGCAGTCACAGTCTCAAATTCAGGTAAGACAAGGGAATAATTTTTGGACTCCATATTTATCGGTGCTCTGTGTTTGCTTTAACACTGACTTAAGAGATAAACATATTAAGTGGTGTGATAATGTAGCAGCTGATGTGTTTCACAAACTGGGCAATGACACTTGGGATATTATCATTCATTGTTTGTTTCCTTTTTTCATAGATGCTCCTAACCGAATAAGGGAACTTATGGATCAAGAAAAGGGTACTTTACAGTAGGGCCCACGTCCTCATACAAGATCTTAGTATCACAGACAGTTTAAATTAGTGGTAGCTTTTGTATTATCACATAATTTGAAAATTGGGATTCTATCCCTATTATTATGTGCCTTCTTGAGCTTTTAGGGGGGCCACGGTGGCAGAGTGGTAAACACTCTCGCCTCCCACCTCTGAGGCTGGGGTTTTATTCCCGGAATGGCCTCAAGTGGGAAAGCTGGTAGTTGCTTGTCGTTGGTCGGCAGTTTACAGTACAGAACCCTAACAAACTGTATATATGGGTTTCCTCTGCCCTTCCAACTACCCGTACATGTACAATGTTGAAAGCGATGTAAAAACCCCAAATAAATAAATCTTGAGCTTTCAGCTGGTAGTGCTTTATCTTTTTGGGTAATTAGCAACTATGTGTCAGTATTGAAGCACTATTTTGTATGGTATATGAATGGGATATTCAAAGACTTAAGCCCCCTGGTGTTAAAAGACTATTACCTGGGTTACAATATTCTGTTCCGGTAGACCTCGACCTAAGGGCCTATTTTCCTTGTCCGAGATTCGCAAGATCTCACAGTTCTGTGATTCATTGGAGAGTACCCTGACATATGGAGCTGCATATCTCTTGGACTTTTATGGTTTGCTTCGTATTTGAAATTTAGATTCCATTCAGCTACCTTTTCTCACACTATGGCCCTTCCTTTATGGTTTTCAAACTTTTTGCAGATCTGCCTCTACCATTGCTTATAAATGTATCTTTAACTGTAAACAAATGTCATGGAATATGGAATAGTGATGCTGTGGGGGTTCATATCTTGGACAATATCTTTTAGTCTCTTCAAGTCCCTCTTACCTTCCAATGTCTTGTTGATAACCTAATATAAATGCTTGTTGGGGTTTGGGCCTATTCTTGTTTTGATTTGTGTGTGGAATCTTGTATTCTGAGATCTCTTTCATATTGTCTATCAAATCTCATATTGTGAGTTCTCGTTGTGTGTGCATTTTATTGTAACATGTCAGGGATGTGTGTTTGGAGTCTCATTAACACCTAACAACTAAGGCCATATCTTGTGTGCTTTGATACGACTCTATAGGCAACACCCTTATTGGTTTGTGACTCAGTCATATTGAACTGTGTCATGCAATGAACTCACCCGTGCAGACCTTGTCAGCCAATCAAACCAATAAATGGTAATGTCCAAAGGTGTATATGTGAGTTCAATAACTAGGGTCATAGATCCTGTTGAATCAACAGTGTTGATGTTATATTGGGATCTGGTCTCGTCAGGTAAGGTTCATATTAGTGAGACAATATTCTCGGGTACCCAGGGCAGATTGGATCTTCACCTGGGTTATCCTAACTGAAATAGTTTCTGTGAGAGGAGTGGCTTTATCCGACATAATTTGGACATATGACAGGGGCCACAGTGGCAGAGTGGTAACACTCTTGCCTCCCACCTCTGGATTCCCGGCATTGCCTCAAGTGGGAAAGCTGGTAGTTGCTTGCTGTTGGTCGGCAGTTTACAGTACAGAACCCTAATGAACTGTATGTATTGGTTTCCTCTGCCCTTCCAATTACCTGTCGTGATATGACTTGTACAGTGTTGAAAGCGCCATAAAACCCCAAATAAATAAATAACTTGGACATATGACAACAGGGATCATTTAGTTCAAGGAAAGTTATTTAGAAGACAAGGTACATACTTATCTATCTTTAATTTCTTTTTATCTTTTTTCATATAAATGTCACCGTCACAATTGCCACACATCACTCAAAATATTAAATTTCACATTTCCACCTTCATCTGTTTCACATTCATTCTCAGAGAATTATTTAAACTCATGTCCTAACCCACAAATTTCCCTTAGGCAAATAATAATGTGCCTATCATTTGGAAAAATTTTTTCAAATAGCCAAAGTATAAAGTTATTATGAGAATTTCCACTTCAATTTTGTGAAATGAAATTGAGATAATTCAAATGTTGTCTTTCCTCACACACGGAAAAGGAAATTGGAAATGTAACTTAAATTAAAGATTGGTTTGAAACTGTGACAGCTTTCACACTACCAGGATAATGAATACAAAAATGTGCACATGTTGAATTTCCAAGTTTTCTATGTACAGGTTGTGAATCTGCCAGAACGCACAAGTAAATATGCAGAAAATATATTTTAGGTAATCGTAATGCAGGACTGCAAATAATTCTTTTAGAAAAAAGGGGCTATTTGTTTTACGATAGGATTTATGTTATCCATTAAATAGAACGTCATGACACACAGGGCAAGAAAGAAACCAGGTGAGAGAGAAATAACCACACACTGTACAAACACACCCATTAATGCTACAAAAAGCACAGCCATACACTAGTAGTTACTGAAAAGCCTAAAATCAGAATTATACCTGACCGGTGAAACCTGTGCAATTAAGAATCAGTGTGTATCCCTGATGATGCTATGTCCAATTTTCTGACATACAGACATAGTTTAAGTATTGTTTTTTTTAATTGATTTGACATTATATTGGCCAATGTGTCTTATCATTTAGTTGATTTAGTTATTTATTTGGGGTTTTACATCACTTTCAACACTGTACAGGTCACATCACGACAGTTAAAAATATGTGGGCAGAGGAAACCAGTACATACAGTTGGTGAAGATTCTGTACTGTGTAAACTGCCGACCATCTGTAAGCATCTACCAACTTTTCCACATACGGTTCGGTATATCTTACCACTGTGATATGTGATGTATTTGAAGCATGAGGTATGTGAATGACAACTTTAAAACTTAATTCCAGCAACATGATTTGAAACCAACACCCCAGATCTACAAGGCTGGTACCATGCCACTGTGTCATATATTTATTTATAATTAAAGATTTGAGATATATGAGTAAATTGGTAGATTGATTTAATATTACACCCAGTGATTTTCGGTTATGTGACAAGACTGGCACTTTTTGTGATTATATGAGTAAGGGTATATGCAAATACCTGATCAGAAATAAGATGGTCACCCATCCAAATACTAACCAAGTTACTTCACTGACCAGACGGGAACTTATTAAGCTAGGCCACAAGGCCAGATTTTACTCATCTGTGTGTCAAGATTAGGAGATGATTTGTAATATATTTATATGCAGCCCACAATCTTTTAAATCACCATATAAAATAACTATTCTTCAGGGCAAAATACAAATACACAGTGAGTATGGACATTTTCACAAAGGCAAAATTCAGGCTTCGTATCCTTAAGAAATCTCCTCACTCATGTCATTTTCAAACCTGCTTTTGAATAGCCAATTTTCAGAAGTTTAATCTTGTCTGTAACCCAGTTACAACACGTAAATACTGCTATCAGTAAAAATCTATACCTTTGATTATTTTAATATATTAACTGAACTGAGAGAGGAGGTTATCTGGTTTGAAGTCCCTGAGAAGATTTTCTCCTAATCATTGTACATAACTTTCCTCTCTGAAATCTGCTTCAACTTTATAATCAGGTTTTATCGTTTATTTTAACAGATCAGGTCATCTCAGATCAGTATTTCTTACATATTTAACACAACAGTTTTAAGCACATTGATCACATATAACAGCAAGTATTAAAATGAATTCACAAAATAAGATTACACAGCTTTATACTTAACTTGATTAAGAGTAACAGTCAAACTTTCACCTTTTTTTTCTTTTGGGGGCATATTTCTGTCTATATTACTTTATTTTAGATGCCGTAATTGTTTTAGCATCAGCTATTCATCTGGCTGCCCCAAAACTCTTCCCAAGACTTTGTGCCTGCTCCATTATGTTTTAATCGTATGAAATAATGAATGGTCATTATGATAAGTAATACCCTCCCTGCTAATGTTCCATGACAGGTCAGTGAGTTTACATGGCAAATTATGACACTGCATTGTGCCAAAAGTCAGAGCATAATTATAATTTATCGATTGACTTTACTATCCAGGTTGAATGACTGTCCCTAGGTTTTCTTCAACAGATATGGTCATCTCAGAACAGTAATTCTCATATATCTTTTACACATTTTATTGAGATTTTGTTATAAGTAACATACTGCAAAATAGTTATATTGATCAATATTACAGTCTATGTATAGTATGATTGTGTTTTTCTATTGACTATGACCAGGTCCAGTTTATATATACATTAGGAGAATAATAATTTTGATCTGTATTATTTATGACCAACTTTTGATGTAGAAGAATGCACACGTTTTTTTTGTTTTTTTTTTTGTTTTTTTTTTACAGTGCGACATTATGAAAACACCATTAACATTTGCTGTTTATCAATGAATAAAAGAAAGAATATAGAGAAACATCACAATACTTTTAATGGTTATTAGTCTTCTTAATTTAGTTTATTTGGGTTTTACGTCGCTTTCAACACTGTACAAGTCATATCACGACGGGTAGTTGGAAGGGCAGAGGAAACCAGTACATATAGTTCGCTAGGGTTCTGTACTGTAAACTGCCGACCAATGGCAAGCAACTACCAGCTTTCCCACTTATGGCCATGACGGGGATCGAACTCCGGCTGCAGAGGTGGGAGGCGAGAGTGTTACCACTCTGCCACCGTGGCCAGCATTAGTCTTCTTAATCAATACACTTGTACAGAATGCCAAAACAAATGTTTCTAGATTTGCGTGTAAAATGTAAATCATTGTCAAAACTTCCAGCTTTTCTTTACTATAAAAAGAAAGTTACCAAATACTACTCACTGATTATTAAAACAATATTTGTTAACATAGCATTTTCCTCACAATATAACACATAAAATACAAAATCTTCACACCCAACATTGAAGGAAGTTTTGAAGAATCAAAACTGTTTCACAAACAGAAGAAGCCACAGCAATAGAAACTTGGTTGGACTTCTTTCCTTTTTCTGTGCAAATAGATTGGAATTCTGTGTTCTATTTGTCCCAGAAAAGGAAAGAAGTCCAACCAAATTTTTGTTGCTGTGGGTTCTTCTACCACATATCTTAGTAATTCTGAATGTACTATTCTGTCTGTAACTTTAGAGATTTCTGTTACTCTGTGGTTAAAAATGAGACTAATTTTGGAATTGCAGTATCGTAAAATATTTCATTGTGTATTTTAGAGTTCCAATGTTTTGCAATAGCATCGAGCAGAATATATATCAACAATATTAGAATTGTCTTCTAGCCTTGCTCTGAGCTCTTCAGCTGATTTTGATTTTTCCCATTATCTAGAAGGTCCGCTACTTCTAAATTAACTAAATTTGTTATCTTTAATAATTTTTTCGATCAGATATGTGATTTATTTCTAGTAATCTGATTGTCTAAGAATATATACTCATTCGAAATGCTTTGCAGTTTTTCAAGGAGGGTTAACTACTTTAAACCATGACTGTAAAGTTTTCTTATGGAACTTAGAACTTGTGTATTAACTGAATTTTATTACTATCTGACAGTTTGCAGTGAAACATGAACTTTTTACAGCCATAAACTTTTAAAATGAAGTTTAAGCATTTACACCGTCTTCTACAAATGAACTATTATTATGTTTGTGACTTTTCAACAGCGAGCACTTCTGGCATTTTTAATGATCTATTGTCTAAAGCCAAGAATACAGTTTATCTCTTGATTTTTTTTTTCGGGGGGGGGGGGGGGGGGGTTGTGGCTTCATACAAAATTTAAAAATGTTTTGTCTAACCATTCCAAAAATCTTATGGTGTAAAAGTTATACATAATCAACACAAACTAGGATTAATTTTATATTATGATGCTTTCTTTCCAACATAACCTTCTTTGCCTCCGGAATTGTAATACGCTGTCTAATTTTTAGATGGCCGTTTTAGTTCAAGTCACTGTTTCAATTCACTCATATTGGAAGAAAACGAAATGCCTAATTTTGACTTTAATCTGAAGATTCGAGAATTCACTTGTAAAATCTGATATTTTAACAATGTAGGTCCTAGTTGTTCAGTCTAAAATTTCTCAAGATGCATTTTAAACCTGATCTTATTATCAAATTTAAAACATCAGTCATGATAAGTTTTAGGGATTCAAGGATTTGTATTAACATGGTAATGTTTTCAGGTACATGTACTTGAAAAATCTTATATTCCCATTTGTCGATAGTAATACAATTGCATCGTTGTTGGCTCTAAATGTAATGTTCAGTATTTCTGCTACCAACATAAAGCATAGAGCTGACAACTTATGGTGGCAGAAAGCCATGATACTTCACAAGCCATTTAAGGTTCAGTTAAAGAAAGTCATAGATATCAACACTTTGCAATTAATAGTTCGAACCTGTGACTCAACTTATATGGGTCAAGTTTTCAAAACTATATATACAATGGCTTTCTTTTCATTTCTTAGACTATCTAATCTGGTTCCCCACAGTGCATCGGCTTTCTCCCCATTGTATCATCTGACAAGAGGTGACATCATTTTTGCAAAACCAGGTATGCATATACTCATTAAATGGTCGAAAACCATCCAGGCTAGAAATATAGTAAAAATTTTAAAAATTCCAGTCCTAGGTGCAAATCCCATATGTCCGGTAAAAGCTGTAAAAAATTTATTAGCCATAACGCCTGGTACCAACAATGATCCACTCTTCCAGTACAAGACCCTAAACAAGTGGTCTCCCCTCACTGACACACAGGTGAGGCGTCAGTTTCACCCTATCCTCAATCGGCATAACCTTCAAAAAACAAACCTCACCTTTCACACCTTCCGGCGTTCAGGTGCCACCTACGCCTTCAATTTGAATGTGGATTTACAAGACATCCAGAGCCACGGCACCTGGACGTCGGAATGCATCTGGAGATACATTACCCTTAATCATGAAGCCTCTGATCAAGTCTCCCTTTCTTTTCAAAAGCAGTTGTATTTACCCACTATCTCCTAGTTGGGGTTTGGGCACTCTTCCCTTACTCACATAGTTCAAAAATATCCCGTTTCTCTTAAATAATTAAAATGTTTAAAAATATTTTACCTTAGTTCATATAAAGTTTAAAGTAAAAATAGTATCAATCACTCATTTAAGGCCACCTTAAATTGTACAACCTTTCTCTCATTTTACATTTCTCAGGTCTGTAATTTCAGTAATCTTTAAGGTGACCGTATGGCCACCCCTTATGTTAACTCAGCTTCTAATTTAGTAAGCTTCTGGTGACCTTAGGTTCACCATTTGTTAATTCCCTAATGTTTAGGGTGCCCTTAGGGTCACCCCATGGCTTAAGTTTGCTTAAACATTTGTAGACTTTATGGTGACCTTATCATCACCATCTTAATTTGGTTTGTCCCTCTTAAGGTGGCCTTTGGTATTTCTATACTTAGTGAATTTAGTAAATGTAGGAAATATAGTAATTTAGTAAATCATGAAAAAGTTACTTATTTACTTTGACTGTAAATAAATACTAGTATATTAGTGTATAAAGTGTAAATAAAAATTTTAGTACCCCACCCCTGTTTTTTACTGATATCTGGAACATGAGGCAATGTGGTGGCACACAAAAGTTTTAACCAAACTCAAAATGTTTGACCAAAGTTATGTTTTTAAATATTCAAATAAAAATATCCCATTCAACGGTGTCACATGTTTTTTGGAAATCAATTAAGATTAGTACACCATAGGTCATAGGTCACGAAAAGGAACAAAGGTCACGAAAAGGAACAAAGGAACAAAGGATTTCTACAACATAATCTTGCCATCAATCATCCAAGGGAACAATTTTAAGAAAAAATGGGAAGCTGATTTAAGTTTAATTCTGGATACATTAACCTGGAAAAATATTTATAGAATATGTTTCTACAGTTTAAAAGACAATTTTCTGATTTGGTTCCAATATAAAATAATCTACAGGTTAATTGCGACCAATCGACACCTTTTTAAGATGAAGCAATCAGAAAATTCTGTATGTCGCTTATGCCATGAAAGTGAAGAAACCATAATACATCTGTTTGTCTTCTGCCCTAAAAGTAATGAATTTTGGGGAAGCATAAAATCTTGGATCTTTCAAAATTTTGTTTGTTCCCCATCACACATAATTTTTGGAGTTTGGGAGGATGTTTGTTCAGATAATTCGGTAAATATTATAACTATCACTGGAAAATATTATATCTTTAAATGTGCAAGATCAAACAGATCTTTAAACTTGTTTGAGTATAAAAAGTATCTAAGTAATATATATAATGAACAATTATTGTTAGCCAAAACAGAAATGTTGGTTGAAAAATTTTTTGAAAAATGGTCAGTGTTAATAGATTTATGTAACTAAGAAGACTCAAAAATTTATTATGAGAATGAGTGTATCCAATTTTTTTACTAGAATTTATTTATTGAAGGCAAATGTAATGTTTCATACAGTAATTACTGTTTGTGTTTATATACTCACTATGTATATGTATAGTAATATTTTTATGTAGAAATTACTGTACATAGTCTCGATGGAGGGTTTGCTACCCTCGCCCTCCCGAGACTCTTTCTTTTTTATTGCAAAAGGGTAAATAAAATATATGAGAGCAAAAAAAAAAAAAAAAAAAAAAGATTAGTATACCAGGAATGATGTACATTTTACTTAATTGCATAATGCTTTCTATGGATCTAATGGTTGGACCAATAAATTGTAAGTAGATTTTTGTGAGGATTACCTTATCGACAAATTGAATACGTCCAGTCTCACTAAACATTAGAAAAAACTCCCTGTGATGGGATCTGACCGGTAATAGAAGTGTCCTGAATACTCTCCGGGGGCAGTAGTGTCCCAAGCTCTCACTTAATGGAGCTACATACTTCTTCTTCTGTTGTTTGGAAGTTGCCTTTATCCCATTTTGTCCATTTTGCCAATTTGATATCATTTTTTGCAATCTTAGCTAAACCCTATGTCATTATCCTTTAATGTATGGCCAGGAATGAAACTGTCCTCCAAGATTTTACGTACTGGAGGTCCTTGACATTTTTTGGTATGAGAGAAAACACGACCCTTTGTTGATTATCACTTAATTTACCATGTACTTTAAGCTTTCAAATAACATTTTTAATATTTGTCTAAGTGAACTTATAAAACTTTGCTTTAAACTGAGAACCTATAATTCGACATTTTCTTTTAAAGCCATCGACAGTTCCTTTTACTAAGTTGAGGAAGGGCCATTGGAGTCTTCTTACTGGATGGTTTCCCATTCTTTTTTACAATTATCATATTCCATAAGCATAGTTTGGCTATGAGTTGAGGGAACATACTTCTTCTAGTTTAGTCCTTTATTCAATATTTTCTTTTCTCTCATATTTTCACATTTTACCTTATGACTACAGTAAATTATTCACTCTTTCTATGTCTTATACAGAGTGAAAAACTCTGAAATAATAGTTTTATCATTAAACGACAGAGCCCAGGAAGGGACATATAACTGTTTTCTTAACACTTTTTATCTCATTTCCACAAGATAAGAAGTTGTTGCCACGAGTTAGCAACTCATTACCACAAGTTAACTACTAATTACCACAAGCTGACAACTCATTATCACAAATTAGAAAGTCGTTCCAACAAGATAACAAGTTGTGACCACAAGATATTTAGTCATTTCCACAAGATACAAAGTCGTTACAACAAGATACTAACTCGTTCCCACAAGTTAGAACGTCGTTACCACAAGATACTAACTCGATTGTTCCCACAAGATGACTTTGCTAAGTTGTGGGAATGAGTTAGTATTTTCTGGTAATGACTTTGCTAACTTGTGGGAACGAGTTAGTATCTTTTGGTAATGACTTTGCTAAGTTGTGGAAATGAGCTAATATCTTGTGGTAACGACTTTGCTAACTTGTGGGAACGACTTCTAACTTGTGGGAACAAGTTAGTATCTTGTGGGAACAACTTTGTAACTTGTGTGAATGACATAATATCTTGTGGTAACAACTTGTTAACTTGTGGGAATGACTTACTATCTTGTGGTAACAAGATAAAAAAGTGATAGGAAAACAATTCTATGTTCCTTCCTGGGCTCTGTATTAAACAGATTATCTGGTAAAATTTCTGCATTGGTTTGTTTATCTGTATTCCTTGTCCTTTAGTTAGCTGCTATTAAATATCCAAGACTCTTTACCCATTTCTTGAACCTCTATTAATTAAACAGCCTACTTTGAACTATTCCACCTCGACCATTTCCTCTCCAAGTGAATTGACATTTGTCTTGGTTTCGCAACCTGCATAAATCATTCAGTTGTTAAATGTATAAAACTATTGACGCTCGACGATAGGAGAGAGTTATTGTGATCAGTTTGTTGTGATATGTCTGTTTGTGCACCATTTCGCCCTTATAGTTCAAAAATGTAACACCGATTTAGCTGAAATTTGGTAGGCAGGTATTTCATGGGGTACAGACGGATTCTTCCAAATATGGTGTAATTTGTTTGAAAATTCAAGTCAGGAGAGAGTTTTTCTTATTTTTAATTGGCTATACACAGTGAAATCTGCTTCTCTTCGTCACATACGTCAAAATCAATATCATTACAGGATTTCTTCTTCATGAATTTTTGTCCACTCAAAATTGGGCTCTGTTTTGTAGGCATTGTGTAGTACATCCTAATTACGTCACTTCATTCATGATTTCTTTTTAGGGATATGATTCAAAGGGATATAGGATAAATGTTGTTTTCAATCATATTTCGGAAAACATGTAACCTACAAACATCCAACAAGAATCCAAAACTACAGTTTAATACAAGGACGTGCATGCATTCAGTATTCAGTATTGTGAACAACAGGAGGGTGTGTGGGGGATCCATCTCGAGATTATAATGTACATGTATTCTGAATCAGAAACACTGCAATTTTGAGGTGCTTTAATTTTTTTTTATTTTTCAAAGGAAGTTTGACATAAAATCCTTAAAATAAATATAGTTGTAGGCTAAAACAGTAATATTAAGAAACCTAATACTCACGTAAATGACCAAGTAGAACAAGCAGTGGATTATTGAATTTTCTTCAGTCTCTGTAGTGATGACGTTAGTGGTGTTGGTTTATGATGCCATCTTTCATTTACTTATATATGGAGATTTTTGCAAGGATTTCTCTATGCATTTGGTGCTAAAGAGAAATGAAAAAGAAACGTTAATAAACATCGGGCAATATTACTTGCCCTCTGGCTTCATAAATCTCAATATTGCCCAGACAGAAGTGTTTTATTCTGTAAATTTAAACTATTTCTCAAATTTTATTTGTAACCTTTGGCATCACAGTACGTACTGGTGTTCTCGTACTTTAACATCTTCTCCCTTGAATCGAAAGTCAAACTGCACAGTTACACAGATGACCCCATTATTTTATAAACCTTTCATGTCACGTTTCTGGTCACTATTAGCAATACTGCTCAGAAGAGATCTCAAATGAAAACGGCTTTTGCAAGCATTGTGCACAAAAGTATTTTGCCTCTTTGGAAAGTCATAATAATAGATGGGAGACAATTGAATAATTTATAACACTCATGAGTCTAGTCACATCCAGTGAAGCGTTCTCATCTCTCCAAGTGTATCTTGTTTCTATATGAAGAAAACTGTATTCCTATTTCTCCTCTTGGTTCACGATCAAAATGTAAATGCGTATTGAAGTCATCTCCAATGACCATGGGCTTTTTGTTATTTTTTTCAAGAAGGTTTTTAAGGTTATCCTTAGTCGGAGCATGAATGTCTACATTAATTGCGACCCTATTAATAACTTTAGTATGTATGAGTAATATTCTTTCTTTTTTGTCAGTTCAATTTCTTTAAGTTAAGCATTCATAGACCTACTGCCACACATGTAAGTACATATTAATTTTTCCACATTTCCTCAATGGGTACATGAGAATGTGTTTCAAATCAGTTGTAAGAATGGCATATCCCTGAACAGTACTCTTTTTCAAAGATTTAAGATGTTAGGCATCGGTTATTTTTATCAAGCAAACTACACTGTGATAGCCATAATGTCATTTCCCTTTTTAGCAGGAATTATACTTTGTTAACTATAACACTATCACTATATGGTAGTAGCCAGGACAGCATATTTTTTTCACAGTTAATTTCAAACTTCACTATATTGTGCTTTGGACTTGTTGCTTTTGCAATGGTTCATCAATATTTCAGTAATAATGCCTACAGAAGTCTTCATATTTGCAGGTACTAATTAGCTTTAAATAAGACAGTTGTTACTGATCAGTAACATGATAAACAATAGCCAACTATATAGTGCCAGAGGTCCTCATTGGACTAGTGGTTGTGCAGGTTTTGCATCTAATCACAGACAGTCACCTCTGTGTGAGCTCCACTCCCACAAGTGACAATACTAAGGACCTGTCCCGGTATGACCCTGGCTGTTGAAGAGGATATGAAGGCAAAACTTTGAATTCCACTATATACTGTGTATATATTTCCAGTTAGCTATGCCCAATTCTCTATTTCATTGGCTTCGTTACACTGTACTTTATACTTATTCAGTTTGCAGTAGCTTGCAAAAGTTTAGGTTACAATACATAAACAGTGTTATGTTATCCTCACAGACTTCCTTCACCTGGCTTTGATCCCAAAGCCAAAGATTCGAGCAACAAGTAATGAATTTTCAAGCTTCTTCTGTCAGTTAGAGGTTGCAGTAGAAATACTTAGGTTAGATTTTACTTTTAAAAATATTGCAATGTTCAGAAGCTAATTGTGGAAAGGGTTTAAATCCATGAGATCTGGCATAATACCATGTTCTGACCTTGAAAACTAGAAGAGAATAAGAGAAAAGAAGGTTGACACAAAGAAATAAAAAACATCTTGGTAACATGAAATTTGCATTTATTACAACAAAATGAAAGTTTTTACATTTTTTCCATTTTCAAGAGCACCTTTAATTCAACCACTTCTTTAAACAGTTTCTGACACTACATAAAAGCTGCTGACAAAACAAAAAGGTGATAATAATGCAATCTAGTTGCTAAGCTGTTCAGGATACCCTAACTTCATCATATTAAGTCTGTTCTGCTTAGTTTAATCTGCAAACTTTTAAAAATCTAGGGATTTATACTGAATATAAAAGTAAACACAAAACACTAACACAAATAATATACAGTAAATATAAAACATTAACATCAGAGTAGCAAATATTAAATACTTGACATTGCCTCAGTTCGATGTGACAGCAAAATAATAAGAAGAAGACGTAAAGATTGTGAAACCCTATGGACAAAGGACTTAGGATAGTTGATGTTACACACAATGACACCAGTATAGAAAAGTTTATAAAAGTTTAGGCCAAATGTATTTAAACGTATGTTTGATGTTTATTCAAACTCTACGTTAAACATGTCAACACAATTATGTATTGTAAACATAAAGTATATTTTTATTCAAAAATTGTGTTTGAAAGAAAAACAATGTCCTGTAAACAAGATTGTATAACAGTTATTTACATGAGCCATTAAGGGCATGGCGTGGATCAAAGACTTCTCAAAAAATGGTTGTTTGTGAAAACTTGTTCTTTTACTGGCACTTTTAACACTGGACAGATACAAGAGTGTTATTAAAGATTTTACACATATTTGTTTAGATATACGTTCATAAATTTTCCAAATATAAAGTTTATAAGCACACTAAAAACATCAATGAAAAAGGTACTAGCAGGAGTGAAAAATATACTGCACAACTCTCTGTTCAAACTGGAATTTTTTTTACTAGAAATGGGGTTTCAATATGAGCAAAATTTAAAACAAAAGCAAAAAAAAAAGAATTTTGTCTGAATATATAAACATGACACTAACACCCAAGTAAATAATAGTATATACAACACCACCTATGTAGTACATAGAATTTAAACTGACACCCCAGTAAATACATTATTAACTGACACCCCAGTAAATACATTATTAACTGACACCCCAGTAAATACATTATTAACTGACACACCAGTAGTAAATAGTATGCTTGTGTCAATAAGGTGTAGCACAAAATAAAACAGATGTCTGTAGCGATTTTTAAAGAATTAAGAAATATTAATTCATTTTAAAGCACACACATCACACTGGTACATATGACTAAATCAAATAAGTTTGACATTTTGTCATCAAATTTTTAATATGAGAAAGAAATATTTTGTTGAGTCTGTAGCTTTCTATTACTTCAATGAAAAGTTTATTAAAAATTTACAAAATAATTATAAAGAAGATTTATAAAAGTGAAAGTAACTTATAAACTTGTCATTTTAAAAGTAAAAACTACAAATGCACAATTGTTGATAAGGAACCCTTGTTTGTGACATATAACACTTGTTGTACATTAAAACTAACATGACAAATATTATAAATTACAAATATTATCAAAAAAATTTCTTGTTTCATTACACAATTCAATTGAACTCACAACAAAAAATAAAAACTTCAAACACTTGTTTTACATCTCACTTAAAACAACATTTACTTTCTATTTCAAGGACCTTTTGTTTTCAACATTCTGATCTAATATTTTTAGCTTAATATCTCTTCACCCAGACTCCAACACACTGAAACAGAGTCATCGTTGAAAAGTGACTCACTTATAACGTTTGTGTAAGTTAGAACCTAGAACCTCAAATACATATGTACTTGCGTACATTTAATGATTGTTTTATATTTTGATAAAATTTGTTGTAATTGAATACCATTGTGTGTTTATTTCTCTAAATTTTAATGAAAAATATGTGAAAACTGCAGTACAGCTGTGTATTGAATGTGATTTATGTGTGTGGTGAGTTGTGTTTGATGGTATTTCTACTCCAAGTCACAATCAACATACATACTCAACGAGTTTTCCATGCTCTGACAGTTAAATAGGTTATTACGTAAGTTAATGTACTGCAGACTTGGAGGCAGGTGGTCTGCACTCACTGTAGTCAGCTGGTTGTTATACAAATAAAGTTCACTGAGTTTTGTGAATAGTGACATGTCACACACTGATGTCAGATTGTTACCATCAAGGCCCAGCCTTACTACAGTGTGAGGAATGTGATCACACTCAATGTTTTCTAACTGATTGCCAGACAAATCAAGTCCTGTGAGTTGTATGTGTGACATGTCACACACTGATGTCAGTTTGTTACCATCAAGGCGCAGTGTTACCACAGTGTGAGGAATGTGATCACACTCAATGTTTTCTAACTGATTGTAAGACAAATCAAGTGATGTGAATTTTAAGTGTGACATGTCACACACTGATGTCAGTTTGTTATGATCAAGCCACAGTGTTACCACAGTGTGAGGAATGTGATCACACTTAATGTTTTCTAATTGACTGTGATACAAATAAAGTGCTGTGAGTTGTAAGTGTGACATGTCACACACTGACATCAGTTTGTTACCACCAAGGTCCAGCTCTACTACAGTGTGAGGAATGTGATCACACTCAATGTTTTTCAACTGATTGCCAGACAAATGAAGTTCTGTGAGTTGTAAGTGTGACATGTCACACACTGATATCAGTTTGTTAAAATTAAGGTTCAGATGTACCAAAGTGTGAGGAATGTGATCACGCTCAATGTTTTCTTTCTGATTGCTATATAAACCTAATCTTATCACATGAATACAAGTGTTATGTTTCCCCACGTGGGGCAATCTCTTCAGTTTGTTTTCACCCAATTCAATGTTCTCAATTAGAGAAGGAATGTCGTCCCAGCTGAAGGATTTAATCCTGTTAGAAAACATACTTAATGTCTTCAGAGTGTCCAACTGTGTGAACTCTGGGATCCATGACAAGTCAGTGAGCTGGTTGTATTGTAGAGAGAGTTCACGTACATGAGAGTCCAGGTGATTCTTCAGGTAATCTCTGATGTTTTCATCATTGAGGTTCTTCCAGTCAAAATCCTGATTTGTCAGGGTGATATCATGCAGCTTCCCTGAAGATACAGACAAAAAAGACATATTTTAAAAACTTCAGACAAAGGAGAGAAAAACTGAATTAAAACATTTAAACAACACAAACAAGCGAGATTGTAGCTCGGTACAATACTGTACAAACAGCATTTTATGCGAACAAGTTTTCAACAAGTTTGAGAAGTGTAATGGTGGCAATACATGTAAGAGATGTGTACAAGGGTTGTCTGTGTTTATGTGGCTGTCTGTCAAGGTTTTATCTTCATTTCAAAACAGAAATGATCAGTCTACACGTCTTATATTTTGGTGAATTTTTTATTTTTAACCTCTGTCAATAACACGAACAGTATTTCGTATATTTTAATGTTAGAAGCTCAAATAAGAGGGTTTTTTCATCCCTTTATCACTGTGACAAATATTTCTAACCCAGTGTTTATTCAAATATTAAAAATATTACTTTTTTATCTCTAATTACTGCAAACCTTGAGAATGAGTTCAAGGGTCTGTTTTGAAAAAAACAATGTTAACACTTGACTGAACCCTGGCTATTTCAAGTTCACCATGTATAACGTATTGAGAGTGATCAAACTGTGACGCTCTTTTGGCCGAATAATGTAAACTGGTGTGTCTGTTGTATGATAATTTGAAATATAAACACAAATTTATGTGTGGGTATTTTATTACATTATATTTTTTTAGTTCAGTCTTAAATTTAACAAGTGACAGAAAAGCAATCAAAGATGCCCATACCCAACAGCCCATGCAGGTATACAGCATTGGACACCATTACATATAGAACTTGCATTGTAAGTTATACAAAGGTGCAAGACAAATAACACTAAAGAGAGAGAAAATGTATACAAAGAATCAAAACAAGACAATTTAAAAGCAAGATTGAATTATTAATTAGTGAATAAAAGTCGTGAAGCTGAAAAATTCAATATGGCTGTCAATGGATATAACATCACTCAGAGAGCACAAGACCTCTGCCAAGACACCAGTGAAGACTAAACAGCTCATCAAACCAGCCCCAAGCTGGATAACTGATGAGTATAGAACTGCCAAGTGCATGAGAAGGCAGTTTGAGCATGCCTGGGGAAGAGACAAATCCCCTGAAAATCGTTCCCGTCTTCGACGACAGATAAATAGATGTAACCACATCCTAAATAGAAACAAGGGGTGTTTCTATCGTGATCTAGTCAGTGAAAATTGCGGCGATAGCAAGAGGTTATGGCATGCACTAAACAGAACATTGAGTCGGTCAAATTCTACTGTCCTCCCATCCTTTGATGATGAAAAGTCTTTAGCAAACAGATTTGGTTTGTTTTTCATTGATAAAATTAAAAAGATTCGAGACACCTTTAAATACACCCGATCTCAGGTTCTTCATCCAGACAAGGAGCCGCCGACTTTCTGTTCCTTTCAAGCTGTCACTGAGACTGAAGTCCTTAAGTTTATCAAGGAATCCCCTTCTAAAACTTGCTCCCTTGATCCATGCCCCACTCACATTGTGAAACAATGTATTGACATTCTTCTCCCTTCATTGACTAAACTAGTTAACTTGTCCCTCAAAAACGGCATTTTCCCTAATCCTTTCAAACAGGCTATTGTCACTCCCCTCCTCAAAAAGTCCACCCTTTCAAAAGAGGATTTGAAGAGCTACCGACCAGTGTCCGGTCTTAGCTTCTTGTCAAAATTGGTCGAGCAAATTGTGGCTGCCCAAATTAGATCTCACATGGATTCTCATGATCTTGGTAATACTTTCCAGTCAGCCTACAAGGTAGGCCACTCGACAGAAACTGCCTTGTTGTGCATCAAAAATGAGATTCACTTGTCTCTGTCCAAGGGCATGCCTACAGCACTAGTGCTACTCGACCTGTCTGCGGCATTCGATACTATCGATCATGACACACTCCTATCCTGTCTGTCGTCTAGATTTGGTTTTGCTGGATCGGCATTAAAATGGTTTAGATCCTATCTCCAGGATCGTTTTCAGTCAGTCAAGATTGGTTCTAGTCTTTCGAATTTGTTCAAATTGAAGTTTGGAGTCCCCCAAGGTTCTGTCTTAGGTCCCCTTCTGTTTTCCCTCTACACAACACCTCTGAGTCAAGTCATCAGAAAATATACCGGAGTCCGTTACCACTTCTATGCGGACGACACTCAGTTGTTCATTCACTTATCCCCTGATGATAGTCTCAAGTCTTTTGACCGTCTTAAATCATGTTTGAATGATATTCAGGTCTGGATGTCTGAAAACAAACTCAAGCTAAATCCCGATAAAACCGAATTCATAGTCTTCGGTGCCAAAGACAGACACTGTTTGATGCAAAGTTTTGTTTCACCAATCACGTAAATTCTGTTATCAAATCCTGCTTTATCAGCCTCAGAGACCTTCATCGTATCAGGAGGTTTCTTTCTGTGGATACATCAGTGGTGATTGCAAATGCTCTGGTCAGTAGTCGTTTGGATTATTGCAACTCTCTTTTTCGCAGTTTGTCATCCCGAAATGCTACAAGGCTCCAATATGTTCAAAATGCGCTTGCACGGTTTGTCACTGGTGCTTCAAAGTACACTCACATTACATCCACCCTTAGGACACTCCATTGGCTACCCGTTAGACAACGTATTATCTTCAAAACCCTAGTTTTGGTCTATAAGTACCTCACCACTGGCCAGCCTAAGTATTTTGCACCATATCTCCCCTTGTACAAATCTGCCGTGAATACAAGACGTTCCAATCCCAAAAATTTGTTCCTTCTGGTTCCCTCTTACTGTCCTTCCATCCATAAACCAAAGGTCCATTTTAACAATAGTTTCTCATATGATGCCCCTAAGTTATGGATCCATAATATATGATATACGCAGTGCTCCAAATCTCTCCAGTTTCAAAAGTCGACTCAAAACCTACCTATTTCAGAAATCATTCCCACCATAGCTTCTTACTACCGAACACCGAACCGCCTCCCTGGCAACGACTCGGAACATGTCTAATGTCTCATGATTTATGCCTTACGGATTGGATGGTGTGCCTTAGAATCCGTTGATACGGAGATTAAGCACCTGGACAACTGATTGAAGTAAATGAGAAAATCCGGATTATTTTCAGTGTCTAGAGGTAAATGGGATCTAAATTGGATCAAAATCTGATGATTTTTTTAGGAAGATTGGTATAAATTTTTACCAACATGTATGAGATGTTGATACTTGGTAGGAACATTTGGGATGAATCATGGAAATGGTAGGGTGCAAGAAGTGGACACTTGGTAGGAAAATATGTTCCGAGGTGTAAGTATGCAACATGATATTGTAACCTTGATTTGACCTTTAACCGTGCTATAGTAAGTATAACCTCTAAAAATATATTTCTATCCATATCTCATAATCCATAAGGTGTAGAATGTTCAGATTTGGCAATGGATCTTGGTTCGTGGTTGTGTGTAAAGGAGTGACCTTGGCTAGACATTTGACCAAAATCTTTGAAATCTTTGGGCTATATATCTGATACTGTAGGGTGCAGGAAGTGGATACTTGGACCAGGGATGGGGTAGAATACATGGAGTATTTGTATTTGAAGTATTTAAATACTTTTTTCAAAGTAATTGAAAGTATTTCAAATACATTGAGGAAAAAAGTATTTGTATTTGTAATTAAACACATTACTAAAGTATTTGAAATTTCAAATACTTTTTCAAATACTTTCAAATACATTTAATAAGCTGCTACTATATACTTTAAATGATGTTTTCAATACATATGCATTAAATCACCAAGCTAAGTTTTAAATGTTCTTGTAAAAATCCAAGAATAAGTTATGTACTCTGTTCTGCATATATAATACTGTTTCTATCTTTTACATAATATATACATGTATGTATCACAGTAAAATTGGGGGTGATTAGTACTTATCAAAATCATATACATGTATATTGTCATTCAGATCCCAAACACACTCATTAAAACCTATCAGATTGGGGAAACTATTCAACAAAAAAGGATTGGCAGCTATTGTGTTCACAATGACATGGGCTTGTGTGCCTTTTACAGTATGTTGCGAGTCAAAAGGGTCTATTGTTTGGAAGGCAGTCTAATGAGCCCCTTGATCTATGCATATTTGTTTTGGTCACCCTTTGTCTTACACAAGTATCTCTTTAGGAGAGTCTAGGATGGGCTCAGTATTCATCTGCTTCCCTGAGTTGGGGGAAGCTCTTTTTCAGTGAAATCACAGTTTTGAGCATACAGATGTAATATGCCTTAATTAAAATGAGCACGTATTTGCAATAAGTTATCCTTTCGGGGAATAATATATTAATTGGCTTGAGCACGTAAAAATATTCATCTCCTGAGTACCATTTTCAATAAAGTTATCCATCTAGGGATTAACATCACTGGCTTGAGCAGGTAAAAATGTCTATCTGCAATACTATTAAGAGATAATTCGCATTTACTCCTTTTGAGTAGGTGAGTAATTACCTACGGGCCTGGAACTTCAGCAAGTGAAAGTTCTCCCAAAAGTAGATGAATGAGTTATTTGATAAAAATTGGGTATCCGCAATACTTTTAGAGATAATTAGCATTTACTCATTTTGAGTAAGTGAATAATTAGCTACGGGTCTGAAACCTGAAACTTCACCAAGTGAAAGCTCTCCCAAAAGTAGGTAAATGAGTTATTTGATAAAAATTGGGTATGTGCAATACTTTTAGAGATAATTTGCATTTACTCATTTTGAGTAGGTGAGTAACTAGCTATGGGTCTGAAACTTTATCATGTGAAAGCTTTCCCACAAGTAGATGAATGAGTTATTTGATAAAAATTGGGCATGTGCAATACTTTTACAGATAATTAGCATTTACTCATTTTGAGTAGGTGAATAATTAGCTATGGGTCTGACACTTCACCATGTGAAAGCTTTCCCACAAGTAGGTGAAGGAGTTATTTGAGAAAAATTGGATATCTGCAATACCTTTAGAGATAATTCGCATTTACTCATTTTGAGTAGGTGAGTAATTAGCTATGGGTCTGAAACTTCACCATATGAAAGCTCTTCCAGAAGTAGGTGAATGAGTTATTTGAGAAAAACTGGCTACCTGCAATACTTTTAAGAGATAATTCGCATTTACTCCTTTTGAGTAGGTGAGTAATTATCTACGGGCCTGAAACTTCACCATGTGAAAGCTCTCCCAAAAGTAGACGAATGAGTTATTTGATAAAAATTGGGTATCCGCAATAGTCTTGAGATAATTAGCATTTACTCATTTTGAGTAGGTGAATAATTAGCTACGGGTCTGAAACTTCACCGAGTGAAAGCTCTTCCAAAAGTAGGTGAATGAGTTATTTGAGAAAAATTGGCTATCTGCAACACTTTTAGAGGTAATTTGCATTTACTCATTTTGAGTAGGTGAGTAATTAGGTATGGGTCTTAAACTTTACCATGTGAAAGCTCTTTCAAAAGTAGATGAATGAGTTATTTGAGAAAAATTAGCTATCTGCAATACTTTTAAGAGATAATTCGCATTTACTCCTTTTGAGTAGGTGAGTAATTATCTACAGGTCTGAAACTGCACCATGTGAAAGCTCTCGCAAAAGTAGATGAATGAGTTATTTGATAAAAATTGGGTATCCGCAATAGTTTTACAGATAATTAGCATTTACTCTTTTTGAGTAGGTGAGTAATTAGCTATGGGTCTGAAAATTCACTGAGTGAAAGCTCTCCCAAAAGTAGGTGAATGAGTTATTCGAGAAAAATTGGCTATCTGCAATACTTTTAGAGATAATTCGCATTTACTCATTTTGAGTAGGTGAGTAATTAGTGTCCAAATGTTATGTTTTGGGGGAAGTTTAGGTGGACTCCAGCAGTGCCTTGGGGCAGCTGTGGATTACCAGATCTCCACTATGTCCACTTCTGTCTGTACTCGCTTGGCAGCAACTATTGAGAGGTTTAGGATCGCCACAAAGACAGAAGCGAAACACTTGATAACTCTTTCACTTTTTATTCTAGTTCAATAAACACAAGTCCCAATAATAATACAACACATTCTCATGAGTGAGAGAGCAAACTAAGCTCTCCCCCTCTGCATACTATTTCATGTTCATTCACTGTTATTGTCCTGATCTCTCTCTATATCCCCAGCTCAAGGCTGAAGTTCTTATACTAGACACTGTACACTAACACATATTATCCGTCACCAATTACTGGGTTTATTTCTGAGAGGTTTGATTCACAGAAGCGGGGATTGGCTGTGGCTGTTATTAGGGGCGGTGTGCTTTGTGAGTATTGATTGTCCAAAGAGAGTTAATTTACTGAGGCACTTTGCCTGTGTTTTATGGGGTTTATGGATTATTGATAATTAAGCATTTTCATCCAAATTCTTCACCATTACAATTAGCTATGGGTCTGAAACTTCACCATGTGAAAGCTCTCCCAAAAGTAGATGAGTTATTTGATAAAAATTGGGTATCCGCAATAGTTTTTGAGATAATTAGCATTTACTCATTTTGAGTAGGTGAGTAATTAGCTACGGGTCTGAAACTTCACCATGTGAAAGCTCTCCCAAAAGTAGGTGAATGAGTTATTTGAGAAAAATTGGCTATCTGCAATACTTTTAAGAGATAATTCGCATTTACTCTTTTTGAGTATGTGAGTAATTATCTACGGGTCTGGAACTTTACCATGTGAAAGCTCTCCCAAAAGTAGATGAATGAGTTATTTGATAAAAATTGGATATCTGCAATAGTTTTATAGATAATTAGCATTTACTCATTTTGAGTAGGTGAGTAATTAGCTACAGGTCTGAAACTTCACCGAGTGAAAGCTCTTTGGGATAGCTGCTCTGCAGAGACACCCTGAAGATCAAAAATTTCGTCGAAATCGCTCCATGTAGCATGGTTTTCGAGATATAAGCATTTTTATGTTTTGCAATTTTTGCGAAAAAATTCGAAAATTCAAAATGGCCACCAATTTTGGCGAGACAAAATTTTTTGGAAAATTGGTATGGCTACTCTGCAGAGATACCCTGTGGGTCAAAAATTTCGTCGAAATCACTCTATCTAGTATGGTTTTCAAGATATAAGCACTTTTATGTTTTGCAATTTTTGCGAAAAATTCCAAAATTCAAAATGGCCGCCATTTTTGGCGAGACAAAATTTTTTTGAAAAATGGCATGACTATTCTAAAAGATAGCCTGCGGGTCAAAAATTTCGTCGAAATCGCTCTATCTAGCACGGTTTTCGAGATATAAGCATTTTTATGTGTTGCAATTTTTGCGAAAAAATTCGAAAATTCAAAATGGCCACCATTTTTGGCGAGACAAAAGTTTTTTGAAAATTGACATGGCTAATCAGCAGAGATACCCTGTGGGTCAAAAATTTTGTCGAAATCGCTCTATCTAGCACGGTTTTCGAGATATAAACATTTTTGTGTTTTCCTTATTTGGAAAATTCATAATGATTAATTAATCATTAATTACTCGGCCATTTCTTAACCAATCAATGCCAAAATCTAATGATTTCCAGATTTTAATATAATGAATGTTTTTGCCAAGTTTCAGGTGAATTAATAAAATCCCTTTCAAGTTATCATCCAGACAAGCTTCCCCATCGAAAAAAGACATTTTTGGTCATGTGACCTCTCTGATTGGTTGAAATGTCACTGCAGCATATTCAAAAAAATTCCCCAAGGCTACTGCCTAAACCTGCCAAATTTGAAAAGAATGCGTCTAACGGTTACAGAGTTATAAGGAAAACAAAATGCGGAGCCGCTGGAGCCGCCGGAGCCTGAAGGTCTCCCATACACAAACAATGACGTGCTTTTATTTTAACGCTCATAAGTCGCAAATAAAAAAGTATTTGAAAAGTATTTGAAATACATTCACAAAAAATATATTTGTAATTGTATTTGTATTTTAAAATTTTGAAAGTATTTGTATTTAAATACATTTACATGTATTTGACCCCATCCCTGGGTAGGACATTGTCTGCTGGATGTTCGTAGGCATGCAATGTCATGGTGTGACTCTGATTTGACATTAATATTCTGGTTATAATAGTCAAACCTGACCAACTATATCACACTAAATTCCTGCATGTTTGGACTGTCCATCATGACATGGCTAACTGTTCAATAGGATGGGTGTTTACTTAGCTACAATGGTGGCCATCTCTAGTATGATCTGTGCTGTCACAAAGTCTGATTTCAACGCAGGTAATAATATAACAGGACTCACTTTTACAGCACGGAGGCTGTCCCCATTCTGCTGTTTCACCGCATGTCAAGGTCTGGGGTCCATCTAAATCGTATCCACATTCACAGTCATATGTTACCACATCACCATAATGCATTCCTGTGAAGGCGTAGCCTCCTCTCAGTGGTGGGGGTGGCGGTATACCGCAGGCTATCCCTGTCAAATCATTCCACAGGTCTACCATTAAAATGTGTAAACCACTAGTCTAACTTTTGTAAGTTTTAAACTTGTTTTAAAGCAGTACGACAGTGTACAAATACGTCTTAATTTCATTTTGAACTACAAGAACATTGTCTTGGCTAAGATAAGATGTGGAAAAATTAGTAAATGTAAATTAACTTTCCCTGACAAATATATTTCCATCATCACAATAAGTTCTCAATGTTAACACTTCCAGTGTCTGTACTTTCACAGGAAAATATATAAAATCAACATACTTTGACATTTCCCTTGAGCCAATGAGAAGCCAGGAATGCAGGCTGTGCATTCATCATTACTGCCACACTCTCTGCAGTCAGCAATGAGATTTTCACACTCTGAAACATTGTGCAAACACAGTACATAAAATCACTTCTGATATGTCATAGTCCAAAACATCAGACCCCCTGTTGAATGGAAATAATATATGGTGGATCTGCAGTCTAACATATGGAATACATTGTGTGATTATCGCGTGATACAGCAGTTTACAGTAGAAATTCTCAGCTTTGTTACTTGTGAGAGTCAACGCCACACAGAGGTGGCAGCCTCTGCTTAGATGTAAAATCTGCTAGTACACTAGGCCACCATGGACTCCTATGATGTAATAAAAAGAATCTCATGGGTTTTATTACAACAGAATTCAGTTGGTGTAAGCAGTTTCCTCATTCAGCATAAATTACGATTCAATGATAATTATGAAGAATTATTATCAATCATAACAAAATAACTTGAATAAACAAAAATTCTTACTATGGCACTCGTTGTCTGAAAGTGAGAAACCCACTTGACACTGTGTACAGGTTATTTTGCCATCAGTGGAAGAGACACACTTCTGACAGTTTTCCAGCACATTACAGGCTGCAATACAAGCATTCACGGCTAATACGTTACCATAAAATAGCATCAGAGATGCCCGTGCCCCACAGCCTAGGGAAATATTTTCAACACCATGAGATCAAGAAGTACTGTACCAGTACAAAGTTCAGGATATTTTTATAGCACTGTCAGTTATATAAAGTTCCAAACAATGTTTAAATGGAGAAATAACGTTTAAAAGAAAGATAATGCATGTAAAAATGAAGTATTAAAACTTGATAATTAAATAAAAAAGATGACAGCATTAATCAGTAAACTAAAATTCAACACTTTTTATCTACATCTGCATATCCAAATTATGGTTTAGATGTTCTGAATATTACCATGTGTACAGAAGTGGTAATACATTTAATGAATCCTTATGTGTGGTGTTGGAGCAAAATCTGTGGCTCACTTGATGAAATTCTATCTCTTACAATGGAAAGTTATGGAAGTAAAATTTTAAAGGTCAAGGTCACTACGACAAGGTCAAAGGTCAAATTAAGGTCACACCATGATAATACACACCCATAGCCCCTAACCAATGTCCCTACCAAGTATCAAATTCCTACACCTTACAGTTTCCGAGATATAGCCCCAACAAGATTTTATAGGTCAAGGTCACTACGGCAATGTCAAAGGTCAAATCAAGGTCAGACCATGACGTTGCACACCTACACCCCCTAACCAATGTCCCTGCAAGTATCAACTTCCTACACCTTACGGTTTCTGAGATACAGCCCGGACAAACTTTTTCCCGCCGCCCACCCACCATGGGTGAAAACAATACCCCGACAGCCCTTAAGGGCTGTGGGGTAAAAACTGGTGTTGTAAGTCACTCTCATGAGTAACGTCAATGGTTAATGATCACTTCATTGTTAAAGTAATGTGAAGTCACGACTAAGCCTCTTTGCATATATCATTCGTTTTATTTAATTTAGGTGAATCAGATTCCTATTTAGTGCCCACTGATTACTGAAAATAAACTTGTAATAAAATGTAACAATTTAGAGCAATACATTGGATGCACTAACAGTCCATCTTGACAAAATGTTAGTTCCTCAAAAAACATTATATCTGAACTTGTAACATTCTACCTACCATCACAACTTCTGCCATTTGCACTGACAGTGAAGCCTTTATGACACTGGGAACACAGGGTCTCATATGTGACTGGGTCACTTGTACAATCGGTACAGTTTGAAATGGTCTGCCGACAGTCTGCAATGATAAAAAGGATAACTGTGCAGTATTACCATCAAACCAAAGTGCACATAGCAAGAAGACTGTGTTGTCCAGTACAACTGTATGATACACATCTGCCTCAAGTGCTCCATCTGCCAGAATGACAAAAAATTTATGAATGGCTAGACTTTTTCTATCAGTTCACACAACATCACTTTTATAGCCATGATATAAAACAAACTGCTTCATAACTCTCAACGTGCATTCTTAATTTCTGAACTAATTCCAGACTGAACCCTGTTATAACTTGTCATGCTATAAATTACCTGTAAATAAGTTCAATACTTAATACCTCAAAAATTTGTCAGACAACAGTAAGTAATTGGTTCAGTGACAAAGCTACAAACCAGTCTGACATGGGATCAGACCTGGACCAAACCTTTAAACCCAATTCAGTCTCAGTATTTGAAATATGGATGCAGGTTTTAAGTGTTTCTTTAGATTCAAAACCTGGGCCAGCCTTTAATAACAAGCTTAATCTGAGACTCATTATCGGTTTTATGGGTGTAGGTTTTAACTTTATCTGATGCAAAAGCCTAACTTTGACTTAAAAGTGTCAGTTGACATAGTATTATAACGCAACTTTAAGTCACTCACCCGTACAGGTTCCATTGGTGTTGCTGTTCACCTCCAGGTAGGATCCAACAGAACAGTTAAAACAGACTCCATCTTCCAGAGAGCAGTTTTCACAGGAATTGGACACATTCCTACAGTCCACTGAAATCAAGTGAAGACAGCAGATATACAGGCTGAAGGTTATGTTTACTTCTTGTATTAGAAATGAATGGTGAATCTGTTTCCTTTATCAAAGCATTCATTCTGTCATAGTATGGTAATATGTCACGTTTTTTTGCATTTGGAATTCAAGTTTTAGATACTACTTACATTTACACGAAGCCTGGTCTTCCCCGACATAGTAGTCTTCCTCACAGTCATGACAGGTTAGATTTCTTACTGGTCCAAACACCAGACACACGTCCATACTGGTGCAGTTTGTACAGTGGAGTATGGACTCATTGCAGGCTGAAAACAAGCAACAGAGGTGGATAGTCCAACACTTAATAGATAATAATAAATAGAATACCAAGTGATATACATAATCACATCCTCCTTTGCTCATTTTCTCTTATGGTTTCTCCATGGTGCTGACCTATTTCTGTCGCTGGACTTTGAATTTGCATATTGCTATTGTCTTGTTGCCCCTTAGAGTCCACTACTCAGTGGAGATTAAGCGCTATAAAAGTCGAATTAGAATTAGAAAAATGTATTGCAAATGTACTCATTGTTTGTGGAAGAGTGAAATAGCAAAAACATCAGCTATTTGGAACTGAGCTTCCAGACACTTAGAAGGGGTAATAATGACTATGGTTCACACAAACATGTCTTGACATTGTTACTTACGAGTGCAGTTGCCATAGTAATTGAAGAAATATCCGTGGTCACATGCCGTGCAAACCAATGAATTGGAGTCATTCTCATTCAGGAACCTGCAGTCCCGGCAGTTATCAAAGACACTTCTGCACGCTGCAAACAAACCTAATATGTGTCTGTAAAACAACTTGACATGGGGATTTAATACATAAGTCAATATGTAAAACTTTAATATTTTCATAGGAATACTTAATATTTAAGATAAGGTCAAAGTGTGAGTTTTGCAACAATTTCAATAGCTAATGTCACAAAATGAATTTAACAGACTAAACTGAGCCGCATTTCAAGCCACAACCATAGGGACAGGTACCAGGTGGTTGAAAGCAAATATATCAGGAAGATTTGGAGTTTGTTTTGTAGTTTTGGAGTTTTTTGTGGTGATGTTATTGAGTTGCAGTTACAACTTCAACACTTACCCTCACAAGTACTGTCATTGTGAATGAAAAAACCTCCGTCGCATAAAGTACAGGCAATGTGTCCTTGTTTACTAGAGCATTCAGTACAATTCTCAACATTCTCCCTACAAGCTGTGAATTAAAAGCACAAAACTCTATAAGATGACACAATTTTACCACATAATTCACATGCCGTGTACATTTATGGTGAAATATTCCAAAATGATGATATCACTACACAATTGCCACCAAATATATTTACACAATCTAGTCTTTACAATTAAATTACTGCAAATGTGTGCAAGCACTGTGCTAAGCCATGTAAAACACTAGGGCCAAGTGATAGATGTGCAAATTACAGTAGTTAATTTGTCTATGCAAAAATCAGTGTTACTGATCATAAAGTTTCAACATAATGGTACACCTGACTTCTCAAGACAGCTACTGTAATAACAGTGACTTGATCGCACCTCAGATCAGCAATCACAGATTATAAGGCATATTTGCAGAGAATTAATTCAGGACATTTCATCACATTAACAGATTATCCAGTAATTTCAGCACCACTCACAAATGCACATTTTCCTGTCCTCCGATGGCGTAAACTCTGGCTCACACTGTGCACATCTCCAGCCTACTGTGTCTCCAATAATGTCCTCGCTATCTACACTTTTGTCCCTCTCTGCACTCCCGCACATCTCACAGGCTTTTCGTTGTCTGTGGTCTTTGATGGCATTGCAGCTTTCACAGAACTCAACCATCGATGCGTTGTCACAGCGACTGCAGTGCTCTATGGAACACTCTGTACACAGGTACTCACACATTAAACTAATCTGCAGTACTCACCAATCACAACGTACGTTTAAGGTAGAAAAACAATAATAAAAATACCCATTAGAATTACCTATTGCAATTAAATAAAACATGTATCATTGTCCCTTCAGCTGAGTCCTCTTAGCATGGCTATAAAATAACTAGTATTTAATAAATGAAGCCAATAAATTTACAATTATCAGATAGATTTGTGTCCTTGCACTTTCAATATGCAATTAAACACTGTGAAACAGTACACGCCAAGTATTCCATGGCTTCTATCAATTGCAATTCAATTACCATTACAGCTTTAACTCTTACATACTTCAAGGCATCTACATGACTGTTGCCATGTTGTTTAATCTAATAAATTCCCAGGTCACAGTGGAAAGTGTACCATAAATGATAAGAACGAAAGGAGTTTAAAAGTCAAGGTTCCCAGTAGTCTACTAGGTCAGGAGGTTTGGTATCTAATCACAGGCTGTCACCTCTGTGTGGGTTTCACTCCTACAAGTGACAAAGCTGAGGACTTCTGCTAATATGATCCTCGCTGTTGAACAGGACATAAAATCCCAACGTTGACTTTAAAAGTCAATGACAATTGGACTATAGAGTCATTTGGTAAATATATTTAGAATTCATTGCCATTCACCTGTTTAATAAGAATACACACTGGTAAATAATTCTGGTGACTTTCACGCAAATAATACAATAACCAATAAATTAGGAATGTACACATGAGAATGAAAGATGAGCTGTGAACAATATTTTCCCACAAACTGAGCAGATGAGCCAGTCCATTAAATAATAGGCAACTCCTTCTTAAGAATTGTGACAGCCAAGTTTTTAAGTGATCAATTGTGAAGTAAAGACTGACCTTTGTAATAGATTAAAGGCCAAAGTGACGAAGAATTCCAAATTATACCTATAATTTGCATATAGTTCTGCATTCAGATACCTCTCACTAGATGTGGCCTTCAAAATATTATAGACATACTACTGACTTTCCTAACAAACTGTAACTGTCATTACAGTGCCGTGTTACAATGATTTAAAACTGATCCTTAAGAATATCCTAATAAGTTTCATTTACATACTGTCAATGCTTAGTTATTTGTAATTTAAAGTAAGCCGGAGGTAAAATTCTGAACTGTTATGTCAAAATGTAAAACAAAGTGTTAATCTTACCATTGCGTAAGCCTTGTGTAAAGTTGTTTAAGAGGACATTTCTGTGATCTGGGTTTCTATGATCAGGGTCCTTCTCATCTTCTCCTGAATTCTGTTCAGCATCATCATTGTCATCATCTTTTCTCTCTACAGAAGAGCCACTGCCTTCAAGGTTTCCATCTACAGTAGAACCATCAACTCCACTATTTTCATGCATTGCTGATCTAATGGCCCCACTGCTCTCACCCACAGGTGATCCACTGACTTCACTAATTTCATCCACAGCTGACCCACTGACTCCACTATTTTCATCAAAAGTTGACCAAAAGACTCCACTGATTTCATTCACAGCTGAGCCAATGACTCCAATGATTTCATCCAGAGCTGAACCAATGATTCCACTGTTTTCATCCACAGCTGACCCAATGACTCCATTATTTTCATCGACAGCTGACCCAATGGCACCACTGTTTTCATCCACAGCTGACCCAATGACTTCACCATTTTCTCTCACAGTTGACCCAATGGCTTCATTGTTTTCATCCAGAGCTGGCCCAATTCCATTTTTATCCACAGCTGACTCAATGACTCCAACGTATTCAGCTGACCCAAAGACACCACTTTTTCCATCCACAGCTGACCCAATGACTTCACTTCTTCCATCCACAGCTGATCCACTCACTCCACTGTTTTCATGCACAGCTGATCCAGTACCTCCAATTCTTTCACCCATGTACATTTCGCTGACTTCATCTTGGGCTGTAATGATTAAATAAATACTGTATTTTTCAAGATCTATAGGTACTGCATATGCTCCAAAAAGTCAGATATTCTTTCTGTAAAATATTTTTAATTCATCTGGTGTTTTAACTGACTAGACCTTACATGTCTTTGTGAAAAATAACAAATCCCCACATAGCTTAAACATTCAGATTTAGCAGATTTGATAAATTATTTTTTTTCATGGGAAAGCTGTCTTTGAACATCAATACATAATAATAATAATAATAGTAGTAGGATTTATATAGCGCAAAATTGATACAAATCCTCTAATGCGCTTAGGTCCAAGAAGGGAGAGTCCAGGGACAGGCATGGGTCGGCATGTAAAAAGCGCCCGCCAGGGTATAACTAAGGTGGGGGGTAAGCCAGCCTAAAGAAGTGTCTTTAGCTGGCTTCTGAAACGATCTATTGTTTGCTCAGATCTGACAGTCTGTGGCAGCTTGTTCCATTCAGCTGGTGCAGCTACTGCAAAGCCTCGCCTGCCTATGTGCTTCTTAGGGCGGGTTGAGGAGACAGATAGCCTGTTGTCGCAAGTGAGACTGCTCGATCTTATTAAAGCTGAGAGATATGGGGGCTGTGACAGATTGATAGCCTTGAATACCAGAAGATTATACTTAAAAGGGATATGATGTTGAATTGGAAGCCAGTGGAGTTTCAGCACAACATGTAGCTGAAAGGTTTGAGAAAATGTCAGTCCTGTTTAAAAACACGAAATCTTTTGGGCTGCAATGAATATATACTGCAACTGACACCAATAAATGACTATACAAGCGCAGTGCTAGTTGTCACTCATGGCAAAACAATATCTTTACACGATTCACACTGCTTCAGAAAGGGGTCTTTGAAGAAATCTTACTCATGGTAATTTATAACACATCACCATAAAACTGGGTATTTTTTTATTTGCAGTCATGTTCTGTTACATGTCCTCACACCTATGCTTTGGCTGTCATTTGTACAGTTATTTTAAATAATAACAACATTTAATCAGTTTTAATCAGTCAGTTATTTTTCATCTTCAATTAGTTAATATTTCTTGCAAAGAGAGAGACTACTTGCAAACCATTTTAGGACTGCGCACAGCACGATACCTTTTAATTTTGAAAATGTAGAGATACATTCAATAACCTAAGCATCACAAATTCTAACCTAATGTAATCTATTCAATAATAAATACTCACAAACAGTGTAAAGAAGAAAGGAATCTACATTTTAATAATGACACTCTAAAAGAAGAAAACTTCAAACGTTAGCATTCATTTAGAAGTTTTTGAAGTTCTGAAACAGGAGCAATTATAGTTATTTCACGATCAAGGTTGTTAAGAGACACATATATTTGCATGTGATATTGAGATTTAACCAAACAAACTCTTGGTATTGTATTTTATCTGAAAACAAATGTAAGCTAATCTTAACTTTTATTTAATTTCGAAGACTCAATGACTTCATTCATTTTACAAAAACATTATTATTTTATGTCTCCTTTTAATTTTAGTCATTTGTCACAATGTGCCCATGTCGATAGAAAATATTAAAATTAAATTTCCATTAAAAGGAAACACAGCATAAAATTCATGCAGCAGTTTGGGCAATCATCAGTTTTTTTTTCAAAATTTATTTTTATTTTCAGACTCATTAGAAATGACAAATGTTCTTAAATATAATCTGCCTCTGTTATACAAATCTAATTGCTGCTGGTGATGGATCAAATGGATAATTGTTTTGCAGTCCAGACAATAATACAGGAAATTAAGTTATTGTTTCCACAATTAAATATAACATGTGTCCAAATACTCATTACACAAATGAATATGGGTTGCTTGCCAGCTTATTACAAATTATACCAGCATTTTAGTGATAAATTGTCAGTTCATACGAAGCAGCAATTGCTTCAGAGTGTTATTATGGGTATATTCAGGTATATCAGTTGTTTCAAATATTATTAACTGTGCAAAGAATGAAACATTAACTTAACACAAAACTCTGTTTCAACTTTGTCAGAAATTTTGGTCACATAGTGTGCTCTAGATACCTTTATTTGTCTATCCTGTTCTATCTGGGATGACCTAATTAATGCTTAGCACGTTTTGCATGTAATCACAGGCTGCAACTCACCAAGGAGATGCGATGCCCATAAACTAATTAATATAAAAGTCATCTAGGCTTCCCTCTACACAAGGAACACCTTACTGCAGAAAATAGTATGCAAGCACACTACTTTTTTTATCTTCATTCAAAATAGAAAAGAAAAAGCTTAGCAGTTGCTTTGCCGATGTACTTTATTTTCTTTTATGACAACACTTTGGTTGTGTTAATATTTAATCCAGTATAGTTACTGTGGTTTACAGTCATACCTCAAGGCAATACTTATATGTGTAACCCTTAAGTCAGAAATCAAATTGAAAACCTTTTGAGAAAGCTACACAGAAGTTCTTCTCTATTAGTCTTCAAAACTGTACATTATGTAAGGCCTTTAAACAAGCAACAACTGTGACCGAATTGGTCACGTCTCTTTAGCTAATATGGATGTTGATGTTGAGTACCTGAAAAAGTGACACAGGACATAAAGTAACCCTTTGAATTGAAATATCCCTGCAGTATTGTATTGAATGAAATATAGGTGAACAAATAAACGAAGCACTCCCTTGGAGACAAGCATCTCCGGATAATTATATAATAGTCTAACCAGTGGTTGGACCTGTAAACAGCCACATGATGAAAAAGTAAAAAATAAATGTTAACCGTGACAACATCCATTATCTAATTTGGGCAACAACAAATCAGCACAAGTTCTTCTCCCATAGACACACATATCATGAAAACTTTGTAGTGTAAGAAGGCAGTGAACCAGAAACCTAGTTGCAGATTGAAAGGCAATGGTACTACTATGCCCTCACATATTCATTATTTTAAAATAAGTTTACCAAACTATTCAACTTCAAAATATTTTCATAGTATTTTATAATATTCTATCAATATATTTGATATTTCCCTCTCAAAAATATTCAAAGAGCTGTAGAGAGCCAAATGCTGAAACTTTAAAAAATTAAAGAATTAGAGGGTTACCATTGCCAAATTTTAGCAAGAATTTGAATGAACACATCAGCACAACTCTCATGAAGTCAAATATATCCTGAAAATTTTGCAAAAATCTGTTAAGTAGTATGGTTTGTAGAGACCTCTCTTTTAAATGGTTGAAGTCTGATAAAGACAACTTGAAAGATCATTTAGTTAAAACTTTTCAAAACACAGCTGAAAGTGACAAAAATGACCACTCAAAACTGTTGCAATTTTCATTGTACAGTCCATTAGATGAAAGACTAGTTTCTTCTTATAAGTTGGCACGTGACTGATATGTTGCACAATTACAGACAGAACTTCACAATTTACAGCGTGTACACTTTTTAAAATGTAAACAATAGCATTCTCTTGATACTATGCTACAGAGGAGAATAACAATTACAAAAAAAAATATCAAATGATCTGTCACTTTTCATTTCACCTAATCATGTTTGCATAAAAGAAGCTTAGAATGTGTGTCTCAAGGAGTGGATTGGAAACTAAGTAACAACATGAAACGGCATTATATTGCTGGCCATGTTACATAGCTCAACTAGCTGAACAAACAGAAACTTTACCTCAATCAAACCATCCTCATTTCACTTGGATTCCTTTGATCAAATGTTCCACTTATTTACATAACATCACTTTTATTTCTTCACTTATTGTTACTTGTGCAAGAAGTGTGCGTAGATATCAGTAAACATGTTTAGTGTGAAGTTTGTATTGCATCACAGTAAAATAACTGTACAATTTTGTGCATTATTTCGGAAACCAACCACCAGATGAAAGCATTACCCTTCAAAACAATGTCAAAAATGTAATATATATCCCTTTTATAGGCCTTCTAGAGGGGCCACGGTGGCAGAGTGGTAACACTCTCGCCTCCCACCTCTGAGGCTGGGGTTCGATTCCCGGCACGGCCTCAAGTGGGAAAGCTGGTAGTTGCTTGCCGTTGGTCGGCAGTTTACAGTACAGAACCCTAACGAACTGTATGTACTGGTTTCCTCTGCCCTTCCAACTACCCGTCGTGATATGACCTGTACAGTGTTGAAAGCGACGTAAAACCCCAAATAAAAAAATATATAAGCCTTCTAAAATAATGCAGTTACTTACCAACAACCACCACAATGAACAACCACTGAATCCACACCATGATTACACTTGACACTTTACAACAATAAAAACTCTTTTACTTGAAGTAGAATCTTTCCTTTAGCAGGTTATCAAGCCTAGCATAAGTTAAACAAGGGAATTGTACCTTCAAGCAATTTATAGAGAGACGATGCTTAGTCAGCAATAACAAGTCACATGTGTATACAAATGACATGTGTATATTATAGTATGTTAATACAACAATGGAAACAGTTCAAATAAACACAGAAGGAATAAAAACGAACTCTCAAAAATTCTCATAATTGGACATTTTAATAATTGGGGTAAAAGACAAATGTGTTTTACATCTTTGCATCATTTGACACAATAGATTATGCTGGTGTTTTCATCAAATTTGTAGTTTCCATCTTCCCATATCATTAAAAACAATATTGTAACTCATGACATACGTGTTTTATTAATGTGTTAATAATTCAGCACACTATATTGCTGCTGGTATTTGTTAAAGTCGTTTTATATTTTGCTGTGTGTCATAATTGCTGCTCTTTCCTGTGAAGCAGAATTTAATGGGGCTGTTCCAATGTAGCCGACTCTGGGGTAGGAAAGTCAAGTCATGAATTGGGGCAATTGTAGCATGGAAATTGTACCATGGAAAAAGGGGCAGTTGAATCTCCAAAACAAGACGTAGGATATCCCTGTTACATATATTGGACACTATATTAGTACATTGTATATTACATATATTAGGCACTATATTAGCGCATTGTTTAATTTAAGCTTTATGTTTATACATTGTCATAAAAGATAATTGTGTTGTTGGTTCTTTTTGTGTGTTGACATTTAAAGTAAGGGAGTTATTGACTTTTGTGTTTTAGTGTTTATTGATCTGTTCACAGACTGGGGGAAATCCCCCCCCTCAGTGGTTATGTTAGATTTGGGGAAACCCAATTGCCAGTAGTTTCTAGGACTTCCTCCTTTGGCCTAGATGGCTCAAGCCTTTTTGAGTTGGTTCTGTACAATTCCAGAGAAATCTGTGAATGTATACAAGAAATGTACATCTGACCACAAGTGAACTTTGTATTCGCTGGCTATAAGGAGAGCTATTGTGTTTTGGAATATAATATAACTTGTGTTGCTGTGAACTTTTACTGGAGTGAACTGGATACATCATCTGGACAGATGTATTGTACTTTGGATATTTTGGATATTGTACATTCATATAACAGAGAGTGAATTTACTGCATTTTGGACATTGTCCACATCTTGGAGCAGACAGTACAGTTGTGTTAACTCTCTAAATACCTCCAGACAGACATTCTGTGTGACTGGATATATAAAGAATAGCAGGACAAGAACCTTTTGTGTTGTTGAGTGTGAGACAGGTCACAAGATATAGATATCCGTGTGTGAGTGAACATTGGACAGATCACAGGACAGACCACATGACATTGGACAGACCACAGAATATACCACAGGACGGATTAGAGAACAGATTGCTGGATATGGCAGATAAACTTAACTCTTAATCTCAGTGGTCAGGTCAGCTAGATCTTATTATTGTATTAGTGTGTTTGGTTAAGAGCATACCAGTTGACTGTAATCATTGTTGACTATTAAATAAATTTGTTAAGTTCAACTTCTTGCTTTTTCTGTTACAACTTAAAGACAACCGGTAATTGCTACCGCGCTTGCCCGTGACCGTAACAGGAAAATTGGGGGCTCGTCCGGGATCCAACCATTTGATTACAACTATTTGATCAACCGTTCAATTAACATTTTGAAAATCCATTTGATTTAGTACTTGGTTACAGTCGACAGTGCTCAAAATGGCTAGTGCTAAAGAGTTTGTACAGTCACCATCTATGGAAGTTCTGGAAACTTTTAAAAAGGATATGTTAATGCAGATAGCACAAGAGTTACAGTTAGAGGTGAAAAGGTCAACACGTAAACATGAACTTAAAAGGCTTATTGTTGAACAGTTAGTTGATGAAGATGTTTTACCTGATAGTTGTTTAGAAGTGTATAAGCCTCTACCAATGGAACCTTCTGAGCAAGATGAGATCAGGCGATTAGAAATTGAAAGAGAGTTAAGACTTAAAGAGCTTGAAACTCAAGCTCTAGCTCAACAACGAAAAGAAGAGCTTGAAGCTCAACAACGAAAAGAAGAGCTTGAGGCTCAACAGCGAAAAGAAGAGCTTGAGGCTCAACAGCGAAAAGAAGAGCTTGAAGCTCAAAAATATGAAAAAGAACTTGAGCTTAAACATGAAAGAGAAATGAGAGCTTTAGAACTCAATGCCCGTAGAATTGCCCATGAAGAGTCCATTGCTACCAAATTTGATTTGGGTAAAAATGTGCGACTGGTACCACCTTTTAATGAGTCAGAGGTCGATAAGTATTTTCAACACTTTGAAAGAGTAGCTCAAAATTTGAAATGGCCTATAGACCAGTGGCCTTTATTGCTGCAAAGTGTTTTGAGGGGAAAGGCCCAGGAGGCATACACGGCTTTGCCAATTTCTGAATGTGTGGACTATAACTCTGTCAAAAATGCTATTTTGAAAGCATATGAGTTGGTACCAGAAGCATATCGTCAAAAATTCAGAAATTATCGTAAACAAGAAAGTCAAACTCATGTTGAATTTGCCCATGAGAAAGAAGTGTACTTTGACAGATGGTGTAATTCTAGGGAAGTAGGTACAGACTTTGAAAAACTTAGGCAAGTTATTTTGATTGAAGAGTTCAAAAGGTGTGTTCGTGATGACATTAAAACCAATCTAGATGAACAGAAAGTTGAAAATTTGGCAAAAGCAGCAGCTTATGCTGATGATTATGCGCTAACTCACAAGTCCACTTTCAACAAGAATAAGTCCTTTGGTCCTGCTAAAAAGTCTTATCCAGAAATAGGAAAGAAATCTGAAAATGTAGCTCCAGAAAAGAGTTCAGATAAGGGTCAAACCTCAAATCAGACTATGAGTAAGGATAGGAAACCCAGATCCTTTGCTCCTGTTTGCCACTATTGTAAGAAACCTGGGCATGTTATGTCTGACTGTTGGCTCTTAAAGAAGAGAAGAGAAAAGGAGGCAACGCCCAACGCCTTTGTGTCTAGCAAGTCTAACTGGCGTTCAAATCCCAATAGAGCAGAGTCTAGTATTGGTTTAGACAAGTCTGAGATTATTAGGGAAGAGTTCAAACCTTTTGTGTCTGAGGGTTTTGTATCCTTGGAAAGTAGTTCCAGTCAGGTCCCCATTAAGATATTAAGAGACACTGGAGCTACTCAGTCCTTACTTTTAGAAGGTGTATTGCCATTGAGTGTAAGCACATCTACTGGTGAGAGTGTCATTGCTCAAGGTATTGAAGGAGGCTGTGTGAACGTTCCCTTGCATAAGGTCAAGTTAGTATCAGACTTAGTTACTGGTTCTGTTGTTGTGGGTACCAGGCCCACTTTACCCATTAAAGGGGTATCTTTGTTATTGGGAAATGATCTGGCAGGTGGAAAGGTAGTTGCTGATCCTAAGGTTACTTCTAAGCCGATCACTTTGGTTAGCACTGAGAAATTAGAAGAGGTTATTCCTGGTATTTTTCCCTCCTGTGCTGTGACTCGAGCTATGGCCAAAAAGGCCCAAGAAGAACCAAAAGATTGTAAACAATCTACAGATGTCTTAGTTGATTTGTCAGATACATTCTTGAACAACTATGACCATGATGTGCAGAATTTTAGTGATACTAATCCCAAGGATAGGGTAGATTCTGAAAAACAAGACCCAATTGACTGCAAAGATGTATCGCTTTCAAAATCAAAATTGATTTCAGAACAGGAAAATGACCTTGAATTAGCTCCTTTGTTCAAGTTGGTCTTGCCACCAGTAGAGCTAGATAAGGTCCCTGTAGGCTATTATGTCAGAAATGGTGTACTTATGCGAAAGTGGAGGCCACCAAATGTCCCTGCATCTGAAGAATGGTCAGTAGTACACCAGATTGTTGTGCCAAAAGTGTACCAAAGTGAGATATTAAAATTGGCTCATGAATCTCCAATGGGTGGCCATTTAGGCATCAACAAAACTTACAACAAGATAACCAAACATTTCTATTGGCCTCAAATTCGGCACTGTGTGGCAGAATTTTGCAAAACTTGTCACACTTGTCAAATGGTAGGGAAGCCAAACCAAAAAATTCCTGTAGCTCCTCTCAAACCCATTCCAGCATTTGAGGAACCATTTAGCAAAGTGATAATTGACTGTGTAGGTCCCTTACCAAAAACTAAATCCAGAAACCAATATCTTTTGACCATTATGTGCGCCTCAACCAGATTTCCCGAAGCCATACCATTGACCAACATAACATCTCCCAAAATCTCAAAAGCTCTGGTTAATTTCTTTACTCTAGTTGGCTTACCAAAAGAGATCCAGTCAGATCAAGGGTCAAATTTCATGTCAGGACTATTTCAACAGGTTGTATTTCAGTTAGGTGCCAAACAGATCAAATCTAGTGCTTATCACCCAGAATCCCAAGGTGCACTTGAAAGGTTCCATTCCACTTTGAAGAATATGATTAGGACATATTGTTTAGACAATGAAAAAGATTGGGATGAAGGCATCAGCTTATTATTGTTTGCAGTTAGAGAGTCTGTTCAAGAGTCTTTAGGCTTTAGTCCCTTCGAGTTGGTCTTTGGCCATTCAGTCCGTGGTCCTCTCAAGCTGTTGAAGGAAAACTGGTTATCTGAGAACACCGAGAGCCTAAATCTGTTAGATTATGTCTCGAAGTTCAGAGATAAGTTGAAGAAGGCTTGTGAGCTGGCGCAACAAAATTTGAAAACTTCTCAGTCAAAAATGAAGATGCTTTATGATAAGAAATTACAAAATCGTATCTTCAATCCTGGAGGCAAGGCTTCAGTGTCATCACCTGGCCAAATGAATAAACTACAGGCCAGAGATCTAGGGTCATACCCAGTAGCAAGGAGAGTAGAAACTCTCCAAAAGACCATTAAAAACTGTGATAACAGACATTCAAACCAAATGTGGGAAATAACTATGGTAAAGCCATACTTCGAAAGAGGTATAACATAGCTTATGATGGCTATTAATAGAAACACTGTTAAAGATAGGAATTCAGTGTATAAACAGGACTTTGAAAAAGTAACATATGGCGTCCGCATGGATACGCCCTGTCCAGAAGCTGTATTTAATGTGTGATTTATATACCTGTAATTAGTAAGTTTATAAAAGTTATACATGGTATCAATTTTACTTTTGTATTTAGATAAATATGTTTTGTAAAAAGTTATTACCTGCGTGTATATACCTGGTGAAAATCTCTTGTAAAATTTTGTAACCCCTTGGTTTCCAAAATTTTTCTTTAAGGGGGGAGGTGTTACATATATTGGACACTATATTAGTACATTGTATATTACATATATTAGGCACTATATTAGTGCATTGTTTAATTTAAGCTTTATGTTTATACATTGTCATAAAAGATAATTGTGTTGTTGGTTCTTTTTGTGTGTTGACATTTAAAGTAAGGGAGTTATTGACTTTTGTGTTTTAGTGTTTATTGATCTGTTCACAGACTGGGGGAAATCCCCCCCTCAGTGGTTATGTTAGATTTGGGGAAACCCAATTGCCAGTAGTTTCTGGGACTTCCTCCTTTGGCCTAGATGGCTCAAGCCTTTTTGAGTTGGTTCTGTACAATTCTAGAGAAATCTGTGAATGTATATAAGGAATGTACATCTGACCACAAGTGAACTTTGTATTCGCTGGCTATAAGGAGAGCTATTGTGTTTTGGAATATAATATAACTTGTGTTGCTGTGAACTTTTACTGGAGTGAACTGGATACATCATCTGGACAGATTTATTGTACTTTGGATATTTTGGATATTGTACATTCATATAACAGAGAGTGAATTTACTGCATTTTGGACATTGTCCACATCTTGGAGCAGACAGTACAGTTGTGTTAACTCTCTAAATATCTCCAGACAGACATTCTGTGTGACTGGATATATAAAGAATAGCAGGACAAGAACCTTTTGTGTTGTTGAGTGTGAGACAGGTCACAAGATATAGATATCCGTGTGTGAGTGAACATTGGACAGATCACAGGACAGACCACATGACATTGGACAGACCACAGAATATACCACAGGACGGATTAGAGAACAGATTGCTGGATATGGCGGATAAACTTAACTCTTAATCTCAGTGGTCAGGTCAGCTAGATCTTATTATTGTATTAGTGTGTTTGGTTAAGAGCATACCAGTTGACTGTAATCATTATTGTTGACTATTAAATAAATTTGTTAAGTTCAACTTCTTGCTTTTTCTGTTACAACTTAAAGACAACCGGTAATTGCTACCGCGCTTGCCCGTGACCGTAACAATCCCAGATTGTTTTGATCCACTTCCCAACCTGATTTGTTATCAGACTGTTTTTTCTTGTAGTGCATTTTACTAAGGCTTTCTTTTCCAGGTTCTGCTAGCCCTGGTTAATACTGAATACAAATTCCATTGGGAGGATGTTGGGTCCAGTGTACAAATGTTTAACCACTGTAAGTTGAAAAAGATAGGGGATGGCACCTGGGGGATTCTGCCACCTGAACTCCTAGGGCCTTCTTTAAACTATTTTGCTGGGTTATGATGCTTTTGTCTTGAAGCCATGGCTTGCGAAACCATGCATCAGAAGACAAATGATTAGGGAAGAGAGAACAGCAAACTGCTGGATCTCCAGCAGCGGTTGGGTAGTGGAGAATGGCTTTTGGAAAATAAGTGAGCAGATTCAGGGTCCTACTCAGTACAATGGAACAAAAACCAAAGGTTGTTAGACACATAGTATTGACATGTGTTATGTTACACAACATCCTGAGGGTACAACAAGGCAGAGGGGCCCAGCCACCCAACCCACAGGATGACCTGCCAGTTACAAATGAACAGCTATTATGTGGGTCAGATAAAAACTGCTGGAATCCCTCAAGAGCGGCAAAACATCAAAGAGGGTTTGTTTTGCCTTACCCTCTGCCTTGCTCTGAATCCCATTAAGTAGTTTAATAGTCTAATTTCTGAAAGTCTGAAATCTTTTTGTACCAAGTTTTCCTCCTCTGTGACCAAGACCAAGTAGTTACAGAATGTTGGTCTGGTGATCTTGGACCCACAAAAGAAGTTAGCATTGCCTTCATTTGTGAAAACTGATCTAGGACCTGATGATCAATTAATGAATCAGTTGTACAGGTGATGATGGTGATGGCTGGAACACTAGACTGGAACTAGCAGTGCTAGCAATGGATGGCTGGTAGTCTCACAAGCAAATGCTTGTCTCTATGTTGTGTCTGTAGAGCCTCTGGATATGTCTATGTGGTGACTTGAACCATGAGGACTCGCTGATGCCCTTCCATCTGATGTGTAATTTGAGAAAGTTAAACTTGTCCCGAGAGTCAGTTGCTGTTTGACTTGTCCCCTCTCCAACCCCCACCTCCATCTCACTTTCTTCTGTCCTTCTATCTCCTCTCCTGTAGTCCCTCCTACCTCTGGGTTCCCTTACTCCTACTGTGACTCTTCCCACTGTGGCCTCTCATGTTCCTCACTTTCTCCTCTACCTCTCTCTCCTCCCTCTGCTTCGTCTCCTCCTTCCTCTTCTTGTTGTCAACCCAAAATCTATGTGACTGTGTGACTGTTTGGAATTCTAACTTCCTGGTATTCTTTCTTACCTTCGTACGAGACATCACATGGTACTTTAGTGCCGTGTTTAAAAGCCTACCAGCTAACCAAGAAGATTTATGTTTGTATGCTAATTCAAACTTTATTTTCAAATCTATAATCTGCTGGTGTTGAAATTCCAAATGATGCATTCTGTGTAGTGGGCCAACAACCAACAAGATGTGACAGGAAGAAATGAAACAGACCTGTCCCATACATCTCACTGCTTATCTTTTGTTGTTACCGCCTTGTTGGTTTCTTCCTATGTCTTGTCCTGCTCTTTCCCTGGCTTGTCTTGTGGTGATGAAACCAACCCTGTGGACAAAGTCTGGGAGACTTCCCATTTTGACTTGAAGCCACCAAGTCTGGTCTTGCTTATTAAGAACAGGCTGGCTTCCATTCAAATAAGTATGGTTTTGGTTTGTAGCTTGTCCTGGAGGCTAGGGTACTTGAAAAGGACAGACCGGCAAGTGTTTAATGATAAGATGGTAAGTAGGACTGGGCTGGAAGTGATAGGAATAAGACAGAAAATAGACAATGACAAGATGGTTTCATTGTGTGTGGGGCAAGATTTGGGAACACATGTATGGTTTCATTGTGTGTGGGGCAAGATTTGGGAACACATGTATGGAGCATCAGTGAAATATTTAAATGACCCACCAAGTAAAGGCTTTAACTGTAAACGTGGGACCTTGACATGCTTTCATGAAACAATACATATACATATATTTCCAGCAAAAGTGACTTTTTACTTTTACCAACATTTTTCTCTCTCTGAACCAGAGACAATCTTAGATTACAGAAGTTGCTCCTGCAGAACTGAAAGCCCACAACCAGAATCATCTGTGAATGGTAGGAAGAGCAACCGTTACAGAAAAACTATTTTCACGACACAGTGCATTCTCGCATAGAGAACAGGGAAGTGAAATAGTAAAATAACATAAATTGAGACTGTTAGAATTGCAAATTTAATAAGTAAATTTTAAGTAAATAAATAAATTTTTATAAGTTAATACCCTATCCAATGGACAATTGCTTTACCGGTACGGCACGACCGGTCCCGCAAAACGTCAGAAAAAGACGTCCTGTATATAATACCGGTAGGACCGGTCAAGAGTGTGCATTCACCAGGTGTCGCCTCATACTTCCTCTTCCTGTCCAGAGGTCGTGACGTCATAGCATCTTTTTCGTGTCTAATCCTAGTAAGCCCCTAGTAAGCTGATAGCGGGGCCAGTTGGGTGGGCCTTGCCTGTCTATTGGATAGGGTATTAACTTATAAAAATTTAATTTACTTATTAAATTTGCAATTTTATTGTGTTAATACATCCTATCCAATGGACAATTGCTGAATAACTACCGCTTGGAAGGCAGGTAAGCTGCTAGGGACTTGTATGAACTCACAAAAGAACAAAACTGAACAGGCCCATATTTGTCCAGGGTCAGATGACCCCAGGGGTCAAGGTAGGTTAAGACTGACCGGATAACCGGGAGTCCAAGTTTGCCCCCTCCCCTTTCTTTCTCAGGAAGCCCTGAGAATAGGTAGAGAGGGCTGAGTTCAGTCCCAGAAGAAATAAACTTCCCAAGGAAGCAAGTCACAGTTTTGTTTTTTTTTGAAAATTTACAGGTAACATTATGTACATATTCACATATTTACAGTATGTACATATCTACATATATACAAAATCCTGCTGAGCAGCCACCACAGGGCCCAGATGGAAAAGCTCAGAGTCAGCCCAAGCAACATCCTTCAAATAAAACTGGGTCAAGGTATTATGAGATTTCCAGTGGCAGGCTGACAAGATCTGTTCTAAGGAGATTCCTGATTGAAAAGCATTAGAAGCAGCAAAGGCCCTGACATCATGGGCTTTAACCTGATGTAGGGTGAGGGACTCCTGGTCCGAGAGCTCATAGCATAGGATCACAGTCTGTTTGATCCATGAGAAGATAGTGGCAGGTGAGATGTCTTTATCAAACCCCTTCTTGAAGGAGACAAAAACTAACTCCTTGTTCTGCCTCAAATCTGAAGTCCTGTCCATGTAGTAGCGCAGGGCTCTAACTGGACAAAGGGACCTGTCACCCTTGAGTGACCTATCCAGAGAAGGAGCCAGGGCTGGTATGACCACTGGTGCTACACACTATCTGGTCCTTCCTTAGCCAGCTGGTTCTTGATCAGAAAGCTGGGTGATGGATACAAGGACACCTTAGACCAGTCTGACTGGTGTCTGATATTCTTGTGTCCCCTAGCATGGATCTCACTCCTGCGTTTACCAGAACCCAAAGCCAACAGAAAAACAGTCTTGAAAGTCAAGTGTTTTAGGGAGGCCTCTTTCAAAGGTTCAAAGGGAGCCTTTGTCAGCTGGTGTAACACCAGGGAAAGGTTCCAGGAGGGAATGCCCCTCCTGCCCTTGGGTCTGTCTCTATGGAAATTGTCCAGGAGACGAGTGAGATTTTCATCCTTGCTGACATTAATGGTGGAATTGCCCAGTTTGTCAGCAATGGCTGATCTGTAGCCATCAATAGTGACTGGCTGTAACTTCTTGTCCTGGAACAAATGCAGGAGGAAGTCAGCAATGGCTTTTAGAGGTGGTGCCCTGAAGTCCACCTGATCACTGAGGCACCACTTTTTAAAAATGGTCCACTTTGCCTCATAGACTGATCTGGTTGATCGTCTTTGAGGAGCCTCAATTCTTGCTGCCACTGCCTCAGAGAACCCTTGCTCCTTGATAGCTGAGGCTCTAGGAGTCAGGCATGTAGGTTCAGATTCAACAGGTTCCTGTGAAGAACTTGGTTGAATGGTTGAGACAGCAGATTGGGTATGTTGGGTAGACACGGGGAATCTGACTGGACATTGCCACTAGATCCCAGAACCAGGGCATGTTGAGCCACCCTGGGGCAATCAGAATTATCCTGTTGCAAGGGTAGTCCTGTAACTTTTCCACCACTTTGCCCAAGATGGCTGCTGGTGGAAAGGCATATGGATCCAGGCCCTCCCAGGAAAGGCTGAGTGCGTCCACTGCCCAAGCCTGGGGGTCTGGAATCGGTGACACAAACTGTGGAAGTTTGTTGTTGAATCTGGTGGCAAACAAGTCCAATTGGGGCTGGTGCCACTGGGAGCATATAGCTTGGAACACTTCTGGGTGAAGTGACCACTCTGTTTGAATTGTCTGGCCAAGCCTGGACAGCTTGTGTGCTATCACGTTCAGCCGGCCGGGGATGTGACGTGCCCTGAGGGTTACCTGCTGCCTGGTGCACCAGGACAGGATTATCCACAGTAGGGCACACAGAGAGCCCGACTTCATCCCCCCTCTTTGTTGATATAGGCAACCACTGTTGTGTTGTCTGTAGCTATCAGTACTGTCTTGTTGCAGCAGAGGGTCCGAAACTCTTTTAGAGCTAGAAATACAGCTTTTAACTCTAGATGGTTTATGTGCAACTTGCTTTCTGGAAGGGACCAGGTTCCCCTTGCAGTGTGCCCGTCTAAGTGAGTGCCCCACCCTTCTTTTGATGCGTCTGTAAAAATTTGCAGAGCATGTTTTAGTGGGTGTAATGGTTGACCTGTGAGCACATGCTTTCCTCCAGCCACCACTCTAGGTGGGGGTGTAGCCACTTGGGAACGGGGATCACCTTGTCTAGTGATTCTGGGACCCTCCAGTTGTTTTTCAAGTGCCACTGTATGGGTCACATGTGAAGTCGCCCCAGGTGGACTTGTTTTTCTGTTGCTGTGAGAAGGCCTATGAGGGACATGAACTGCCGGACCGGACACACCGGACCGGACAAGATGGACTGGATCTTGTCTTGCAAGTTCTGCCAACGTTCCCGTGTAGGTCTGACCTTGCCCTCTTTCAGATCGAACTGGTAACCTATGAAGTTGAAGACCTGTTTTGGAACCAGTTCTGATTTTTCCCTGTTCGCCAGCCAGCCCAGGTCCTGACATAGAACTACCAACGCCTGTGTATGCTGGAGACAAGTATTGGGGGACACAGCCCTCACCAACCAGTCGTCTAGGTACTGGTGGATCCTTATACCGCTCTGCAAGGCCATCAGTGTTACCTTTTTGGCTACCACTGTGAACTCCATGGGTGCTGTGGAAAGACCAAAGGGTAGGGGCTTGAACTGGTAGGACCGACCCTGGAGGTGAAAACGCATGTACTTCCTGGACTAATTGTGAATGGGTATGTGGAAGTACGCGTCTTTGAAATCTATGGAGGTAACCCACTCCTCCACCTGTAGGGAGGTCCTTATGGTCTCTGGGGTCTCCATCTTGAACGACCCTACTTCCAAAAAGGTGTTCAAGGTGCTCAGGTCCAGGATGGGTCTCCACCGGTTGTCGAGTTTGGGTACCAAAAATAGCCGGTTATAAAACCCCAGTGAGCTTTGATTTTCTACCGGTTCCACTGCATTTTTGTTTATCAGCTGATATAGTGCCTCTAAAAGGTTGGACTGTCTCGCTGGATTTTGGTAGTTGCTTATTACAGTTGGTGACCGGGTCAAGTTGGGTCTGAACCGGAAGGGGAGGGTGTAACCCTCTCTCAACATGGTAACTACTTTTGGACTCGAACCCAAGGCTTTCCACTTCTTCCAACACGTTTGTAACCTTGCCCCTACAGGTGGAAGTGTGACAACGGGAGGGACACCGGTGACAAGATCTACAGAACTCAAGTGACATACATTGGGATTTACGCCTTTGTTTTCCGGCAACCCTGTAACAATATGAGCATTTTCAACACCATAATTTACAGTCAAATCTACAGTCACTTTGCTGTTCCCTGCTACAACTGGTGTTGGGTTCAAGCCCTCCTGACCAGTTGCACATACAGAGTCCTTCTGACCAGAATTTACACAATAATTGTCATTTATGTGGCTTTGAAACCTTGGCCGGCTTCTGGGAGAACGTTGAGGCTTTGCCACGACTTTTCCTTGCTTGTTGCTTGTCCTTAATCTACTTCCAAGCAGGGAGAGATGACTTCCGGTCAGAATGGCCAGAGTTCCGGTCACTTGCAGCATAAGGGTGGAAGTGACCATGTTGTCGGTGTGACGTACCAGACGAACACCTCTCTTCACTTCTACAGATTTCCTCTTCCGCCTTGGTGATAAGCTGGTCAGGAAATAATGCTGTTAGATTGACTGGAGACGTTCTCAAGGCGTGTACAGTGTCTTGCTTTACTCCAGCATGCAGGTATTCGAGGAAACTGTCCCGGCGAGCCAGAGTGAAGTTAGCCATGCTGATAAAAATGCCATCAGAAAGATCTTGCATAGTCCTGGCCATTGCTTGTGAAATTGACCGGTTGAAAGTGGTCAGATACTCCAGTTCATTCACAGCTTGTGAAAACTTGTCTGAAGATTTCCCTTTATAGTCCAGATGCAGGGCTTTTAACTGGGAAGACATGGAGTCTTGAACCCTGGTCAAACACCTTGACAAACCAGCAGCCTGATTGCACATTATTGTCTGTTCATGTGCTGACCTCTCCCAACGTCTCAGCAGGTCCTGACTAAAAACCTGGGAGGGTGCAGCAGTAGGAAGATTTCTTCTTGCAATCCTGCTGAAGGTGTGGTTGAGTTTGGCCGGTTCCGGTGACCAAGTACGAACTGCAAAACTGTCACTGTCTTTCTTAGTATGCATCCCGTACCATCTGGACGTCCGGGGAGGTTTGATGAATTGATCTCTGAGGAGGGCAGCATTATATGTGTTTCTAGTAGGGTAACCTTCTGTAATAGTAAGGTTAAGCTTGGCCATCTTCCGGCACAACCAGTTGTCCACAGGGAGTTTCACAGATACTTTACCGGTTGGTTGTACCCTGGCACCGGCAAAAGGGTTGTCATCTGCAGCAGAGGACACAGTTTTAAACTCTGGGATCTTATGCCAGTTCATCAAGCTTTTCACGCCTCTCATGGTTTCCCTGTAGTTTGCCTCCTCAGTAGGTTCCTGGTCAGCCTCATCTCTGGGGACATCTCTGGCTGGTGACCGGTCCCTGTGGATCTCATCATCCAGGGAACCGGTAAGACTGAGCTGGTCAGCCTCACCCTCAGATGTAGGACTGATATCTCCCTCAGGGACTGAACCGGGGGCCTGAACAGGCTGGGTTGCTGTCCCGGCACTGGGAGCCTCAAGAGGCTGGGTGGCCATCTCCATCTCCTCCACTGCCTCATTGGTGGCCTGAACAAGGCTCGAACTGGTAACACTTGTGGTTTGTCTGCTGGTACTAGCACCAGGGTCAAAAAAGGGTTTCTGGCTGGTGGTGACATCAGTAGCTGGTTTCACAACCGGTTCAACCGGTACTGTGAAGGTCTTGGCCAACAGCATTGCTTCCAGCCAGGAGAACCTCTCTGCCCACTTGTCATCTAACTTCTTCAGGTCATCAGCTGAAGGTTTACTGCTAGATCTCTTCTTACTGGCAGAGGACTTGGGTGATTCACTACGCTTCGACTTCTTAACGGGAGTCGTCTTCGCTTTGTCCTTCTCCACCTTCCCCAGTACACTAACCTGTGCTGGATCAACTAGAGTGGAAGTAGGAGAGGACGCAGTCATCTTCTTCTCTTTACGTTCCCTGTATGTGTGGGTGGCTAATTGTTGCATTTGTTCAGGGGTAAACCCCTTACAGACACCACATTCTTTCTTCAGGACGCAAAGGTCGTCCTCTACCCCCTTGTCACGACAACGCGCACACTTGGAATGGCCATCAAAACCTGCCATAGCGTGTCCGCATGAACCCCGTTTTTGTCCTGGTGAAGCCATGGTTGTAGATAACATCGTAGAACTTCTAAAAGGGTGAAGTAAAACGGAAGTGTAGCTTGTAGAATAAAAATTCGCTTGTCTTGAAAACATGTCTGCACTCTCTTCGCGCCAAACGAAAAAGATGCTATGACGTCACGACCTCTTGACAGGAAGAGGAAGTATGAGGCGACACCTGGCTAATGCACACTCTTGACCGGTCCTACCGGTATTATATACAGGACGTCTTTTTCAGACGTTTGGGGGGACCGGTTGCGCCGACTGGTAAAGCAATTGTCCATTGGACAGGATGTATTAAAGCAATAAAATATTTGTTTGCTGCTCATTTTTTCATGTTTAATACTGAAACCCCACTCACACTACACTTGTTATTGCCTAAGTTTTAGAGGCACCCCAAACTCCTGAAAACCATGGAGGCAAAAACTTGTTTGATCATTCCAAACTGATGTGTGTGTTGATAAATGAAGCAAAGAAAACTAGGGTTTTGCAAGTTTACAGACATAAATGTTTCAATAAATAAATTAATGAGGTGTTTAACAGATATGTCTATAAACAGGCAATACCGCTTGTAGTGTGATTGGGGTATAAGGCTTGCTTGCCTTTTGAACAAGGGACCAAAGGTTAAATCTGATCCTTATATGCAAGTCACAATGCAGATGACCTTCCTCGATGCTTCACAAACATCACAAGCAAACCATTATTTGACCCTATTTGCCAAGCTATTTGATAAGAAATTGGAGAGATGTGGGGAGATATCAATATAATTTTTACTTTCAGGTTGATTTTATTTTGATTTGTGATGTAACTATGGTGATGACAACTTCCACTTTTACAGGAAGTTAAAAAATACAAGTATATTTTACAGCATTAAATATTCACCATTTCAACAACTGTGAACTGTCATCACAAAACAGACATAAAATATAATTTATTTCAGTAAAAATGATCAATACATGTATTAAACGAGCAAATGGTCAGTTCACTGCAACAAGGGCAAAGATAAATTCAAGGTCATGCCATGCAGCTGCACAAATATATTCCCATCGAATATCCCTGCATCAACTTGCAACCTTAAACTTTAAAATTAAAATTACAGTTTCAAACCCCAGCTCAGTATCACTAAAAATATCACCTGCATACATTTTTTTTATTTTGGAGATGTAACCCAAAGCAGACTGTAAAGGTTGGGGTCACTACAGCAAGGTCAAACTGAAATCAAAGTCACACCATAACACTGCACATCTACACCCTTCAACCAATATCCTACAGCGTATCAACTTCCTACACCTTATGGTTTCAGATATGTAGCTCAGACAAGATTTTATTGAATGCGACATGACAGTAAGGTCAAAGATCATAACAAGATGACAGCATCATGCTGTACAATTACAACACTCAGGTAAAGTCAATACACCTAATATGTTTCCTGGATATAGCTAAGACTATATTTCATAGGTCAGGGTTACTACATTAACATCAAATCAAGGTCATGTTGCGCCATTACACAGGTACATCCCCTAACCAATGTCCCTAACAAGTATTAAATTCCTACAGTTTATGGTTTGTGTGATCTATCCTGGACAAGATTTTAAAACTCAGGGTTGCTATGGAAGGGAAAAAGATCAAAATAAACATTACACACTGATGCTGCACACTCACAGCCTGCTTCAAATACTGCTGCCAGGTGTCAACTTTCTACCCTAGAGTTTGCGATTATGCCATCCGAGTATGTTAAATACACGATATTTCAGATTTGGACACAAATTTCAGTTGTCAGTGCGTCCATCTTGATGCGATTTTTATGTAGAAAATATTTCTGGTTGAGAAGTGAATTTTGGTTGGCAGGAAGCATAGATATGCACACAATATATACACAACACTGAAGATAAGCTTTATATTTTAAAATTAAATAGTTTCGAGCAATTTCCTGGTAAGTTGTTTACGTCCACCATTGTCAAGCAAGATTTCATGGGAAGACGAGAATGCAGTTTGTTGACTGGGGTTCAGCTTTTTCAAATATTGTAAAATTGATTTAGATACATATTATTTATATGAAGAAAGGAAATTGAACAGTGCTTCTATATCTTTAAATGTATCCAGAAAAAAGGGGAAAAATATTACTTACGCCCCATTTTCACACAATGGTACCCTGTTTTTGATGTGCCATAAGGTACAAGGTTGAAAGTACTCGACATTTCATAACCCTAATGCAAACACTGGACTCAGAAAAAAATCTGAGTCATTAGGACTCCATGTTTTGAAGGTCATGGAGTCTGTTGGACTCCATATTTTAGAGGTACTTTATGGACCCTGCTACCTGTTACAGTTTTTGAGATAAACATAGAGCATCCAACATATAATCAAGGTCACAGCATGATACTGAACAACAAAACCCCACAAACAAAATCCTTTCCAAATATCAACTTCTTCCATGTGGTGGTTTCTGAGATGTTGCCTGAATAAGGTTTTTTAGGTATTCGTTGCTTTCACAGGGTATAAGATTAGCTTAAGATCATATCATGATGTACAGCAAGAGAAAACACCCATTGTTCCTACAAGCTATCATATTCCCACACCTTATGATTCCCAAAATATAGTAAGCAATATGATTTGTAAATCCGGGTCACTGCAATTAGATGTAAGGTCAATCCAACATAGTATTACATTCATCCAAATAACAGTTAACAAGAAAAAGCTTGGGTAAAGTGTTAAAATTTGGTATCGGTACTGCAAATTCAAATGGTGAAACCCAGGTCGCACAATGACACTGCACACCAACATCTAGTAACCATTTTCTTCCTACACCTCATGATTTCAGAGGTATGGCTGAGGCAAGAGTTTAAAGATTAGAGGCACTACAGCTATATCAAAGGTCAAAATAAGGTCACACTATGACACTGCATTACTACACCCCCTAACCAATCTTCCTACCAAGTATTAAGTACACCTCTTAGTCTGTTTGACGTAGCTTGGAGGTATGGCAAGGTTAAAAGTCAAATGAAGGTTACACTATGATGTGGCACACAACGCCCACCCAATCAAAGTCCCTACTAAGTATCAACTTACTAAACCTTACTTCTTTAAAGATATATAAACATTATGGTTAAGGTCAAATCAAGGTTATACCATGACGTTGCATCACCCCTCAACCAACATTATTACCAAATGTTAACTTTTTGCACTTGTATGTTTTATGATATAAGTCCAGATAAAATGTTAAAGGCTGGTTTTACTATAACAAGGTCAAGGCCACACAATGACATTTCACATGTTCACCCTAAAGCAATGTCCCCACCAAGTATGAACTTTGAATACCTCACAGCCCACCTGCGATCCATAACTGTCATGGGTAAAAAATATATCCTGACTTATAATGAAATACCTTTACTCACTATTATTTTCTGTTGTGCCCATGGACTTTGCTCTATTCTCATCCTTCTGACATAGTGCTGTATTCTGATACTTCTGAAACACTGCTGTATTCTGACACTTCCACAACGCTGCTGTATTCTGACACTTTTGACACACTGCTGTATTCTGACATCACTGGAACAGCCCTGCAAGGAAACAAACTGAAATAAACAAGTCAATCTTAAGCCCACTATGCTCACTGATGCAAAATGTTAGCATTATCATCTATGCTCTCATTGAGTCATTGGACATGTGTTAGGAACAAGCACTGCCTGAAAATCTACAAAACCTTGCTGCTGAAAACGAATCCGGGAAAAAAGCCTGGTGGAAAAAATGGCAGTAGAAAGAAGTGGAAAGAAAGCCTGGTGGAAAGAAAGCCTGGTCTGGTTTGGAAAAGATGGAAAAAAGCCTGGTGTCTTATTTTTAGGTTTGATACATATCAAGATTAATGATGAAGCAAAACTAACAGACTATTTCAACCGATTACCATTGCAACCATTTGATTTTAAAATGCTGGATGTGTATGTCACTAAAAACAAAAAATGTGTCTGTTAAAAAAAACACCAGGCTTTTTTCCATGTTTTTCAAAACACACCAGGCTTTTTTTTCCACTGTTATTTTTTCCACCAGGCTTTCTTTGCACTGTCATTTTTTCCACCAGGCTTTTTTTCTGTGAACTGTTGAAAACAAGTCTGGAGTTTCACTCAAAATATTGAACAGCATTGTAAGTACAGATCCAGTTTATAAGTGTATCAAGCCATGGAGAGACCACATGAATAGTTATGTACATGAATACAAACAGACAGTTGCAATTATAATATCAATCTAGCTTGTCCCTTTGGGGGAGGGGAACAGGTTAATAAGCAATTTGTATTGAAAATGGCAAACAGTATAGCACAACAAAATGGTAGCAAATATACACTAGTGAAGTAATGGTTGGGCATTTATTTTTGGCTAAATTTAACTTCCTTCATTTGCCCAGATCAAACTGACTTTTTTTCTAACAAGTGATGCTAGTAAAAATGGCAAACAGCCACAGTGCTGAGAATACGTTTGTAACTATAGCCAAAGCAGTGTATAAAGACCACCCAAGGGAAATGCTGAAAATGGTCTTTCATAGTGGTTGGTCTTTATATGAAACCATTGTATGAATTCCTTTCCCGTCACTGGGTTTCTCTCTCCGTTTAGTAAGCATTACAATCCACAATCTGTTTGACATTACCATGTTAGAGATCAATCCCAATGTAGCAATTAAGAGAATAGTAGTCAAAGTTACTGTCTTTCTAGAATCATGTCAATTGGTGTAAAATGATTATTTAACAAAATACAAAATGTACAAAGTACATGTAACAGTTGGCAGAAATTTTGGATTAAAAATGGCCATCACTACTTCTGTTTAAATATCTCCCTCATTTGTAATACCCATTTAAAGCTGGTTTGTTTGATTTTCTATTTTAACACAGACCATATGGTAAATAGTCCCTTACAAAGCTTAGCCAGTTCTAGTCTGGTTTCCGCCGACCCTACTCTGCAATATAGGGTCGGGTATCGCCCACCATCTTGGGTACTACGTTAACTAAAAAACGTGCACCAGTTTAAGTGCTGTCGATCTTCTATTATCACCCAAAACATCTTTTTGCGTCTAAAGATTATTGTCATTCCAAAATATTTTTAACTTTAATTCACAATATTTGATGTTATAATTTCAATAATAAATGTTTAAAATGTTGTAAATACATACAAAAAGCATTTTAAGTAATTAAAAATTAAAATAATGATCGAGATTTCCCGATAATGACAGCTGGCAATGATGTATGTCAAGGCCATCGTGGCCGATACCAGTCCCTTTATTGTTAAAGGTGGCTGGTTCCCGTCTAAGCCAGTTCAGCTTTCCATTCATCCACGGTGTACTGATCTACACACACCCCTTTTGCTTCCCAGCTATGCATGTGTCACACTTTCTTTAAAAGGATTATAGAAACCCCTTGGTTTAATGTAGAGAAAAGAGGCAGGCATTTTAAACCTGTGTTTATTGTTAGGGTCTTAATTGAACATGCATGTAGACATGGACAATGGGGGACAATTCATAACAGATATGGCCCATCCATTGATTATCAGTGCCCATGTTAGCCTCTAGTGGTCATTGTGTGGTCTCTTGTATAGAGGTTTTTTGTGTTCTTGGGAATGATTTTAGCGGTCTCTGGTCACAACTAAGGAGTGGTCTCTATTTGGGGTATGTTTCATATCTAAATTTCCTTGGGGGGGAATAAAAGCGGTCTTAACTAGCAAGTGGTCTCTATTTGAGAGTGGTCACAAGGACAGGTTTGACTGTAGGTCCAAAACGGTAACCCCTGTCGCTAATGTTACACAATGAAACAAAACAGATAGCCATACCTGTTTCTGTTATAAATTTTCGATTACACATTGGTATATATAAACCATGCTTCAAATTTTACATTTCTTAACATTTTAAGGAAAAAACAGAAAATCAGACAAGATAGTGACAAGCCGTCTTAAGCTAAAAACTCACTAGACCTGCGTATGCATACGCATATGTGTATGTGTACATAGCCTTGCATATGCGTTCATTGTAAACTCACTTGTTTTGTCCCTGTGTAGATTTACCGTATAAATATTGGTGAAAGATTTATTACGACATTTAACTAGAAGCATAAAACAGTTATGAATTTTTAAAAAAGATGGGAAACCTAAGGAAAAACATTTGACATAAAACGTCAGTACAGTCACAAGTATCAGTCACATCCACTGAATCCCATGTATTTATCACGTAAAAGAAAACTAGCTCACACTGGTGTACTTAGAAGTGCAAGTTAATGTACCTGTGTGAGGATAAAAAAACGTTCCCATTATTATATAGATAATGGCCAAGTGGCGCTCCATTACGTAAACTTAATGGCCTGAGGCCCTGAAAGGGCCGAAGGGTCATTAAGTTTCCATAATGGAAGCGCCAAGAGGTAATTATCTATTATAAAACCCTGTAAATTAAAACCAATTTATTAATTCAATAATTTAACACCTTGTACCAAATGATCAACCTAGACAATCTTTGCAATGTTTCCTTTGGTGTGGGCTTTCATAAATCAGTTCTATGGTTGTTGTTTTTTATTTCAATACACAGTCAACATTGTTTCACCATGTGTACCACTGGTGTTCCTTTATGGGAAAATATAATTTTGGATAAAGCTTGAAAAGTTTTAATATAACCTGACTGCCACAAAGTTTAACTATGGATAATGATAATCAATAAAATATGGATCTCTGACTTACAGAAAGCATTTTCCAGAAAAAAATTAGACTGCTTATTTAACAATGCTGTGGATAATTTGTTGCGAGTGTTTCAAGTTATTTTATTAATTTGTGCTACAGTAAGCTATTATCTTTGTGTTTCAGTCATTGAAAGTACTTGAAACTGGAGAATTACTTACTTGGTTTATTTTGTGTTGAAGTTTTGGGGTTTCACAAGATTTTTATTTTGTGTGCTTCTTTGTCCTTTAATTTGGAATCAAGGAAAAATGCCCCCTGGAAAGATTGTCTCCTGGAAAAAAAGCCTCATAGAAAGAATGCCTACTCCACATTTTGCATTTCAGTAATACCTACTATGAAAATTAATCCACAACATTAAGAACAAAATTCATTTCAACCACAAACAGTGTATCATTTTAGAAGTATATAACAAACTGTGATAAGGTAAATTAAAATCTTTGTTTTGAACTTAAACACACTGACAATTTAAATCAAATTTAAACCCAACAGTAATGCATTTCAGTACTGTATTTTTGCAATACATTTTTTTTTCCATTTTACTTGAGTAAACTTTAAGCCATTAAAAACACTCCTTTTAATATAATATGCTGGGTAGATTTTCACAGTGAGTTTGTTTGAAAGTTATCTTCTCCTTCGAATAAGTTCACAGAAGATTATTGTAAAGTCAGATTGTAAAGAAATGCAAAGAATTAAAAAATATCCAACTTTATGAATTAAATTGCTTTTGTATTTGTCAGGAGGTATTTTTTCAAGGTAGCATTTTTCCATGAGGTATTTTTCTTTGAACTCTGAATGTCATTCAGAATTGAAAAGACTTTGTAAATGTACCCACTGAACTAATTAATATGAAATAAATGCATTGTGCTGAGAATGACTGGTAAATACTGAGTACCCTTTTGTTCTTGGCAGACTGGTCATTGAACTAAATCACAATCCACTGTTAGAAAATAATGTAGTGTTAACTCTCCATTATGCAAAAATAATGGAGAGATGAGACAATGGTAGGGTCACCCGTCTGGGTTTTATAGATTGTTAATCTTTCCCAGTCGCATAATTGGTCTTTGTGTAGTGGCTAATTTTTTTTGTTCTGGCTGTTCAATCAGTTGAAACAGTAGATTTCGGTGGCGGATTTCATGAAAGGTCTCAGACTTAGCCCAGTCTAAGACTAAGCCACTGGCTCAAATCTAAGCCTTCTGACTCAGCTAAGTCTTTGTCTCAAACGGTTTTCACAGAAGCGGTCTGAGTTGGGACCAAGCTTATCAAATAACCATAGTGGTTTTCTGTGTCATGTGACCATTTTTTGTTGTCGAAATATTCTAGTGTTGGCATATATGTTCCTTGTTCGACACATAATATCTCTGGTTAAATAAAATTTTGCAATGGGAAACCTTGTAAACATGTAAAACACCCAAAGAATTCTTCAGGGGGTTGTTTTTTATACTTGTACCCTATTATCAGCCAATTCAAATTTTGAGGTGAAGAAAGAATTATGGCGGCCATATTTGAGCCTTTGTTTATAAAACTTAAACCCAGTTTCAACCAGTCTCAACATTTGAGCCAGTGGCTCAGCCAAAGCTGAGACTGAGACCTTTTGTGAAATCTATTAATGCAGGGCCCATGAGCTCAAGTAAAATGTTCCAATAACCAGTAGCCTAGTATTTTACTGTTTCTTGTAAAGGCAAAGAAACTCACATGTTAAAATTTTACCTTATCACAGAAACAAAGCTCTTTGATTAACCCAATTAAAATCACTGGCTTTGAATACAGACCACTTTGAAGATGGCTTAAATTATGGTTGTGTCTTGTAATGGAGACCTAAGGGCTACCTAAAAGTCTTTTTAGGTTGTAATTTTAAAAAGTATCCAAACAACACCAAACAGGGAGCAGTGTCACTTGGGGTGTTAAGGCACCCCAGATGTCAGTCCAGCCCCAAAGGCATTCTTTTTGGCTGTCATGACCTTAAAGTGAAACTTTGAGGTACCAGTCTAAGTGGCTACTAACCAAGTGACCTAAGGTAACCAAGCAATGATATAAACAAGTAACCCCATTGGGGTCCTCCCTGATTTATAGCTTCTTACCCCTGACTTCTAGCATTTGAACATTTAAGTGTCACATTGGAATTCGACTTTGAGCAAAGACATGCTAGAAAAGTTTCCCACCCTCCCTCCCTCTTTTTGTATATGTAAAGAAGCAATAAAGGGATTAGGGATTATATATTATTATCTAACTTGTATTTTAGTAACTTGTAAACCTTTAGGTCCTCTTGACCTCCAGCTTTCAGGGTGACCTTTAGTTGACCCCATGTTAATCAATACCTCTGCCTTAGAGGTCTTTTTCACAGTAATCACCTTTGACCCTTGAGGTCATCTCTGTAACCTCTCAAGGTCACCCTCTCTGCTCGGGCCAGGTCGGCTTTCAGGCCTTGTAATTGTTGTAAACTACCTTGTGAAGTTCTCTCAGCATGATCATTTTATGGACAATGACTCTAACTTACATGCTGAAGAACATGAAGTCTTTAAATCTATATTTTACCATGACCTGTAAATATTTCTTAGATATGCATTTATATACTCAGTATTTTACACGTAACTTTACTCTATTAATGTATTAAACTTAAGTACCCTCAACCTTGTGTCTTCAATGTCTTGGGGTGGGGACTGAAGATCATAGGTCTGGTAACCCTCTGCCCACATAAAACTTACTAGATTGTTACCTGTATTTCTTTAAGTACATCAGGAAATCTTAAAAATTTTCTTCTGTACATATTGTGAGGAATAAGCTCAAGATACAAAAATGAAAAAAAATTCTTATTCTTATTTAAAGTTTGGCTGGGATAAGAAATGCCTGGTAAGAGATTATTAGTATATTCTATAGTAGACATAGACGTGGTTACCACAGCTCTACTTGTGTGTAGAGCCGTGGTACGACCCCACATAGAATTGGAGATTTGCGTAAAACACAAATATCATAAAAATGTGTATACTTAACTGTTCACACAACTATTTTGTTTTATTTTCTTCAACAATCAGTCAACATGCAAACATGGTTGACAAAAAGTAAATATTTCTTGATTTTCCAGGGTTTTTGGACCATTTCTCCAAAAATGTGAAAACGTTCTTTGTATCTTTATTATATTTTGTACAACCCCGTGCCCCCCTGTACACTTTACAGTGATATATTGCTTCTATATGTACTTACATGAGATGCATACAGTTCAAATATCAAACCACCTGTACACGAATTCTGCAAACAATTATTCTTGCAACTGATCAGACGTTATTCATGTTAACACATTTTGTGAGGTTGTGCCTTACATTTTTGACTCTCCTTGAACATAATTAAAAGTACCCCTTAACTATTACGTCACAGTTTGTTGTGTGAAACGTCATGCCTAGACAGAACTACCGTAGATATGATTTTGTTGTGAATAAGCAATTTTGGATTAAATGTCCAACTAGCAAATGAAAAACGCTCCTCTACACAAATTTGACATCACAGCTACTTAATCATAATTTGTGGTGACGAGTTAGTTCAGAATTCTTCTTGGTTTAAACAGAGTTTAAACTCCATTGAGGATTGATTTTCAGCTCTGGAGAGCAAGTTGGATAACTCATTAATCTCTGTGTATAATTGGAACCTAGCTAGATTCCCTATAGAATCTCAGGTCCAGGGGTAATCATCTGGGGTAATCCTCAAACATCCATTGTTGGGGATGTAGCCAAATTGGGCAGCATGTAAAAAGAGACTTTATCCAAACTCCAACCACTCAGAAGCCAAGTGTTGACAGACTCAGTAAGACAATGCTCCTTTGTTGACAAAAGTTCAACTATGCATGGATAGTCAGTGATAGCCTTATTAGACAGTGGGTCCATGGTTAGAAGCATGTCCACTAGTTTGAGTATATCCCTCGATTTAAACATTCAGTCTTTGTGGCATTGCTATTAAGGGTGCCAGGGGTATGGATTGCAATACTTTCGGTATGTTGAAGTAAACATCGATCATGCTGACATCGACATATTTGACTTATCTATCATTGTACTAGTGGTTCCACCTGCCAAGTACAATTGTTGGACCCTAGTTCTTGTTCGCACCATCATTCCAGGATCCCTGACAGATTTGTTTACATCAACCACACTTTACTTCCAGTTGCTGTGTACTGAAAATTGAGTACCTAGATTTTAGTCAATTTTTCGGAACATCAGGTTGGTTTTGACTGCATATGCCCAGCCCCAACTTTCTTATTGATTTGGTCAAATTCTCCATGAATATTTCAAAGCGTGGATCTGGTATCAGTTAATAAATAGATCATCTTTACAATTTTTTTTCAATTCTTAACTTAATATTTTACAAATCAGTGTTGTCATCTTGTAATTAAACTATATTGCTTTAGTACTTTTCATATATCTGGTCTTTTCACATATCATTTCTCCTGTAATGTTACACAACATGTACTTTATGTTATGAAAGTCTTGTTACCTTTGTGCTGTTGTTTCTGTATGTCACAGTGTCAAACTTCTGAGGCTGCTTTGCACTCGCATCTTTGATGCTAATTTTTTTTTTCATTCATTTGGCTTTCTTATGTTGTACCTTGAACTGATTTGAACTGTCAGGAATCTTATGTATTAGAGAGAAATGTAGAAGTGTTAAAACCTTTTCATGTGTTTTAAATACTTCCAAATAAGGTCCACAATCCCATTTAACACATGTATAATGGGTAACAACTTACTCCCTATGGAACTGATTGTTCAGGTAATAATTTTCTGGATAATAAAAGCCAATACCAATACTAAAAACTCTCAACTGAAAAAAAAAACACTTCATATTCCACTCACTGCCACATATCCTCAAAGCCTACTGTTGTGCATTTGTTCCACTCCGATTTGACACAGGTAATATCAGATTTTGGACATAAAATGATATGCATTGCACCTTTTCAAAATTCTCTAAAAAATTACAGGGTACCTCAAACTGATAGGACTGGGTTTGATTCCCAGTGATGTAAACCAAAGTACCATAGCTTAGTGACACAGCCCTGTCATGATGTTATACAGCAACATTTTAGAAAAACAATGTTTTAAAACTTTTGTTTAAAGCATAGCAAATGTCAGGTGTCACCTAATATTGCCACATATATTTCACTTTGCAGCCAGAAAACAACAATCTTGGTGATTAAAGTGCAGGACAAGATGCGTGCAGAGCCACAAACCATATCAAATTGCTGAAAATTTGACATGTATTTATTTGTGAACATAACTGTGATACATGCTTGTTGTATAATTGGTTTCTTATATCTGATAGATGTGTACACTGCAGAATGTTTTTTATCCTAATGAATATCAAGATTCAAATATCCGATATCAAAATCTCCTTTTCTTTGTACCCATTGACAAAATTCAGATATTATCAACCATGAACAATACAAAGAATACTACCATGGTTATTGAACCCAAAAACATCCACTTACTGCCATAATATATTTTTTTCTAATTAGAATGTGATACAGATCTTTCCCATACTGTAATTACATATTCCATTGTTTTTATTTACCCAACAAAAAATCATGAAGATCATTCATTACCTTTAGAATAATCACGATTACAGATATACAACCAAATAGATAAATAAAAAGTCCCAAACCATACCTCCTGATTGAAGAACAGCAGACTAGAAATTTCAATATCCAAATAATTTGGTCCTAGCTATACTTATCGCCTAGCTTACACTTGTGGTAGGGACACCAAACTTGCTTCCAGTTATGCCAGTTTTGAACTGGTTCTAAATACTTAGAAATTAATGGAACATAATATCTTAAAAATGAAATAAATTATAATATTTAAGCAAAAAATTGGCAAATTTAATAAGGAAATTAAATTTTTATAAAGTAATACCCTACCTAATGGACCATTTGCTATACTGGTCAACACGGACTGGTCCCGCCAAATGCCAGAAAAAGACATTCTGCATTTTACAAGACTGAGCTATAACATGCATTCCCGGGCTACTCTGAGATAGATTCCAAAGTATACCTCGGGGCAGATTATGAACACCAGCAGAATCTATCCCCTCCTCCCAGAATCTACCCCCCTTGTGATTAGTAACATACAGTTTTAGAATATTAATAAAAGGAATGTTAATACTATTTTAACTGTAAAATTAACCTTCAGACAGCTGTGTATGCTGTATATTGTGACATGGTTTTATTTTATTATTATTATTTTTTTTTTTTTTTTGGGGGGGGGGTTTCCACACAACATGATACTCGTAATTTTTATAAACATTATTCTAAACTGAATTATAATCCTTTTTAGGCTATATCCTACATTTTGTGTAATGTATTTGTGTGATACTCTCTGTATAATAAACGTTTGTCTGTCTTCTCACACTATTTATAGACCTGAAATATTCAAAAAGACCTCCATACAATTATCTGGATGTAACCAACCCGCCTATTAGACTGATGTGTCCGACGTCCATCTGTCCGTCAACATTTTCGTTTCCGGACTCTAACTCAAAAACACTTTGTCCAATCAAATTAAAACTTGACAGTGTTATGGTCATGGGGCAAGCACGGTAGCAATTACCGGTTGCTTTTAGGTTGCTACAGGGAAAGACAAAAAGTTTAACTTAACAAATTTATTTAACAATTAAACATAATGATTACAGTCAACTGGTATGCTCTCAGTGACATATACAATAATACAATAATGAAATCTATCTGACCTGACCACGGTGACTCACAGTTAAATTTATCCACTTTATCAAGAAATCTGTTCTGTGATCTGTCCAATGTCCACTATCACACAGATAACACAAAATGTCCTTGTCCTCTGATCCTTTTGATATCCAATCACACAAAATCTCTGTATAGAGATAGTCAGAGAGTTTGCTGTACTGTCTGCTCTAAGATATGGACAATGTCCAAAATGCAGTAAATCCACTCTCAGGTAGAATCATAGAATGTATATATTAAGTATTATCCAAAGTACAGCAAACTTATCCAGACAATGTAGAAAGTTCACTCCACCAAATGTTCGCAACAACACAAGCAATTTATATCCACTTGAATGTTAATTCTAACACACAAATAGTCTTCCTTATAGCCAGCAAATACTAAGTTTACTTGTGGTCAGATGAACAGTTCTTGTATATACTCATAGAAATTCTAGAATCTTATAGAACATAAAAGCTGTCACCAGAGTCAATGAGGAAGTTCTAGAACCTACAGGTAGCTTATAGGGTTTCCCCAAATCTATTAATAGCATCACTGGGGTTAGCCTAGAGGGAATCCCCCAGTCTATAAATAGATCAATAAATATCAGTAACACATAACACAAAAATCAGTGACTCCCTTACTTTAAATGTCAATACACACATGTAAAGCTTAGATTAAATAATGCACAGACACAGTGCCCATATTTGTAACACCAGGGAGATACATCACCGTCATAGCTAAGTTGCTTTCGAAATTGGTGTAACTCCGTCTGTTTTTTTTTTTTTTTTGTCCAATTTTTGTCTGTCTGCCCCTCAACATTTCTGTTTCTGGACTCTAACTCGAAAATGTTTTGTCCAGTCGAATGCTTTCTAGTTATTCATTCGAATTCACCAATTCAGATTTGTAGATGAAATAAGTGACTCATTTTACACACTACAAGTTTAGTTACGCTTTTCATTTGATTGATTGGGATTAGTTTAAAGCTGTGTCCCAGTGCATAACAGTAAACAGACTAACTGTAGGAAGACATGCATGTCAGTCACATAATACATTGCTATAATAAATTGCATGGAATATGCACAGATTAAATTCAAATTATTTGCGGGTGACGGTCATCCAACCAGGACAGTAACACCATCCAATACATGTAAATTGTGCTGTGATTTTTGAAATGATTTTGTGGTCTTAAGTTCCCATATAAAATCACTGGCCAGTTACAATAACAGAACTACACATCATATAGCTTAAACAGAAAATACCTTGGTTTTGCCTCACAGTTATCATGGTAATAAAAAACCACCCAATCACAAGTGTGCACTGGTAAATATGGTATGGAGTGAGGGAGAATTACAATCAAAAGGGGTCTGAAACATTTGATAAAATTCAGATTTGTGTGGTGACTTGTAAAATATTTCATAAGACTCTGCATGAGGTGTTTTGACGTAATCACAAGTAAAAAGTCTTTCAGTCTCAAACTCTCTATTTTTTATTAGGTCTTATAGCCTTAGTTGTGATACAGGGACTAATCTGGGTTTTTTTTTGTTTTTTTTTTTTGTTTGTTTGTTTTTTTTACAGTCTCTGATCTCAGTACATTTATATTCAGCACTATGTTAAATAATGTGACATTAGAGAGATTTAGTGCAATGTTTATGAGGCACACAACGTTAAATAATTTCCTTGAGAGATACGTTAAGTTTGAAGAGGATTGTTAAACAAGGGTTTAGCAATACGTCAACATGAAAGAGTCCAGGTCAGCTTATGTGGGTGTTCCACCACACGACTAAGGCTCCCGATTAAGGGTTTTTGGGGGTCGGTTTGAAATATTTGCTTAGTCCCAGACCTTCTGTAAGGGTCGGTTGTGGTCGGTTGGGGCCGTGTGAAAAATCAAACATGTTTGATATTTCACACGACTACAACCGATTCCTATTTCCCGCCGTCAACAAAATGTCCAGTCCCAGGCGTCCTCAGGCCTCCTCAGACCCAAATTTACTGAGTCGGTTGTTGTCCCAGGCGTCCTGCGACCCTTAGTCCCAGACCTCCGTAGCTTAGTCCCAGGCGGCCGGTTCTTAATCCCAGACTCAAATATGATGCGTATGAATTTCATGCGTCTGAAAGTGAGTCGGTTTCATTAGTCCCCGGAAGCCTCAGACCGTCTGCGGTGTCCTGCGACCCAAAAATCAAGGTCTGGGACTAAGAACCGACTAAGGGTAACCGACCCTAACCGATCCAAACCGGCCTCCCCAGGATGCCTGGGACCACACATTTTCAGTCTGCGGCGGCCTGAGGACGCCCCAGGCGGCCTGGGACTAACAACCGATTAAGAACCGACTGTTTTCCGCGCGTTGGAAATTAAAACGAGGCAATGAGCAGGTCTGGGACTATATAAGCGACCGCGCACACTTTGTCATTGTTACTGACTGTTTGGCTACTGAGAGACGTGTGTCACTGATTTGTAGGGGTTTTCAATTTTTATTTTACATTTTATATACTTGAGCTTAAGGCAAATTTCACAGTTAGGAGACACATTTTACTATTTTTTTATTATTTTGTCGACTGGATCATGAGAAAAGAGAAAGGAGGGAAGAGAGGAAGGAAAAAGATGGATGAGAGGGAGAAGGAAAGTCAAGTAGAGGAGAGGAGTGAAGTTATTACAGAAGAAGGAAGTGAGAGGAGAGAGGAGGAGGAGATTCAGGAAGATCCAGCTATTGGGGAAGCTGTGGCAGAAGAAGAAGAGAGGTGTGAGGAAGATCCGGAGTGCCATTCTTCAGCCAAGAGAGCCAGGGTGTGTGCCACTTTTACAGACAGTGATGAAGTTTCCATTGTAGAATTCGTCAAGCTGCACCCTGAACTGTATGACAAGGAACATTCACGTTTCCACGACAGGAATAGAAGAGAGGCTCTCTGGGCAGAAATATCTGCAGAACTTAAGCTCCAGCCCTTTGATGTGAGAAGGTGGTTTGAGTCCCAGCGAACCTGTTATGGAAAGCTGTCTAAGCTCCAATCTGGCCAAGCCCCGAGGGAGATGACCAAGAGACAGTCCTGGGTCTACCAACAGATGGGTTTTCTTAAAACCCACATCAGAAGAAAGGGGGCCAATAGAAGTTCAGGTTTTGAGGCCAGTCCAAATACCAGCAAGCAGGACGAATCACGTGGGTCAACTACTGACACAGAACACCTCGAGTCCAGTGTCCTGAGGGAGAGGAGTCAGTCCATCATTACATCAACACCCGTTTCAACTACAGACTCCAAGATTCTCGAACACTTTGAGCAGATGAGGACACTTATCTCAGGTTTTCTGCATCAGAAGTCAGACAGGCAGCCCTTCTTTGACTACGTGGCATCAGAGGCCGAAAAGATGACTCAAGAAGAATTTGAAGAATTAAAGGGCAAGATATTCAGAGATATCGAAAATATTAAGAGTAACCGCAGACGTCAGCCATTGCCCAGAAGATCAGCCACTGTTACCACGGAGTCCCAGAGGGTCGGCCTACTGCCAACAACCACTCCACAGGCGTCAAGTTCCACTCAAGCAGCAGCTAGCAGCAGTTTTGTGTACTATACACCAAGCCCCATTGGCTTCAGCAACCCTACATCTGTCCTAACTGTACAGGACGAAGGGAGCAGACACAATCTGAGTGGAATCTTAAGCCAGCTACCAGATCTGACATCAACACAGATCGTCGAGCAGCCTCAGCAGCAGCAGCAACAACCGCAGCAGCAGCTCTTTACTATCACCACTTCAGCACCGCCTCAACAGCAGCAGCAGCCTCCTCAGTAGCCATCCAGTCAGGGCGGGTCTTTGACCTGCCAGGCCCTTTTCAGGGCCACCAATTCTTCCAAAAACAATTATTCAGCTACGTGTTCTTCCAATTCCCCTCCCAAAACAAAAAAGTTCAGTACAAATACTTATCACAAGAAAAAAAAAATTAAAGTCCAACACTTACACCACCCCAAACATGAAACAAATAACCCATGGTACTACACATAACCAAAAAGGCCACATAAAAAAAATATTAAAAGTAACTCCCAATATGGCCATTAATCAGCCCATTTTTAGATTAAAATCCATGGGATAGTTTAAAATCTGTAATTTAAAAGTCCAACACTTGCACCTTCCCTAGAGTTAAAAGGCATAATTACATACTTACCAACCCACAAACAGACAAACCCAATACCAAACATAACCCCCAAATAACAAACCCAGTACCAAACCTAATACCCAACCACCCCAAAAAAACCCAACCCCAGTAACCACCAACCAACAAACACCCAAACCCAAAAGTAGATAGAACCCATGCCAACGAACTGACAAACTATTTAGCAAACACAATCCCCCATTATTGAAAGCAAAACTAGTTCCATGGTTATATTTTCCAAATTTTTGTGATTAGAAATGACTATTTAAAATTGAATATTTCCATAAAAAAATTTCTGCTACAAATAAGTTTCCCAGCCATGAAAAAAGAAAAATGTTTAAATTATGATGTGGATTTGAAAATATATAAAATAATTATTCAATTTAGGATATTATGTGTCACTTTGTGTTTCGCTTTTGTTTAACAGTGGGTTTGTCTGTTTGTTGGGTGAGTAAGTTGTGTTTGTCTGTTTGTCTGTCTGAACAAGTTATGTTTGGCATGGGGTTTGTCTGTTTGTCCGTCTCAACAAGTTATGTTTGGCATGGGGTTTGTCTGTTTGTACGTCTCAACAAGTTATGTTTGGCATGGGGTTTGTCTGTTTGTACGTCTCGACAGGTTATGTTTGGCATGGGGTTTGTCTGTTTGTACGTCTCAACAAGTTATGTTTGGCATGGGGTTTGTCTGTTTGTACGTCTCGACAGGTTATGTTTGGCATGGGGTTTGTCTGTTTGTCCACACAGCTGATTAATTGTTTTTGGAATATTTGGTAGTCCTGAAAAGGACTGTTATAGTTAGTCCTGAAAAGGACTGTTTACTGCAACAGGACTTATATTCTGCCATCTTGCCAGGCCACTGCTCCCTCATTATTGAAGTAGTCCTTCAGGTAATCCCTCTGTCTTTTGGCCTCTCTAGCAGGGTTTCTGTCTTGGCCACCACCAGCAGCACCACCAATCAATCCACAATCACCAGGCACATCATCATCATCATCATCATCCCCCCCAGGCTGCTGACCAGCAGGTTGACCTTGATACTGGCTTCTGAGTATATTGTGCAGAACCACACAGGTCATGACCACTTCTCTAACTGTTTCTGGGGGTAGTTCAATGGTGGTCCTCATGACTCTAAATCTTGACACAAGGATGCCAAAAGCGTTCTCCACAACTCTCCTGCCCCTTGATATTCTGTAGTTGGCAATCCTTTCCTCCCTTGTTAACAGCCTTCTGCCATAGGGTTTCATGAGCCAGGTCTTCAGGGCAAAGGCATCATCTGCCAAAATGAAGTAGGGGACATCTCTACCACCCTGTGTTATAGGAGCTGGGTCAGGGAAGCCTATCCTGCCATCTTCAATCCTCCTCTTCAGCTGAGAGGCATTAAATATCTGGGCATCTGAGCAAGACCCTTCTGTACCCACATCCACCCATCTGAATTTGTACTGCCCATCTACCAAGGCCAACATGACAATGGAAAAGAACCCCTTGTAGTTGTGGTAGAGGGCTCCAGAGTTCTTGGGTTTCTTCAGGGCCACATGCTTTCCATCCAGGGCTCCCAGGGCATGTGGAACATTCCACCTGATCCTGAATTCCCTTTCCAGTTCTTTCCACTCATCTGGAGTAGTAGGACATTTGAGGTACTCTCTGGTGAACTCATCCTGGATGGCCCTGCAGACCTCTGGTAGAAACTTGGAAATGGTGGATCTGCCAACCCTGAACTGACAGGATAATGATGTGTATGACTCTCCAGTGGCCAGATATCTGATGGTGAGGGCTAACTTCTCCCCAACACTGATAGGAGCTCTGTAGTTGGTGGCCTGCCTGGCTAGACGTGGTTCCAGTCTGGTCTTCATCATTTCAAAGAATTCTGGGGTCATCCTCATGTAGTTGGTGAATCCTGGAATGTCTGTGGCATACAGATCAGCCATAATGTTGTGGTAGGCCCCCCTCTCCTCTCTCTGCAGAAGCCATGGCCTGACCCACATGTTGTGCCTTCTTCTAGGTCTCTGTGTGGGTGCTGGTGGTGCTGGTGGTGGTGGTGGTGGTTGCTGTTGCTGTGCTTGACGTAAAAAAATGGAAATACATGATTATTTGTAACTGAATAAAAACCAAGAAAGCCCTAAGTTGTTGTTGAATCTGTCTTCCATTAAAAGGTGGCATCCTGGTGTGTTCCTAGAAAAGCAATGATGATTAGATCGCAAATTTTATATATATATACCCAGAAAATCCAGCAACTTTGCAAAACAATAATCGGGGATCGTGGTCTGGGGAGGCCTGAGGAGGCCTGAGGACGCCTGAGGACGCCGGTAGTTAATCGTGTGTTAGTCGGCTCTTAGTCCCAGGAGGCCTGAGGCGTCCTGGGACCCAGTCGGTTTGTGTCCGACAGGATCGTGGTTGAAACCGACCCGAAAACTGGCTTAGTCGGTTCTTAGTCCCAGACCAGTCGGGGACTGTCTGCGGCCGCCTGAGGCGTCCTGAGGTGTCCTGAGGCGTCCTGGGGACGATCTGTTCTTAATCCCAGACTTCAGTACCGACCCAGTATTCCCGCCCATTTTTGTCTTTTTTCAACCGACTGTGCACGATTAAGGGTCGCCGACAGGATCGGGGCTTAATCCTTTGGTGGAACAGGGGCATTAGTTTCTTTGATGTGATAAAAAAGAAGCATCGTTTGTAAACAGACCTCTGGTATTCATATGGGAAAATATAGTGAACTGAAACCCGACCAAAACGTGGTGTACATATTTATCTGCCTATGGGGTTGTGGCATATTTATTTCTAGTGTGTAGTTTTCCAATAAAATAGATAGGGTTGAGTGAACGTAAGGAAGTCACCCTTTATAAAACATATAAAACGTGATGTAATAAACTCTAAAAACGCTAAAAATCACCTGATACACATCTACTGCTGACGTAAATAAGTTTGCGTTTAGGTTTTGATAACCAAAAAGTAACACTAAACCACTCTACTGTGTGATAAATTAAGAAACACAATACAAATCTAAAATATAAGAGCACAGATTTGTTATAACTGAGGACATTATGGAATAATGTTACGAACACTACACATTGAAACATAAAGACAACCACAAATATGGATAGTTATGAGTAAAGTGAAAATTACTGGATATTAAGTCACTTTATATCAACTAAACATTATACACATACAGAGTATTGCACCAGTTTATATTTAAAAAAAATTGCATACAGAAAATCAATACATATTTATGCAAAATATTTTAACAGCATGTATATGACATCGGAATAACATCCATCAACATTTGTGATAAAAAAAATTAAATGCTGTTACAAAATCTTCACTGTACTGTGATGGGTGATTTGTGTTTCTTTCCTTACCAACAAGACTGGGAAGTAGCTTATGTATAAGACAGTGTACCCAGGCATACCACTTTGTTAGTAGAATCATCACAGGGGAGAGACTGGGATTCTCTATATGTAATATTTGTTAGGGGATGTGATATTGTATATATAACACTGGATTTAAAGAAATATAGCAATCACAACTGACAGGATTTACCAAGATTTGTCACAGACTCGCAGTGATTAACCAGTAGAAAAACACCTAGCAGTAAGACTGTAGCTGCAGCAAGTGTTGAAGGTGTAGCTATGCATAATGTGTAAAATATGTGCAGCTTAACCTAACACTAGTATAAATGGTAAACCATTGGATGGGTCTAGAACCAGGAAAAAAAACTAAAGTCTTCTCAAAATTAAACCCATCTGAATTGACTAAATCGCCTGCTAATACAGTTATATATTATTTTATAACTGCAGTTTAAATAGGTCTTATATGGATTAGGGTGTCACTGGGCCAAATAATACGAATCTGATGAACTTCAAACATATTTGTTTAGCAAGTTTGTCCTAAGGTTAACTGCTGAAACGAAGATTTATGCTTTGTATGCACAAGAGTACAAGTTTATGATCACATGTGAACTCGGTTTGATCTAATAACATTCCCTTGCGCAGGGAGCTGCCAAGCCCCACCTGTTCTGGGCTCCGAGACAGCCAGCCATGACATGACTGCTTGAATCTACGATGACCCTTGGAGTTAGCACCATGCCATATTTTCTTCTTTGGCCTGAAAACAAATTTAACGCAAAGTTTTTTACATAAGGTGTATGAGGATAAAAGCTTAACATGGTTTTTCTGGAAGAAAGGTTTTAATAGCTAGTTTTAAAAGTATTTTCATTTGCTGAAAAAAATATCTCTTTTTTCAATCCATTGTGCATCACTTTCTGAGACTTTCATAACAAACGCAAATTTCATCAAATTAACTTGGCATAACAAAAAGATCTTTGTTTTTGTTTGTGTGACAGTAAAAGGCCTGTTCCACCTTGACGATAATGCTTTACGATAGGTTTGCGATCCTGTAAGTTGTCAGATCCTGAGGTAGATTTTTTCCATCTCAACAAACTTAAGGCCAACATAAACCTACCATGAATACAAGTTACAGAACTTCACCATATGTTCCAGATATGATACACTTGCATGTCTTTACCTAACAGTTATTACTATATTAATAACAATATTAAATTGTTTGAAATTATCGCAAACAGCTAGGTGTCCTTTTTTAGATTTTTATCATCTTAAACCTATCATAAACCTATCTGTTGGCTTGCAGAGTCATCTTTATGATCTTACAGCAATTTTAAATCTATCTTCACAGCTACAAAACAACGTTTTCCATCTTAAATGGATCTTTAAGGTTCGTAAACCTATTCTAAACTTCTTTTGTGAATGTATGTGTGACAATCTCTCCCTTATCCAGATGAGATTTTAAACCTATCTTAGGCTTATCTCTAATTACAACAATGGATCATGTAATATTTGTTCCAGTTGGGAAGTAGGTTTATGACTGGCTCGCCAAGATGGAACATCCCCAACACTAAAGTTAAAAAGCCAGAAATACCTTAAAGATACTGCACTTTGGACAGATCACATTAATTTAAAATTAAAAGATTTAGTGATGACAATAGTTGGTGTTCTTTATCACTGCAAATATCACAGGGAATCTTACCACGGGGGGGGGGGGGGGGGACATTTTTGTCAGTGAGGACATTTCTGCTATTAAAGAAGTAGACTGGCATCTTCTTTCTGTAAAGACCTCCAGACCCAGTGAAGACGTCATTCCACTTGTTGAATAGCTTTTGTCTCTGAAACACAACAAGAATTTAGTTGAATTTAGGATATCACCAGGCGATTACTCACTTATACACCTGACAACCAGTCTAAATCGAAAATCTGTTATAGTTCACAACTAAATAGGTATACAATAACTTTAAATGAAATTGTGTATCTACATTACTTCTAAAAATATGGACCTTTTAGTCATTATGGTAACCAATGGAAAGTGTGAAAGTAATTAATTCACTAAAATGCACGAATATTATATAAAAATATAAAACTGACTTACTCAGTGTAACTACAATTGCTACAACTCTCACGGCTTTGGGCCTGGGTAACAATTACAACTCAAATAGGTTAATTTAACAAAACTTACTAGTTGTCAGTGGTAAGCAGTAAATGTTAAATTTAAAATGCTTGTTGTGTACCCATATAAGTTTATTACATTCTGCAAGCTAGCCAGCCGATATCACCCTCTTTAGTCAAAAAAGTAATCTCTCTGTGCCCCCTCCCCAATATAGAAGGTAGTCATACAAAAACTCTTTGAACTGACACAGTCTTTATACCACAAAGATTACTGACCTTAATGTTAATATCCTTGAATATTTTAGATTAAAATCTCTTATAAAGAAATTCATCTCAAAATACTCTAGTGGTGGGACCTTTGATGCACCTAGACCACATGTACCATTCCATATGCAAACAATCCTACAATCACAAGGCCGCAGCAAAGTGTTTTATAACTACTTAACAAAAGAGACCAATGAGGCAATTAGGAAATGTGAAGTAAAATTGGAAGGAAAATTTAATCTTGCCCTAAATGATAAAATTTGGCACACAATATACAGTATATGTTTCAGAACTATCTATGATAATTCAGTAATCTGGTTTCAGTATAAAATTCTCTTTGGAATTTTGGGCACAAAAGATTTCTTGTTTAAAATGAAGATTGTAGATTCAAACCAATGTAGATTGTGTGGGGAAAATGCTGAAACAATCCAACATCTGTTCTCTCAGTGTGAAATTGTTGAAAATTTATGGACTGATATAAAACATTGGATCAAAAGAAAAGTAAATTTACGGTTACATATGACTCAAATAACAAAAATTTTTGGGTACTGTATACAGGATCAAAACTTCAAGCCTGTCAATTTTATATTGCTCGTTAGTAGGAAATACATATTTTGGTGTGCACAGAATAAATTTATCCCTAGCTTCCTTCAACTAAAAAAATTAATTCAGCAAAGGTTCTGTGAACAACAATATCTGGCAAAGCTCTCTTCATCAGATAAATTCGACCGTGAAATGACGACATTGAAAGTCTTGTTAAGTGAGGATTAACTATGCAATGTAAACAAAATATTCATTCTGTTTATCTTTTTTCTCTCTAACCTTGCATATAAATGCAATTTTATTTGTTAAGTTTGTCTTTTATCCTCGTTGTTTATATATTGCAAAAACAGGAACCCTTTGAAAATCATCGGTATATTGAAATAAATGGACATTTCTGAATGGTGAAAAATGTTATGGTACATTCACCCCAAGTAAATAAAACTATAATTGATTCACACAGTATTTTTCATTTTTAAAAGCAATTTAACTCATTTTACGGCATAAACCAAAAAGAAAATTATAATACCAAAAGTATGTTTGCATGTCAGAATAGTTGGATGCAGGTTCTTGAGGCTGAAATGTGCACTCTATAAAACCCATTAAACCTCTCGAGGTTCAAATAACTGTTCTCACCCCTAGTTTTAAGATGATTCAGATTTTAAAATTACCAAATGCAGCAGAGTGAGATCCTGTACTCCTTTTCGTTTGAGTAGGATTGTTGTAAACAACTGTCAAACTTGTTTTCATCTTCATATCTCCCAACTCTTCACTAGCTCCATCTGGTAGCAGCCAGTGAACCCTTCAATGGTGACATTAAGGGCATCAGAGGTGCAGACTACATCCCCTACAAGGGGGCCAGGTTGTCCGGATTGGAAGGACAGTTCCGTGCATTTGTTGCCACACTTTACCACGACTAAGTTCTCTAGTCTTAAGGCAAGTGGACCAGCAGATTCCCATAGTCAGCTTAAAGGTGGGTTGAAGTAGAAATTTGTTTGCTAAACACCCATTTTTGCTTTCATGCGTGGTGTCCGGATGGGTGGGGGAGGGGAAAAAGTTTATCCGGCTGTATCTTAGATACTGTAAGGTGCAGAAAATTCATACTTAGTAGGGATATTGGTTGGGGAATTTAGGTGTGCAATGTCTTGGTGCGACCTTGATTTGACATTGTTGTAGTGACCTTGACCTTGTCTGGGCTATATCTCACAAGCCATAAGGTGTAGGAAGTTGATACTTCGTACTGATATTTCTTAGGGGATGTAGGTGAGCAATGTCATGGTGTGACCTTGACTTAACCTTTGACCTTGCTGTAGTGACCTTGACCTATAAAATCTTGTCCAGGCTATATCTTGGAAACCATAATGTGTAACAAGTTGATACAGGGTAGGGACATTGGTTGGGGGTTGTAAGTGTGCAACTTCATGGTGTGATCTTGATTTGACCTTTGACCTTGTCGTTTTAAAATCTTAGTGTAGAAGGTTGACACTCGATATGGACATTGGTTAGGGGGTGTAGGTGTGCATCATGGTGTGACCTTTAGCTTTGGCTCTGTCAAAGTATGTTCACCTGCCATATTTGAGACATGTTTCTCATATGACAGAGATATGTGGATTGTTGCAACTGCTAATTATATGTATGTTTACATAATTGTGCTATTTCCATTGACATCTATACTCCAGTTTATAAATTTTACAGTTTCATAATTTTTAATTTACTGATTGATCCTGTCATCTTGCTATATTGCATTGTCTTGTTTTAATGCTTCATCTTTACATACATTTTCTTTCTCTTAGACATTATTTTCTCTACTTAAACATTAGGGGCCATGGTGGCAGAGTGGTAACACTGTCGTCTCCCACCTCTGAGACCAGGGTTAAGTTCCTGACCTGGCCTCAAGTGGGAAAGCTGATAGTTGTTTACTGTTGGTCGGCAGTTTACAGTACAGAACCTTGACCAACTGTATGTACTGGTTTACTCTGCCCTTCTAACTGCCTCTCGTGATATGACCTGTACAGTGTTGAAACTGACGTAAGCCCCCCCAAATAAATATACTTGAACATTATTTGAACCTTTATATAACTGACACTGCTTTGAAAGTATCCCGATCTTTGTACTGTTTCACTACTTCTGGTTCTCATGGTGTTGAAAAATACCTTACCAGGCTGTGGGATACGGGCGTCTCTGATACTATTTTGTTAAACTTCAAACAGCAGATATTTAATGAAAATATGATTGTAGTGGCATTTTAATGAGTCCTGTTTCTGTTGGTCGACATAAAGATAGAATCTGAAATAATTGTCTAACTATTTCAGATTGTCGATGCTTGGATATTTAACATGAGGGGACATATTTGACATGTTTTTCTCAGCAGTATTTAAATGCTGATTGTCAAGTACTCTGTTTCTGACCACAGACAAGAGATTTACTGAACAGATATATGTAGTGGGTCTACTACTCAGGTCAGTAATCTTTTTTTTTCTTCTTTTTTTTTCTTTTTTTTATTGGTTTGATTTAACTGCCATTTACACTAGAGAGATATCTCCGACAGAAAAGATATCCCTGTCCATCACATAAGAACAGTATACAACTAGTTATATCCAAGTGAGCAGTTAAGTTTTACTATATACATATGTACAATATTTACATACCATTGCCAGACCTGTCAAATGACAAAAATACTATTTTTCGGGTTTTTTTGACAATCTATGCAACTATTGACACTTGTAGTTTCTTCCTAATACTTACAAATACTTATAAAGGATGAACACAGTTATTTATTTGGGTTTTACATTGCTTTCAATACTGTACAGGTCATATCACGACACTGTCAGGTAGTGTTATGGGCAGATGAAACCAGTACATACAGTTGGTAAAGGTTCTGTACTGTAAACTGGCAAACAACAGCAAGCAACTACCAGCTTTCCTACTTGATGTCAGGCCGGGAACTTAACTCCGATCTCAGCGGTGGGAGGCGAGGGGGTTCACATCAGACATATCATTACTAAGGGGGTAGGAAAAAAATTAATTTTTGATAAAAATATAGTGCATTTCCTGTTAATTTAACACCACTCTCACTCTTTGGGTTGAAACCCTCTACACTATTTTTCACCACTGAACCAAATTAATTTTCATTGAATAGCATCATTTTACAGCATTTTCTTTTAAAGAATGGGTACTTGACACGAGTCGAGTATATATGGGTGGTTACTGAAGGCCATTTTCATGCACTAATCACAGCCCTACATAAAACCCTTTCTCTTCATCACCACGCAATCAGTAATATATAAAAGAAACTGTTCTTAAGTAACAATAAGAATGGTTTACCAATATAACAGCAATATAAATTGGTGACATCTTTAGTATGGCCTACAAATATTGTTACATTAAGCATACATATAAAAGTTTTATTTAATCTACTCTGTCCTTGTTACATGTATCCTTAAATATATCTTTATCCTTCTATTTAGACATGATAATATCTCATTACACTTGTCATGCAGGTACTATGTACTTGCATTTTTTGTCCTTGTCTCATTGCAAAGTTAAAGGATAAAACCCAAAACCGATCAATTACTATTGAAAAATCTGCAAGCTAGCAGTACTATGACGATGTCTGTAGAGGTTTGATACTTTGCTTGTTCACTGCCCCGAATTCGAAGGTCAGTTCAAATGTCTGAAATTCGGACTTTGTAAAATTTACCAAGATTACACCACATCCCAAAGGATCCTATTTTTTGCCCACAGACAAAACCTGCATTTTAATGTAAATATGGCGAAATTTATTCAAAAGATACATGGATTTTATATTTTTAACATATTTTCAACAAAGCGATAAGATTTTATGTTAAATTTCTGCACATTCCCAACCCCCCACAAAAACAATCACTGGGATTATATATATTTATTATTACATACAATAACAGATATACACAGTTACTACTAAAATAGTTGTATGGCTACATAATGTACTCTTACAGAACATTTCAATTATCATCATGAATACAATTACGATACAATATAAAATATCAAAGGTGGAGGAATGGTAATACAAACGACCTGCCACCAGAATGTAAAAAAGGTGAAACATAAAATAACAAGGTCATATAATTGGGCCACTATAAGTCAAAGTGTGACCAAGCCCTGGCCCAGCAGATCCAGCAAATACCCAAGCCTAACCCACAATGGCCTAAGGCCAGCCAGGCTAAATTCTATCGAGCCAGGGCAAAGGTCAAAGTCAAAGGTGAAACTGCAAGGCCCCAAGGTCATATCAGTAAACTGACAGCCCAGATACTAATGAAATGAAAGCACAGAGGACAACCTATGTGCGAGCTAATGAAAACAATGGTTTAGCAAGCAATGATAATTACCACATACATTATGCAGATATGTGTACCTACAACCCCAACCCCGAATAATAAGAAGCATATCACAATCTATATAGTAGAATGTTATCTATATGAAAAGAAATAGTATTACATACAGATAAGAGGAGAAAGCACACTGCCCCAACACAGTTGCATTACGCTAAGGGAAGTGAAGAGATAAAGGTCAAAGGCCAAGGTTCCAAAGTCATATCATTAGGCTGAAAGATCAGATACTAATAAATGACAAGCACATAGACAAGATATGTGCAAGTGCATGTGGCAAATTGAAATTATGGATAACAGCTGAAGTAGAGCAGTAACCATACGAATGAAATGCAAGTTATATATGAGTTATACTTATTTAAAGGTACAGTCCCGACACTTAACATACAGTCCCGACTTTAGCATACAGTCCCGACACTTTAACATATTGTCCCGACTTCACCATAAAGTCCCGAGGAACATCTGACTTCTGGGGAGAATAGACACTGCTAAGCACCAAGGAGGTGCAGGTGAACAAAATAAGGTGCACTAGCACCAAAGATCACCACAAAGGGTGGTCACCAGCAGAGATGAGTGAGAGAAAAGCCATTTTTGCTGATAAGGAGGTTATTTTCAATAAACAGATAACTGATGACAAACAGTGAGCAGCTTAATCCTCCAGGTAGGGGTGTCCCAAACACTGCTATGAAAAAATTTAGAAGAATTATTGTGTCCCACGGCCCACTAAAAATGCCCAGCCAGAGCAGCAGGTGGTAGTCATGCAGCAGAGGCAAGGTATCCACAAAAGTAGGCTTCGACTATATAAGAGGAAGGTCCTGAAGGGGTAGACACGTCCTTAACAAAGAGGAATGCATGAATAACATGTAATGCACTGAAGTATAATGAATAATTAAGGTTCCTGCCGTTGAATCATCTTTCAAGTAAGAAAGTCATAGTGACCTTAAAGTAACTGACAAGGTCAAAGTGGCCCAGCCTGGCCACCAGCCCCCAGTAGAACAGGGCAATAAGGAAGACGTCCTGTAGATAGCCGGGACTTGTACTGCAACAATCAATGTCCAGTAGATAACAGGTCATTAACATGTCAGAGTTCTATTAGCCCTCAGTAGAACAGGGCACAGTCATCTTCAGCTGGGAAACAATCTCCAAGGTAGATAAGCGGTCGATAGGGCATAAGCCACTATCAGCCCCCAGTAGTGCAGGGCAAAGATGAATTGTATAAGATAACACAGTTCGATAGTGGTCAGGCACACTATCAGCCCCCAGTAGTACAGGGCACATCATAACCACTGGAACATCATGACAGGTGGAGGAACCAGCATCAGTAGATAGGTGAACGGTAGTAGTCCAAACGTCACTATCAGCCTCCATAGTAGGGCAATGAATATGATCGAACAAGTCCCCAGGAAGGCAGGAACTTCTGAGGAGGACACATCCACTTGTAGCCACAACCACACAGAGGAAGACGAGCATCAACCCTCACCCCAGACCAGCTCTGAAACCAAACACACTGACACGAGTATGACATTGATGACAGAGGGGAGGGGGCCCCTTAACCAGGGGACGGTAGGGAGGGTAAATATTTTTTCCCAAGGTGTATTCTGTGTCATGTCCAATGACAAAATGGCAGAGGTTATTCACTGGAGGGAAGGACAGGACCCTGCAACCAATGAGACGAGAGGTCAAAAATTAGGTGACCTACAAAAAATTAAAAGATCTGAAATAATGCAGATTTAAGGTGGGAGGCAGGAATGAGAGTCTGCACACCCACATGTGCAGTCACACATTCCCAACCCCCCACAAAAACAATCACTGGGATTATATATATTTATTATTACATACAATAACAGATATACACAGTTACTACTAAAATAGTTGTATGGCTACATAATGTACTCTTACAGAACATTTCAATTATCATCATGAATACAATTACGATACAATATAAAATATCAAAGGTGGAGGAATGGTAATACAAACGACCTGCCACCAGAATGTAAAAAAGGTGAAACATAAAATAACAAGGTCATATAATTGGGCCACAATAAGTCAAAGTGTGACCAAGCCCTGGCCCAGCAGATCCAGCAAATACCCAAGCCTAACCCACAATGGCCTAAGGCCAGCCAGGCTAAATTCTATCGAGCCAGGGCAAAGGTCAAAGTCAAAGGTGAAACTGCAAGGCCCCAAGGTCATATCAGTAAACTGACAGCCCAGATACTAATGAAATGAAAGCACAGAGGACAACCTATGTGCGAGCTAATGAAAACAATGGTTTAGCAAGCAATGATAATTACCACATACATTATGCAGATATGTGTACCTACAACCCCAACCCCGAATAATAAGAAGCATATCACAATCTATATAGTAGAATGTTATCTATATGAAAAGAAATAGTATTACATACAGATAAGAGGAGAAAGCACACTGCCCCAACACAGTTGCATTACGCTAAGGGAAGTGAAGAGATAAAGGTCAAAGGCCAAGGTTCCAAAGTCATATCATTAGGCTGAAAGATCAGATACTAATAAATGACAAGCACATAGACAAGATATGTGCAAGTGCATGTGGCAAATTGAAATTATGGATAACAGCTGAAGTAGAGCAGTAACCATACGAATGAAATGCAAGTTATATATGAGTTATACTTATTTAAAGGTACAGTCCCGACACTTAACATACAGTCCCGACTTTAGCATACAGTCCCGACACTTTAACATATTGTCCCGACTTCACCATAAAGTCCCGAGGAACATCTGACTTCTGGGGAGAATAGACACTGCTAAGCACCAAGGAGGTGCAGGTGAACAAAATAAGGTGCACTAGCACCAAAGATCACCACAAAGGGTGGTCACCAGCAGAGATGAGTGAGAGAAAAGCCATTTTTGCTGATAAGGAGGTTATTTTCAATAAACAGATAACTGATGACAAACAGTGAGCAGCTTAATCCTCCAGGTAGGGGTGTCCCAAACACTGCTATGAAAAAATTTAGAAGAATTATTGTGTCCCACGGCCCACTAAAAATGCCCAGCCAGAGCAGCAGGTGGTAGTCATGCAGCAGAGGCAAGGTATCCACAAAAGTAGGCTTCGACTATATAAGAGGAAGGTCCTGAAGGGGTAGACACGTCCTTAACAAAGAGGAATGCATGAATAACATGTAATGCACTGAAGTATAATGAATAATTAAGGTTCCTGCCGTTGAATCATCTTTCAAGTAAGAAAGTCATAGTGACCTTAAAGTAACTGACAAGGTCAAAGTGGCCCAGCCTGGCCACCAGCCCCCAGTAGAACAGGGCAATAAGGAAGACGTCCTGTAGATAGCCGGGACTTGTACTGCAACAATCAATGTCCAGTAGATAACAGGTCATTAACATGTCAGAGTTCTATTAGCCCTCAGTAGAACAGGGCACAGTCATCTTCAGCTGGGAAACAATCTCCAAGGTAGATAAGCGGTCGATAGGGCATAAGCCACTATCAGCCCCCAGTAGTGCAGGGCAAAGATGAATTGTATAAGATAACACAGTTCGATAGTGGTCAGGCACACTATCAGCCCCCAGTAGTACAGGGCACATCATAACCACTGGAACATCATGACAGGTGGAGGAACCAGCATCAGTAGATAGGTGAACGGTAGTAGTCCAAACGTCACTATCAGCCTCCATAGTAGGGCAATGAATATGATCGAACAAGTCCCCAGGAAGGCAGGAACTTCTGAGGAGGACACATCCACTTGTAGCCACAACCACAGAGAGGAAGACGAGCATCAACCCTCACCCCAGACCAGCTCTGAAACCAAACACACTGACACGAGTATGACATTGATGACAGAGGGGAGGGGGCCCCTTAACCAGGGGACGGTAGGGAGGGTAAATATTTTTTCCCAAGGTGTATTCTGTGTCATGTCCAATGACAAAATGGCAGAGGTTATTCACTGGAGGGAAGGACAGGACCCTGCAACCAATGAGACGAGAGGTCAAAAATTAGGTGACCTACAAAAAATTAAAAGATCTGAAATAATGCAGATTTAAGGTGGGAGGCAGGAATGAGAGTCTGCACACCCACATGTGCAGTCACACATTCCCAACCCCCCACAAAAACAATCACTGGGATTATATATATTTATTATTACATACAATAACAGATATACACAGTTACTACTAAAATAGTTGTATGGCTACATAATGTACTCTTACAGAACATTTCAATTATCATCATGAATACAATTACGATACAATATAAAATATCAAAGGTGGAGGAATGGTAATACAAACGACCTGCCACCAGAATGTAAAAAAGGTGAAACATAAAATAACAAGGTCATATAATTGGGCCACAATAAGTCAAAGTGTGACCAAGCCCTGGCCCAGCAGATCCAGCAAATACCCAAGCCTAACCCACAATGGCCTAAGGCCAGCCAGGCTAAATTCTATCGAGCCAGGGCAAAGGTCAAAGTCAAAGGTGAAACTGCAAGGCCCCAAGGTCATATCAGTAAACTGACAGCCCAGATACTAATGAAATGAAAGCACAGAGGACAACCTATGTGCGAGCTAATGAAAACAATGGTTTAGCAAGCAATGATAATTACCACATACATTATGCAGATATGTGTACCTACAACCCCAACCCCGAATAATAAGAAGCATATCACAATCTATATAGTAGAATGTTATCTATATGAAAAGAAATAGTATTACATACAGATAAGAGGAGAAAGCACTCCCAAGCACCCAGTAGCAGTAGTCACACTGAGAGATGGGCACGGAAAGAGGCTGCAACAGGGGAATTATGAGAGGAAGGTAGTTGAATGTACCTCCAGACACAGGAGGACGACCAAGTACCCTGGGCCTGGATGTCCTGAAGGGGTACACCATGTCTAAAGGCCCAGGTGGCCCCTCCACGCCTGAAGTCATGGAATGTGAAGGACTTGTGAAACCCCAAGCACCTTGACACATCTTTCAAGTGCTTTCGAGCCACAGAGTCTGTAAGGGGAATTTGACCATCAGAGGAAGGTACCTGAAATAAAGGAAGGTCTTGCAGGGGAGAAGTGGCATCCAGCATGTCCCTCAAGGCCCTCCAAGGGCATAACTTTGACTGGCCCAGGGCTGAAATGGAAATAGTGGCCACCTTCACTCTATCCTGAAGGGTTTTTGACCATTTCAGGACTACCACCACTGCCTGGTCTGAAAATATAAGGTCTCCCACACAAAGGTGCCTCCTGGAGGGAGTGGCCGTTGTATGAGGAAGTATATTGGAGAGCCTAAGAAATGAAAAGAAAGAAAATAAATACAAAGCTTTAAAAAGTACTGGGTTTGGCAATGTGTCACAAGCAAGGACCATAGATAACAAGATGTGTTCATCGATAAGGCTTTTGATAGCAGGCTGCAAAGGCCTGTTAATTTTTACTGCCTTAATGAATAATGGGATTCTCTGGTCCCTAAAGGCTGATGCATCGCAGTTATATATTATCAACATAGACCTGATAGCAGCGAGGTGATTTGTAATATTAGCCGCTGACATACCAGATTGCAGCAAATATTCCATAAATGCTAGCACATCCAGAGTAGATACCTGGGGCAGCGACAGGCCCAAGGCCACCAGGAAGGCCAGAAAGAGGCCAAACTTTCGTTTGTAGGCCACCAATGTTGCTGGTCTAAACCCCTGCCACAACCTTTGAACAGCCCTGTTCGCCAATGCAGCTGTCGCTACCCCAGGATCTGAAAATATATATATAACTAGGTGGTACAATAATTTGATGATGTAAAAAGTAATAAGGTAGGTATTATAATTTATAATTTAATAATGTTAAATCAATATGAGTATTCATCCATATGGGATGAGTAATGAATTTATGCAGATCTTGTACATTCTCATCAGTATAGGACCATCTAGATAAGAGATCCGCTACAGTGTTACTGCGACCTTCAATATGGACCACTAAAAGAGTAATGTTATACATAGCAGTTAAAAGCCAGATATTTCGGGCACATGTGGCCATTGTGTGGTCCCTGGCTCGACCATAGGCGAGGATATCTACTATAGCTTTATTGTCACAATGAATTTTAATACGTTTATTAGCCCAACACTGGCCCCACACTTTAAGGGCTACCACCACATTAAGCATTTCAAGGTGGGCAATATTGTATTGCATATATCCTCTGGGGATAGGGATGAAATAAACCATGTCATTGAACCCAGCCCCTAGGCCTGTAAGACAGGCATCCAGGTAGATATGATCGTTTAGAGCTCTAATATCATAAAAAGTCACTCCATTGTAAGAAGCTAAGAAGGTCTTAAACCAGTTAAGGTCCCTGGTAAAATCTGTGGTGACCTTAATTTTATTTTTATCAAAGTTATCTCTAAGAAGTTGCAACATACGATTAAGGAAATATCTTGCTGGTTTAACACACTTGCTAACATAAAGTAATAGGCCTAAGAGGGACTGTAACTGATTTTTGGTACACACCCACTTATCTGACCAATCTTCACAAACTGACATAATCTGTTGAAGCTTGTCAGCCGGAATGGCCATGGTTCTTTGTATTGTATCAATAAGAATTCCCAGACAAACAACCTTTGTATCAGGAGGGTTTAGTTTCTTAATACTAATTTCTAGACCGAGCTCCTGGAGAAGATGCAATAAAGTGTGATAAGCTTGGTCTACAGAAGAGGGCAGACCAATATAGATAAGATCATCAATATAATTTTGAAGATAAGGGAAACCTTGTTGTTGCATAATGTATCTAATAGCATCGCTGAGTTTCTGAAAGAAAAAAGCCCCCAAGCGAAATCCGAATGGCAAACTTAGGTCCAGATACCACTGATCCCTATGGGTAAGTCCTAAAAGATCAATGTCCCCAGGGTCAATACGAATTTGGCGAAACGCCCGACTAATATCAACTTTAAAAATTTTGGCAGCAGGCCCAGTACTGATGACCTGTTGAATTATAGTATCCACTGAGGGGTAATGCATTTGAAAGGTAGTACCTAAATAAGAGTCTTTTAAGACTCCATCATTGACTGAAGCCCCTTTGGGCCAACTCATATCTATAATAGTTCTTCTAGTATCCGATCCCGCTTTTTCCCTAGTCATAAATGGGGAAACATGCATTTTAAAGGGTTGATTATCAAATGGGCCAATAATTGCTTTATAAGATAATTCCTCCTTGATATAGCTATCCACATGATCAATAAACTGAACAGCAGAGGGATGATTTCGATTATCACTAACCAGGTTAAGGTTTCTGTCAAAGGAAAGGGGGAAGCCAAAGGCAATTAGATCCGGAAGTTGTTGGTCAAAATAATTGACCAAATATTTCCTCCAGTTATGTACCTTTAAATTAGTGTGAACCGGTATTCTTTTGCCCAAAAAATTGGCTTGGCCACTATCCCGAATAATAGTGTGAGCTGTTAATACATCTGGTATCTCATCCCAATAAATGTCTGGACCATTGTAAGTGACAATAGGGCTGAGGGGAACACAACCAAACCTAAGACCAATCTGTTGTCTGCACTGTTGAAATTCAGTACACCAGATGGGTAGTAAACTGTCATTTTCCATTTTATAATGAGGAGGGGCAGTACTGGGGGCTTGCTGAACCTCCACCGTATCATTCTGAGATTTGTGTGGTAAAATACCAAGTTCCATTTGAAAGGATATCTGTCCATCCGTAACAGTCGGATGATCCGGGTTACAGACAATTTTCTTGACTTTTTCCCCATTATCCGGACTAGAAACCTTGTAAAGGCATTTTGTAGCAATTGGAGGGGCATGTACCTGTATTGCATTAGTAGTATTAAACTTCGGATCCGAAAATGGTTTTTTGTCAAAAGGTGGAATTGCAGTTTTTCTGTCATCCGAACCAGAATGCCTATGCATGTTGTAGGTAGTAACCAACGGATCTACATCTTCTGGCAATGGTTGTATGTCCGAATGATCATCCAAACTGTCCTTAAGAACTTCAAATCTATTAGACAATGTAATTCCACCATGATTGTTTACCTGTTTCCTATTATCCGACTTACTAGCAGTACCAAATGGATTGGAAGGTACATCCGAACTGTTGTTTTGAAAGAAAGAAGGGTATACCTGTGACATACAGACAGATTGGTGGTTTTGATTCACTTCCATATTAACAGCTACTGCCGGATCCGAAGGACTGGAAGAGTACAAATGCCTTTGTTTACTGTCTTTTAAAACGCTACATTTCCTACCATGAAATGCATGTTTTTCAAATATAACAGGTGTAATACTGTTCTCAATATGATCAATAGTCTTGTCCACTGTGGGGTGTCGGGGTTTGTGAAGGGTCCTGTCCCACTGGGTGGACACTACTTGAGCATATGAGCGTTCATCTCGCTTAGTGCAAAAAGCCATTGCCTTCTGAAAGGCTGACTTCAATTCATGTGGTGATGAAAAAGGGGCCAGGTTGGTGTGGGCGTCCACATTTGAATTAAAAATTTCTCTAGAAGGGTGGGCATGTCTCAATTTGGGCATGCCCAAGTTTACTCGTTTTTTGAGTGGCCCTGAGATTTCCTACATTCCGACTGTGGGTGTGCAAACTGCTTGTTATCTTTTGACCAACAGTATGAACAAATATGCCTATATAAGACTCCTTTGGTCTCATGAGTAGATTTTTGGCCACAAGAATTTTTGTTATAGTACACACAGGGAACACTCTTGTTATTATTATTGCTCCTGTCTGACCGGTTTCCGGAAGCAAGGGCATTGGCATGTCGTTGGGCATGAGCCCTTCTGACTCTGTCAATCTTCTCTGTATCTTGCCAACTGGCAATTTCCCCCTGTTCCATACGGCAAAGCAGAACCGCATGGCTGGCCTTGGCAGAGGACCAAGAAAAATCTGTAGCATCTTCCAGTAAATTAATACAATAATCTAACATGTGTTCTTTAATTTTGCTATCAGATTCCTCCTTGATACTTCTACAAAAGCCAATCATCCATTGGATAGGGGACAATTGGTTGTATGAAATACGATCTTTACTTTGCCCAGCCAGAACATACTCATGGGGCCATTTGACCCTTTTTGACACGAACACATCCACAGAACCACCTCGTTGGGATTTAATCTTATCACCTGCTTTAGCCCTGTCAGCCAAATGCAGCAGTCTAGCCTGCACCTCTCGCTGTATGTATGCTTCTTGTTGGAGTTTATCCGGGGTTGGGATGTGATTGCTTGCAATACCTACACTACTACTCCCCTGCTGATGACTCGGACTGGACTGTGGAACAGCCCCTTTAGCACATTTGACCTTATGTGATGTTTTGACAAGTTTCGCATCACTGGTTTTCTTATGGGTTTTTGGTCTAGTGCCCTCAATAACTGACAACCGGTCCCCCAAACTAGTAAGCTGTTGCAAAATTTGCCTGTTAATGTCATTCTGTGAAACAGAATCACTGGAACCCCCATGGCTATCAGGGACCTGCCCCCCACCAGTGAAAACCCCACCCCTAATAACCGGATCCGACAAATTTTGATCAGAATGATTAATAAGCTCTGAAATATCAATGTCCGAATCACTCGAATCAGCATGATCAGACCCAAAGACTTGCCCAGAGGTTGAAGGTCTAAGTGCCGCCATAAAGTCCTCATCACTAGCAAGCTGGAGCTGTATAGGAATGCTGCATTCTGCCTTCTTTGAGCGCAAGTTGTATGTCTTCTGTTCCATAGTGAGAATGTATAAAATGTTTAACTAAAAAACAACTAAAATCATACTAAAAGTAAATATTTTTTCCCAAGGTGTATTCTGTGTCATGTCCAATGACAAAATGGCAGAGGTTATTCACTGGAGGGAAGGACAGGACCCTGCAACCAATGAGACGAGAGGTCAAAAATTAGGTGACCTACAAAAAATTAAAAGATCTGAAATAATGCAGATTTAAGGTGGGAGGCAGGAATGAGAGTCTGCACACCCACATGTGCAGTCACATTTTTACTGGTTTTGAAAATGTTGACTTCACTGGCTTGTACAGATAGCAAACATCGGACCCGATATTCTAAACGATCCCAAAGCACTACAAGCTAACGGTGATTACACATGTTCAGGGGCTACTTACCACTGGCTCTCCATCCTCGACCACATCCATGTCAGGTAAGTTTACAGAGGGAGTTGTGCTGGCTGGCTGAAAACAAGGACAAGAGGAGAGTGCACTTTAAAGTCGGGGGTGATACAGTAGCAACTCTGCAAGTTTGTTTTAAGAATTTAAACCCCAAAATCTCTAAATTGCAGGAGAAACACCTGAAAGCCAGTGGTAATTACTAGGTTCAGTGTAGAAATCAGTAAACTGGAAAGTTATTTGCCAAACAAAAGATACTAAATTCCATTTGCACTTAAAACTAAAGCTGTTCCCTTGCATATTTCATTTTTGTAGCATATGTTTACCAAAATATTCAACTACAAAATTGTTTCATATTTATATGCAAATTATATATCAAGTAAAGTGCATATAAACAACTTATGCCGCGGAATTTACTGAATCAAACATATAGCCAGTTTTTCATCATAGTTCTGCTCTCTGGAATCAGTTGTAAAAGATAGAATCAACCACTACACTAGTACTTACTACTGCTTGTCCAGCCTCCAGCACACTTGAGTCAGGAAAGTCCACAGATGGAGTTGTGCTGGCTAGCTGAAAACAAGGACATCAAGACAGTGCAAGTTGAGTTTGATGGATACCAGGTCATATGTAGATGACAGAGAACTGATATATTGGAAGGAGCCATGTTTGTGTAAACATTAGGGAAATTTAAAAAAAATGGCAGAACGGAACCATATTCATGAAATGGAGTACTTGCAACAAACTGTCACACCTCAGTGGTAGTCTTGTGGTACAAAGTCTTGCAGTTGACAGGGTTACCAGATAAGCTGATGTTTATCCACCAGATGTTGTAGTTGATTTAAATGCCAGGGAACAAAGATTGGGAAATATTTTTAAATCTCCAATCATTTACTATGGATTATCAGCATAATAAACTTGTTAAAGAGGGCTTATTTTTGTGACTGTATTCTAAAACTATTATCTAATGCATATATCTAGAAACATATTTTACAAATCTTTTTACTTTAAGGGCACTGAGATCCATGCAGAGGTAATGGAGGCATCTCAAGTTAAAAATGGAAGCATATATATGCACTAGTGATGTCAGTTGTTTATCTGAAAGTTACTTAAATACCTATATTATACACATTGTGTTTACCTCAGTAAGCAGGGCAATCTCCTCTAAAGCTACAAATGACTCATAATTAACATTATTATTATTATTATTATTATTAGGTATTTATAGAGCACTCTTTCTGACGAATAGCTCAGAGTGCTTTACAATAGACTAAAATAAATTAAATTACAGTACAAAAACATTGTAAATATCAAAGAACAATAACATGCAAAGGTAAAATATAAGTATTGACCATTTTTAAGTGACAAACGGTGAGCAGCATCTGGAAACTCCTAAAAAAATCCTTAACAGTAAATCCATTCACTCTACTTGGTGGAGGACGATAAACCACAACCAGATGAAGACAACTATTGTCCAAGGATATTGTACATTCTAACTGTTCAAAGGTCCTAAAAGCAAAGAAACATTCTAACTGTTCAAAAGTCCTAAAAGCAAGAAAAGTGGTCTTCACTAGTTTTAGAGTTTTCTTGAATAGTACTCCAACACGACCACCAGCCCCACAAGAGTGTGGGATATGTATAAATGAGTATCCATCTGGTGTTAAAGCTGCTATAACATCCAAATCCCCATCTTGTTTAAGCCAAGTTCTGTTATAGCCAGGAAGTCAAGGTCAAAGTCTGCTACAACAAGTGGTTTATTTCTAACTGACTGAGCATTAATGACAACACACCTAAAGTTGTTATTGAAAGAATCAGCATATTTAATTGGAACAATATTCTGATGAACACATCTCCTCTTATGTACACTAATCCTATTTTTGGTGATCAGACTAGGAATGGTTTTAATCGCCTGTTTAGTCTTCCCACCTTTTGAACCTCTAGTCTTTCTTTTTTAATCCACAAGCTGTTATATAGGCATAGTCCTTGGTATCCTAAATTTTGTGGCTTTACTTTATTCACATCCAATTTTAATTAAATCTTCCTTAGAATAATTGATTGACTTAATGACATTCATTTAGTTGACTTTGGAGGTTTAATTAGGTTATATGGACAATGCCAGTTAATCAGAAATGCCTGTGTCAGATTGAACTATGGGGGTTGTGTATTAATCACAGAAACAACAACCCAATTTACAGTGACACATTTTACTAATATCTAATTAAGAGGGAACACATTAAAACCCTGTGGCTTGACATAAAGGAATATTAACTTTAAAATGTCAACTAAAAAGGGAAAGTAAAAGTATGATTTTCTAGCACAAAAATTTAAAATTTTCAAATGCAGATATATCACTGAGATCACAACAAAATATCCTTTGTTTTTGATCCAAAATGTTCCAAAGTGTTATCCAGTGTAACCAAGATAAAAATCAATATAATCAGAGCACAAAAAAGTTACTGCTGCCTATTCAGGCGCATACAATCACTACTCTCAGCAGTGACAAACATAATAAGTTTTACTCTATAAGTTATAACTTTCCACCCTCTTTACATGAGTTAATCCCATCTAAAGTACCAAATCCTTTTAGCCTGTTTCCCCTCAGCAGTGAGTCATTTGGCCTAGTCAATAAGTTTGGTATCTAATCACAGACAGTCACCTCTGTGTGGTTTCCATTCCCACAAGTGAAAATGCTGAGGGCCTCTCGCAATATGACCCTGGCTGTTGAATGTGACATTGATGCCAGTTTGTTAAGCTTTGTGAGTAGCTTTGTGGATGCATCATAGATAAAGCCTACATACGTAAAGGTGCAGGCTGTCCTTCAAACTCTGAGTCATGTTCCCTTCGCTGATTTTCTTCCTGCAGGAAGATTGAGTTGTTTTGGTTGTACTAACCTGCTTCCCTGAAACATACAGAACAAGATGCACTCAGAGAGAGCAAAATGCTCGACTCGATGTGACCGGTCTCACGAGTGTTATAAAGTATTGTAAGGAAGATAATAAAATAAAACCAAACATGTAAACCAAACACGCCCACCATGGTGGCATTTCCAAAAATTTTGGAGGTTTATTGGTAGCCAGAATATTAACTGCATCTTTCCTAAAATGCAATCACCTCTTCCCATGACTAAACCCTTGTTACAAAAAAAATTAACATCAAAATTTGTTTATTACTTTTGAAGAAATATCAAGTAGAAAGCCTAAGTCATTAAAAATACATTAAAAATGGGATCTTTGAAAATTCACGATTTTTTGTATCTAAAATATGATCCAGATCTTTCCCAAAAATTAATCATTTCTTCCTTTTGCCAGGTCTTACCCAGAATTTTTTTTATAAAGATCTGCCCATTAGTTCTGGGGTACTCTAAACAGACAAAAAAAAACAAAATGATGAATACACCACCTCCCTCTTTATTATCTTTATGTCTATTTCAAGACACACATTTAATTAGAAGAAATATTTTTACTTAAAGACAGCAAGTATCACAAGCTAGGTTTGTGACATCACAATGACAATTGCATTGTGACATCATTAAGTAATGACATCATCAGAAACAAAATATTGATTTTTTAAGAATGTGATGAAGAGTAGACATCTCATCTTAGTTATGTTTTTTTGGACAGCAAAAATTTAAATGTTGTGTTTAATTTTCTCCTTTCTTTCTAGCAAAACCTTTAAGAGATTCTTTAAAAAAGCCTAAAAAAAGAAATACTTAAAAAAGAAACCCCCCCCCCCCCCCCCCCCCCCCCCCCCCCCCCCCATTGGGATTACAAGTTCTTCACATTACACTCATAGTCACAGAGGAACTCTTTTTGCACAAAAATTCATGAGGAAAAAATCTTGTCATGATATTGATTTTTCACATGTGTGACCAAGCATAGCAACACACACACACACATTAAAAAAAACACTGGGGGAAGCAAAGCTGATTGTGTGTGGATTATTGATTGATTAGAGAAGCAGATTTCACTGTAAAAGCCCAATTAAAAATAAGAAAAACTCTCTCCTGGCTTTAATGTTCAAACAAATTACACCAAATTTGGCAGAATCTATCTGTACCCCATGAAATACCTGCCCACCAAATTTGAGCTCAATTGGTGTTATAGTTTTTGAGTTATAAGGGCCAAACGGTGCACAGACAGACAGACCGACAGACAGACAGACAGACAGAAACAAACTGATCACAATAACCCTCTCCTATCGTCGAGTGTTAAAAAAATGCTGGATTTAAATACATAAGAAAATTATAGATTTGTTTTGGCAATGCCAACTAAGAGAGATATATAGCCCTTTGAGCTTGAAACAGAGGTCAAAGTTCAGATAAATGAAGCTGCTCAATGCCAAAGTACTAGATATCAATATTTGATGGGTTTTTAAACCTCCTTTCCTATTTCTAATGGCTCCTATTATGAATTCCCTCATTCATTGAATGAAGTGAAGGTCAAAATTTATCTATAATACATTGAATCTGAATAGGAGCTGCTGCAAACACAATTTTTGGCTATCATGTTAAAATGGGCAAAAATCGAGCTTTTCAAGGCTGTCCTCAACTTTAAAATTGAAGGTCAAGGTCACAGAGAACACCTATTCCACCAAGTTCATATACACATACATTTCAACTTAAAAAGTCTAGATCAAACACATTTAAGATAAACTGTCTCAAAACAAATCTCTGCTGTTGTAGAAATAAAGTCTTCAGCTTTGTGATTCATAACCCTAGATAATTCACAAATTTCTGGCGAATAACGGACGAGCCCTACTTGCTCGTCCATTATTCACTGGAAATTTGTGAATTATCGGGGTTATAAATCACAAAACTGAGGACTTTATTTCTATTATAAAGACCAGTTTCATTGATTAATCCATAAATATTATTGTAAATATGTTGTTATACACACCTATTTGTCGCACTATATTTTGTCTGTATTGTTTGGTTCTCTATTACCGGCATTCGTCCAATTATTGCCTCAGATAATTGTACGCAAAAATATGTGCACTGCATTGTTTTCTATAGTCTGTGCACTTCCGATCTTTATAATAGTCAATAACTTCAATTCAGCCTACATTTTTGTCCTGTGATATAATTACACAGGTAAATTCTGATAAGTACATCAATATAATCTACCATTGCAACTCCTGATAGATGTACTGGGAGTAAAGCCTTCTTCACACTGTGAACACACAATCTTTCCTGTTACTGGGTCACTGGTACAGTCTGTACAGTTTGAAATAGATTCTCCACACTCTGCAATTACAATAAAAGGATGGAAATATGACTCACCACAGCAAAACAGAGATGTACATCACTGGGAATAACAATATAATACAACACACAAATATACAGAGATACCAGTGTTACCAACCCTGCCCTAATTATAAGACAGGTATTTTTACTGCAGGCAACAAGAGAAAAGAAATATAGATACTTTAATGGGGTGAAAGTCCTGTTCTCTAGTATGAGAGGATTCTGAAACTCCCTGTCTGGTGGGCTCCCATGATGTGTCTCCCTTTTTTCCCTGAACTCCCTTGGAAGTTCTCTTCTGTGCTGCAAAGAATTCACCAAGATGGTAGTTATCTTTTTTCTGGTCTTGTATGTTAACATCCCCGGTGAGGAATTTGTGGGATTTCCAGTGATAGGCTTGCTTAACATGCTCTATGGAAATAACCCCACAGGAGGCCTTAAAAGCTGCAAATGCTCTATCATCATGGGCCTTTTCCAACTTGATGGAAATAAAACAATAACTGTCTATCCATTCTGGAGTAACTGGTTTGATCCAGATAACTATTCAAGGCCCTGTCAGGGCAAAGTAAGATATTAGTGTCCTGAAAATCTTGACCACCCATGAAGGCTTGAATAACCACTGGTGTGATAGATTGTGGTTCATCTCTTGTTAACTGATTTATGAGAATGCAAGGGGTTTAAGATGCCACTGAATAGATTTCATGTACATGCTGCCTAGTTTGCCCATCATCCCCATTGATGCAAGCAATCCAATTGTGGACTAAGAGTCCTTGCATCGAGGAGGGCCAACAGAATCTTTCCTGGAGTTTGGTCCATCTGTCTTGTGTGGGCTTCGCAAAAGCCAAATCAACACTGGGATCTCTGGCAGGGACGGACTTTTTGAGGTTTACCACAAAATATCTTCTTAGATAGGGCATGGATTAGCCAGTCATTTAAATATTGAAGTAGTCTGACTCGACTGCAAGGCTATCAAGTTTACTTACTCGGGTAGGATGATGAAGACCAGGGGACCATTCTAGGTCTAAATGTAGGCTGGTGAACTGGTAATTGACACCTATGTGGCAGAACCTTAGGCATTTTCTATTCTGGGTATGACATACTGGTTCACATTTGTAACATCTATAAAGATGACCCACTCTGCTTTCCTGAGTGAGGCATCGATGACAAGCCTCCTACGGTTGCCAGGTTTTGAGACTAACCAGGAATAGTCAGCTGTAAAATCCTAGACTGTCAGTGTGATGTCCAGCATTAACTGCATCTGGGAGATCTCCTGTTGGGTCACTGTATACAACTGCAACGTGATGTACTCCATGGTGCCGTGGTATGGAACTGGCCCATGAACCTCTCCTATTTGTCCTTACAGAGGTGGAAGCTGTTGAGGTGTAACTCACTGGCCTTTCCAAAGGGAGAGGGATTTGATCATGCTGATATTTTCCCTTAGTCGTGTACTCCAGTTTAACCAGGTGACAAAGGCTGGTGGTCTCTCATGTAACCAGTATTACCAATGTTGGAGAAGGCCTGGGGTACCACTTGTTGTGTCTGCGAGCACTTGTCCTATACCACACTGTACCAGCTGGCTTTATGTGGTGGATGTCATGTAGTTAAACATCTACTTCACGGATTGTGAGAAAAGCTTTCAGGTTTGTTTACAGCTAATCAGATATGTCATTTGCTTCTGATTCTTCTGCTGTAGAGTGTCCACCATTTTAAACTTCTGGTAAGCCAGGTGACTCTTAATCAGCTTTCCCCGTTGCTGTGATTAAGCAGATATGCTATCAGTAACCGTTTGTCTGCTGGGGAAAGAGTGTGGAATCTGGCCTGGCAGCTAAGTATCCTGTGTGGCAGTCTCTGAAGCAGGGCCTGGCACCTTGAAGAAGAGTTAAAATCATTGGCAGAATTATTTGATAATCCGGGGTTACATGACATTGTCAAGATAAATTGAGATGTGTGTTGTCAAGCCAGGTGGCTTGTCAGAAGACTGATGCTGGCTACTGGTGCATTTAAACTAGAAGATTTCAATTCTATATCCAGAGAACTATCATCGACCTTGCAGAGATCCTCACCATTAAAGGGTCACCCTGTCAGCCTGTACACTTTTAGTGCACCTGTAAGATGAGATTACCGATCTCCTGATAGTGTTGTGCAGACAGAACATTGACTTGCAGCTGCCCTTTCAGAACAGGGGGTGCTAAACTTTCGCACTTGGCCCTACAACCAAATCTAGAACTGTGGCGTCAAACTGGAGCACATCCACACTTGCCCAGTTTCTGTTAATGAGGACTCTTTACTATATTTACCACTATTGTCTATAAATATGTAACTGTATACTCACAGTTAAAACATCGTAAATGGTCAACAAGTGACAGTTACAAAAATCCAACTTCACAAGATGGATGACAACAAAAAGGAACCAATGAAAGCTTCTGGTGGGTTCCCTAGGTCATGTGGCCAAGATGGCAAGTCCACAAAAACCCATACCAATAAACATAGCACCAGCTTTTCTCATAACTAATGTCCTGGATAACCCGTCTGTCTATATTCTTTCACTCTGCCACTGGTAAAGCATATTGTAGGTATATTATAGCACAACAAAATAGCATCAGAGATATAGAAGTAGTGAAACAGTACAAAGATTGGAAATACTTTCAGAGCAGTGTCAGTTATATCAAGGTCCAAATGATGTCTAAGTAGAGTAAATGACATCTAAGAGAAAGAAAATGTATGTAAAGATAAAGAATTAAAAGGAGATAATTCAATAGCAAGGTGACAGCATCAATCAGTAAACAAAAAAACTATGATACACACCTGCAGCCCCTAAGCAATGTCCCTACCAACTATCAACTTCCTACACCTTCGGTTTCTGAGATACAGCCCAGATAAACTTTTTCTGACTGCCCATTTATTTACCAATCAAATAAACATGTCAAGAACATAAAACAAGTTAATAAATCAGATTCAATCTACCTTCTCTTTTACATCCTTCAGCTCAAAACATAAACACTACCTGTTCACCCAAGCTTATGCTTGTTGGTACATTTATTTCTTGATGGACTATGTAGTATGTAGTTTATTTTTGGAGAGAGTAATATTAAACTAAGTCAAGGTTCTGCAGAGTGAACTTCAACTATGCAGTATGCAGTGTCCAGGTTTGTATCATACATATCTCTTAGGTTTACCACTCTTTGTGATTTGTTACTTGGCTGGTTTTAACCTTCTCTTGAGTATTAGACCGAAATAGCTGAGCATAAATTAAGACGTGAGCCTTCTAACTATAAGAGACCTCAAACTTCAGACATTTGTTAATCACATACTCACATCACAAGTCTTGACTTGACTTTGGTAAGTGACAAGTCATCACTTACCAGAACAATTTCCATTGTCATCCAAGAAGTATACCTGGTCACATGTAGTGCACACCGGTGAATATTTGTCGTTCACAAACCTGCAGGTCTCATAGTTATCAAACACACCTCTACAAGCTACAAACAGATTACTGCAAATAAGGCTGTCATATATTAAGAGGCACCAATGAATATAACAAGACTTTTAACTTGCAATATCTCTGTTTCTCCATGGTTTTTAAAGTAACAAAAAACAAGCTTAGATGCTGAAGAAAAAAAATATGTTTCCATTAACACATATAGCATAGTTTGCAGGTTTCATAGTTTCAGAAATATTATTGAAAAATAGCCAGCCTTGGCAGACAAGAACCCCAGCCCACAGGTACAACAAAAATGGGCAACAATATTGAGATCTGGTAAAATCTTAAGAACAAATTCAGTTGTAGGAAGTATACCGAAAATGTGCGAAATGTTGTCAGATGTAAAATTCACAGGCCATGATTTCTTATAAGTTGTTTTTCATATTTTGAAGCCCTAGAACCAATTGTAAGGGAGATAGAAGGCACTTTTAGCATGATGACCATACATGATCTTGAAGCAGGAGTCAAAGATCGAATTTAACACTTGCAAAAGATTTGCAGACCATGATTTCCAAAAACAGTTGCTGCCAGATATCCCCTGAAAGCAAACCAGTTCTATATCCTCTTAGTGTAAACATATCCCGAAAAGTTGGTGAAAATCTGTGTATGGGTTTAAGTTCTGGAACACCCACAACCGTTAAAGCCTCAAAATATTAAAAGTGTTGCTATGGCAACAGATGTTCTCGGATACCCCCAAAGATCAGCCCTAGATCCTCTTAGGGTAAACATATCCTGAAAATGTGTTGAAAATCCGTGCATGGGTTTAGACTGTGGAACACCCACAAGCTTTATGCCCACTGCCGCTGCAGCCACCTGGGATTAAAAAATTGTAACTTGTTAAGTAATTCATAATGCTAATGTTAGTTGTGGAGGACAAAAGACTTAACAAACACTGAGAAAATACAGGAAAATAAGAGGTGTAATTTTTAGTATGTTGCCACACTGAAACAGAATTACTTTAAATGGAGTTGGTATAAATTTTTAAAGTTTTGGCAATCTCATTCAGTCACAAGTTGCTTAACATTTTTACCAGCATTTCAATTACACTTACCTTCACAAGTGGCGCCATTGTCAACAAAAAAGCCCTCATCACACCGACTGCAGACAAGATGTTGCTGGTGACTGGAGCACTGGGTACAGTTGTGAATGGTTTATCTGCAGACTATAGAACACTGAACAACAGACACACTGTATACTGAATATAAGATGATCACATCAGTGAATGGTGATTCTTAAGTCAGCCCTACATGCAATCAGACATGATAATTTAGGTCCTGTTCAAGACAAATCAGAGCTAAAGTTATATTAGATGAGGTCACCAATGAATCTTACAATAATCATTAGTGAATCTCAGACTAAGCATCACCAGAAGGCTTTTACATAGCTTTTCTGATAACCTTTCCCTTGGTTTCCTAGAGAGCAAACTTGCTTTTAATGCAAGCAAAACACGTTTGTTTACACAAAATAACAAGGCTAAAAGGGGTTTCGGTCTACTAGCACGAGCACAAAGCCATCAGAGATATGAGTAGTGCACCGAAGTGGTCACCCATTCCAGTGCTAATGTAGTCCATTGCCACTTAACTTCTGTGAACAGATAGTCACCATGCCAGGCCACAATTCATAAAGTCTGAAGGCAAAGAAAACATGATCTCTAGAAGCTCCAGCCTCGCTAGAGACATGGCTAACTGCTTGCTTAGTACTGATTAATGAAACATACAGGCAAGATGCACTCATAAAGAACTCAGACAGAAATAAAGCATAAAGCAGTTATTTAGAAAGTTGCAACCATTATGCACTCATAAAAGACACTGGTGTATTTTTGAGACAGTAAAATCACTTGACACTTAAGGTCAAATGGTGCCATAAAATAAACCACATTATTTTTTAAAATAGCATCGGCAATGTCTGTGCCCCACAACCTCAGGGAAATAGTTTTCTACACAGAGATACAGAAAAAGTAAAATAGTTTCAAGATCAGGGGTAGTATTCATAAAGAAATCTTAAGTCTGAGACAAAAACTAGTCTCATCCTTGATATTTGGTCTCAACTGAGATCAAGTCTCAACTTTGTATTCACAAACAGGTTCTCAGCTGAAACCAAACTGAAACCAGCCTAAAGTCTTGCTAATCTAAACAAACCATAACCATGCAAATATAGCCAACATTTTTTTAAGATCAAAAGGTTTTGTGTGTTTTAATTCTTAACAAAAAATAAACCATCTATTATAATAAAAACTAAAATAGAAAATAGTGTCAATTGTTTTTTTTTATTTTGCATGTCACATTATCAACTTCTTTGTGTTGAAAAGTGTCTCAAGGTAAGGTACTTTTAGAACCAAAATTTGGGCCATCACTTCTTTCAAAACTTTAGGGAAAGTATTATATATGTTATAAATTATTTCTTCTTTACCTTAAGCCACAAAAAGTAAAAATATGTATCTCAGTTAAGGTGAAATCATGCTTGAGACTTTCATCCAAAATACTTGAGACAACAATGTACCAGTCTTAAGTTTGAGACCACATCTGAGACTAAATTTGATCTAAACTATTTTGTCACTAGGTAACAAGTCTGAGACCAAGAATAGTCTCAGATTTGAGACCAAAACCTAAGACATGAGATAAAATTTGATCTCAGCAAGTTTTATGAATGCCAGACCAGGGGCCGGTTTCATGAAAAGTCTCAAACTGAGCCAGACTCAAGGCTGAGTCAGGGTCTCAAATCTGAGACTTTTGTCTCGACTGAGTTTTTGGCTCAAATGGATTTCACAAAGGGTGGATCAGCTGAGACCAGTCTCAAGTTATGGTCTCAACTTTTTAATCTCATTTCATATATTTAGTGGGCTTATTTTTAGTTTAAAAAGTTATATTTCATTATTATTATCATTTTAAATATCTATAATACTCATAATACAAAGAAATTATATGATAATATATTATTCTAAGTGATCCATAAGACTGAGACTCAACTGAGGTTGAGTCTGGCTTTGAGTCCATCCTTGAGGCCTGTCACTTGATAATAGCCTATAAAGCATGTCAATTCTATTGACTTTTGTTATTAGTAAATATTGAATATGTGGCTGTAATTACAAAATAAAATGAAAATAAAAGATTTCAAGATTTATCAATTTCATTTTGGAACAAATTGTATTGTTTTATGTATGTGTTTTTTGGCATCAAAACTTGGGCTCAGATTTGAGACACCTCCTTGATGGGCTCAAATTTGAGCCTGTGACTGAGCCAGGTCTCAAGTTGAGCCTGTTTGTGAAATGAATTGAGTCTGAGTTCACAGACTCAGCAAAATATTTCCAAAATTTGAGACAAAGTCTCAAATTTTGAGTCTGACTCAAGGCTTAAGTCTGTTCATGAAACCGGCCCCTGGGCCCATATTCTGTAAGCCTCCTTTATTCCAAGGAACCCTTAGAAAGTAAGAATTTCCTTTATTTCTTGCCTCTTCCTTTGTTTTTGTATTCATTAAACTTCACTCATACATAGGGGCCTAACTCCTTTTCCTTCCCTTTCAAGGAAACCTTAAAAATCTAGGAAATCCTTAAATTTCAAGGGAATCTTGAATTTTGATATTCACTAACCTTCCTTTACTGAGGAATCCTTGTTTTTTGTCCTAACTTTCAAGGTTAGTGTGCGACTACCTTCATGATAAAGGGGAATTTTGGTAGTTTGACTTAAATAAAAATTGAGTTAATTGGCAAAGTGTAATGATATTTACAGCTTTTTGGACCATACCACATTATTTATATCACCACACGTCTTTCTTTGAAATGTATGGGATGTTTAGTTTAGATATCATCAAACCAAATGAAAATGTATTTGATGTGTGCGTCAAATATCTGTATGAAAAGTGGTATGCAATACAAAAACCTTTGAAAGTTAGATATTTATTTCTTAAAAAAATAAGATATCGGCAAACGGCAATAGAAACCACATTATAACACTCATCTTATGCTGAATTATAAACATGAAAAGAAGAAAATACAAAAGCAAGGGAAAGGAGCCTTTTTGAACAAACATTTTAACCAATCAGATGACTGAATGCACTCCTTTAATAAAGGATCCTTTACTTAGGTCTCCTTTGATAAGGAAACTATGAAGGAGGTTCAGTGAATAGCATTTTTAAGGTCACCTTACCAAAGGAGATTGTTTTACCTTCCTTTAGGAGGTTTAGTGAACACAGCCCCATGGATTGGAAGATCTGACTTGAGCTCATGGGCTCAGCCTTTTTACAAAAGGTCTCAGTCTCAGCTTTGGCAGAGCCACTGGCTCAAATGCTGAGACTGGGAGGTGGGCTTAAGTTTTGTTAAACAAAGGCTCAAATATGGCTGCCTTAATTCATTCTCCACTTCAAAATTTGAAATGGCTGAAAAAAGAGTTACAAGAATATAAACCAACTGCCTAAAGTAGTCTTTGGGTGTTTCTACATATTTACAAGGTTTCCCATTGCAAGACAGCATTTCACTAGAGATAATATGTGTCAAACAAGGAACATACATGTCATATAATATTTTGACTACAAAAATGGGTCACATGACACAGAAAAGTACTGTGGTTATTGGATAAGTTTGGTCTCAACTGGGACCACGTTCTATGAAAACTGTTTGAGAGAAAGACTTACCTGAGTGAAAAGGCTCAGATTTGAGCCAGTGGCTCAGCCTGACTCAGGGCTAAGTCTGAGACCTTTCATGAAATCTGCCCCAGGAAACTTTCAGAGTGAACAGTGTCATCTTTGTAAAGGTCCAAATAATATTTAAGCAGAGAAAATAACGTTTAAGAAAAACAAATATTTATGTAAAGATAAAGTATTAAAATGACGTAAGAGTAAGATGATAGCATTAATGATGGCAGAAAACTAAAAATTATAAATCTGTAAAATTTATTAACTGAAGTATAGCTGTCAATGAAAAAAGCACAATTAAGTAAAAGTACAGGTGCAGCAATCCACATATCTTTGTGATAAGAGACATATTCCTCAAATATGACAGGTCAATACACTTTGGCAGAGCCAAGGTTAAAGGTTACACCATGATGATGTACACCTACACGCCCCAATAACTGTCCTTTTACACATGCTACAGTTTCTGATATGGCCTGGACAAGATTTTGACGGTCAAGGTCTCTGCAGCAAGGTCAAAGGTCAAATCAAGGTCACACTATGAGGATGCACACCTACAACCCCAAAGCAATGTGCCTATCAAGTATCAACTTAATTCACCTTATGGTTTCTGAGATACAGTGCTTAACGTCTAAGATGTTGACGATTTATGCCTAACGAATTGGATGTTATGCCTTATAATTCGTAGATACCGAGATTAAGCACCTGGATAATTGATTGATTGATTGATCGGCTGACTGATTGATTGATCGACTGACTGATTGATTGATACAGCCGGGACAGACTTTTCTCACCATCCACCCACCCACCTTGAATTCACAAGCGAGTATTTCTGGCAAATAAAGACAATTCTTCCAGCTCAGCTATGTACTGAAACTGTCAGGATTTTTTTTGAAGAAATTATTAGTAAAAAATTCACCATCAGACTGTGGTAACTGTCCCAGTTGAGTTCTTACTTGCCTCAGTTCTTCGGCCAAGTTTTCTGAAATGAAATATTGAATATTGCTTCTCATACATTTATGACGTCTTTCTGGTATTGAATTTTCTGGTATTACTTTTCGTAATTGTGATAAAATATAGAATTCTTAAACGATCCCAGAGTATTTTCTTTGACAAAAGAGAAGTTGCAAACAGCGTTTTATGACGCAAGTAACTCAAACCCTCAACATAAATTAAACAATACAAACAGACATACATCCCTGGGGAAGTTTCTGTTTGCGATTTGGGTTTGTGGAGTAACAAAAACAAGGCCAAACTTAGGTAGTAATGATGTTTTCAAAACACAAGACATTGTGAAGGAAAAAAAATAGTAGCCTTTTGGTGTTTTGTTAAAATTTGCCTGTTTATTGGTGTGGGTCGATAAATAAAAGTGTCTGAAATATTGATCTGGCTTTAACAGAGAATTAAGTATTTTACTCTTCAAGGTAATCTTGTTTCAAGGACAAAAGACTTAATAAGGACAAAACTTAAGACTCATGGCAATCATAGAAGACATACATCTGAATAAAATACTGATTTATAGAATTTCGCCATCAAGCGTTTGTTGCAATAAATCAATTGTTTGAAATTGTTTAGCTAAAAATTACATACCCTTGGCCTAACTGCCAGCCATGAAGTGTACATTTTCACACGAGGAACTTAGGGTAATTTTTATTTGCCCCCTTCGTTAATCAATCAACTGAGCTATTGCCTTTAAAAAAAGGGTCAAACTATTTTACACTAATTTAAGTTTTCTAATTACTGCTTCTTCACAAACTTAGGGTGTAATGAAGGTATGGTTTAACAAGGGAAAACCCTTGGCAAGGCCATTTCTAATGTGATATCTATTGTGCAGTGCAATGTTGACACTACAAAATGACGTCATACCCAGAAATTAATGACGTGTAACGTAGCAGAAAGTAAATACTGGCTTTAAAAACATTGTCCACAACCTCTCTAATGACACCTCCCCCCCCCCCCCCCCCACACACACACTCTATGGCTTAGTGGTCAGCAAGTTTAACATCTAATCACAGGCTGTCACCTCTATGTGACATGAATTCCCACAAGTGACAATGCTTGACAAATTTCTTTTTAGTACGCACCGCGGAGACGCTTTTTGGAATTCTCTGTACAATAATGGTCGTTTTTATGTACATGTAGAACATTTTTAGACGGATTCACTATCTTATATATTAATTTCATCTTACTTTCTTATTCTTTGCCTGTTTTATGTATATATTCCTCCAATTCACTGCTGTATCAACTTCTATATAAAAGCGGGTATTATCGCCCATTTGCCGGGAATTACCGTAGTAATTTGATCTATAATTCCCCTATTTCAAGTACTGGGTATTATTTATAATCTAATTTGTGTCTTGTAAGTTCACTTTAAGTTTATTTCCAATCAGTATATAGACATTTTCCTGTTGGTGTCTGGTGGTGTTGTCTTTTAGCTTAAGGTGAGGCTGTAGTGTGGGGTGTTAGGGTGCCTGTGAGTCGCCCACAGGACGAAGAGTTGTGACTTTTAGGTGTAGGGTTATATTATTGAGGCTCCCCACTGTTGAGCTTAGACTAGGGGCTCTTACTGATGTACAACCCCACCAGTCATGTTCAGCCCTCGGTTACTCCTCTTCATGGCACTGTTTGCAGTGGCACTGGCCCACAGACATGATTGGTTCAGCACCAGAGCATCTTACACATCATGTCCTCTTTTGACACGGGTTGCGAAAAATTTATCATATTTGTGTTCCTGCCGAAAATTTCCGACCATGGTTAATGGAAGAGGGCTCATGTTGTTACTGTTACTGGGTGGAGATGTATCCCTCAACCCTGGTCCGTTTACACTCGGTGTTTTGAATGCCAGATCCGTAAGGAACAAGGGTCCTCTCCTTGCCGACATGGTGGCTTCATACGACCTTGATCTTCTATGCCTCACGGAAACACACATACGTCCATTTGACTCTGACAGCTTCTTACGGTCTATAACTCCTCCCGATTTTAACTTTCCTCACAAGCCTCGTCCCTCAGGTATTGGTGGTGGTGTGGGTTTTTTCATCAGATCCTCCTACAGACCCCATATAATTGAAACTCCTTGTTATCAGTCATTTGAAAATATAGTGGTGTCAATCGGGCTTCATGGCCATTCAGTGTTGCTTGCCTGCATCTATCGCCCTCCAGGATCATGTACCTGTAATTTTCTGGAAGAATTCATGTCATTTGTTGGTTACCTTTCATCCATTAATTCTTCATATTACATTTGTGGCGACTTCAACATTCATGTTGATGTTCCAGTTGGTGACGGTCAGAAATTCACTACCTTTCTTGATTCATGTGACCTCAAACAGTTAGTCAATAAACCTACTCATCTACATGGTCACATATTGGACCTGATTTTATCTCCCTGTGATCAGGACACCATTGCTGATGTTAAAATTTGTGACTTTGTTTCCGATCACGCATTAGTCAAATGTTCAGTTGCCTTCCCTTGTCAAGTGTCTCATACTCCAAATGTAGTTCAATATAGAAGGTTCCACCGTATCAATATGTCTGACTTCCGCTCAGATCTCAAAAATACGTCCTTCGTCAAGTCTCCAGCTGATGCTGTTGTCGATCTGTATGATCAATATGTACATGATTTGAGTGATGTTCTGGATAGGCATGCACCTCTTATATCTAAATTGACGAAAAAGGAGTCCGCCGATTGGATGTCTGATGATTATCGACGTGCAAAGTCCCTTAGGCGCCAATTTGAGAGAACCTGGCGTAGGGCTAAAAGTACACTTAACAGGAGTAGGCTTCGTCGCCAGATTGCTCGGTGCAATGCACTTGTAAATAAAGATAAATCAGACTACTATAGCAAACTGATCTCAGACAATAGTCATGACTCTCAAAAACTTTGGCGTGAGCTCCATAAGACCCTGAACAGGGTTTCTGATGCCACACTTCCATCTCATGAGTCCGAAAAGTCATTGGCTGACCAGTTTGCCTCCTTCTTCACCAACAAAATCAAGAAGATTAGAGATAATTTTGCTTCTTCTGGCACTGAATATGATGTTAACCCTCCTTCAGATCCTCCCCAAATTACTGTCTTTAGGCAAGTTTCTGAAGATGCTGTTGATAAAATAATTAAAGCATCACCAACAAAATCATGCCTGTTGGACCCTCTGCCGACATTCCTGATTAAGGAATGCATTGATATATTGCTACCATCCCTTACAAAGCTGGTCAACTGCTCACTCATGGAGGGATGCGTTCCTGATGCCTTCAAATCTGCTGTGGTCACTCCACTTATTAAAAAGCCAAATCTTCCCTCAAATGACCTTAAGAATTATCGCCCTGTATCAGGTCTCAGTTTTATATCTAAATTGGTAGAACGTGTGGTTGCTAAGCAGCTGTTAGAACATATTAATGCCAATAACTTAGACAACCCGTACCAGTCGGCATATAAGGCGGGCCATTCAACTGAGACTGCTCTTCTCTACATAAAAAATGAGGTTCACTTATCATTGTCAAGAGGTGAATCCACTGCCTTGGTATTGCTTGACTTGTCTGCTGCCTTCGACACCATTGATCACTCTACTCTTCTGGGTTGCCTCCAAAACTGGTTTGGGGTCAGTGGCTCCGTTCTGAAATGGTTCACATCCTACCTAATGGACCGTTACCAATCAGTAAAAATTGGTTCTACTTTGTCAGATGTTTGTAAACTCCTATTTGGTGTTCCCCAAGGTTCTGTCCTGGGTCCTTTGTTGTTCTCATTGTACACTACCCCCCTCAGTTCCATTATCAGTAAACATAATGGAATAAAGTTTCATTTCTATGCAGATGATAGCCAACTTTATATACATTTATCCCAGAAGAATGCATCTTCTGCCTTTGAAAAGCTAAATAAGTGCCTAAATGATGTTAAAGAGTGGATGACAACTAGTAAGCTCAAACTGAATCCTGATAAGACTGAGTTTATCATCTTTGGTTCGAAGAGACAAAGGGATAAGTTGAAAGCATGTTTTCCAATTGATATCCTGGGCAACTCACTCTGCCCTGCAGATTCAGTAAAAAATCTGGGTGTGTGGCTTGATTCAGATTTCTCTTTGTCCAAGCATGTTCAGAATGTCTGCAAAAGTTGTTTTGTTAAACTCCGTGACTTCAGACATGTCAGGCGGTTTCTTACTCATGATGTTTCTGTGCTTGTAGCCAACGCTCTTGTTAGTAGTCGGTTGGATTACTGCAACTCACTTTTCAGGAGCCTGTCCAAGTTCAATCTACGCAAATTACAGTGCATCCAAAATAGTGCAGCTAGAATTGTATCAAACACCAGTCGATACACCAGCATAACTCCTGTGCTAAAGAAACTGCATTGGCTTCCTGTTGAACAGCGCATTGTGTTCAAGACAGTCACACTTGTTTATAAGTATCTTCACACAGGTTTTCCCAGGTATTTTTCACCACATCTTTCTTCCTACAGCAGTTCTTATAGTACCAGGCGCAGTGAAAGTGGTGGTAATTTCCTAGTTATTCCAAAGTTCTGCCCCTCTGTTCATAAATCTGTCACACAGTTTGGTAATAGTTTTGCGTTTGATGCTCCTACTGTGTGGAATACTCTCCCTGATGTGATTCGTGCCTCTCCATCCCTGGCCTCCTTCAGAAAACAGCTTAAAACCTACCTGTACACCAAAGCATATCCACCCTAGCCTGAATCATCCTCCTGGCGTTCTCCGTGGTGTTCGACCCCTGTTATGTCCCTGGACACAGAATTTTGTTGACTGCTTTTTGTTTTGTTGCGCCTTAGAGTCCTCTTGTTTGGGGAGATTAAGCGCTATAAAAGTCCAATTAGAATTAGAATTAGAATGCTGAGGATCTGTCCCAATATGACCCTGCCTGTTGAATTGGACGTAACACCCCAAATTTGACCTTTGCCCCCCCCCCCCTCCTCCTGATTCACAGGACAAGATTTTTTTATACACAACTCAAACTAAATCCACTGCACCAAATGAGTGTGATTGTGCCTTTATGTCATTTTATGAAGCCTGTATTTTGGCAGACTTCTAACTGTAAGGAATGTAGTAGAATTCATGGAAAATACATAAAATAAACTTTCATTTAACTTTAGCCCTAAACATTTTTTAATTATCATTTCATGCTCAAGTACTCACACTAAAATACCAATAATATAGCTGATTATTTTGATTGTGTTTCAACAGAAAACAAAAATATATTTCCATGGTTGCATTCTACATTACGTGCTGATTATTTAAACTGCCACTGTGTTATACATTTTAGGCCATTTTCATGCAGCCATCAATATTCAGAAATATTAGTTTAACTTACCTCTAAAAACCCTGAACTCCTCTTTGTTTCTGACCAGTTCACACTTCACCCTTATCAGTTCTTGATATAGACCTCTGTCTGTGATGCCTTGTTTTGTGTTCTGTGGATGTACATCCTGATTGAGGCTGTACAAAGCTAAATCAATCACAAAACCTGACATCTTTCACTGGTCCAAATCTTATAGAAATGAATATCAGCACTGTAATGTAAATGGATATATTTTGGTTTTAGGATATGTAGAGCAGCTTTTGAGTAGCTGTAAATATTCAGAAATATTAGCGTAATAGACCTTACCTTTAAAAACCCTGAACTCCTCTTTGTTCCTCACCAGTTCACACTTCACCTTCATCAGTTCCTCATTCAGATCTCTATCTGTGACGCATTGTTTTGTGTTCTGTGGATGTACATCCTGACTGAAGCTGTATCCGTATAAAGCTAAAACAATGACAAACAAATGTCCAACTATTTTAGGAAGTGAATTAAGCAGGGTAATGTAGTACATAGATACTTTTAGGTCTTAAATATGTGGTCTTGAATACTCCCGTTATGCAAACAGTTCTAGAACGTCCTTATTTTTCACTCTTGTTGAGCCACTAATTTGTCACTTTGCAAACTTAAGTTAAAATATGGATATATATTTTTCTGTTGTTGTTGGTGTGCTTATGCACCATTCATACTACGGCAGGTACATCCCACAGTTAGAAGTATTTCTCGGTGGCAAAACAGCCCCCAGGTTGACCGATATCGCCCGGGGCTTTCACACTACAGGTGGATGGCCACTGATTGGACATGGTGTTTTGACCATCAATAATAGTCAGATGACAGTACTACAAACATTGGTCACTGAGAGACAACCTCCATTAACCTTAACTCACCTTCAACGAAACGACCAGTACCTTAACTCACCTTATGTCGCCGTATTACATTGAAAGATGACCGAATTACAACCTTATGTACACCGTGGACCATATCTTCGGTTACTGTAGTAAGAAATGTATACACGCATACATGCAATCATCTGTGCATGCCCATGGTACCAAAATCAGAAGTGGAAATTTTAAACAGTAAAAACTTTCGCAGGACGCGCAGGGTAATATACACCAGACAGTGATCCAAAGACAGGGACATTTCCTCAAACGTGGGTTACCGCGGGTGATACCACCTTAGTCAGTATTAATCAGTTCAAACAATCAATAAGCACAGAATGTACATGATAACTAAGTAATCAAAAAACAAATTTTGCAATTTTCTAACTTAAGTCATGATGAAACTACTTTATTATTACCCATCAAAATTCCTCAAATATAAAAGTTGGCAGTTTTTGTGTGACGTGCATAAAAATGTAGGACATTTTTGTGCTGATAATTTAACTATTAGTAACCTTGCTTAAGACAGCAGTTTCTCTGAAATTGAAAGAAACAGGGCTGAAAAGAGTTGCAAATCCATCAGAGAGATGAGCAGTGCACTGCAACTCAGTCACCCATCCAAGTACTAACATAGCATATTGCCACTCCACTTCAGTGATTAGAGGGGAACTCATCACGCTACACCAATTGTCATGAAAGTCCTGTGACAAAAAACAAAAACAAAAGAATATTTAAAAAGTGATGAAAGTGTGAGCTTCGCTAAAACTAACGCTTAAAAAGGCTATCCAAATTTGCAACTGAGGAGGAGAATTATGCAGCAGAACAAACATGCTGATGTGTGTGGAGGGTTGTAAATTACACGGATAAAAGACAATTCCTTGTGTTTTATGAAAGAATCAGGCTTGTCACAGTTTTGTACTCATTGCAAGTTTCTGAACTCCATATTTTTCACAAAAGTCTTGGTCATGTGTAAAGTGCCTGGACACTGGTGTTGATTTGGTGGCCTGGAAGTTCTTAACACTCCTTTGATGTTAATACATCTTTTTGTCTGATGGGCTGAGTCTTGTGACTTTTTCGGTTTGTGTGACACATTTCATGTAGACTAGCACACTGCTAAAGGCTTTTTCACGCAGTTTTACACAGTTGTAACAATAGGTGTTTGAATTGTACACCATATCTGCCTGGATAAATAGACCTCATATGTTGGTAGTGCATGTTTAAAAACAAACAGTCCCATAAAGCCGACCCCCACGTTTCGAGTCCACCTGCCTCTACAGCCTGTGAGATGACGTAGTATTTGTGCGCCTCAGAATCTGTCTTTTGACAGAGATTAAATGCTATAAAAGTGCTATTAGAATTAGAATTTTAGAATTAAAAATCCACTACAAGCAGGAAATGTTGCCTGGTCTATGGCAAATGCAAAATAGAAAACAAGGCCAAAAGAGGTTTCACTCAACTACCACGTGCCATAAAGCCATCAGCGACACAAGTAGTGAACTGAATCTGTCACCCATCCAAACTTATTTTTATATATTCAATTATCAGCAAAAATAACCTCCCTGTACTGTTTGTTGTTATTTAGATGTTGTTACAATGCCACCGTTGTGAACTGCATTATTTATACCTGAACATGTATACACCAAAAAAGAAGTAAAAATTTAAAAAAAAATTCTGTAAAAGGCAATCATTGTGACCATGCCACAACTCATGGAAGTCCGGAAACAAAAAAAATACCGACTTATGAAACCTTATGGAGACCACCAAGTCATCAAACATATTGGGTCACAAATGAGTGCTAACAATATTTATGGCTCACGTGTGGCTCGTCAGGTCACCACAGTCCTGTCCCAGAGGGAACATATATCTTCACATACAAAGTAATATATACTTTAATGAATGCCAAGACTGTCAGTACATGCTTCTGGTAAAATGTGAGCCTTAAGTAAGGCTACACATGCACTGCAGGGATACACAAATTTCAATGTACACTGATGCTCGTCAAATTTCGGGGAAGGATCACTCTCACCTGGATGGTCTTGTGTTCAAATTTACTCAGTGTTAAAATTTGTCTTGGTGTGTGTCACTGCTAGCTGGGCCAATGAACTGGAGCTATAAATATTACCAAGAGAAACAGTCCAGTATGAGTTATAGGTCTCTAAAGATATAATGATTAATGGTGAAGTGAGAATATAGCAATTTTTATGGTTATACAATCGATAATGATTAATAAATGCCCAGTTTTAGTACTCAGGGTTTAACATAAACATAAAAAAACTTTGAATTTTCTTTCCAACATCAAAGGTACTGGGGAAAACCGCCCATTTTTATCCAAGGTCCAGATTAACAAAATGCCACGAAATTTGAAATTTCTATATTGAACCACAAACAGCGACTCTCCTGAAGTAATTTATTTACTAACATGGGTTGTTTTGTATGTGTTTAAAAATAATTATTGTAACACTATTTTAAATGCGAAATTAGAGACAATGGGCTGAAAATATAGTTAAGGCATAAATCATTTGCTTTAAAAACACACAAAACAGCATTGATTATAATTACAAAACAAGAGGGGTTATAGACCCCAGAAAGGCAGGTTATTTAAGTAGGGAGCCTGGAAACTAATTGCAAGTTCCTTGTCTGTAAAAAGGAATCTTTTCCTGTGACCCTATGGTGTAGATGGACAGAGTATACAAATAAGGTTTTATGTCTTTTGATAGTATCATATGCAGATGTGTTTCATTTTGCATCAGAAGTACAGTCATTCTTTTCATATGATCTAGTTTTGTTGAAGCCGGGCCCCAATATACATAAGAAATCCAGTACTTTCAGAAATTCCTTTACTTTCATAAATTGAGACTAGTGGATCAACTTAAAAAAGCTTACCTATTTAGTCACATGAATCATCAATTATCTGTATTAACTAAGAAGAGGGGGATAGATTCTCTGAGGCCTCACAGAATCCACCTCGGTATAAAATGAAGAAGGGGGGGGATACACTTTCAGTCAGAGTTTACACTGGCCTTAGGGAAGAGGTGGGAGATACAAGGAACTGCCAGTATTATATAACAACACAAGTCTTTCTCTCCACTGAGGAAAATAAGACACATGCAATAACACACACACAAAAATCAAATATAGCTGTCCCCACAGTGAGGGAAACACACATGCCTGTTCTTACAGATACAGGGAGTCACTGAATCATATCCATTGTGGCCATATCCTGTAATCAATGGAGCTTGCCAAACAACCAAGGTTACTGCTAATGATGTTCTCCTTGTTTTGCAAACAAAGAAGTGAGTGCCTAGCAACAGAGGGTGGCCCACTTTACTTGTTCATACCAATTAGATAAGCATAATTTGTACAAGCACAGTGTGATATTCTTTAAATTATAGTAAATTTACCTTTTTATGCTATTAATTTAAGATGTTTTTTTAATTTGGATAAAAGATTGGGATATAAAGTTTGAGATATATCAAAGATATACAACTGTGTGCCATTTACAAAGACCATTTTAGTTTTATTTAGCAAGTGGTAAATTAGAAAAAAATTAAAGTGTGATAAAAAATAAATAATCTTGCAATCGAAACTTACTAGTGATTTAATTTTCTTTAATAAGCTGACAGGATACAAAATTAAACCCTTCACTCAGGAGAAGTGTGTCATAGGTGAATAATAAGCTGTTCTGCATCTTACTTGATAGGCTGTTTGAATTTAACTGAGAAACAATGTGGAGTCAATATACGGGCAGTATCTTTGCCTTTTGGATGATGTGCTGGGCTTTCCAGGAATGTAAGTACTTTCAAGATGTTTTGTAGCTTGAATTTGTTGATAAATAGTGTTTGTGTAGATAATTGAACATTCAACAAAGAAACATGTGATTTGGGATCTAGCAACTGTTCATTTCTGTAGAAGAATGGCCACTGTAATCCACAACAGTCTGAAAGAGTTAAATTAACAAAACAAACCTTCCACAAAGACAATCTAAACAAAGAGCCAATACAATAAAACTACCTGAATGCCATAGAAGAAACAAATGTATCATGGATGAAGCTGACAACGTAATATTAGTGGGTAACATAGGTATTATATTGTTAATCTTTAGGAGTGATAATATTGTATTCAGATGGTAGTAATGAGGGATGTTTTACTTTCACTAAATCCACAGCATATTTTTAATAATAAGCAAAATAAGGCAATATCTAAAGAAAGTAAGTAAAAGAGACCACCATTTATAAAGGGGCATCAGTAAGTATAAAAACATTATTTTTTTAATTGGGCGCCACTGTATACCAAAAATACATCTCAGCTTGTATATCCCCCTTATTTAGACAGTTAATTGTTATAATAACCGGTTTTCTTCAGAAATTCCAGTGTCTTTCAGGATTTAAATGATTGAAGTTTGATTAATATGTGATGCATATATTACAGTTGAAATAAGACACAATTGGATGTACTTTTACCCGATTCTATTTGAACCTTCATCTAATCAAAAAGTATCTGGGATAAAATATACATTTCTTACATTCAAACTTCTCTCATATCCTTAATCAATGGAAAATGGATGTGTATGTGAGCCTATTGTGAGTTTTGGCCTCGGTTTGGGATACATAAAACATCATTCCAAATGAGCTAGAGTCAGGAATCACGGTCAATAATTATTGATTTGGTTACTTAATCATTCATCATTCCAACCAATGGCTGAGCTATACTCAATCATTACCACAAAACAACTGACTTAGTAACAAATGGATCTTAATTAAATTTTGATGAAATATCGACATTGTAATCAAATTGAATATTTAATAAGTAAATTAAAGTTTTATAAGTTAATACCCTATCCAATGGAATATTGCTAATTAAGTCGGTGTAAACCAGCCCACCACATGACAGAAAAATCAATTGTCCATTAGAGAGGATGTATTAACGTTATAAAAATAGGTTTTCATGCTGATCAGGATCACAGTGTCTGCATGCTGGAATTTCACTGATTCTTTAGTACACCACTGTGTTCATATTAATCAATGTTACAGGTGTAAGGCCTTGGCTGAAGGATTTCATTGTTAGATTTGTAACTGGATTTGGTAAATATTTATATGAATGGAAGTGACAAATGTTATCTATTTAGACACCGTTTAGCTATAGTACAGTGCCAGTTGATATTGCGGCAGTATTTAGTGTTACTTTCCTTTTCATAGAACTAAGATATCTGATTTATAATTTATAAAGGGTAAACTCATGCACTTAAACATCCAGTGTTTTTGCCATAATGTGATTATTTTTACATATTTGCAACATGGCTAAAATCATTTGCTTTTCTCAAAGTTGAGAGAATAAAATACACAGGTGTGATGGTAAGGCTATGGTAGATATGCTTTTGTAAACAGCTAAGTTTCAGGCCTGGGGTCAAGTACATGGAGCCAAGTAAGTTAACTTAGTAAGTATTGAGCTTTTTCCTGAAGGGGGCAATAGATGTTGCACATTATCAGGAAGATCATTCCAAATTTTCGGAGCATCAATAGCACAACTATGGCCAAAGTATTTGACTGACTTGTAGAGTGAGGAGTGGAAAGAAGGAACTGTCAGGTATTGACCATCAGGGTGACGACCACCTGGTACTGTAGGAGCATCTGCCCAGAAACAAGAATGATCCAAAATAGCAAGGGGAGCCATTTAGGAAGCTTTCCTCTTATGTTTGTCAATATGTCATGTGACCTAGAAGATTACACTCAGGATTACTTTATCTACTTTTACTTTACTTTTACTTTATGATTTACTTTATTTACCTTACTCATGAGAATGGAACATATGTAATCAATTTCAGGGAAGTAAAATGGACACTAGTTTGTTTCACATGTTGTAAATTCACCATTTCTCACACTGCATAACAAAACTAGGAGCTTCAGTATGTCCATGTTTGTATATTTTTTTTCAATTTTTTTTCAGCAAATGCTATAACCTGCTATGGCTGCTCTAACTCTAAAGACTGTAATGATGACTTTAACTCAGGATCTGATGATGTCACAAAACTAGACTCTTCAGCCGACTGCATCTACTGTACCAAGTACACGTACATTGACCACGCAGCTGGTAAGCTATCTGGAATAAGGAAATGTAAAATAGCATCAGAGATACCCCACAGTCTGAGGAAATAGCTTTCAACACCATGAGATATAGAGGTAGTGAGACAGTACAAAAGTTGGGACACTTTCAGATCAGTGTCATTTATACTGTAAAGTTTATCAATTGGAAAATAACTGTCAACAAAAGAAAGCACAATTATGTAAAAGTGCATATAATAATCAATTGCAGCAATCTATATATCTTTCTCATAAGAGAAACGCGTCTCAAATATGGCAGGTGAACACACTTTGGTCACTAGGCTTTTATATCCATTAACCTTTGCATGGGTTATCATCAGAAAAGCCAACATGTCAATAGGAATAGCTCACAGCTGTGTCATGTTAAACTAACAAGCAATAAGCATCTGCCACTGTGGCCTAGCGGGTAACACACTTGTCTAGGAACTCAGAGGACGTGGGTTCAATCCCAGGTACAGGCAGATACATAGTGGCTCGGATGACCACTTAAAATGGCGGTCCTCTGTCATTGGGTCCTATCCCCAGTGGCAGGTTAAAGAACCTCAAGGACGTTGATAAATGGTCATCCTTGAGCCTCTATCTTCCAGTTAGGGGAATGTGAGTTACTTGTGAGTTGGGGCTGTACCTGTACAGTCGGATTGGTTAAATAGCGCTTTGAGTCCTGTAGTATATGGAGATATTGCGCTGAGTATAAATACATAATAATAATAATAATAATAAGTGATAAAATGGTGCAAAACATAAACTGTATATATATATTTGTAGGAACAAGGCATGTTACTAGAAGCTGCATGACAAGCAGCAGTTATGAATCTGTGGATAACATGGGCTGTATAAAGTGTGAAGACAAAGATCCAGGAGAGAGCTGTAAAACTGAGATGATCACCTGCTACTGTGATCAGGATGACTGTAACCACGGCAACATGAACGGACCACTCTTTGTCCTTGTACTGGCTGTTTGTTCACTGATTTTCATATAACTTACGCCTTTTGTGCTTAAGTTTGCAGGACTGCTAAATTATAATAAAGTGTCCCTTTAAAAAGGTCATTTACTTGGTTTTAAGTCGAGTTTTCACACCACCACCGCATTATCGTTTCTCTTGAATATCTTCCTGATTAGTGGGCAGATTCTAACTATTTTTGGCACTTACATACCTCAGCCGTAGGACAAGTTTCCATACACTTATATTTGACCTTTGAACTTGCAAAAGTCATATAATCAATAATAAGTTTTTGGGGACCTCATCATCATTGCTCAGTTCAAACTTTTTACCATAGGAGAGTGTTACTTTACATATGTCAATACTATCAAAATCTCTAGGTAATTATATTTTTGGAGTAACTGGACTAAAACTGGAAAATTTTCTAAGTAAATTAACTTTTTATCAGTAAACAGCTTACCTAGTGAAAAAAATGCACATGCCTGACACCCTGCCAGTTTTTCCAAACACTAAAAATAACCACGTCCTGAGCTGGGATTTGACTGGGACCGGTAGTGTTCTCTTCACTTGCTGGGTGGCTGTGATGCCCCCTAGATGGAGCAATGTGTGTTTGTACCTCTTTTTGTTTCCTTCCTTAGTATGTCTTCTTTTGAGTTGTACATTGCAGGGAAGGTAGGGTTGGGATCCCCTTGTCCAAAAGGTCCTAGTCTAAAAGTGTTCACTTATAAAAATTTAATTTACATTTTTTTTTAATTTTCTACTTTATTGCATTAATACATCTTACCTAGTGGACCGAAGACAGAATAATCACCCAGTAAATGCTCGGCAGCTATAAACTTTGAGTAACATTACCATTCAGATATACCAGGCCCCAAAGTTTACCATTTAAACTGGTTGCTGGACCAGTGTGCCCCCTCTTCCCCCTTTAGTCCCAAAGATTTCTGAGGAAGGTGAACTTAAATGAGGCCTGTCACTTTGCTTCATGACAGAGCTGAGAGGGATTAAAAACATTTTGAGGCAAACGATAAGTCTCCCGTTTCTAAATACACTATGTACAAGATCTTATTTCCACTACTTGTAGCCTATATGCACTATGTACAAGATTATAAACTCAGTCATGTGTATATTTGTTGTGCTGATACAACAGAACCCACATGATGGAGTTCTGAATCAGCCCAAACCACATCATTCGGATTCATTTCGACCACATGGCATCCAAAGCTTTAACGTCCTTATCAATACACAACTTGGTTGGGGTGGATTTCTTTGATTTCTTCTTATTTTTAGTAGGTTCTTTCACCACAGTTTGCTCAGGAGGGCTAAACCAAACACTTGGCCATAATCTATAAGGGAGGAAGTCTTACCAATGTCTTTCTTGTTAGCTTTCCTGTCAGATTTAGTGGGTTTTTTTTCTTTTGGAGTGGCAAGCTGGGAATGTTGTTTACTGGTTAATACATTATAGAAAGAACAGTCTTGTTGCATCAGGCAAGGATCTGTACCCTGACCTTTCTCCCAAAAAATGATCTGGTCGAATATTGCCATAAGGTGGCTGCCATCCAATCTTCTGGCCTGCTAATGTCATATATAAACAGTCTTTGTACACAAAAACTATGATGAAAATAAGCTTAATTCTGAATAGCGAAATCTTTCAACTTTAGAGAGCTTTCAAAAACACGTCTGTACTGCCGAAATGAAAAAGATGCCATGACATCACGTCTAGCCAGGAAGGAAGTACTGCACACCACCGAGTGAATGGTGGTAACCTAGCCAGTCTCACCAGTGGAAACATAAGATATCTTTTTCTGGTGTTTGGCAAGGCTGGCCAGCACAAGCAATATGGCTAATTATCCACTAGGTGGGATGTATTAATGCAATAAAATGACCTACGTGTGTTAAAAGAGTTGGACGTCCTGTTAAATCCCAAAGAAACTGTCCCTAACAAAAACTTCATGTATTTATATTCTGTTTTAGCTGGATAGTTATATAGCATTGAAATACGTATTTTATATACTTTATACACTTTTTATGTATTTTATTTTATTTATACAAATAACACAACAGATTGGCCAATAGCAATCGTTTAAATAACATGGATACCCTTTTAGACAGGAAACACTTGTTTGTTCTTACTACAGTTTCATATTTAAAAACAATTTTGACTGCATTAAAAATTGCTAGACTTGAAATCCTACATTAAGTCTAGATTTGACAATTATTTGTATGTCACAATGCGTGAAGTTAATTTCAACCAGTCTTTAGAAGTACTTTTATTTAGATCATAGTTTTCTCAAAACATAATTTCTTTTTAAATACCATTACCAGTGTGAGAAGGTGGACAATTTCCTTTTCTTGCAGACGGTATGTCATAATTTGCCATTTCTGAAAACAAAAATTCAAGCCAAATATGAAATCCTAATTTTGCAGGCAAAATATACAATCTAAATACAAAGTTTTCAAATGCGCCAATTGGATCAGCAAATAAAGAAAGTTTAATATTATAGTTCTCCATAAATATCCATTCTCTTTTCCGCAGGGTGACAAAAGAAACTTTGCTTCATCAATAAAATCCAGTATGTTTACCACATGACAAAAGCATTATGTATGGTATCTTAATGTGGTCATTTTTAGATAAACTTGAAAATTTTAATTAAATGTAGCTTTTTATAAGCTACAAGCTTACCTTTTGGGACTCAATCCTACCTCGAGCCACCTCGCCCAATCCGGCCAGCTCTTGAAAAAAGAGTTCTAGCTTTAGTACCCAGATCGGAGCGACCTGGGGCGGTATTCACTAACATTCCTATCTTAGTCTTAGTCCTAACTTTAAGATTTTTGTCATAGGAATATGTCATTATTGTGCACTCTTTTCAGTAAGAGTTTCAATTGCAACATAGTTGTCACTTAAATTTAGTAAATTCAATTTTATTTGGGTCTGTTTCGGTTATTTGAAGGTCAATGCTAGGTTAAATTTTATCACTAAGATAGGATTAAGATTAGGAATGTTAGTGAATACCACCCCTGGTCAGTGTCCATGCGCAGTACTTCCTTCTACTTGTTGGAAAAACACATTTTAACCATTTTAAACCATGCTTAATGAATGCCAAATCTGTGAGTGGAAGCTTCTGGTAAAACATGAGCCTTAAGCCAGGCTACAGTGTAGTGATGCACAAACTTCAATGTACACCGGTGCTTGTCAAATTTTGGTAAAGGTTCACTCTCATCTGGCTGGTCTTGTGTTCAAATCCACTCTGTGTTAACATTTGTTTTGGTGTGTGTCACTGCAAGCCAGGCTATGGGAAGTGGAGCTAGAAAGATAACAAATAGCCAGCATAAGTTAGGGTTACACAATGAAGTTACAATTAATGGTGAAGTGAGGATATAACAATCATTGAAAGGTTCCCAGTTTGTTCAGGGTTTGATGTAAACCAAAAAAACCTTTCCTTCGAAGGTCAAAGGTGAAGGGGCAAACAGCCCATTTTAACTGATAAACAAGATAAGATAAACAAAATGCAAAAAATTTTTAATTTCTGTCAACCAAATTTTTGTTCAAATTTACAAAAAGAAAAATAAATTTAGCAAGAGACAAACAATCTCAGCTGCGATAACAACTGTCAGTGATTCTGACCAAAATGATGAAATGAAGTGGGCACATTTTTGCTATCTCCAGTCATATTATATGGCCAAAAGATTGGGAGGGTCGGGGATCATAAGCTAACCTCAATACACCTGTATTGAAATTGTATTGAAACCTATAGGTCAAGGTCAAAAGTCATGGGGATTCCAACTTTGGTTGGCATTTGTAGGAATAAGTTCCAAGATATACCAGTTAGTTCCTAGTCTGATTCCCTGGGATTTGTTTAAATATTGCCTGTTTTTTGGCAAATTTTGGCTGTTCTGAAAAGTCATTGCCTCTGATCCGACTGGTCCGTGAATATGGAAGCAGGCCTTAAATGAAATTATAGAAACCAATTTACTGCTGGGTCTGAAAAAATGAAGGAAGTAAAGTAAGTTTGTGAAAGAACAGTTATCTCAATCCACAAGTTTTCAGCACTCAGATGACTGTGATTTTCACCATTGGTCTATTCAATACAGAAACTTGGCTTTCAGTGATTTTATTCTATCCAGTTATTCCCAGCTAGTGGCCCAATTTAAAAAGCTTATCTATTTAGTCACATAAATCATTGATTATCTGTATCAACTAAGAAGAGGGGGGAGTCCTCCCAGAATCTACCTCGGTATAAAATGACTGGGTGGTGGGGGGATAATACCTTCAGAGTTTACACTGGCCTTCAGGAAGTGGTGAGACATATATAAAGTACTGATATTAGTATTATACAACAACACAAGTCTTTCTCACCACTCAGGGGAATAAGACACTTACGGTAATACACACACAAAATCAATCTTGCCTGTCCCCGACAGTGAGGGAAACACACATGCATGTTCTCACACAGTGAGTTCCTGAGTCAAATCCATTGTGGCCGTGTACTGTGTTCAATGGAGCTTGCCAAACAGTTAAGGCTAACATTAATGATGTTGTTCTTGCATTGTAAACAAATGAGTGCGTGCCTGACAACAGAGAGTGACCCAGTTTACTTGTACATACCAGTTAAATATTCATAGTTTATACAAGCATATACTGTCATATTCTATAAATTACACCAAATTCACCTTTTATGTTATTACTTTAAGATGTTTTCTAAGTTGGATAAAAGATTAAGAGATAAATTTTGAGATAGGTGAGATATATACAACTGTTTAGCCATTTATAAAGACCATTTTTTTTAATTTCAGAAGTAGTAAGTTGTTTAAAAAAATTTTTAAAAATGATAAATTAGTTTACAACCGAAACTAAATAGTGATTTGAATTTCTTTAATAAGCTGACAAAGTACAGAATTAGAACCCTCAGTGTTACAAGTGAATAACTAGCTGTTCTGGATATCTCTTACTTGACAGGCTATTTAATATAACTGAGAAATAATGTGGAATCAATACACTGGAAGTATCTTTGCCTTTTGGATATTGTGCTGTATATTCCAGGAATGTAAGCACTTACAAGCCATTTTGTTGAATTAGTTGACCAATAGAATATTTAAATAACAGAAAATTCCACAAAAAAACGGGTGATGTGGGGTTTAGGAACTGTAAATATCTGTGTGTAGGAATGAATGGGCTCTGTAATCCACAACAGTCAGAAAAAAGTTAAATTAACACAACAAACCTTCCACAAGGAGTACCTATACATAAGTAAAAAAAGAACAATATAATAGGGAAAACTAATTGTAATCCACAACAGTCAGAAAAAAAGTTAAATTAACACAACAAACCTTCCACAGGAGTACCTATACATAAGTAAAAAAAGAACAATATAATAGGGAAAACTAATAGGGAATGACATATAAGAAACAAATATATCACTGATGAAGATGACATTATTATAGCAGTGGGTAGTATGAGTATTACATTGTTAATCTTTATGAGTGATATATGTTTTTCCGATGGGTCAAATGATGGACGTTTTTCTTTCATTATCCACAGCATATTTTAAATTATAAGCCAAATAAGTCAACATTTAAACATAAATACTACCATTTATAAAGGGGCATCCATAAATATACAAACATATTTTAATCAAATTTGAAAAATACGCCCCAGCCTGTATATATCCCCCCTTATTAAACCGTTAATATGGTGGACACTAAACCACAACACAATCAGAAAAAGTAAAAGTACATATTCTAATGAAATTGTTAAGAGTATCTTGATCTTTGTAAAGTATCTCATCTGGAACACTCTGCCTAAAGCATCTCTTACATCCCATCATACGTGTGCTTTTAATATTGCTAAAAAATATGAAAGTAGCCTTTTAGTGGGGTAGCAGAGATTTGCACGTGCTAACAGGGTGTATTTTCCCAAAAAGGAGAGTCACTACTTGAACATCAAAGAACAGACTACAGGACCCACAATGGGTTAATATGGATGCAAGGTACACGTGAGTGTATCTTACAGCAGGTGCAATGTAAGTATTTTGTTATAAAATCGCAAGTGTACCTTAAGTGTCCCTTGCAAATCAGCCGATTTTTCTCTATAACTAGGACATATGTGCACGTATGATGGGATGTAAGAGAGGCTTTACATCCAAACGTACATGGGTGATTTGCAAGGGGACTTTAGGGAGTGTAAAATTGATGTGTATCTGAGCCTATTGTGAGTTTTGTCCTTAGCATACATAACTCAGTCCAAATGAACTAGTGTATGGAATTCTGGCCAACAATCATTCATCTGCTCACTTAATCATTGATCTTTCCAACCACTGACTGAGCAGTGATCAATTATTACCACTTCCAAGGACAATCCCTACTAAATACTTTTAACAATAAGAATTACACTAAAGTTTGTACGTTAGTTGATATTTTTGTTTTATATCCAGAATGGTGAAAAAATAGGGAGTCACTGTTAAAACTTAAATACCACAGGTATTTTTTTTGTACTTTCAGCAAGGAGTTTTGTTGGCACTTTAGAACCAAGGGTATTATAAGTAGAGATCTCAAATTCGCAGGATATGTTGATCGTAACAAAATCATGGCTGGAAATATTTTTGGCCTCATTTTGAAAAACAACACGGCCCCCACAAGCTTTTCTTTTCACTCATGAAAAGTGCTTAGACCTCCCTTATTATTGGTCCTAGAGGTTTGCCATGAGAAACCAACCGATAGGAAATCATGGGCTGCGAATCTTCTGATGTCATCAGATTTGACCTTGGGTCCCTCCATCAAGGTCAAATGCGGACAGCCAAACTTCCAAGTGCTTAAAACTCGTTTATTATTTATCCTAGAGGTTTGCAGTGTGAAATTAACATACAGGAAATCATGGGCTTGGAATCTTTTGATGTGGTCAGATTGGACCTTGGACCCCTCCTTCAAGGTCAAACGATGGTTCACTGGCTTTGGTGAGTTGTTTTTCTGGTGGATACGAATTTGCATCGGTTCTCTAATGCCTAGGTCTATATTTTTATGATATAGTCATCTTCATTTGTTATATATCAGTATATTTCTAATGACTGAAGCTTTATTTGCATTACCCACCATTTTATTTGAATAACAATTAAATATTCTTTTTGTTGTTCGAGAGGTTCCCTATTGACATCAGCGTACTGGTAATAAGGCTGTTCCACTATGGCAACTGGATCATATACCTAGCTCTCAACTAAAAAAATCGATACCACCCACAATCCTGTTTTTTGGTTTTTTTTTGTTTTTTTTTTGCAATTATAGTTTTCCAAATAGATTTCCAGTGGGTCTCAGATGCTTGTGATTGGTTCCTGAAAAAGTTTTGATTGCTTCCTGATCCATCAGATAAGTTTCCGAAAACTTTCTTCTCTTTCCGGATTTATTGCATTGTATTGTGTATTTATACACAACGTATTGTGTATTTATACTCAGCACAATATCTCCATGTACTACAGGACTCAAAGCGCTATATGACCTATCCCACTATACAAGTATAGTCCAACTCTCGTGCACCTGACATGCCCCTAACTGAAATACAGAGGCTCAAGGATGACCATTTATCAACATTCTTGATGTTCTTTAACCTGCCACTGGGGATAGGACCCATTGACAGAGGGTCGACATTTTAAGTGGTCATCCGAACCACTTTGTATCTGCCTGTACCTGGGTTTGAACTCACAACCTCTGTGTTCCTAGGTGAGTGTTTTACTTTAAATAGGCTATGATGCTAAGATTGGCTTAAGATCCAAAAGATTGCTTTTCTACTGTTAAGAGAAAGGTTTGCTTTGGGTTTGTGATACTTTTGTGATACATTCCTGATTGCAAGTTCTGGGAGAGCTTGTCTACAGTTTATAAGAAATTCAAACAGTTTGAATTTTTCAGCAGTGGATGCAATTGCCTTTCTGATTTATGTCCCAATGTACCTTATTGGGAAGTTGCCAATCCAATTTTGAAATGTCAGTTTGGTTTGTTTTCAAGCATTCTTATTGTTTTTATGAATGGTTTATGAACATTTGAAATGAAAAGATCAACCTGCAAAAACGTTACTTTTCAGGATCGTAACCCAATCAGGTAGGATGATCGCCAAAGTGGAACAGCCCTCTGAAGATAGAGATTCCCTATTTGTTGAACTTATATCTCCTAAGATATAAGTTATTACAGTGCTTTATGAATAACAATTATTTATGAACGTGAAAAATGGTACAAATTTTTACCTGAACCAAGGCCAAATATCAAATCTGTGATTTTTATAACTTAGACACTGTTATGGCTAATCCTGTCAAAACAGAGCAAGTAAGCTGACAAACAATGTGATTTGTCCCAAATACATTCATTGGTCGTACGATCAAACCTGTCAGGTTTATGACCTGTTTTGTACTACTGACAGCTCTTATAAGATCGCTCAAAACACAGTCCTGGCAACTCTTGTGCTGAATCTTCTTGAATATTCTTCTGTTTGGACAAAACTACTTGGCTACTGTTTTATACATGATTGTGCAAGACAGGTTGTCACTAACAAAAGTTTAGATCTGACTTAATACCGAAAAGATCTGTTGAGGGTACTCGGAAACAAAAATGTTCCCTTGCAAAGGTTTTGAAATGTGTCGCACATTTTTAACAGTCGTCTACAATCAGTGAAATTACACCCCTGATATTCACAACTGCTATTTTGTTATCCACCATGCACTGTATAGATTTGGTCCAGGCACGGTTATATATAAAATACATTTACATCATAGGAAAGGTAATTTTACAAAGTTTCCACTTGTTTTTCTTTGGTTAAAATCCATACAAAAACTGCAGAGAAATCACAAGGTAAAAGTTGACAATACTTTTTGGTATTCATTCTTTAAATGTGGGTTTATTTCAAAATTGAATCGTAAAATATGATGAATAATAAAAGCTAAACATCTGTCATTAGACAAATGTAAAAATAAAAGAAAATATGAAACAAAACAAACAAACAGATGTAATAAATTTCAGGCAAGTAACACACTTGTTTCTTTCACGTGTTGTAAATTCTCTATTTCTCACACTGCTTAACAAAACTACCAGTAGGAGCTTCAGTATGTCCATGCTTGCATTTTTTTTCTATTTCTTCAGCAAATGCTATAACCTGCTACAGCTGCTCTAACTCTAAAGACTGTAATGATGGCTTTAACCCAGGATCTGATGATGTCTCCAAACTAGATTCATCAGAAGACTGTATCTACTGTACCAAGATTACATTCATTGACCATGCAGCTGGTAAGCCTGTTGGAATAAGAAAATGTTAAACTAGCCAGAAAGGTGCAGCCAAAAATATCCAAGAAAATATTTAGCACCTTTTTTTGTCAAATTTAGTATTTTAGTGACTGTACACAGTTCTTGAAGGTCTTTGTACAATTTTTCACCATATTTCATGGCTCTTGGAGTCTTGGTTTTCGATCACCATCTTTCAGCTTATTTCTGCCACTCTGCAGTAAATTGAAAGTTATGATTCCCAAGTAGTTTATATTGGCATTTTGACTTTGCATATTTTGCATGCATATGTTTTTAAATTGTGACACGTGAGTGGTAAACTTGTACTGGAACTTAAACTTGAATGCATATTTTAAAGGAATTTGTTATACTGATAATCCCCAACAAACCATTCTAATTTGAGATTTATGTCCTCAAAGATGAAGTCTGATATAATATTTTAATTTTCATTTGTAATTTTATCCAAGGGATAGCATCCGGTGGATACTATGGATTAAACATGAGTGTAGAGATTTTCTTGGTACCCCTCTAGAGGCAAGGGTATTATAGATTCCTCAAATTTGCAGGACATATTCATAACCATGTCTTGCCTGGAAATATTTTTGGAGTCATTTGAAAAACAAGATGGCTGCCATTGGCGTTTTTTGACTTTCAGCAAGGAGTGCTTTGGGGGTCTTTAGAACAAATGGTTTTTTTTGGTAACGATCTCAAATTCACAGGATATCTTCATCATTATAAAATCTTGGCCGGTAATATTTTTCGTCTCATTTTGAAAAACAAGATGGCCACAACGGGTGTTTCTTTTCAGTCATGATAAATGCTTATATCTCCCTTTCTATTGGTCTTAGAGCTTGGCAATGTGAAAATAACATACAAGAAATCATGGGATAGGAATCTTTTGATGTGGTCAGATTTGATCTTGGGCCCCTCCTTCAAGGTCAAATGAGGATAGCCAAATGAACAAGTGCTTATAACTCGCCTATTATTGGTCCTGGAGGTTTTCAATGTGAAACCAGCCCATGGGAAATCATGGACTAGGAATCTTCTGATGTGGTCAGATTTGACCTTGAGCCACTCCTTCAAAGTCAAACAAGGATAGTCAAGTTTAAAGTGCTTATAACCCATGGGCTGCGAATCTTCTGATGTGGTCAAATTTGACCTTGGGCCCCTCCTTCATGGTCAAACGAGGATAGTCAAACTTAAAATCACTTATAACTTGCTTAGTATTGGTCCTAGAGGTTTGTAATGTGAAACCAACCTTCAGGAAATCATGGACAGTAAATCTTCTGATGTGGTCAGATTTGATCTTGGGCCTCTCCTTCAAGTTAAACAAGGATAGTCAAACTTAAAAGAGCTTATAACTTGCTTATTATTGGTCCTAGAGGTTTGGAATGTGAAATTAACCTTCAGGAAATCGTGGGCTGCAAATCTTCTGATGTGAGCAGATTTTACCTTAGGCTCTGTCTTCAAGGTTAAACAAGGATAGCCAAACTTTAAAGTGCTCATAACTCGCTTATTATTGTTCCTGGAGGTTTGCAATGTGAAACCAACCTATAGGAAATCATGGGCTAGGAATCGTCTGATGTAGTCGGATTTGACCTTGGATCGCTGCTCCAAGGTGAAATGAGGGTAGCCAAACTTAAGAGTGCTTACAACTTGCTTATGAAAAATGCTGTTCATCTTTCAAACTATGTCAGTTGTCCTTTTCCGGCGAATACATTTGCATCTGGCCACAGAATATTTTAATTTCCATTTGTAATTGTATCCAAGGGATAGCATCCGGTGGATGCTATGGATTACTCATGAGTACGCCACTGCAGTGTATAGAGATTTTTTTGCTACCACTCTAGAGGCCAGGGTATTATAGATTTCTCAAATCTAGTCTTTCGTCTAGCTATTGCAAAGTTTTGATCCATTTTTTTCTTTTTTTATCCATTATACAGCCACCATGTATATAGGAATATAGCTCGCAGCTAAAGTGACAAGCAATAAGTGATGAAGATGACGGCTGGATATTTTTATAAAATCAACATCGGTTACCAGCTTTTTTAAAGAAACCCAGTGTTTTGAACACTTGTTACTGATATGATGAAATTTACAATGTGTCATACAAGGGTACATCTCTGAGCCATAATAAAGAACCAGAAATGGCCAAACTTTCTTGGTGTAAATAAAAAATTGGAAATGGCTTTCACCATACCGACATTATTTTTACCCTGTATAAAGTTAAAATGTTACAGGTTTAGTGTTTTGGTATCAGCCAGTAAAGAAACATACAATAATGATATTTTTACTGTATTCAGTTCCCCAAAGTTCTTGTTTCTACCAAAGCCAACAAATAGCAAAAAACTGAATATCAGAGTGAAACCTCTGAAAACTACCATTCTAATGATGGACAGAAGATATTCGTAGTTTATATAGATATTGAAAAAAATAATGAAAAATTGGCAATTTTCAACAAATTTATGATGCTTATTGTACAACAGTACTGGTTAATACAAGAAGATATATCTCGTCATATTCAAAATTGAGGAAAACTAAGGCTAACAAAACATGTCAATTTATACTTGTAGGAACAAGGCGTATTTCAAGAAACTGCATAAGAAGTAGCAGTTATGATTCTGTTGATAACATGGGCTGTATAAGGTGTGAAGTACAAGATCCGGGAGAGAGCTGTAAAACTGAGACCATCACCTGCTACTGTGATGAGGACGACTGTAACCATGGCAACATCAACAGACCACTCCTGGTCCTTGTACTGGCTATTAGTTCACTGAAACTGATTCTCGTGTAACTTCAGTTTACGGGGCAGTAAAATTATAATTAAGGACATTTGCTCCTAAATACTTTTAACAATAACACCAAACTTTGAAAATAAGTTCATCTTTGTGTTTTATATCCAGAACAATGAAAAAATAGGGGTTCACTGATGTAACTTTTTTAATGAAGTACAAAGCTGACCTACAATTTCTTAGATTTAGTGTTATTTACATAGCTAAAGTAAGAATGGAGTTTACATAACATTTTTTTATTGTGTGTGTCATAAATTTGATATGATTATTGCGTGTGTCATTAATTTTATTATCATCATTGTAATATCAATTATAAGGTCAAACTTTACAAAAAATTAAAAAGAAAACATCAAAGAACAGTACAACTGAATAGAGTTTCAGATAAAGGAAAGCTATGACACAGTTTTGCTAATTGAACTACATATTTGACTAGAAATAAACTCAATTTGAGACAAATGTAACTTTTAAAACTTCTAATAGGAATTTAGTAGTATTTCATACAGCCAAAGTTTATACATTATCCAGCAAAAGTAAATAATAAAAAGTTGGGAGTCACCTCACAAAATAAATTCTAAGTAAATTCCAGTACAACGGCCAGTCCCCATCACAGTCTAATCGTACCATTCACACAAATGACTCACAACACCAATTTTTTGTGATAAAACTTCAAGAAACTTTGACAAAGTCGATAAATTTATTTGTAAAATAATTTTATCCTTCATTTCAGATCAAAGTCATTTGTGCTTTCATAGATTAGCATTGATTTGAGTTTTTTTTTCAGAAAGATAATTCAAAAATTAAATTATTTCATTTGTCATGTTTTTTTTTTTATCTCTTGTCTAAGCAAATACTACCCTGCATTTTTATGATTTTCAAAGGAAGGGGTCAATTGATCCACCAATAAAAGAGGCTCAGGAAACTCTGCAAATATGATACTACTAATAAGGTTAATACTTGCCCAAAATAGTGTTTAGAAAAGGATTTTATTGCCTTTTAACCATTAAAACATGATTACTTAAACAACACAGTGCCGGAGCCCATTATGTGATAAATCAAAATTAACATCGACAAGACTTACAGACAGCTTGACAGACAAACTTGTAACATCTTGAAATGAAATAAAAACATATGAAAATCAATTAAATAATAAAATAATAACTGAAAGAACAATAAAATTTATATTCCAGAGAAACATAACATTTACGAAATTGTGGTATCAATGACATACATACAAGATATTTTAAAGTGAACAATTATACTGTGGAAAATTGTTGACTGAGTTTATTATCGTATATATTGCTGACAAAAAGAAAACATTTTTATTTAAATAAAAGCGTTCCATAGTATAAGGGTGTTTCAACTAACCTTCCACATTGAACAACTTCTGATTAACCTCTCAAACATCAAGTGACACAAGAGCTATATCTGCAACTCATTCACTACCCCCACCTTTCAAACATAAATTTCACCAAAGATAGGCTTGAGGAAGCAACGAGTCTCTGGCCGGGTCAAGCCAGGTAAAAGATCAGTCCTACAACATTACAGTATTGTTGCATCAGTGTGGGGGCAAAATGCTCATGGCCAAAATGCTGGTGAAATTGCAAGGAAGGAGCAGGGTTATCAAAATACCTTTACATAAAAACTTCGTACATCTTTATTATGTTTTAGCAGGATGGTTATACAGGATTGAAATGCATATTTTATATAGTTTAATATACACTTTTTATGTATTTTACTTTTTGTACAGATAACACAACACATTGGTCAATGGCAATCACTAAAATATCATAAATACCCTTTTAGATTCAGGACTGTTGTTTGTATAGACAGTTATAAGAAGTAGACAGGAAAGACTTGCTGGTACTTACCCTTGCCTACACTTTGAAATTTAAAAAGAATTTTGACACAACTAAAATAACCAGCCTTGGCAGGCAAGAACCCCAGCATGCATGTACAACTAAATGGGCAACAACATTGAGATTTCGGAAAATATTAGGAATAACTTCAGTTGTAAGAAGTATAGAGAACCCACAAGATGTTCTGTCCCAAGCCCTAGCCCAAGATCCATTATATAAGAGATATATAAACATTTTAGTGTGATTACCCACTCGACCTTGAAGCAAGGGTCACAGGTCAAGTTTGACACTTGCTAAAGATTCACACGACATGATTTCTTACACCTTGTTTTCCTATTTCAAGCCCCAGAACCAATAATAAGGGACATATAAGAGATTTGTAGTACGATGACCCCACTTGACCATGAAGCAGGGGTCAGAGGCCAAAATTTGACGCTTTCAAAAGATTTGGAGGGTATGATTTTTTAAAGCTCGGATACCCCCCAAAATGTAATCAGCCCTATATCCTCTTGGGGTTAACATACCCTGATAATTTGGTGCAAATACATGCATTGGTTTATGCTGCTAAACAACCACAAACTTTAAGACCCAAAAATCTTAAAAATATTGCCACAGTTGTTGCCAGATACCCCAAAACCTAATCAGCTCTAGATCTTCTTGGAGTAAACATAACTTAAAAATTTGGTGAAAATCACAAATGTTTAAGATCCAAAAAAATGTTGCAATTGCAACAACTGTTGCTGGATACCCACTAATAAATAATCAGCTCTAGATCCTCTCGGGGTAAACATATCCTGAACATTTTGTGAACATCTGTGAATGGGTTTGAAATGTTGAACACCCACAACCTTAAAGACCCCTAAAAAATCTCAAATGTGTTGCCATGGCAACAGTTGTTGTTGGATACCCCATAATCAGCTCAAGATCCTCTTGGGGTAAACATTTCCCGAAAATTTGGTGAAAATCCATTCGTGAGTTTAGGCTGTGGAACACCTACAGGGGACGACTATAACCCCAGCCTTTATGGACTGGGGTTGAAAAAAATTACATTAAAGCATCATACTATATGTAACATATTAAAGTTATCATTAAATACAAACTCTAAAGGAGATCTTAATTCTTTATATGAGAAATTAATACTATCTTCTTCTCTTAAAACCAACAAAATTGCGTTAATTCATCCTATCCAATGGACAATTGTTGAATAACTACCGCTTGGTAGGCGGGTAAGCAGCTAGGGACTTGCATGAATTCATAACAAAACAAAACTGAGATGGTCCAGTTGACCTAGGGTCACAGAACCCTGAGAGGTCAAGGTCGGCTGTCAACTATCCGGTTAACCGGGAGTCTACCGACACTGCCCCCCCTTTTCTTTCCCTCCCAGTGATGATCTGAGTCCCAGAAGAAATAACAACTTCCCAAAGGAAGCAAGTCACAGTTTTTTTTATATATGTATGTACAATCAACCTATTTACATTATGTACATATTTAACATATTTACAGTATGTACATATTCACATATTTACAACATCTCCTCACTTTTGAGCCTGGTGGTGCACCTGTTGGGCAGCCACTACAGGTCCCAGGTGAAAAAGCTCTGAGTCAGCCCAGGCAACATTCTTCAAGTAGAATTGAGTGAAGGTGTTGTGAGATTTCCAGTGGCAGGCTGACAAGATCTGATCCAAGGAGATCCCTGAGTGGAAAGCCTTAGATGCAGCAAAGGCCCTCACATCATGGGCTCTCTTGGTCAGAGAGCTCATAGCACAGGATCACAGTCTGTTTGATCCATGAGGAGATGGTGGCAGGTGAGATGTCTTTGTCAAACCCTTTCTTGAAGGAGACAAAGACTAACTCCTTATTCTGCCTGAGGTCCGAAGTTCTGTCCAAATAGTAGCGCAGGGCTCTAACTGGACATAGGGACCTGTCACCCTTGAGTGACCTATCCAGGGCTAGAATGATCACTGGCGCCACACTATCTGGACCCTCCTTAGCCAGCTGATTCTTGGACAGAAAGCTGGGTGAGGGATACAAGGACACCTTAGACCAGTCTGAATGGTGTCTGATGTTCTTATGTAACCAAGCATGGATCTCACTCCTGCGTTTACCTGAACCCAAGGCCAGTAGAAAAACAGTCTTGCAAGTCAGATGTTTCAAGGAGGCCTGTTTAAGGGGTTCAAAGGGAGCCTTTGTCAGCTGGTGTAGAACCAGGGAAAGGTTCCAGGAGGGGATGCCCCTCCTGCCCTTGGGTCTGTCTCTATGGAAACTGTCCAGGAGACGAGTGAGATTCTCATCTTTGCTGACATTAATGGTGGAATTTCCCAGTTTGTCAGCAATGGCTGATCTGTAGCCATCAAAAGTGCCTGGTTGCAACTTCTTGTCCTGAAACAAGTGCAGTAGGAAGTCAGCAATGGCTTTCAGAGGTGGTGCCCTGAAGTCCACCTGATTACTGAGGCACCACTTTGTAAAAATGGTCCACTTTGCCTCATAGACAGATCTGGTTGATCCTCTCTGTGGAGCCTCAATTCGTGCTGCCAATGCCTCAGAGAAGCCCTGCTCCTTGATTGCTAAGGCTCTAGGAGCCAGGCGTGTAGGTTCAGATTCGACAGGTTCCTGTGAAGGACCTGGTTGAATGGCTGAGTCACCAAGTTGGGTATGTTGGGCAGACACAGTGGGATCTGGCCTGACATTGCTACCAGCTCCCAGAACCAGGGCATGTTGGGCCACCCTGGGGCAATCAGAATTATTCTGTTGCAGGGGTAGTCCTGGAGCTTCTCCACCACTTTGCCCAAGATGGCTGCCGGTGGGAAGGTGTATGGGTCCAGGTTCTCCCAGGAGAGGTTGAGTGCATCCACTGCCCACGCCTGGGAATCTGGGACCAGTGAGACAAACTGAGGAAGTTTGTTGTTGAACCTGGTGGCAAACAGGTCCACTTGAGGCTGGTGCCACCGGTTGCATATTGCTTGGAACACTTCTGGGTGAAGAGACCACTGTTGGAATGGTTTGGCCAAGTCTGGATAGCTTGTCTGCTATCATGTTCAGCCGGCCGGGGATGTGACGTGCCCTGGGGGTTACCTGCTGCCTGGTGCACCAGGACAGGATTCTCCACAGTAGGGCACACAGTGACCCTGACTTCATCCCCCCCTCTTTGTTGATGTAGGCAACCACTGTTGTGTTGTCTGTAGCTATCAACACTGTCTTGTTGCAGACGAGGGTTCAAAACTCCTTTAGAGCTAGAAATACCGCTTTTAGCTCTAAGTGGTTTATGTGTAACTTGCTCTCTGGAAGGGACCAAGTTCCTCTTGCAGTGTGGTCATCTAAGTGAGCACCCCACCCTTCGTTTGATGCGTCTGTAAAGATTTGCAGAGCATGTTTTAGAGGGTGTAATGGTTGACCTAGAAGCACATTGCTTTCCTCCAGCCACCACCTTAGATGGGGTGGAGGGACTTGGGAACCGGTATCACCTTTTCCAGTGATTCTGGGACCCTCCAGTTGTTTTTCAAGTGCCACACTATGGGTCTCATGTGAAGTCGCCCTAAGTGGACTTGTTTTTCTGTGGCTGTGAGTAGACCTATGAGGGACATGAATTGCCTGACCGGGCAAACCGGATCCGACATTATGGATCTGATCTTGTCTGTCAAGGTCTTCCAACATTCTTCTGTTGGTCTGACCCTGCCCTCTTTCAGTTCGAACTGCTGACCTACGAAGTTGAAAACCTGTTTGGGAACCAGTTCTGACATGTCCCTGTTCACCAACCACCCTAGCTCCTGGCACAGTGTGACCAGGGTTTGAGTATGCTGGAGACAGGTGTCGTGGGTAGAGGCTCTCACCAGCCAGTCGTCTAGGTACTGGTGGATCCTTATACCCTTCTGAAGTGCCATGAGTTTGACCTCTGTGGCCACCACTGTGAACTCCATGGGGGCTGTGGATAGACCAAAGGGTAGGGCCTTGAACTGGTAGGACTGACCCTGGAGGTGAAAACGCATGTACTTCCTGGACTGACTGTGAATTGGTATGTGGAAGTAAGCGTCTTTGAAATCTATGGATGTGACCCACTCCCCTGCCTGTAGGGAGGTTCTTATTGTCTCTGGGGTCTCCATCTTGAACGACCCTGTGTTTAAAAAGGTGTTCAAGGTGCTCAGGTCCAGGACCGGTCTCCACCGGTTGTTGGGTTTGGGTACCAAAAATAGCCGTTTGTAAAAACCCAGTGAGTTTTGATTTTCTACCGGTTCGACTGCATTTTTGTTTATCAGCTGATACAGTGCTTCTAAAAGGAAGGACTGCTTGGCTGAGTTGTGGTAGCGGCTTAGTACAGTCGGTGACCTTGTCAAGTGGGGTCTGAACCGGAACGGGAGAGTGTAACCCTCCCTCAGCATGGTGACTACCTTTGGACTTGAACCCAGGGTTTCCCATTTTTGCCAACACTGTTGTAACCTTGCCCCTACAGGAGGATCTATAACAGCATGTTGGGCATTGGTGACAAGATTTACAGAACTCAAGTGATCTACACAAAAAACATCTTTCACATATTTTATTTTTGTGTATAATTGACATGCATTGGGATTTACACCTTGCGGTAACCCAGTGACAATAGGAACACTTGCAACACAAGAGTCTACAGTTAAAGTCACTTTGCTGTTCTTCTGGTTTGACACTGATGGGTTCAAACCTTCCATCTTGTCGGATACACTTACAGAGTCCTTCAATCCGACTACATTTGAAACACAGTAATTGTCATTTATGCTTCTTAAACCCCTTGGCCGGCTTCTGGGTGAAGTTTGAGGCTTTACCTCCACCTTTCTGACCACTTTGCCGGTCTCTAATTTGCTTCCATGCCGGTGTAGTGGGCTTCCAGTCCGGCTGGTGAGGAGGTCGATTGGAGGAAACGTATGGATGAAAACGTCCAGGTTTCCTCTGTGAGTTATTAGCTGAACGCCTCTCCTCACTACGAGAGATTTCATCTTCAGCTTTGACCAGAAGGTTGTCAGGAAACAGGGATTGAAGATGGACTGGAGAGGTACGTAAAGCAGTGAGGGTGTCAGGCTTCACTCCACCATGAATATACTCTAGGTAGCTGTCCCGCCCGGGCCAGAGTGAGGTTGGCCATACTGATGAAGACTCCCTCTGAGAGATCCTGCATAGTACGCTGCATAGCTTGGGAAATGGATCTGTTGAAGGTAACCAAATATTCCAGCTCTTCAACAGCTTGCTGCGTTCTTTCCGCCCCTTTGCTTTTTGAAGAATCTCCCTGGAGTGACTTCAACTGGGTAACCATGGAGTCCTGTACCTTTGTGAGGCACCGGGATAGACCAGCAGCGTGATTACACATCACGGATTGCTCCCTGAACGCCTTCTCCCACCTTCTAAGAGTGTCTTGGCTAAATGTCCGTGAGGCTGGAGCAGAAGGTAAACTTCGTCTGGCCACTCTGGAGAACATACTGTTAAGCTTTGTCGGTTCCGGAGACCAGTCACCTACCACATTAGGGGCAGCATCTTTCTTATTTGCATGCATGTCATACCATTTAGATGAACGTGGCGTCTTCACAAACTGGTCCCTTAACAGTCCACTGGTCTCAGAATTTCTAGAAGGATAACCTTCAGAAATAGTTAAGTTCAGTTTTTCTAACTTCCGGCAGAGCCATTCGTCAACAGGTAGTTTCACTGACACTTTACCGGTAGTCTTCACTCTGGAACCGGCAAAAGGAATCATCTAAGGAAGCAGCTGAATAATCCGGAATATAATGCCAGTTCATGAAACTTCTGACCCCTCTGATAGTTTACCTGTAATTGGCGTCTTCAGAGAGGTCCTGGTCAGCAGTAGATTCCGGCAATTCACCCTGGTCATGGATACTGGCCCGTGATGACGGGTCCTCATCCAATTCAGCCTCGCTTTCAGATTGCCTAGCAACCTCAGCATTGTCACCAATGGGAGGCGACTGGCACTTACTGCCGTCCCTGCACCGGGAACAAGTAAGTTGGGTGGCTAACACTTCAGAGGTACCAGGACCCTGAACAGGGCGGGTAGCACACTCCCCAACACTCCCCAACATCCTCAACAGCATGTGTACTGGGAACCCCCAGCGGAGGTTGGGTAGCCGTCAACTGCGTAGCCTCATTCACACCAGTGCCCTCAGACATAACACTTGTAGAAGCACCCGGATCAAAGAAACGGTGTTCTCTGGGCACCACAGAAGCAGCATTCACAGGTTTCACCGGAACAGCAAATGACTGGTTTAACAGCATAGCTTCTAACTGGGAAAATCTCTCACTTCATTTATCATCAAGAGACTTGAGGTCCTCTGAAGTAGGCTTGCTGCTATGTTTCCGTTTAGAAGACCTGGGGGAACTATCAGAACGTTTCTTCTTGTGTTTGGGTGTAGATTTTTTTTTGATTTTTTTTTTTTAATTTTTTTTTTTGTAGATTTGACAGAAGACACCTTCTCAGAGCTAACCTGTCCCAACACAGTAATATTAGCTGGGTCCACGAGAGTGGAGGTCGTGCCCTCAACATCTCCGGCTTTCTTCTGTTCAGAACGTTCTTTTCTTGCCTTGTAAGTTGGAGTTGCTAACTGTTGTATCTGAGCAGGCGTAAACGCCTTACAGATCTGACAATCCAGTTTCTTGACACAGGGGTCGTCTCCCAACCCTTTGTCATGACAACGCGCGCATTTCTTGTGGGTGTCGAAAAGGGCCATAACGTGCCCGCATAAACCTCGCTTCTGTCCAGGAGACGACATAATGATCAGAAAACTAGCAGAATTAATTCGTACTAATTCAGAACACGTAACTTGGAAGAGGTCGTTGTAAAACTTCAAAAACGTATCTCTGAAGAAATTCGTCTGCACACTCTTTCGCGCCAAACGAAAAAGATGCTATGATGTCAAGAGAGGTAAACAGGAAATGAAGTACGATGCGCCACCTGGCGAATGCACACTCTGTGATCGGTCCTGCCGGTATTATATACAGGACGTCTTTTTCTGACGTTTGGCGGGACCGGTCGCGCCGACCGGTAAAGCAATTGTCCATTGGATAGGATGTATTAACGCAATAAAATCAGGTATCAGGTATCCATGTGCTTAATCTCCGAAACTCGCGGATTCTAAGGCACACCATCCAATCATAATGTAAGAATCATATATCATATGCCATAGCAAGGTCGTCACCAGGGTATTGTCGGACTAACTAATATAAAATCTTATATTCCCAGCTGGCCTTCAGATATCATTCATACTTGCATATAACTTTTTTACTTACAGAACATTTCATAACAATAAAAATGAAGAAAATGTGAATAGTACTAAAAGTTGCATATCTTTACGGTTAACATTAAGCAATTGACAGCGTCTAATTACAGACAGAGCATACCCCATTTAATGAACTAGTTGTCCCACTCACTGGCCGGTTGAAATCGTTTCAGAAATTTTCATCCAATGGTGCACTTGTGATGAAACTATCACATTAGCTGGGCCGTATGTGGCTCTTGCTTTGTTAGGCTCAACAGAGGTCACATGGAATCTGCCATGAATGAAAATTCCAGCCGTCAATACTTGCTAGATTATCCTTTACCTTAATTTTGTTGACTTCTTTGTTTATTGTTTGTGTCATGATCTCTGCCATTGCACAACAATCTGCTTGAGGATTATTACATTGGAAATGTCAATGTTCCGGTTTTTACCAAATGACACAGTTGGAAAACTTTGTATGGGGATTAAGATACGTCTTGATTGTTTGGCAGCCATGTTTTTAATTTTAATTTTGAGTTCTAAAGTATGAATAATGTCCTTGAAAATTCTTTGTTGTCAATTGTATGCCCTACAGAACTGGTCAGACAATAATTAAGTCAGCTGCTGGCTATATATGAAACCAATATCTTCTGTCAAGCCATCCGCAAGGTCTGAGAGCAGGTAATGTAGGAACTCTTCAAGTTCATTTCTTTTCTGAAAAATAATATGTCATTGAAAATTTGTACCTAGGTGACTATCAGGATGGGTTACTTCTAGTAGGACACACTAAAATATCTATTTGGAGAAACTTTAATTAAATTATTCAAAAAAGGGAAAATTCTCTTTAAAGATTTGCTGACATATGTAAAAAACTATAATTGCTAAAATGTGCACTGGGTCAACATACTTATATGGTGACAAACTAACGACATGGATGTGATCAAGTGATGACAATGTGTCTTCATAACCCTACATAAAATAAAAATGGTGGGAAATGAGAAAGTAATCCCTACCCTACTTAAGACGATATCACACTTGTCAGCAGCAGTGACACGTTTTTGTTTAACCTAGTCAAAATCATATTGGAACCATGGACATTATTTGCTTTTTTGATAATTTGAAATGATTTTCTTGTGGAACAATGGATGAGGTGAAACTATTTTAAATTATAAGCAAATTATTTTTCTCCAAACATAACAGCATATTATTTTCCACATGTTTTGAACTTACCACACTAGTGGTTGTTGGCCTGTTTTACTTGACTCTCAATTTTCTTCCTCAGTCATTGTGACATGATTAGTTTCTTTGTAACTGCAGGGGAGAGTACTCAGTAAGATCCTGGAAAACTTATGCCAAAATGTGATCGAAATATTGCCAAGTTGGTCCAACATACCATACTTTTGGTGCATGTGTTAGAACATCATTTGAGATGATAGGATATGTGTCCTTAAATGTTAAAGTGATGGTCTGAGACCATTTATAAACCCTAACCTGAATTTGGGTTCAAAAACTTTGACATTTGATGTTGTGACCAAGAATTGTCCGTAATGGGATTTGGCACAACAGAAATAAGGCCACTGGTGACAGGATTGACAAAGACTGACTGACACTGCAAGCATGCTTTTATTGTCTTCAGAAATCTTTGTAACCCTTTTCTTGCATTTGGATATGCAATAGCATGATCACTGGTCTGAATCTTTAACCTCTTGCATACCAATGCTACTACTCGGATTTAAATCCTTGCGAAACTGCACTAAAACTAGAGATGTTAGCCCTGATGGAAAAGACTGCTCCAGTTTTCAGATATTGATTAAATTTGATTTTTAATGACAGTGGTGAAGTCGCTTCTTCTACTTTATACAGATAGGCATGAAAAATAACAAAATAAAATAGCTTCAGAGATGCCGGTACCCTACAGCTTGGGGAAATGGTTTTCAACACAATGAAATATAGAAGCAGTGACAGTACAAAGACCTGGATACTTTCAGAGCAGTGGGCAAAAGGTCAAATCAACACCTGCACCAACTAACCAGCGTGCCTATCAAGTATCAACTTCCTACACCTTATCTTTGCCGATATATAACCCAGACAAGATTTTATCGGTCAAGGTCACTACAGCAAGGTGAAGTCAAGGTCACACCATGACGCTGCACACCTACAAGTCCTAACCAACATCCCGATGTGTCAACTTCCTACATCTTATGGTTGCCAAGATATAGCCTGGACAAGATTTTATAGGTCAAGGTCACTATGGCAAGGTCAAAGATCAAATGAAGGTCACACAATGATGTTTTACATCTACACAACCTAGCCAATGTCCCTACCCAGCATCAACTTCCTACATCTTACAGTTTCTGAGATACAGCCCAGATTGTATAGGTCAAGGTCACTACGGCAAGGTGAAAGGTCAAATCACGGTCACAGCATGATGCTGCACACCTACAGCCCCCAACTAATGTCACTTCCAAGTATCAACTTCCTACACCTTACGGCTTCCAAGATATAGCCCGGACAAAAATTTTTAGGGCAAGGTCATTAAAGCAAGGTCAAATCAAGGTCATACCATGACGCTTCACACCTACATCCCCTAACCAATGTCCCTACCAAGTATTAACTTCCTTCACTCCTGATTTTCTATGATACAAGCCAGACAAACGTTTTCCTGCCACCCGTCTGTCCACCCATCCCAACACCATGTGTGAAAACAATACCCCGACAGCCCTTCAGGGCTGTAGGGTAAAAAATTTCAATAAAAGATATTCCATCGGTTATTATTTCCAAAATGTGTCTTAGTTGAACAGCATATTTTTTCTCCAAAAATTTAAAAAAATTGTTTTTGTTACATGCCTTTTCTAGCTTCTTTAGACCATCCTGTATGTGAATGTCACAAGATCTTCTTGATATATGATATACATATATTTTAGTCACTAGTATAAACTAGATTAATTACATTGGACTTGCGGTTATAAGGGGAATATTCTAGTAAAATATCACTTGGAGACAAATTAGGTGAAAAACCTGTGGAATTCTAAATTTAGTTCTCTAATTGTCACCATAATTGTCACCATAATTGTCACACCTACACCCCCTAACCAATATCCATACCAAGTATCAACTTCCTACACCTTAAGGTTTCTGAGATATAGCCCGGACAACATTTTATAGGTCAAGGTCACTACAACAAGGTCAAAGGTCAAATGAAGGTCAGATCATGACGTTGCACACCTTCACCCCCTAACCAATGTCCCTACCAAATATCAACTTCCTACGCCTTACGGTTTCTGAGATATAGCCCGGACAAGATTTTATAGGTCAAGGTCACTACGGCAAGGTCAAAGGTCAAATCAAGGTCAGACTATGACGTTGCACAACTACACCCCCTAACCAATGTCCCTACCAAGTATCAACTTCCTACACCTTACAGTTTCCGAGATATAGCCCGGACAAGATTTTCAAACTCAAGGCCACTACGGCAAGGTCAAAGGTCAAATCAAGGTCAGACCATGACGTTGCACACCTACACCCCCTAACCAATATCCCTACCAAGTATCAACTCCCTACACCTTATGGTTTCTGAGATACAGCCCAGACAAACTATTTCCCGCCGCCCGCCCACCCGCCCGCCCGGACGCCCGCCCATCCGGACACCATGGGTGAAAACAATACCCCAACAGCCCTTAAGGGCTGTGGGGTAAAAATGATCCTGATCTTGGTTTATTGATGCTGACATTGTTGTAACAATCTATCGCTGGATTGAGTGCTAGATTGAAGTCACCACAGATTACTGAATGGTCCAAAGTGCTTTCAACTATGGGGTTTTTTTTTAAAGAAACTAGGTGTGTCATTATTTGGAGTATATATGTTGATAAACCTAAAAGTTACAGAGAATAAATCAACATAATAAATTATATCGTTCCCTTCATTGTCTGAGACAACATTTATAATTTTGTAATCAAAATTAATTATCTTTGTATTAATATGGCAACCCCATAAGAAGTTGTTCTAGTTCCACTTAAGAGACATTTGCATTTTGTCAAGAAATTTCAATCAATTTCATCATGTTTGATTAAGTGAGTATCCTGCCAGCAAAACTATATGTATTATTGATTTAGTTTTAAAAGACAGTTCCAGTTATCAAGCCTTTTTGCATTAACACCCAGGCCCTGTTTGCAGAGACTACTTTTATTTGTTCAACAATCAATGTCATAGCACAAATACAACAGGAAAGTTTCAGAAAAAGAAACTGACAACTTTTCTATGCCTAGAATCTGTCTTTAAGATAGAGAGGTCCTCTGTGACCTAGAGGGTTAGCAAGTTTGGCATCTAATGACAGACTGTCACCTCTGTAAATCAATTTGTTGTAGTGGTTGAACACTGTGCACTGTGTGTAAAACAAACTTCTGAGCCTAACCATCTAGTGTAAAACCTAAATGTTTAAGAAATAACAACAAGAATTAACAGTTAAATACACTGTAAAAGTTAAATACAAAGTAATGCATATAAGGCTAATGCAAATTTAGTTAACTAAGCAAACATAATTTTGTTACAAAAGCAAAAAAGGTCAAGGTCACTACAGCAAGTTCGAAGGTGAAAAATCAAGATCACACCATGACAATGCATACATGTACCCAATCAATATTCCAACCACTTATCAAATTTCTGGAATTGTCATTATTGAGATAAACCCTGGACAGTTTTTGAAGGTCCAAGTCTCTATAGCAAGGTTAAAGGTTGAATCAGTGTCACACCATGACAATACACATTATCACCCAAGTATGAGCCCAGCTATTAGCATCAATGTCATACACCATGTTGTTTATTGGATGTACTCCAGTAAGATTTTAAAGGTCAAAGTCACTACAACAAGGTCAAATCAAGGTCACACCATGAGATTGCGGACCTACACAGCCAACCAATGTCCTGACCAGGTATCAGCTACTTTGTAATACGGTTACTAAGATGCAGCCAAGACAAGATTTTTCAGAGTCAGCAATGTGATGAACTATTGGCATATGTCTATCACGTGGTGTTGTGTTAACAAAACAAAAATTTTCCATTTTCGCATTTGGTGCTATTTCAATTAGTTAAGACCTGAGGTAAAATGAAAAAAAAATTAATGTTCAAAGCAAAACAAGTTACTATTTTCAAATACTTTGGCCATATTTTCGCTTTTGATGCCCCTCCTTGCCTCCTTCAGGAAAAAGATCAAAACATACCTGGTTGTAAAATCCTGTATGTGCCATACCCTCTCTGTCACCTGTGTATCTTTTTTGGTATGATCTGGCTATGTTACTGGGCTATTGATTATTAATCTTGTTTATGTTCAGTCCTCCAACTGATGGAGAGATAAGATTATTAATCATGAACCATAAAGCAATAGCACTGATCAGAAACAGTGTTGTGAAACAAATAAGTGGTTCCCTGCTTAATTTGATATACTTTATATGACGAATGTGACAACAACAAAAATTGATATAAAATTAAAAATCTTAATATTTCAATACTGCCCTCCTGGGTAGTAAAAGTTTCTTTATGTTGGTGAGGGCAAATATTAATAATCAATCTGACTGTTTTATTTGTTGTAACTGTGGCATTTCTCTGGATTTAGATTTTTCCTTTCTCACTTTATGCCTCTAGTGCCATAGACTTTGTCATATATAGCAGATTAAGCACTATAAAAATACTCTTCACATTAGATTGCACACCCATTCATACTCAGTACATTGCAGCCCAATAGGGGTCAAGGTTTGTTAGGTAAGATATATTAATGCAATAAAATTGAAAATTTAGCTAGTACATTAAATTTATATAAGTTAATAACACCTTCCCAAAAGATGGGAGACTCACACTGTCCAACCCCGCAATCTACATTGCTGAGATTCATAAGGGTCAAGATTTTAACTGGCCACCTGGCAAGTTTGAGAGATACTAGTCCCCAAGCAAGTGGTGGCAACAGTTCTGCCGGAGGTAACTGAAGATGTCTTTTTCTGATGTCTTTTTCTGACGTTTGGAGGGATCAGCTTGTGCCAGACCTATGCCAATAGACTGCTAGGCAAGATATATTACTGGAATAAAATTAACAATGAAGTTGAATTTCTTGAGGTTAATACCTTACCTAATGGACAATTTGCTACACTGGTCAGCACTGTCAGGTCCTCCAAATGCTGGAAACGGACATCCTGTGCATGCACCAGCAGGACCTATCATGTGATAAATTTACTAGGTGGAATGACTTTCTTCCTGTCCAGATGTGAAGTCATAGCATCTTTTTCATAGCATAAACCTAGATAAACCCCTGGTAAACTGATAGTAGAGTCTGTTGGGGCAACCACTGGGTAAGTTACTAACTTTCAAAAAATTTAATTTACTTATAAAATTTGCAATTTGATAGCATTAATTCATCTCAGCAAATGGGCAATTTGCTAGAACAATTACTGATTGGAAGGTGGGTAGGTGACAGGCTGCTCAATTAATATGTGCTTGTGGTGGTTCTGCTTTGCATCCACCACCATACCCAAGTAAAAGAGCTCTGAATCAGCCCAGGTCACATAAAGGTAAAACTGGGTGGAGGTATTGTGGGATTTCCAGTCACAGGATGATAGTAAATGCCCTAAGGAGACTCCCGACTGGAAGTACTTAGAAACAAGCAAAGACCCTAACATCATGGGCTTTAATTTGATGTAAGGTAAGGGAGTCTTGTCATAACATAGGATGATAGTCTGCTTGACCCATGAAGAGTTAATAGCAGGAGAGATTTATTTGTTAAAGCTTTTCTTGAAGAAGACAAAGACCAACTCTTTGTTCTGCCTGAGGTCCTGTCCAGGTATATGTAATGCACAGCCCTAACTGGGCACAGTGACCTATCAGCCCTGAGTGACTAAATATCCAGAGTTTGTGCCACACTGAATGGGCCCTCTTTGGTCAGCTGGTTCTTCAGCTTTCCCTTAGACCAGTCAGTCTGGTGTCTGATGTTTTTGCAGAGCAAAGCATGGACCAGAATGGCTATTAATGGGAAGGCATTTGGATCAAGGTCCCTCAAGGTATACCAAGTGTATCTACTTCCCAGGCCATGGAGTCTGGAACAGGTGACATGAACTGGGGTAACTTGTCCTTGAATCTCGTTGCAAATAGGTATATTTGAGGTTGCTATCACCTGGTGCATATCAACTGGAAGATCTCTGGAAGGAGAGACGACTCTGTTGTGACCACTCTGGGTGATCTGGCCTAGCCTGGATTGCTAGTCTACTACCATATTCAGTTGGCCTGAAATGTATTGAGCCTTGAGAGTCACTCAATTTCTGGAGTACCAGGTCTGGATTCACCACAGAAGGGCACACGGTGATCCTGATCTCATGTCTCCCTCCTTGTTTATGTAGGCAACAGCTGTGGTGTTGTCTGTAGCTATGAGTACAATCTTATTGGAACAGAGGTTTTGGAACTGTTTTAGGGCCAGAAAGACCACCTTTCATTCCAGGTTGTTTATATACAACTGCAATTGTTGCAGGACCCAAGTCCCTCTTGCTGTGAGATCTCCTAAGTGAGTGCCTCAGGTTTCTCTTGAGGTATCTGTAAAGGTCTGAAGAGGGTGGCTGAGTGGATGTAACGGCTGACCATGAAGGACACTTGCCTCTTGGGGCCACCATTTTAAGTGTGGATGGAGAGATTTTGGGATCGGGATCACCTTTTCTAGTGATTCTGGAGTCTTCCATGGTTTTTCAGGTGTCACTTGATTGGCCTCATGTGGAGCCAACCTAGGTGAACCGTCTTTTCTGTAGCTGTCAACAGGCAATGGAGTGACATGAGCTGCCTGACCTGATAGTAAGGGTCGGTGAGAAGCTTCTGAATTTTTAAGTTGAATGTCTGACCTTGCCCTCTCTGGTAAACTACGAATTTGAAGATCTGCTTGGGTTTGGCCTCCTTATGTTTACTATCCAACCCAATTGCTGACACATAGCTACTAGGATCTGAGTATCATGGAGACAAGTCTGGTGGGATGTGGCTCTGACCAACCTAGTCATCTAGGTACTGGTGGATTCTTCTACCATTGTTTTGAGACATCAGTTTAACTTCCTTAACTACCAATGTGAATTCCATTGGAGCAGTGGATAGAACAAATGGTAGAGCTTCTAACTGGTAAGACTAACTCTGGACGTGAAAACACAGGTACTTCCTGGAATGTGGGTTTATTGGGATATGAAAATAAGCATCCTTGAAAACCATGGATGTTACCCATTCGCCTTTCTGAAAGAAAGTCCTTATACTCTAATGTCTTCATTTTGAATATCTATGACTTAGGATATGTGTTCAGTGAGCTCAGATCTAGGATAGACCTCCATTTGTTGTTGGGTTTTGGAACCAAGAAAAGTCTGCTGAAGAAAGTCTGAGAGGTCGGATGTAGGATCTTTACTACTGCATCCTTTTGAATAAGTGGATGTAATGCCTCCATCTGGTAGCTGTTCCTGAGGAAATATACATTATTATTGGGGACCTGATCAAAGTACGTTGGTTCCAGAAGGGGACGGTGTAGCCTTCCATCAAAGCTGGCCCTTAGGGCAGCTCAAGTTTTCCAAAACTGGTGTATAGTCCCTACAGGCAGATTTTCATCAACATTGGGGACATTATTGACAGACTGGACAGAAGACAACTGTTCTACACAGGAAACATGTTTCACACATTTTACTTGTTTTACAATGGGTCCAATGTCTTTCTTTTGAGGCTTCCCAGTGACAAAAGGTACATAATGCACAGCAAAACAATTTATATTTAAAGTCTAGTAATGGTCTGTGTCCTTCCAGCCATTTCTACAAAACCCCTCTGGGTGATACAGTAATTGTCATTTATATTAACTTTGCCCCTTGGCTGGTCATTGTGAGTAGTTGGAGGCTTTGCCTCAGCCTCATTTGTACTTACCACAAGAGCTGAGTTGTTTCAAGGCTGGTGGTCCAGAGTTCTACAAGGGTGGAATCAGTCAGACTTCTTGTGGGGGCCACCAGAGTAGCACTTGTCGTCATGGTGGCCAATATCCTCCTCTGTCATGAAGATAACACTATCTCAAAACAGAGATGTCAGATAGAGGACTGAGTTTCTAAGAGCTGCCACTGGGTCATACTTGACCCCTTGCTTCAGGAAATCCTGGTAGCTATCATGTCTGAGCAGAATGATGTTCGCCATGTTAATAAAAATAAAGTCTCACAGATCCTGCATAGTTCTAGCCACAGCAATTGTGATACTCTAATTAAAAGTCACTAAGTAGGCTAGTTCATCAGCTGCTTCCTGCGTTTTAGTGGTCGACTTCCCTTGGTTTTCTCATCCTGAATGATTATTCCTTGAGTGACCATATTGTCCTGAACTTTAGTTAAACAGTGACTAAAGCCATCTGCATGGTTGCAAGTAAAGGTGGAGTATCTGGCAGACCACTCACATTTCCTCAAGGTTTCCTGTGCTGTGGGCTGTGAAGCCAGTAATTTTGTGCCTAATGAAAAAGATGCCATGATGTGGCATTGTCTAGACAGCAATGAAAGTACGACACGCCAACTGGCAAATGCATGGTTTGTAACCGGTCCTTCCAGTGGAGACACAGGATGTCTTCTTCTGGTTTTTGGCCAGACCGGTCTGCGACAATCGGTATAACATAATGTCTATCAGATAGGATGTAAACTATTCAGTAAAAACGCACAACAATATTCACCTTTATACACCACTTATAGTATTATATCTGTCTTTTATTTTGGTTATGCATTGTCAAAATGAAGGAACCCTTTGAAAATTGTCAGTATTCTGGCAACATAAAATGCTGTATGTTGGACATATAGTGTCATGTATTACTTAAATAATAAAATTACAATGTTTTCACACCATATTTTATTACTTTGAATCAATAAAGTTAATTTATCAACCTGAAAAAAAATTAAGAAGTTGCAAATTCCTACACTACATTTGAGCTATGGTTAATATTTAACTACTAGGTCATGTTACTCCTTTTTATGGAATAAACAACCTTGTTTTGAATGTACAGAAGTATTCTTTTAAAAATTTCTTCCGTGTCCTAGTGTTTTGAATGCACCAACAAGTGAAGCAAAAAACAATACTATTCTTATTTTCAGGATTAATTTGTCATTTGTTAAATAAAAAGGTTGTCAGATAAGAATTATAGCAAATGGTTTGAAACCCATGCTTTGTGTGAGTTTTAAGATTTGTAAATGTGGAGATTTTTGTACTATCAGCATTATATTATATTTGTATTATCACTCTTCAGAGCGAGTACCTACCCATTAAAATCATTACCCACCCGGTCCCACAAAAATTTAAATATTGAGAACACTAGTTTTTTTGTAACAAAAAACGGCTAAAATCATTTTAAAAGGTTCAGCAGGGATGCCTGCTTGGTTTTTTTTCCTACAGCTGTCAAGGTGATCACAAAAAAATTCAATCACAAGTGTGCACAGGTAAAATATGGTATGGAGTAATGGAGAAGCTTGTGAAAAGGTTTTCTATTATATTTTTGTTACATTTGTATCTATTTGCTTTATTTTAAACGAGAACTGGACAATCCAGTTTTCTGTTTTCACCCTTAGTTGTCATGGATGAAACAAATTAAGTGAAATAAACATTACCAGTATAAGTACAGAGTTAGTGCAGCATTACTTAGACCTAGCAGAAGAAGCTGGTCATTAATGGGAAGGGGAAGAGAATGAGAACAAAAAGTCTTACTAAAATGGGTAACAGTCAGCCAAAAAATAGAATTTATTAGAACCACAAGTTCCATAAACGGAGATGTACAAGTAAACTTAGAATTAATATCAAAAGGAATCTTCGAAATTTGATCAAACTCAGATGTGCTTGGTTAGCTCTAAACTGTTAATGAGACATATAAAAAATACAACAAATATAGATGATTCCGAGTAAAATCGAATGCACTGGATATTAAGTAATTTTATGTCAACAAAACACAATATATAAGTAGTATTGCCACATTTTAGAAGAATTTATACAAATGTGATTAATTATATGAATATTGTGATACAACTTATTTACATTTATGAGTTGATTTTGTTCATATTTGTGTGATTCAAATTCAAAGCTGCAGTCCATTTTGCTGTCTTTTGCATAGATACATGAACATATTTATGATCAGATTTTCAAACAATAACAACTACACCAGAGTCAATGATCATTCACAAACAACAGACTTCAAATGCAAACTGCTGGGTTCACTTTTTGTTGCAATTCTTTCTTGTCCTCAACTTAACTGTTGACACGATGTGCTGTGTATTCTATGCACAAGAGTACAAGTTTATGATCACATGTGAACTCGATTTGGTCTAATAACATCCACTTGAGCAGGGAGCTGCCAAGCCCCACCTGTTCTTGTCTCCGTGACCGCCAGCCATGACACGACTGCTTGAGTCTACGCCGACCCTTGGAGTTGGCGCCATGCCACATTGTCTTGTTTGGCCTGAAATAATAAAACATAATTAGGAGGTAGATTTTACATCAAGTATACGAGGACAAAAGCTTCACATGGTTGCTCTGGCAAAGACAGGTTTTTTTATGATAACCAGATGGAAAATGAAATATTTTCCTTCAAATTAAGTTTTGAGTTAAGATTTGTAACAATGTGAAATTTTAAACCTTCAGCTAATGTGAACTTAGTTTTTGTTCCCTCCCGGTCACACCCACAATCCTGAATTACTGACCTTCAATGCCCCTCAACTTCCCTGTGATTATGATTTTGTTTAATTAGCGCACTGAGTTCCCCTTCATGGGGAAGATATTGCGCTTGCAAAGCAGTAGATTAGAGAAGATTAGATTAGATAATGTGTTTTGGTACAAATAGGTAATCAATTTTTGTAATCTACTTTCTAACACTTTCATGATAAATGCAGATTTCATTGCATTGCCTGAAACATACAGGATACTTAAGTACAATAAGTACTTAAGTACAATTGTGCAAACATTTTTCAGTATACTTATTCCTTTTCAGAGAAGATGTTGCAGTGTCAAAAACTGGTATTCTTCAGTACTGTATAAAAAGACAGGGAGTCTTACCACTTGGGGTCAGTGAGGACATTTCTGCCATTGAAGGAATATATTGGGATTTCCTTTCTGTAAAGACCTCCAGACCCACTGAAGATGTCATCCCACTTGTAGAATAGCTTTTGTCTCTTAAATACACACACACACACAAAAAAAAACAACAACTGAATATTACTGATATGAGAACCAACTACACATGTTTCTCTGCGTGTAATAAAACTTTCTTTCTGGCTAGAAACAATAAAATACTTGATAATCATCATTGAAATACATGTAGCACTGAAAACATGTCCAATATGCCCTTGTGCATTTCATATCTGACCAAAGACACTGTCATTCTAATTCTAATTGTATTTTTATAGCGCTTAATCTTCATCTAAAGACAGGCTCTAGGGGTACCAATAATCATTAACCTGAAACATAGCAGGGGTCAGCCCCACAGAAAGATACTGGAAAAGGCAGTAATTAGGGTGGATATGTTTGTGCAAAGAGATCGGTTTTGAGTTTCATTCTCAATGAGTGGGTAAATCATTCCAATTCTTTGGAGCATCTTAAGCATCTACACAGTAATCTATTTTAGTTTGACAATTCTTGTATGATTCTACATTTAACTTGACTAAAAGCCTACAGGAGAAGAGAGAGAAATTTCTGCTCTACCAGACCTTTAAGTTGACTATGGGAATCTGTTGGTCCAGCTGCCTATAGACTATGGAGCTCAGATCCTGGTCACGTGTGGTAACAAATGCACGGAATGTTCCCTGCACTCCTGACAGCCTGGCCTCCTTGTAGCAGATGTAGTCAGCACCCTTGATCCCCCTAATGTCACCAGTGAAAGGTTCATTGGCTGCTACCAGGTGAAGCTAGTGAGGAGTTGGGGAGTTATTCAGGTGATAACAAAGGTGACAGCCATTAACAAAATTATCATATTAAAAATAAGTGCAGGGTATCACTATACTGCATTTGGCAATTTCAAAGTTTGAAATCGCCTAATTGTTTAACCCTACTCACAAAGCATATACTCACAAATCGTAAGTTGTACATAAAAGGTTCAATACTGCTCATTATAACTAATGTAACATTGTGGATGATCAACCAGTATGACAGTGTTTTTCAATGGGTGAACTGTTAAAAATAGCCTACAAATACCGTTATTAAGCACACATTTTGGTGTTTGGTTAATCTACTTATTTTTGGTGTGTGTATTATTAACACAGTATTGTATATTTAAACTCGGCACAATATCTCCATGTACTACAGGACTCAAAGTGCTATTTGGCCCCAACTTACTGAAATTTCCTTAACTGAAAGACTGGGGGTCAAGTGTGACCATTTATAAGCATCCTTGGGGTTCTTTGTCCTTTGGCCTACCACTGCGGATAGGACCAAAGGACTGTGGACACCATTTTAAGTGGTCATCCAAGCCAAGTCATTCTCTGTGTTCCTAGGTGAGTGTGTGATCTGCTAATGCCATAGGGGCAGATATACTTATCCTTTTATTTAAGATGAGAATGTCTCGTTTACAGAGTCAAACGTGGTAACACTCTCGCGTCCCACCTCTGAGCTCAGGGTTCGCTTCCCGGCCCTACCTCAAGTGAGAAAGCTGGTAGTTGCTTGCTGTTGGTCGGCAGTTTACAGTACAGAAGATTCACCAACTGTATGTACTGGTTTCCTCTGCCCTTCCAACTACCTGGCGTGATATAACCTGTACAGTGTTAAATAATAATAAATAAATACAGAATCAAACATGATACATACATCATCATCATCTTTCAGGCAAACTGTACATGCCTTTTAGTCTGTTGCAGGATATTGGTAACAAAACATTCCAAGTTTAAAGACTTAAACCCAAAACCAATCTATTATGAGTGAAATACCTGCAAGTCAGTAGTGATTACTAATACTTACTACTGGTTGTCCATCTTCCACCACATCTGTGTCTGGAAAGTTTATAAATGGGGTTGTACTGGCAGGCTGAAAACAAGGAAAAGACAGAAAACATCGGGTTCAGGGGTGATACAGTATACACTCAGTTATATGAACATGTTAAAGTTAAGTTTTATTTGAATAATAGAATGTTAATAGAATAAATTAGCTATTTTGGGGATATTTGACTGTATTTGTGAAATTCCACATTACCAGGACACAAAGGTCTTGTATTTCACTAGACATTGCCTCTTGACATAGTGTATCCCCGAACAGGACATGTTTGAAGCGTGAATGTGTCGGGCTTGAGCCTGTTTCCTGGAGCACTAGGTCAGGATTCTCCATAGTAGGGCACAAAAAGGGTCTGACTTACTCCCCCCTCCTTAAATGGGCAACCCCCATGGTGTTGTCTGTAGCTATGGTAGCAATAAGGTTCAAACAGAGGTCTTGGAACTCCTTTTGGGCCAATAGACCGCCTTGGTTCCTGATACTTTATGTGTAACTTGCTTCTGGAAGGGATCAGGTTCCCCTTGCAGTGTGTTCCTCTAAGTGAGCACTCGCCCTTCTTGATGCATCTGTAAAGAATTGCAGAGCATATTTAAGTAGATGTAATGGTTGACCTTCAAGTAAATTGTCATCCTACAACCACCATTTTAGATGGGGTGGAGTGAACTGGGATCACCTTTTCTGGTGAGTCTTCAAGTGCCACTATATCAGCCTCATGTGGAGGTGCCTAGGTGGACTTGCTTCTCTATGGGTGTCAGTAACCCACACAACCCCACTGTGGAAAACACTAATAGCCATTTATGAGAACTGTGACCCCTGGTCTGATTAACAGATAAATTTACAATTGCTGAGTTGTGAAAACCGGCAAATGGGTTATAATCTTGAGGGGAAGGCTGAGTTTGGAAACTCAGGCCCCTGGTGTCAGCTGACACTGCAGATACCAATGACATACAAGAATTTCTCTGTAACCAATTTACTCAGGCAGTAACTAGTTGGTCTGAGATGGCCACTTGGACCCTTAAAAGGCTACTGCTGGTCTGTTAGCCAGTGGATCTGCCCAGTACCGGGGTCTAACTGGCTATAGTTGAAGCAATGTTCTGTAACCAGTTCCTGGTGGCTACACAGTTCTGCGACAACTCATAGGAGCTGGCAGAACTGGGCAAATAAGACTATATCTCAACAGGGGTAGGCTTATATGAAACAACTGCCGTCTTCCTGTCCACAACTGTGGAATCAGCAGATTTTTTCTGTAACCAACAATCCTCTGTAACCAGTAAGCCTGGATACTGATACTCCATCATGTGCTAAACTTCCAAAGCCATTTTCAATAGTTTCCATGAAATATAGTTAGCAATAAGTGTGAAAATATCTCCAAAAAGGCCAAAAATGGCAGCGGTCAGGTACTTTAGTGGTCGGTGGTTGACCTTCAGTGAAGAGCTTCAAGGTCAAATTTCTGGATGCTTACAAAGGATTTATATATATATGTATTATATATACCACCCATAGTATGCTCTAACTTTCTGTATATGAGAACTGGGCCAAAATGTGAAAAAAATGGCCAAAATCTGACCTTTAAGAGGCCACCAGTGACATTGAAATTGAAGGTCAAATACACAAAACAATATTGTTTGTGGCATTGCCCATATGTACCCACATACCAAATTTGAAAGGTCTAACTAAAATATTTTTTAAGTTATCGCATCCAAAAGGAAATCTCTGCGGCAGCAGCGGCGTGACAATACTGAATCCTAAGTATCCCTCACTTTCATCTGGGGATACAATGATGCATCATTACCAAGAGCCTTGCCCCCTGAAAGCCAATAACAGAAGAATTTAGAAGGATCATCCAAGCTAGAACACTGCAGGGCATGACTTATCAGGGCATGACCTTTAGACATTGACAGTGGACTGAGGAGGGAAGCCTTAATCTCTCTGCAGTTATGATCAAATGGGATCATCTTATCTTAATTCCTGTTCAAATTCAACTCCAACAAGTGGCAATGCTAATGACCTGACCCAATGTGAGGCCCTGGCCCCTGAATGGGACCTAAAACCACAGTTTTGACCTTCGTTCAGCCCCAATATGCTTTAGGATGAATTGTGAAGAGGAAGGTACTCATCCTGGTTACTGAGGTATGAATGTTAAACACTTTATGATTGTATTTTGCTGAAAGGTTAAGTCAGTATTGTAACATAATGAGGGGTGTAAGGATTAAAATGTAACTTCATTAGTGATATCTATATTAACTACTAATATGACTCAGCATACAAATTAATATAGACTCTTTGTTAAACATTTATTCAAGACTGAATTGACATGGATGATAAAAGGAGACATCTCAACTCTTTAGACATGTCACTTAAGCCATTATTTTACAGTTGTAATTACTTGAGAAGACAAAATACAAAATTCCTCCTCCTCTGTACCCGGATAATATGTTTTTATTTTCTTGTGAGACACTTTAACAAGACAATTGGGGTTATAGACCCCTAAAAGGCGGGTTATACAATCAGCATCAGGGATACAGTCCGGTGAACAACAAATGACCAGTTTATTATTTGTAAATAGGGACCTTGTGTGTTCTTCCGCTCCCTCAAGTTTGAAATAGATAGGCAGAAGCATCTTTGCGTTAAATTATGAAAACCAAAATGTTGATGAGCATAGGATACATCAACCTAATAGGTGGGTCAGCAATTTCTGGATTTTATTTACTTTGGCAATTTCCCTTGTTTGTTGCTATACAAATGAATCCCAGCTGGAGGATAAAATCCTTTAGCCCTGTACATGTAACCTCCTACAGTAGTTAGTACGTTTGGCATCAAATCACAGGCTGTCACCTCTGTGTGGGTTCGACTCCCACAAGTGCTGAGGGCCTGTCCAAATATGACTTGGCTGTTGAATGGGACAAATTCACAGAACTTTGTTGAAAACTGGGCAAATTTCTTATTAATTACACTAAAAAATCACACTTTTCGTACACTGATATTTAAACTTAGAACCAATACTGACCCATACTAAAAACATCAACACTATGTAAATGTACACATGTACCCAATTTGCAATGGAGAATTTTTCCCTTCTTCTCCTTTATGTTTGGTTGTCTACATATATCTGACTCTGGTTGGCGTCATCTGATGCCCGATATACGATGGCAATTTTTCCGCTCTGGGAGGAAAATTCGGATGACCTGTGAATTTAGATGAATGTTTTCAAAATATTGAGAAGGTTAGGGAAAAATTAGTCATCGCAAATTGGCCGTTGGATGTCATGAGTTGCATACATGTGTATGTACAATTAATCGGATCACAACTTAAAATCTGTATTTTTTTACATAAAACCTTTGTTCATCCTGAATTCTGATTTTTTATATGCCACCCTATACTCTAATGAGAAGATGAATACTCTTTATAGTCTAAATAGTAGTACTGTTGTTATTAAAACTTTGACCTTTGTGACCCTAGTGTGTCAAGCTGTGTAAGTGGTGTGATTCAAGACACATGTGTTAAATAGTTGCATCATAGAGAGAGCTTACATACACAAGGGCACATGCTTTCCTCAAGCCACTCTGTCATGTTCTCATCACTGAGTTTCTTCCTGCTAAAAGATTGAGTTGTGGTGTCAATACCAATCTGCTTTCCTGGAATATACAGACATGTACGCCATTTCAAAATAATAAAAAAAATTTCAATACTGGAAACATTATAAAGACTGAGACGGTAAACCTTAATCGAATATGTTTGTCCATGTACATAACTCACAAACTAAACATCAGGGGCAGTAGCCTACAACAATACTTAGATAAGGTGACTTAGATCTAAGTAAGGGAAGGTTTTTCACTTATAGAATAGAATAGAATAGAATAGAAACATTTATATAGCGCAAAATTGATGCAACATCCTCTAATGCGCTTGAAATCAAAAAGGGAAAGTCGAGGGACGTTCGAGGTCATGATCCAAGGTTAGCGCCCGCCAGGGAGATGTACTATGGTGGAGGATATGCTAATCTAAACAAGTAGGTCTTTAGCTGGCTACGGAAACCTGTTATTGTTTGTTGTGATCGTACTGATTGTGGGAGTCTGTTCCATTCTATGGGGGAAGCCACTACAAAACCTCTCCTACCGATGGCCTTTTTGTGAGAGGCTGAGGAAAGAGAAAGACGATTTCCACGTGTTAGACAACTGGTTTTGATCAAGGATGATAGGTATATGGGTTGAGAGAAATTTATAGCCTTGAAAGTAATTAGATTGTACTTAAACAATATACGGTAAGTGATAGGAAGCCAGTGTAGTTTTTGAAGAAAAGGAGTGACATGGCTAGTTCTATCAAGTCTAAAAACAATTCTACAAAGGGCATTTTGTATCTTTTGGAGTTTAGCAACATTGTACTTACTGATGCCATAAAGTAGGGAATTGCAGTAGTCAAGTCGACTACTGATCATTGAGTTTGCAAGCAAGGCTGCAGTTTCCACACTGAGGAATTTACGGATACGTCTTAGGTCCTTAAGGTGGTAGTAGCAGGCTCGACACATATTAGTTATGTGGTTGGAAAAGGTGTTTCCAGAGTCAAAAATTACACCCAGGTTCTTGACTGTATCAGTAGGGGAAATAGAATTTCCGAGAAGTTGAGTAGGGAATTTATTTATGAGGGACTCTCTGGCTTGTCTATCACCTATTATAATAAATTCAGTTTTCTCGGGATTGAGTTTCAATTTCACGCCAGCCATCCAGTTTTGGATACATGTGAGACACTCTGTAAGCTCAGCGAAACTGGAATCAAAATTCCTATTGTCCAATGCTAGATATATTTGGGTGTCATCAGCATATAGATGGTGGGTGACATTGAAATTGGAAATGATATTACTGAGAGGGGTTGTGTAAAGGGTAAAAAGGAGGGGGCCCAGGACAGAACCCTGAGGCACACCATACGGAAGTGAGAACACATCTGAAAAGCTATTTCCTAATTTAACCTGTTTCCGGTTTGAGAGATAGGATCTGATCCACCTCAACACAGTGCCATCAACCCCAAACCAATCTCTTAGGGAATTAAAAAGAATGTCATGGTCGATAGTGTCGAATGCCGCTGAGAGGTCTAGCAGTGTGAGTGCAACAGCCTTACCAGAGTCCAACGAAGCAGCAATGTCATTCTGGATTTTCAACAGCGCTGTTTCTGTGGAATGGAGTCTCCTGTAAGCGGATTGGTTGACATTGGAGAGCCCCTCGCTATCGACATAATTATTTAACTGTTTGGCAACTACTTTTTCGATCAGTTTGGATAAGAAACTAAGGTTGGATACCGGTCTATAGTTTTTTAGGAGATTTCTGTCTAAGTTTGGTTTCTTGAGAAGAGGGGTGACATATGCTGTTTTGAAACAGTTTGGGAAACTCCCTTCTTTGAGTGAATAGTTTATAATATTGGTGATTGGAGTGACCAAAATGTCCGCACACTCTTTGACTAGTGCGGTAGGGATTGGGTCCAGGTCGGATGATTTGGTGTTGGATGACCTTAGGATTTTGAGGATGTCATCCTCAGATACAGGCTCAAAAGAGGTCAGGGCACTGCTATTACTCTTCGGTATTGTGAGGGAAACAGGCACTGATGACTCTAAAGCAACTCTGATTTTCACAATTTTGTCACTGAAAAAATGACCGAAAGTGTTAGCTAAATCAGTAGGACTAATATGATCGGGTAGGATGATAGTTGAGGTTTTGTGCAAGATTTTCTTGAAAGTGTTATGTTTTTCTTGGACTTGTTATTCGCGAAACAAAGGTTAGGGATGTTTGGTTTCATAATTTCTTACTCAAAATCTGAGAAATACTTACATTCTAAATGGTCTAATTATTGTAGAATACGGTCCCAGATCAAGATCATTTTATTCACAAGTTGGAGTATAACCACATCATAAGTTGTATAAATGCTACTGCCAGTGGGTTTACAGAAGGTAGCTCTGGGGAAATGATGACTGACAAGATAAGTCGCTTGAAAACTGGAACCTTTGCTGGAATGAGCCAGCTTCAAATTTGTTAATTTTTACAGGAAGACTTCTTATCTCATTAAAATCGGAGAAAATGTTACATGAATACATGAGTCGTAACACAGATTGATTACAGATTGTTGGAACAGAGAAAGAGGTTCGATTCTACTATATTTTAGACTCAAATTACACTTAACCTCTGTACAAAGCAGGCTCTAAGGTACAACATGAGGAATTAACAAGGTAATCATTATCCTATCAACATTATTTATTTTACTTATTTTTTGTTTTTTATGTCAAGTTTAACGGCCAGGGTCATATTGTGATGGGTAGTTTAAGGGTGGGGGACCCTGTGCATACTAGTTGGTCAAGATTCTGCACTGTAAACTACCAGGCATTGGCAAGTGGCATCGACATTTCAATTTCTCCCAAAATTCAAGATGGCGTCCGGAATGTGGAAAATTAAAAATTTTTATAGACACATTATATCAAGGGTGTATGTTATTAAAGGATCAAAAATTGCTTGAAATTACTACAATAGTTTTCGATTAAATCAACATTTTTGATTTCCACCAAAATTTAATCTGACTGTTAAAATTCTGAAAAATAAAAATTTACCAGAGATAGTGGTGTCATCACGAGCGGCGATATCGCAGATTTACCGGTGATGAAAAAAATGGATGATAATCGAGGATTAATGATCATCCGCGATGCATCTGATAAACATATTCAACCATTAACTTTAACTTATTTTCGAAGGGATTTGATAAAAATATGGTGAAATATTCATCTAATTTCTACTTTTATGAAGTTTTGTTTTGATTTCCGATGTAACTATGGTGATGACCCTTTCCACTTCCTACAGGAAGTGAAAAAAAATGTAAGTTTGGTTTACTTTTTATTGCTTCAAATATCCAACGATTTGACAATTGACAGCACAAATTAACTATAAAATTTATTTTATTTCAGTATTAGTTGTCAATGCACATTATTTAAAGAGCAAATATAGGTTTAATTTGTGAAACGATGACACCGCGATATCGCTCACTGTTTTGTTCACGGTATCAAGACCTCATATACCCAGATGATGACACCACTAATCAGAGACAATTACATCAAGGGTCTATATCACCCAAAGAGTCCAAAGGCTGCTGTTGGTCTTTCAGTGGCAGACGAAGGCCACAAAACAATAGCCTTTGAGTCAGTAGCCATAGATACATACATACCAAATTTTAAAAGTCTAAGTAAAATATTTTTGAAATTATCACATATGAAAATTTGACCTTTAGAAGGTGCCATTTGTCTTCTAATGGAAGACCAAGGATACAAAGCAAGTAAATACATAAAGGTGGCAAATATATGTATTATACATATGAGATAGAGGGTGATCTGTCCTTCTGAATGAGGACACTAAGCCAAAAAGTGAAGAAATACGCCAATTCTGAACTTTGAAAGGCCACCATTGGTCTGTAAGGGGAAGGTCTGGACTATAAAACAATAAGGTCCGAGGTCTTAAGGTCACCATGCTGGATATACTGAATGTACTGTTCAAAACTGACATCAATCCTTTACTTTGGCCATTTGACTTACCATTAGGGACTCCAAATATTTCATGTCGACTAATCGGTAAGTACTATTCGTGTCGACACCGAATAACCGTCGAATTAAAATAACATCCAAAAATCTTAAGTTTCATATTGTAAAATGCACTAAAAACGATAAATATGTGAAATAAAATGAAAATATATGTATATAACCTGTAAAAATGAATAAATTTGCTGTTTTCCAGCGACTTTTGCTTCATTTATTTCAGACAGGAAGTGGGAAATATAAGAGGTAAATGGTACTTCTGGTTTTACGTGAATGCATAAACAGTACAGAAAACATGGCTTTTTTCGGATTTTAACATATTTTATGTGACAATATGGATATATTTTTTGGATTCAGACCTTCTGCCATCTTTTTACTACATTAAGCGATTAATGTAGTAAAATTAATTACTTTAAAATATGAAACCGGTATTTTTCACTATTCTAGCCGTTGTCGATGATTCGGTTAGTCGTGACGCCCCTACTTACCATTACAACTGCTGTTAGTTGTACTGAGGGTAAAACCTTCTTCACACTGTGAGCACAGAATCTGTCCTGTTACTGGGTCACTGGTACACTCTGTACAGTTCGAAATGGATTTCCCACAGTCTGTAATTACAATAAAAGCATGAGTGAACACATATATGTGGCAACAGAAGGACGTACAATACTTGAACTACTCGATTAAATTTTATATTTCACTTCTGCTTTAAATCAGTTGACATAATGCTTTTGTAGGTAACATTTTTAGGCTCATCCATTTACCAAAGTAACATTTCAAACAAAGCTTTACTTACGATGTATATCTCTATAACATATGACACAGGTTGACTGTTGGTATTCAATCTTACACCAATCGGATCACAATGTTCATCCTGCCTGTTCACCAATGACTATCTACCTAAACCTTGTGCAAGGCCCTTCCTTTGTGCATTATGATTATCTGAGAGCATTTCCCTTACTTCCAGTGAGAGTATAAAATCCAGACTGCTATAAAATGAACTTGTAAATTTTAATTACTTAAATGTAGCTTTTATAAGCTACAAGCTTACCATGTGGGACTTAATGCTGTTCTCGGGTTGCCACACCCGGGGCCAACGTCTTAGAAAAAAAGACAGTTCTTGTTAGCCACCGGATACACTGCTAGTTGTCGTCACGTGATAACCTCTGACCTCTCGCCCTACTTTCTCGTTGAAATTTTCTAAAACCTACCCCTCAGCTGTAAACAGCGGGGAGGCAGGGTGGGACTCTTCTAAGTCCCACATGGTAAGCTTGTAGCTTATAAAAGCTACATTTAAGTAATTAAAATTTACAATTTTATTACGCTACAATAGCTTACCATGTGGGACTTAATGCTGAATTCAACCGCCCGGTGGCGGGATTACAGCTGAGACTGGAAGATATGTCATTTTTTCTAAGATTTTGAATTAATATGTATAGAATAGTGCCAGAAATACCAGTCTGAGTCCCATTTACAGTGCCCCGATCCCGAAGACCGGGCCTGTAACGAGCCAAAAACCTAAATAAAATGAGAGACAGTGCTGAAACTGTCTAGATGTTTGATTGTAGGACGGAAGTGCAGCAGTGCTCACTTCGAGGTCTAAGGGTCCCTGAGGGCCCTTCACTAGTGACTGACCAACCCATGGTTGGACATCTCATAAATTTTTTACAACCTGAATATGAGATTAATGACAACTAAATAAGTCCTTAATAGAAGTTACTTGATAACTGAAAAACAAAAATGACCTTACCCGTAACATCTTGAAGGTAAAGGAATACCTAGATCCTGGGAGAGACTCCTGAAGACTTGGTTGTAGCGGATGTGCCCCCCCCTTTTTTTCTTTCCGAGGACAACTGGTCTGAGGGGAAGGATCTAGGACTTGTTGTGCCGCCACTATGGGTCCCAGATACATATTGTTGTCGGTGTCCGACCAAGTAAGGTCTTTTAGATAAAAATTTGTAAATGTGTTGTGAGCTTTCCAGTGACAGGCTTGCATGATTTGGTCCACCGATACCCCACCGTAAAAGGCCTTAAAGGCCGCGAAGGCCCGGATGTCATGCGTTTTGACTTGGACCAAGTCCAAGGCTGGTTGATCTGCTTGTTTGTAACAAAGTAGGATGGTTTGTTTCAACCATGAAGAGAGAGTAGCGGGTCTGATGTCTGAGGTATGTCCTTTCTTAAAGGAGATGAAAAGGAGAGAACGAGACCCTCTCAGGTCTTTGTTCGGTCCAAATAAAACCTCAGGGCCCGCACGGGACACAGGGTCCTGTCTTCCTTAAATTGTCTATCTACAATGGTAGTCAAAGCAGGAATAGTCACCGGAGATACACTTTGAGAACCTTCTCTTGCTAGTTGGTTTTTGGCTATGAAATAAGAAGAAGGGAACAAGGCAACCTTTTCCCATTGGCCTAGATTAGATACTTGTTTGCGACCCAGGCATGGATTTCGCTGCGGCGCTCGCCGGAGGCCAAAGCTAGCAAGAAAGCAGTTTTAGAGTAAGATGTTTGAGGTCTGTGTCTTTCATGGGCTCAAATGGTGCTTTTGTGAGCTCGTTGAGGACAACAGAAAGGTTCCACTTGGGTAAATTTCTGGAACTTTTGGGATGATCCCTGTGAAAACTGGAGAGTAACCTATGAAGGTCTGCATTGTGTGCAACATGTTGGGCCGTTGGGCCCAAAGTGTCAAGGATTGCAGTCCTGTAACCATCAAAGGTCGAGGGGCGCCTGTTTAGGTCTTGGTACAGGTACATGAAAAAATCTGAGATTTGTGTCACAGATGGAGTGGAGAAATCCACCGAATTTTCTCTGCACCATTTTTCAAATAGGGACCACTTGACTTGTAGATGGTCCTTGTTGAAGACCGCTGAGGGGCAGCAATTCTCTCTGCCACCTCCACAGAGAAGCCTTGTTCTTGGAGTTGTCCGCTCCTAGACACCAGGAGTGGAGGTTCAGGTGCTGGGGGTTGTTGTGGAACACATACCTGTAGGACTGTTGAGTAGGGCCGTTGACACTGGGAGTTGTAGTGGGATCTCTGTTGAGAGCTGCACTAGGTCCCAAAACCAGGGCATCCCTGGCCAGCCTGGGGCTATTACGATGATCAGACAAAAACATTGCCTGATCTTTTGGATCACCTTGTGAAGGAGCCGAAGGAGGGTACGCCTAGGCCGTGAGGTTGGTCCAGTTTGTGTTTAGAGCATCTATGTCCCAGGCCCTTGGGTCTGGGATAGGAGACATGTACAGTGGGAGCTTGTGGTGCAGGTTAGTGGCAAATAAGTCTACATGAGGTGTGAACCACTTCTGGCAGATCTGTTTGAACACCTATGGGTGAAGAGACCATTCTGTTGACTGTACTTGGTTGGACCTGGACAGTAGATCGGCCATCACATTCAGGCACCCTAGAACGTGCCTGGCTTTCAATGTTATGAGGTAGTGATGGCCCCAGGTCGTGATCTTCCACAGGAGAGCGCACATCTCTGCTGAGTGTGTTTCTCCTTGTTGTTGATGTAGGCTACCACTGTTGAGTTGTCCATCGCAACTAACACTGTTTGATTCTGGCACTGGTCCTTGAAGTCTCGAAGGGCCAGGGAGACCACCTTCAATTCTAGGACATATATGTGTAGCCTTTTTTCCCGATCTGACCACAGATCCTTTGTGGAATTTTTGGTCTAAGTGAGCGCCCCAACCTTCGTGTGAGGCGTCGGTAAAGAGTTGGATACTGTGGTGTTTGGGATGAAGGTCTGCACCTTTCATCACGTTTGAGGGATTTTGCCACCAATCTAGGTGGGCTGCAATGGCTTCTGTCCAAGGAAGGAGGTTGTCCAGCGACTGAGGATATCTCCAGTGCTCCTTGAGATGAAACTGAAAGGGCCTCCTGTGAGGGCATCCCTCCGGGACCATTTTCTCCGTTGAGGCTAGCAACCCAATTAGAGACATCAAACATCTTGCAGTCAAAACATGTTTTGACTTGAGTAGTAGGATCAAATCCTGAAGTTTGAGCCATCTCTCTTGAGTGGGTTTTACAAGGGCTGAATCTAGGTGGTATTTGTAGCCCATGAACGAAAAACACCTGAGTAGGTTTCAGTTCTGATTTTTTTTTGATATATTATCCACCCCAAGGACTGAGTTAGGTCTACCACTGTCTATGTGTTCACTTGGGCTTCCTCCTGAGACTGGGACCTGATCAGCCAGTCGTCCAGGTATTGGTGAATTCTGAGTCCTCTTGAGAGGGCCATTAGTTTCACTTCCTTTACGATCATTGTAAAGACCTGGGGGGCTGTGGCTAATCCGAATGGGAGGGAGGTGAATTGGAACACCTGTGACTTGTAGCAAAACCTTAGGTATTTCCTTGAGTTTGGATGGATGGGGATGTGTAGGTAAGTGTCCGATAGGTCTATCGACGATACCCACTCCCCTGGAATCAGGGAGTTTCCATTTTGAACTTTTCTACGTGTAGAAAAGTGTTGAGCCTGTTTAGGTCTATGACTGGCCTCCACCTTAGGTGAGGCTTGGTACTAGGAACAGGCGACTGTAAAACCCGAGAGATTTGCAAATTTAATAAGTAAATTAAATTTTTATAAGTTAATACCCTATCCAATGGACAATTGCTAATCCGGTCGGCGCAGACCGGCCCGCCAAACGCCAGAAAAAGACGTCCTGTGTTGCCACCGGCTGGCCGGTCCGTAGTACTGTGCACTCCCCAGATGGCGCCTCGTACTTCCTTCCTGTCTAGACAACCTGACGTCATAGCATCTTTTTCGTTGTCTAAACCTCTTAGACCCCTAGTAAGCTGATAGCGGGGTCGGTGGGAGGGTCTTGTGTGTCCATTGGATAGGGTATTAACTTATAAAAATTTAATTTACTTATTAAATTTGCAATTTTATTGCGTTAATACATCCTATCCAATGGACAATTGCTGAATAACTACCGCTTGGTCGGCGGGTAAGTTACTAGGGACTTATGTGAACTCACAAGTAATAGCAAATTTTAACCTACGGTCTAGGCTGACTTTGTCAGGAGACCTATAGGTCCAGGCCTGGGTTGACTTTAAGGTCAGGAAACCCTGCAAGGCCATGGTCGGTTGCCAGCAGCCGGTTACCCGGGGCTATACCGCCGTCGCCCCCCCCCTTTTTTGCAGACCTGCTCTGAGGTAGGGGAAGAGAGGGATGAGTTCAGTCCCAGAATGCAAATAAACCTCCCGAAGGAAGCACGCCACACTTAATTCTTATGTACATGAAGAACTGTTATGCACATATACAAATCTCCTCAATCTAAGGGCCACTTGTGGATCTGCTGAGCAGCCACTACCGAGCCCAATTGGTAAAGCTCTGAATCAGCCCAAGCCCCGCCCTTCATATAGAACTGTGTGAAGGTATTGTGACTTCAGTGGCGGGCTGACAAGATTGGATCTAAGGAGACTCCCGACTGGAACACCTTAGAAGCAGCAAAGGCCCTGACATCATGGGGTTTAACCTGATGTTAAAAGTGGGTCTCCTGGTCAGAGAGCTCATAACATAGGATCACAGTCTGCTTGATCCAAGAGGGGATAGTGGCAGGTGAGCTGTCTTGTTGAAACCTTTCTTAAAGAGACAAAAATCACCTCCTTATTCTGCCTGATGTCTGAGGTCCTGTCCAAATAGTAGCACAATGCTCTGACCGGACAGAGGGACCTGTCAGACTTGAGGGATCTATCCAGAGTTTGGGCCAGGGCTGCTATAACCCCAGGGGCCACACTGGACACTCTATGGCCAGCTGATTCTAGGATAGAGAGCTGGGTGATGGATACAGGGACACCTTTGACCAATCGGATTGGTGTCCAATATATCCGTTTTGCTAGGCATGAATCTCACTTTTGCACTTGCCCGACCCAAGGGCCAAGAGGAATACCGTCTTGAAGGTCAAATGCTTCAAGGGGGCCTCCTTAATTGGATCGAATGGAGTCTTAGCTGGTGCACGGCCAGTAAGAAGTTCCAGGAGGGTATGCCACTCCTGCCTTTGGGTCTGTCTCTGAGGAATCTATCCAGGAGACGAGCGAGATTTCCGTCCTTACTGATGTTGAAGGGTGAATTTCCCAGTTTATCAACAATGGGTGACCTATAACCATCAATGGTGCTGGGCTGTTTGCCAAGCATGTATCTCACTTCTACGCTTGCCCGACCCCAGGGCCAAGAGGAAAACTGCCTTGAAGGTCAAATACTTCAAGAAGGCCTATAATTGGTTCAAAATGAACCTTGTCAGCTGGTGCAAAAAACCAGGGAGAGGTTCCAGGAGGGGGTTCCCCTCCGGCCTTTGGGTCTGTCTCAGTGGAAGGTATCCAGGGGACGAGTGAGATTTTCAGCCTTACTAACATTGATGGGCAAAATTTCCAGACTGTCAGCAATGGCTGACCTGTAACCATCAATGGGACTGGGCTGCAACTTCCTGTCCTGAAGCAGGTACCTAAGGAAGTCAGCAACTGACTTAACAGGTGGTGCCCGAAATCCACCTGATGAATGATACATCACTTGGTAAAAATGACCCATTTGCCTCATAGACTGATCTGATTGACCCCCCTTTGAGGAGCCTCAATTCTTGCTGCCACTGCCTCAGACAAGTCCTGCTCCTCGACTGCTGAGGCTCTAGGAGCCCTGCATGGAGATTAAGATTGTCAGATTTCTGCGAGGGATCTGATCGAATGTCTGTGAACAGGCTGGGCAGATTGGGCAGGCTCAGCGGAATGTGGCTGGACATGGCCACTAGCTCCCAAAACCAAGGCATGTTGGGCCACCCCAGAGCAATCAGAATGATTCTCTTACATGGGGAGTCTTGCAACTTCTCCACCACTTTGCCCAATATGGCTGATGGTGAGGTGTATCCTTTTAGATCCTACCATGGCCGACTGAGAACATCCACTGCTGTGGCCAGGGGATCCGGTACCGGTGACACAAAACAGGTGACTTGTTGTTGAACCTCGTGGCAAATAAGTCTATTTTGGGCCAGTGCCACCTACTGCATAGAGTGGAAGACCTCTGGAAGGAGAAACCACTGTTTGGATGGTCTGGCCTAGGCTGGACAGCCTTTCTGCTACCACATTAGGCCGTCCTGGAATGTGTCGTGCTTTAGAGTCACTTGTTTCCTGGTACACCAGGTCAAGATTCTCCATAGTAGGGCACAAAGTGGGCCCAACCATATTCCTCGTTCCTTTATGTATGACACTACTGTGGTGTTGTCAGTTGCTACAAGTACTATCTTGTTTGAGTAAAAGTCTTAGAACTCTTAAAGTCAGAAAAAACTGCTTAAAGTTCTAGATAGTTATATACAACTTGCTTCCCGGAGGGGACCAGGTTGCTCTTGCAAAGTGCTCATCTAAGTGAGCGCCCCACCCCTCTATTGATGCGACTGTAAATATTTGCAGAGCATGTTTTATTGGGTGTAATGGTTGGCCTGTAAGTGCATCGTCTTCCTTCAGCCACCATTGTAAATGGGGGTGCAGGGACCTGGGGACTTGGATCACCTTTTCCAGTGATTCTGGTACCCTCCAGTTGTTTTTTTGAGATGCCACTGTATGGGTCTCATATGAAGTCTGCCTAGATTAACATGCTTTTCTGTAGATGTTAGTAACCTATCAAGGACATGAATTCCCGGACCGGGCAAGCCGGTAGGGATAGCAGTTTTAACAGTCTCTTGAAGGCTCTGTCACCAGTCCAGAGTCGGTCGGAACCGATCAGACCCGAAGACAAACTGGTAGCCTACAAAATCGAAGTCTTGTTTGGGCTCCAGCTCTGATTTCTCTAAGTTCATCAGCCAACCCAGTTGCTGACACATTATTTACTAGTTCCTGTGTATGTTGGAGACAAGCCTGGTGGGATCTGGCTCTCACCAACCAGTCATCTAGGTACTGGTGGCTTCTTAAATCCTTGTGTATAGCCATCAATTTCACCCGCTGTGGACAAACCGAATGGCAGGGCCTTGAACTGGTATGCCCGACCTTGGATGTGAAATCTCAGTCATTTCCTGGATTGTTCTTGTATAGGTATATGGACATGGGTATCCCTCCTTCAACAGTTGTACTACCTAGGGTCCAGCCCCAAGGCTTCCTACGTTCCCAAAAAGGGCTTAATCTGGATTCTATAGGCAGATAGTGTGCCACATTTGGGACATTTGGTATTCTGACAAACATTTTCTGTCCCTCCGGACACTGGTCCAGTCTGGTGACAATGATCCCGGCTAACAGTCTCCCTGCTCTTATTGCGGTCCGGTGGGGCTGACACAACTTTTCACATTAATAGACTCTTCGTCCCAGGCCAGCAGCCTGCAAGGTGTAGCATTTACAGAGCAATTGTCATTTGTGAGATGTCTGACCCCTGGCCGGACATGATGACAAAATTTATTATCTCTCCAGTCAAGTCCAGCACCGATAACAGGTTGTTGAGAGGTGTGATAAGGGAAGGTTGCCTGGCAGTAGCTTGGGACACTGTCATATCCCTGTCATATCACCAAGACCACTGACCGGTCTAAGAATTCTCTGTAACCAAATTTACATTAGGCAACTCTGTCCGGTACCAAGACTCCATAACTGGTAACTCGCTGTAAACAGTAAGTCTCTGTAACCGGCACAAAAAACTGGCAAGCTGGGGTCACCAATGAATTTAGACGGCTACTGGGCTTTTTTTTTTTTTTTTGTTGAGGTGAAGCACTGTACAGTAAGGAGTTCTAAGGACTGTGTAGCCAGCACCCTGTTAGTAGACCTTGTAACCGGTAGGTTGAAGCAAGTGTACAAGACTGTGTAGCCAGTACCAGCCGGTACACTCTGTAACCAGTTGTTGAAGCAAGTGTACAAGGCTGTGTAGCCAGTACCAGCCGGTACACTCTGTAACCAGTTGTTGAAGCAAGTGTACAAGACTGTGTAGCAGTACCAATCGGTACACTCTGTAACCAGTTGTTGAAGCAAGTGTACAAGGCTGTGTAGCCAGTACCAGCCCGGCACACTCTGTAACTAGTTGTTGAAGCATTGTTGCAACTATCTTGTGTGTTGAATTCAGCTTGCTGTAGGTTTCATCCATTAATTAAAGTATTTCTTAAATCGCACGTCTTATTTGTAGATTTGACAGTTGCTGGGAAAGCCCTTGTGAACTATTTTTAGAAACACTTGGTGTTCGGTGTGTCACGTGACCAGCCTGCTGGTCGGAAAGACACGCGATTGGCTGAGTGGAACTCGTCAATAGTCGCGTTCTTTTGTGATACTTAAACATGCAAATGTGCAGTAATCTGTTAATCCACAAACCCCACTACCGACAACGAAGGCCAGTCCATGAGAGAGGGACTGGTATCACAGTAGACGTGAGTTCTGAGAGAACGCACTTCCGACCTTCCTGGTCGGTGAAAACACGTGACCTGCTTCGTGATTGTTCGGAAGGACACGCGATTGGCTGACTGGGGATGACGTCAGTATTCGCGTTCTTTGTGTGATGCTTTACCGGCAACTTTACAGTCCACAAAATCCCACTACCGACAACCAGGCCGGGTCTGCAAAGCAGGGACTGTAGTCACAGTAGACGTGAGTTCTGAAGAACGCACTTCCGACCTTCCTGGTCGGTGAAAACACGTGACCTGCTTCGTGATTGGTCGGAAGGACACGCGATTGGCTGACTGGATATGACGTCAGAGGTCGCGTTCTTTTGAGCTGGCCGGTCGGCTGATGCTTTAAAAGCAGAGAAGCCTGGACCAGTGCGCTCTGTAGATGAAATTCCTGGCCGGTCTGAAGTCGGTTCTTCTTCTCAGCCGGCTGTACACTCAAACCAGTTTCCTGGCCATCCACTGCCCTTATTACCGACACAAAGGCCGGGTCCACAAGGGTGGGACTGAGAGTGAAAATTCCTTCTATGCAGAGGTCGGTTGAAGAATCTGAAGAATTCACCTCCTGCTTCTGATGAAAAATACTCGAGCTAGGCTGGTGTGACTGATGCTTTACAGCAGAGAAGTCGGTACCAGTGCGCTCTGATGAAGAATGAACCTTCCATAAGGGAATTCCCTCTATGTACAGTGTTCAAAACTACGTAGACTGAAGTTTGCCGTGATTTCTAATTGAAGTACTAGAAAAGACGTTTCTATGGTGATTGTAGCTGGAAGGTTACAGCAGGTACATTCAAACAAAAAACACGGATAAAAATACCATTATATTTCTAAATATTGTCGATCTGCCCCTAACAACACAATTGTTGAATGGGAGGAAACTAGTAAATGGCTGCCTTCATATTCTCGTAGATTACTGCCCTATCATCAACACTAAATTGAGTCAGCTAGGGAGCGTTTCCAGCAGATTTCTTGAAGTATATCCGTGCTTGATATGTAGGTAACACTTTAACAATAAATTATTTGAAATTAAGGTAGAAAATCCGTCATAATGCACACTTTTCCTTAAAATATCTGGAGATCGTAGAAAACACGTCTACACAGTACACGCGCCAAACGAAAAAGATGCTATGACGTCAGGTTGTCTAGACAGGAAGGAAGTACGAGGCGCCATCTGGGGAGTGCACAGTACTACGGACCGGCCAGCCGGTGGCAACACAGGACGTCTTTTTCTGGCGTTTGGCGGGCCGGTCTGCGCCGACGGGATTAGCAATTGTCCATTGGATAGGATGTATTAACGCAATAAAATTTACATTTTCCACCATTTCTATTGCGTTCTTTGACAGAAGAGACTGGATACAGAGGCCAGGACTTGGTCTTTGAAGGGCCTTGTATTCTGACCGGGTCAGAAGTCTGACTGGACTTGGATTGAAAAGAATGACAGGATTTGTTTGCCAGTCTTATCTGAAAGAACGGAGAACTCCTACTGGTGGACTGAGAGAGGCTGGAGGAGTCATTGGGGGGAAGGGTTTTTATACCCTCGTCCCCTGGAGTGGGTCGAGAGACATTGGAGCCTCGGCTACTCGATTTCCCCCTACCTGGGGAAAACGATGGATACTGCTAGGGATGGAATGACCCCCATTGGGGTGGTTCCTGTAGGAGCCTCTAGATGTGGGGAATTGGAAAGGGTTGACTAATAGGGCCTAAACCCTAAGTGTTATTACAGGTGCCTTGATGAGGGACTCCTGTCCCTCCTAAAGTAGTTGTGAATGGGGAACTTTAAGATCTAAAGATCCAGTATCTCACCTAAATTCACCATACCCCTTCTGAGCTTATATGCACCATGGAATTGAGTTTGACCTGTCTGGAGGTAGCCATGCTACTGTCTTAACATATATATATATATATAACCAGGTTATATTGAGGAGAACCTAGTGAAGAGCAGCCTGAAGCTCAACTCTTGCTGACCAGAAGGGGAGGAGGGGCTTACCCAAGGAGGCCCCTAAGGAGATACAAATTTGAAAACTTGTTCCATTTTAAGGGAAATTAAACGGCCCAAGTTCCTGTTGGCCTAGTAAATCATTCAGAGTCCAGACTGTGGAGGATCTAGGCATAAATTCCCTGGGGGCAGGGAGGTTCAAAAAACTGCCTAAGTTTCAATGTCCTCAAAAATTGTTTAGGGTGAAGTCAGGCAACCTACTTCCCTAAAATACAGAGCCAGGACTGAATGAAGGACCTTGTTTAGAAGGCCTCTTGGGCTTGAGGACTTGGACTTGAACTTGGACCCAAGCCTCCAATAGGTGATATTTACTGCCAGGCTGGTGAAACTATTAGTCCAAGTGTGTGTTAGAATTGTTCAGAGTTCTGATCTGGAACCATCATCCGAACATCAGATTTAAGATCTGATCATCCGAGGATTAGATCTAGATACAATCATCCGAGCATCGGATTTTAGATTAGATCATCCGAGCATTGGAACTTAGTGTGACATCCGACCATCCGAGCATAGGATGGAAAAGCAGACATCCGAGCCTCGGATCTGATATCTGAGCATCGGGTCTAGATGCAATGAAAATCCGAGTATCAAATCATACTTGGAATACTGCATCCGATTCTCGGATGCATTAAAAATCTCGGATGAACTAAGATCTTATCTGAATTTAAGCAGGGATCTGATCCACCCTGGAGAAAGAAGTTGGATATTATAATTTCTATGTAAGCTTTCCTTGATGTAAGCTTTGATGTAAGCTTGGTCTTTCCTTCTTGAAGGAACTACACAACTAGATTTACGTAAGTAAATCTACTGTGACACAAGGTCACCTGCCCCACCCGCCTCACTGCAGGTAGGGTTAGTTGTGAGATAAGGAAAGCAGAAATTACACAGAATTTTATTAAATAACATAGAATCTAAAGAAAACAAGAAATTATAATTTAAAACTGGATGAATTAAAATATAATTAAATAATGGGTAACCAAGGTTACCTTATGGTCTAAAGAGACACGTAATGTCTAGCCGATTAATGAAGAATTCTATTCCTGTTTATTTAAGTATTAACCTTATAAGTGGTCAATAATACAGGAAAGAAGGGATAAAATATATTATTTTATTTTATTTATAAACGTACTGTAAGAAACCCGCGTCTCTCAGCACATGCGGTCTAGACGTGACGTCATCACAGGGGTTTCCCCGAGGATTCCCCCAGTTAGAATCGTGCTTTATATCATATTTTAACCCTTAAAATGGACCAATAGAGTAGAAGAACGCAGATAAACCGTTGCAAAATTTATTTTATTTTATTTCAACAGGCATATATTCCTGTATATAAACTACCTACGCGAGACGTGCAAATTGCAAGAAAAGCTGTCTCGATAAAAAACTGGAAGTGGTTTCGATTATTTCACTCGACAAGGACTCGTTTGTGTTACATTTATACACTTTTAAACCCTAAAAATGGTCAAATAATGAAGCAGATAGGGCTACATATTTTATTTTATTTTACTGACAGGCATAAATATATATCCTGTAATAGAAACCACATGAACGAGTCGCCATTGCTTTACAACGTGAACCCGGAAGTGGACTTCCATTGTAAAATATGGTAAAGATACTTATCTGAGCTATGAAAAGACATCGAATTGTGATTCTATGCAATAAAATAAGGAAACTGATGTAGTTTCCATATCCAACAATAAGTATACCCTTGTAAAAATGAAAATAATATTCCTTGTAAAATAAAGCATTGTAATTCGCGTGGCCAACGAGAAAGTAGGGCGAGAGGTCAGAGGTTATCACGTGACGACAACTAGCAGTGTATCCGGTGGCTAACAAGGACTGTCTTTTTTTCTAAGACGTTGGCCCCGGGTGTGGCAACCCGAGAACAGCATTAAGTCCCACATGGTAAGCTATTGTAGCGTAATAAAATTATTTATTGTCTCAAAACACCCAAAGTAAAGGACTTGTTGGCAAGTCTACTTTCTATTCTTTTCCAGTGTCTACGTAGCTGCTGACTGCGGATGTATGATGATTTTACGAAATACACGCTTGTGGATTTGTTACACCTTAGAATCTACATTTCGCAGAGATTAAACGCCAAAGACATTGAATTGTGGTATCTTTGATTTCATAACAAAACTTTGTCCCTGTAAAAGTCTTGTTGATGTGTCATTCACTTATGTTATATTTATCACACAGAATCTAAATAGAGAGTAAGGAGGCCAGAGTGGGAACACTTTCGCCTCCCACCTCTGAGATCAGAGTTTGAATCCCAGCCTGATCTCAAGTGGGAAAGTTGGTAGTTGCTTACCGATGGTCAGCAATTTACAGTGCAGAACCTTGACCACCTGTATGTACCAGTTTCCTCTGCCCATAAAACTACCTGTCAGGATATGACCTGTACAGTGTTGAAAGCAATGTTAAAACCCAAATAAATAAAATAATAAACCAAATAGTGTGTCATTAGTATTGACAAACCATGCAAACCTCCATGTATATGGTTGTGTTATTCTTGTTGAAATAGGCATTTTATGTGAACAAAGAGTTTGACCAAACTGGGTCAAGGTGCTACACACTCAATTTAGTGCATTAAAGAGAGTTAGATTTAAAACATGTGTGTCTCAAGATAGCCACTCTTGGTGGAAAATCATGTCAGCCATGTGTTAGTTTCTGGTTTTTTGTAAGGAGGAAAACAAAATTAAATGAGACCTAGCTCTGGCCAGAGTAAAATCTTCCTCAATTGTTAAGGAACCTCAAAAACTTTTTACATTTGTTGATGAACTGGTTCAGACATGTTGACATCTTCTCTTATGCCCCCTTTCACACTACAGGCGGTACATCCAGCGGTAGAAGTTTTACTCAGCGGCAAAACCGCCCTCTCAAGTCACCCATTTCGTCTGAATTTTTAACACTACAGCCACTGATTGGACACAGTTTTTTAATCATCAAAAACAGTATTATGACAGTATTAGAAACATTGGTCACTGTGAAGCAACCTCAATTCACCTTTGGTAGCCATCGGACAAAGACGTGACGAAACGAACAGTACCTTAACTCACCTTATGTCTCCGTATTACACCAAAAGATGACCGAATCACAACCTTATGTACACCATGGACCACACCTTTGGTTACTGTAGTCAGAAATTCATACATACATGCATCAAATCATCTGCGCATGCCCACGGTACCAAAATCAGAGGCAGGAATTTTAAACATTTTAAAACTTCTGTAGGACAGTTTGCAATGGACAGTTCGCCACTGACTTGCAAATCAGCATAGGTACGTCAGACAGACAGGGACGTTTCACCAAACGCGGCCTATTGCAGACAATAACTCCTGTAGTGTAAGAGGATATTACCAGAACAACTGCCATTGTCACTGAAGAAGTATCCCAGGTCACATGCAGTGCACATCAGTGAACTTGTCTCACTCTCTGTCAGAAACCTGCAGGTCTGACAGTTGTCAATCACACGTCTGCAAGCTACAAACAAAGTGATGTGCAAGTACCCCTCTGTGAAACAAACCGATAAGCTTTATCAGATAAAAATTGCAAATTTAATAAGTAAATTAAATTTTTATAAGTTAATACCCTATCCAATGGACAATAGCTTATACCGTCGGCGCGGACCGGCCCGCCAAACGTCAGAAAAAGATGTCCTGTGTTTCCACCGGCCAGGCCGGCCCAGTGCTGTGCACTCGCCAGATGGCGTGTCGTACTTCCTTCCTGTCTAGACAGTGTGACGTCATAGCATCTTTTTCGTTGTCTAAACGTGTTAGACCCCTAGTAAGCTGATAGCGGGGTCAGTGGGAGGGTCTTGTGTGTCCATTGGATAGGGTATTAACTTATAAAAATTTAATTTACTTATTAAATTTGCAATTTTATTGCGTTAATACATCCTATCCAATGGACAATAGCTGAATAATTACAGCTTGGTCAGCGGGTAAGTTACTAGGGACTAACCATTGAACTCATGCTCAGAAAATTAAATTTCCCTTTTTAAGAATGGCCAGACCTTAAGGTCAATAACCCCTGAGGCTATGGTCGAATATCATCATCCGGTTATCCGGGGTTGAACCGTCAGAATCGACCTTGCTCCCCCCCCCCCCCCTTTTTAACAGACCTGCTCTGAGGTAGGGGAAGAGAGGGATGAGTCCAGTCCCATATAAAAGTCTCCCGAAGGAAGTACATCCCATTTTTTTGTTGCTTCTTAACTATATATACAATATATACACATATGTGCAACTATTTACATATGTACAAATCTCCTCTAGGTACTAGCCTTTTGGTGGATCTGCTGAGCAGCTACAACAGGACCAAGATGGCAGAGCTCTGAATCAGCCCAAGCCACGTCCTTCAGGTAGAATTGAGTGAAGGTATTATGAGATTTCCAGTGGAAGATCTGCTCTAAGGAAACCCCTGACTGGAAAGCCCTGGTGGCAGCAAAGGCCCTGACATCGTGAGCTTTCACTTGATGTAGGGTGTGGGCTTGGTGGTCAGAGAGCTCATAGCATAGGATCACAGTTTGCTTGATCCAGGAGGAGATAGTGGCAGGTGAGATGTCCTTGTCGAAACCTTTCTTGAAGGAGACAAAAACTAATTCCTTATCCTGCCTGAGGTCTGAAGTCCTGTCCAAATAGTAGCGGGATCTGTCAGACTTGAGGGACTTATCCAGAGTAGGAGCCAGGGCTGGTATAACCACAGGGGCTACACTCTCTGGACCCTCTTTAGCCAGCTGGTTCTTGGAAAGAAAGCTGGGAGATGGAAACAGGGACACCTTGGACCAGTCCGACTGGTGCCTGATGTTCTTGTGCTGCCATGCATGAATCTCACTCCTTCTTTTGCCGGAACCCAGGGCCAAAAGGAAGACAGTTTTGAAGGTAAGATGCTTCAGGGATGCCTCCTTAAGCGGTTCGAAGGGAGCCTTTGTTGGTTGGTGTAGTACCAGCGAAAGGTTCCAAGAGGGTATACCCGTCCACCCTTTGGGTCGGTCTCTGTGGAAACTGTCCAGGAGACGGGTGAGGTTATCATCTTTGCTGATATTGACTGTACTGGTACCCAGTTTATCAGCAATGGCAGACCTGTATCCATCAATGGTGCTGTGCTGTAAGTTCTTGACCTCAAATAGGAAGAGCAGGAAGTCAGCCACTGATTTTAAAGGTGGTGATCTGAAGTCCACCTGATTAGTGATGCACCACTTTGTAAAAATGGTCCACTTTGCCTCATAGACTGATCTGGTTGATCTTCTTTGAGGAGCCTCAATTCTTGCTGCCACTGCCTCAGAGAAGCCCTGTTCTTTGATTGCTGTGGCTCTAGGAGCCATGCATGGAGATTTAGATTCATCAGATTTCTGTGAGGGATCTGATTGAAGGGCTGTGTCAACAGATTCGGCAGGTTCGGCAGGCTGAGAGGGATTTGAGTGGACATGGCCACCAAGTCCCAAAACCAAGGCATGCTGGGCCACCCCGGGGCGATCAGAATGAGCCTTTGGCACGGGGAGTCCAGTAGCTTCTCCACCACTTTGCCCAAGATGGCGGTCGGTGGGAAGGCATGGGCATCCAGATCCTCCCATGGCAGAGTGAGTGCATCTACCGCTACAGCCAGGGGGTCCGGAACCGGAGATACAAATTGAGGTAGCTTATGATTGAAACTTGTGGCAAAAAGGTCTATCTGAGGTTGATGCCATTTTGTTGCATAACCTTTGAAACACCTCTGGAAGGAGGGACCACTCTGTCTGAGTGTCTGGGTGGTCTGACCCAGCCGGGATAGTTTGTCTGCTATCACATTTAAATGGCCTGGGATATGTCGGGCTTTTAGAGTTACTTGTCTCTGGGAGCACTAGGTCAAGATTCTCCAAAGCAGGGCACACAGTGGGCCCGACCTCATGCCTCCTTCCTTGTTTATGTAAGCTACCACTGTGGTGTTATCGGTTGCCACTAAAACTATCTTGCCTACACAGAGATCTTGGAACTCTTTTAAAGCTAGAAACACTGCTTTTAGTTCCAGATAGTTTATGTGCAGTTTGCCTTCCGGCACTGACCAGGACCCCCTTGCAGTACGCTCGTTTAAGTGAGCGCCCCACCCTTCTTTTGATGCGTCAGTAAAAATTTGCAGAGCATGTTTTATTGGGTGTAATGGTTGACCTTGTAGTACATTGCTTTCGTCTAGCCACCATTGCAAGTGTGTGTGCAGGGACCTGGGTAGAGGGATAACCTTCTCTAGAGATTCTGGTATCCTCCAGTTGTTTTTGAGGTGCCACTGAATGGGTCTCATGTGTAGTCGGCCAAGGTAGACTTGCTTCTCTGTGGCTGTTATTAGGCCTATCAGGGACATGAACTGCCGGACCGGACAGGCCAGCATTGATAAAAGTGTTTGTATTTTGTCCTGAAGGCTTTGCCACCGGTCCGGGGTCGGTCTGACCCGACCGGACCTGAGGTCGAACTGGTAACCTACAAAGTTGAAAACTTGCTCGGTTCCAGTTCTGACTTGTCTGTGTTCACCAGCCAGCCTAGCTCTTGACACATTTTTTACTAAAATCCCGTGGGATCTGGCTCTCACCAACCAGTCGTCTAGGTACTGGTGGATTCTTATACCCTTGTGTACGGCCATCAGTTTCACCTCCTTTGCTAACACAGTGAACTCCATGGGTGCTGTGGACAGACCGAAAGGCAATGCCCTGAATTGGTAAGTCCGACCCTGGACATGAAATCTGAGGTATTTCCTGGATTGTTCCTGTATTGGGATATGAAAGTAGGCGTCCTTGAAACCTACTGAGGTAACCCACTCTCCTTGTTGGAGGGATGTCCTGATGGATTCTGGGGTCTCCATTTTGAATTTCTCCGCCTTGAGGAAGAGATTGAGATTGCTCAGGTCCAGTATAGGCCTCCACCTTTTGTTGGGCTTGGGTACCAAAAAGAGCTGGTTGAAAAACCCTAGAGATGTCTGATTGTGGACCAGTTCTCATGCCTTTTTGTCTATAAGCTCATGCAATGCTTCCAACAGGTAGCTGTTCCTGTGGTGATTGGCATAACAGCTTATGACAGTGGGGATCCTTGTAAGCTAAATTGGCCGGATCCGAAAGGGAAGGGTGTAGCCCTCTTTCAAGATTTGAACCACTTTCGGTCCAGCACCCAGTTTCGACCAAGTTTTCCAAAAGCTTTGAAGTCTGGCCCCTACAGGTTGATTTTGTACAGCATTGGTTACATTTGAAACAGGCTTTACACAAGACAATTGAGTGACACAAGAAACACCTTTCACAGATTTTAATTTGCAATGTTTTAAGTGACAGTCTGCTACCCCGGGACTGCTACTTTCTTTTGTGTACGCCCGGGGGCAGTATAAACATCTGTGACAACATGACAATTTACATTTAGGTTTACATGAGTGTTCATTGTCTGTCTTGGTAAGGGAGAGATGCTCCCGGCCAGCAGTCGTGGTTGTACTCTTAATACACAGTAATTGTCATTTATACAACTGCTGGCCCTTGGCTGGTTGTGAAGAGAAGTGTTGCTTGCCTTTGCCTTTCTTATGGTGACCCCGTGAAAGATTTTTCTATGCTGGTCGGTGCTGTCTTCTACTATCCGACCTAGTATCCTCTCTTTCATATGGGTGATATCTACGTTTCTTGTAGACAGATGACCCCCGACCCTTGTCAAAAGATGACATTTCCTCCTCAGCACACTTGACCACCTGATCCGGAAACAAAGTTTCTAATTGTAGGGGTGCAGTGCGGAGGGCGTTAAGAGTGTCGGCTTTGACTCCCGCCTTCAAATATTGGAGATATGAATCTCTTCTTAGCAGGGTAGTGTTGGCCAGGTTAATGAAGACAAAGTCCGTCAGATGCTCCATTGATTTGGCCATAGCCTGGCACACACTGGAGTTGAAGTCGAGGAGATATTGGAGCTCATCTACAGCCGTTGAAGTCTTGGCTGCCGACTTCCCTTTGGACTCCACATGAATGTCTTTAAGCTGAGATTACATACTCTGTTGAATCTTGAGTAAACAGCGGTTAAATCCTGCTGCCTGGTTACAGATGACTGAGGATTTACGTGCCGACTTCTCCCACTTTCTCAAACTTTCCTGAGAGATGGGGCGAGATAAAGGTGGGTTGGTAGCAATGCCGGCCTGTCTAGCGATTCTCAGATAGGTACTGTTCAGACGTGAGGAGCTTGTATTCCAAGAGGAAACAGTGTCACCAGAGTCCTTCTTGGGGTCAGTGTGTAAACCGTACCACTTTCCGGTCGACCTAGCCGGTCTGACAAATTGGTCTCTCAATAATCCGCCTGCCTCCGACGTGCGAGTTGGGTAGCCCTGCACAAGAGTTAAATTCAGCCTGGACATTTTCTTACAGAGCCACTCATCAATGGGAAGCTTGACGGACACCTTACCGGGAGTTTGTATCTTCGGCCCAGCAAAGGGGTTATCTTCAGCTGAAGTGGCACTAGAGTCCAAGTCGGGTACTTGATGCCAAGCCATATAAGACCGGATCCCTCTCATTGTTTCCCGGTAGGACTGTTCTTCCGAGAGGGATTGGTCGTGCTCTGAAGTGTTGAACTCTTGCTCATCAGATAGTTCACCCTCCTCCGGGAAAAGTTCTACTGGTGATCGGTCAGAGGAGAGGGACTCCAACTCTGAATCACTTGCAGGAATCACTTGCAGCAGACTTGTGCTTAGAGACAGAGTCGGTGGTCGGAGGATCCACATTTGAAGGTCGGTCGGTAGTGTGGGAGCTTTGGCTAGCAGGTTTCAAAAAAGGCTCCGGTCTAATAGCATGAGGAGGTGGAGCATGGGTTGGTGTAACCTTGAATGGAGCAAAAGTCTGATCAGACGGAGTCTCCAGAGTCCTAGCCATCAACAAAGCTTCCAACCGGTTAAACCGGTCCAACCATTTCTGATCTAGTTCAGTAAATCTTGCGTCAGTAGAAGAAGAAGAGGGTCGGTCAGAGGGAGACTTGTCTGTAGAAGTAGAGGGTTTCACTGCCTTGTCAGATCTAACCGACTTAGATGAAGATTTCTTGTTGTCTGATTTTTTCTTCTTTTCTGGTGGACCACTCAAAGCAGGCGACCCTGAGGTGCTCTGCCCATCCACTACCCCCACTACCGTCACCAAAGACGGGTCCACGAGGGAGGGACTGAGAGTGTCTTCTGTTGAAGGTTCTTTAGAAGGTGTAGATCTGGCCTCACGTTTTTCCTTCTTGAACTTATAAGAGGGAGTGGAGAGCTGGGCTAACTGCTCGGGAGATAAGGAATCACAAAGCTTACATGCAGAGTCTGGCTTTTCAACACAGGGGTCCTTCCCTCTTTTCTTGTCTCAACAACGAGCACAGTGTGAATAGGGGTCAAAGCCCGCCATCATATGTCCACATCCCCCACGACGCTGACTTGGAGAAGACATAATAGTCTATGTACTTGCCAGAACAAAATAATAAAGTTTCCAGAAGAAGAACCTTCGCAAAATCACAAAATTATAAAATTCTTCTCTCACAATAAAATTCCTTGTGCTCAGCACACGCGCCAAACGAAAAAGATTCTATGACATCACACTGTCTAGACACTTGTAGCCATAGTCGGACCGGTTGGGTTGGAAGGAACTGTGGAAGGCTGTTGAACTGGACCGGCAAACACCGGTTTAGAGACCGGTATGACCGGTGCCTGTGTAGATGTACCCGAATTATAGCCATAGGCCGGCATGTCTGTGGGTAAATCACCGGGCCTACCGGCTGCAGCAGCGACTTTGATATTTCTTCTTCTCTTTAGTCTTTCCGCTTGACTTCCCCTTCTGCAAGGTAAGAAAGGATGACTCACTATCCGGGCCCGGAGGCCGCACCGAACCGGTGGCTCTAGGGTCGGAAGGAAAAATGAAGGGTTTGTCAGACACCGGCGGGTTAACTACTGACACTGGAACTTTAGGTGTTGAAGAGATATTACCTCTACTCAAGAGAGCTTCAAACCGGGCAAATTTCTCCTCCAATTGGTTACTCAGAGTAGTAAAATCCTGTCTACATACAAATTCACTGGGGGAGTGATGAGAGACAGCAAAGAACTCCGGTTCATGTATATCAGAAGACGACTGCGCATGCGCGACCTCTTGATCTTGATACTCTTGATATTCTTCAGATGTGTCCTCAACCGGACCAACTACAGTAACCTTGGAAGGCGAAACTAAAGTACCAGCTTTCTTATCACGTCTTATCTGATATTGAGGCGTAGACAGCATAGCCCTTTGTGTATCAGTAAAAGAGTTACAAATCTCACAATTTTCCTTCTTAACACAGGCGTCGTCACCAATGCCTTTATCCCTGCACCGGGCACACTTCTTGTGCCCGTCAAACCCAGCCATCATGTGGCCACAACTGCCTCTTCTTTGCGAAGGGGAAGACATAACAATAAATCTCTTTATATCCAAGTAACACACGAAAATTCACACAAATAATCACTAAATACGAGAAAACAGTCCTCTTCAATTTTTTTACAGCTTATCACTCTCGCGCCAAACAAAAAGAGGAAGTGCGCATGCGCACGCACGCGCAGTAAGGAGGCTGGGTGCTGGAAGGACACCTGGCGATTGGATATGACACTACCGGTCCCGGCCAGAGCCCAGCTCAGGACGTTTTTTTCTAGCGTTTGGCGGGACCGGCTGAGCGCCGGACGAATGCATTGGTCCACTAGGTAAGATATATTAACGTAATGAAATTATAAAATTCTTCTCTCACAACAAAATTCCTTGTGCTCAGCACAGGCGCCAAACGAAAAAGATGCTATGACGTCACGCTGTCTAGACAGGAAGGAAGTACGACACGCCATCTGGCGAGTGCACAGCACTGGGCCGGCCTGGCCGGTGGAAACACAGGACGTCTTTTTCTGACGTTTGGCGGGCCGGTCCGCGCCGACCGGATAAGCTATTGTCCATTGGATAGTATGTATTAACGCAATAAAAGTTTTAGTTTAATCATAAGAATCTTTTGTTTTCTAATTTTCAATATATTCAAAACTGGTGTTTTACATAAAATACCAACTAAGGTCATATAAAGCTGTCTCTGAGTGAGTCTTACACATTGCTGTGATATGGATTTTTTGTGATACTTTAGCCTTGTGGATAACACACTTGCCTAGGACACACAGAGGATGTGGGTTCAAACTCAGATACAGGCAGATACAGAGGCTCAGATGACCACCTAAAATGGCGGTCATTTGTCATTGGGTCCTATCCCCAGTGGCAGGCTAAAGAACCTCAAGGACATTGATAAATGGTCATCCTTGAACCTCTGTCTTTCAGTTAGGGAATGTCAGTGATTTGTGAGTTGGGGCTGTACCTATACAGTCGGATGGGTCATATAATGCTCTGAATCCTGCAGTTACATGGAGATATTATTGGAGTATAAATACAAAAATAATACAATATATATGATTATATAATAATATTATACGCATTTCACTGGAAACTCTGGAAAAGTAGTGGAAATGGGGGGGGGGGGGGAGGGAGCAGTCTTTTTACTTAGTCCCTACCACCCTGGGAAGTCAAAGAGGAAGTGCAAAGCCATTTTTAATTTATCAACCAGTTTCAAACAGAACTATTTTTACAGATTTTTTTTCTTTTTGGCTTACGTTTGGTGATCTCAATCAGTCTGAGTGTTTTTTTTTCAGTTTTAACACCACAATTTGAACACCTACCTTCACAAGTGGTGCCATTGTTCACAAAAAAGCCCTCATCACACTGACTGCAGACTATCTGCTGCAGGTGACTGGAGCACTCGGTACAGTTCTGTATCATCTGTCTGCACACTATGAATTGTAGAACACACTGTATATTGCTAGGGATGGGCTGGTGTCAAAAATTTGTACATCGTATTGTACAAACTGTTTAGATTCCGGTTCCAAAAAAAAGAGATTAATTTTACAACATCCTGAATCGAACTAGAGGGAAAAAAGCCAGCCTTGGCAGGCAAGAACTCAGCCCACAGGTACAACTAAATGGGCAGCATCAGTGAGATGCTACTTCAATTGTAGGAAGTGTACAGGCTCCACTAAATGTTCTCAGATATAAGATGTTTTTACTTTCTGAAGCCCTGGAACCAAGGGAGATATAAGGGATATACAAGGCTCTTTTAGAAAGATAATCCTACATGATCTTGAAGCAGGGGTCGAAGGTCAAATCTGATACTTGCAAAATATTTGCAGACCAGGATTTGTAAGGGTCTTGTCTTCACGGGCCAGAACAGTGTGGGTTATCACATATTTTGACCTAGTGAAGTTATTTGTACACAATGAAGTAAATAGCTTCTGCTTCTGATAAATTAATTTCCTGTTAATGAGCCACATGGGCAAGATACCAGTCTCAGATAAAAAATGAAGTGAATTATAATGGTATAAAACAGATACTTGAAACTTGACTACCATAATGCACTTGTTTAAAACATATGTAAGATAATTATTATGCACTCATTCATGAGACACACATACATTGTGAAAATGTGAAAATCACTAAAGCCAAAAATATTTTTTGAAATATGAAAACCAATACGCACTTTTTCAAATGCCGATACATTTTTAAAATGTGAAAACTATTACGACTTCCTATGCAACATCAATATGTGTTTATAATTTAATCATTAGGTGTTTCTTTGGAATATGTCATAAAACAAGACAAAGAAAACACTGTCAGAATTTATGTTGTTTCAGTTTTACGTGCTGTTTAACAGCCAGGGTCACATTGTAATCAGCCTTGGTCAGTTGTGTGAGTCGGACCCATACAGAGGTGACAGCCTGTGACTGGATGCCAAACTTACCAATCCATCATGGACTCTGTCATGTGGATAGTGTCACTCAAGAAATAAATATCACAAATTATATTATGTGACAACAACACTCTGTCTGCTTGTATCAATGTTACAGCATATTTTCATGGATTCATACATTTATGGTAAATAATGACAAGAATTCAGAAGAATTGTACTGTGTCACCAGCTTTGGTTAAAGACTGAAGTGGATGAAATTCAAAGGGACAAAAATTATGCTGAACATAAATTAGTTGGCTGACTGGCAGTATTTTTGCAGATCCAGACCATCCTTAAGAAGTACTACGCCATGGTGAGGCTTCAACTTGTTGAAAAATATGGCCTTGATTCAAATGTACAGGTCAATGTCTGTCCAATGTCCAAGATACTGTCTGGAAACGGAAAAACTTAAAATCAATATAAGCATGTTACTAGTGGGAGTTTAAGGTCACCTTAAAATAGGGCATATCTTGAGGATCATTTACATCCACATGCCAAATTTGCATTTAGTCCATCATGCCCTTTTTGAGATACTGTGTTAAAAGGAAGTGTGACAACAACACTGACAATAGGTTATTACTGGGAGTTTAAGGTCACCTTAATGTACTGCATTTACCTATGTCCAGTTACATATACATGTAAAACTTGAATAAAATTTCTCAAATTATCTTCAGTATACGCTATGAAAAAATAAAAAACTTAAAACTCAACATAATTCTTTTATACGTGGGAGTTTATGGTCACCTTAACATAGGACACCTTGAATACCAGTTACAACCACATGCCAAATTTGAATTGAATCTGTCAACCTACTTGTCAACCTACAGATACTGTCTGGAAATGGAAACACTTAAAATCAATATACGTATGTTACTAGTGGGAGTTTAAGGTCACCTTAAAACAGGGCACACCTTGAGTACGAGTTACATCCATATGCCAAATACGAATTATGCTAGGAGTTTAAGGTCACCTTAATGTATGCACTTATCTTTGACCAGTTACATATACATGTAAGAATTTGATTGAAATTTCTTAAGTTATCTTCAGTATACTCTATGGAAAAATAAAAAGCTTAAACTCAACATAATTCTTTTATACATAGGAGTTTAAGTTACCTTAAAATACGACACACCTTGAATACCAGTTACAACCACATGCCAAATTTGAATTTAATCCATCATGCCATTTTTGAGATAATGTGTGGAAAGTGTGACAACAGTCATAATGTGTTATTACTGGGAGCTTAAGGTCACCTTAATGTATGCCACTTACCTATGGCCAGTTACATATACATGCAAAACTTGAATGAAATTTCTCAAATTATCTTCAGTATACTCTATGTAAAAATAAAAAAAACCTTAAAACTCAACATAATTCTTTTATACATGGGAGTTTATGGTCACCTTAACATAGGACACACCTTGAATACCAGTTACAACCACATGCCAAATTTGAATTGAATCCATCAGCCCATTTTCAACATACTATCTTCGAAATGGAAAAACTTAAAATCAATATAAGTACGTTACTAGTGGGAGTTTAAGGTCACCTTAAAACAGGGCACACCTTGATCACCAGTTACATCCACATTGCAAATTTGAATTTAATCCATCATACCATTTTTGAGATACTGTCTGGAAAGGAAATGTGACGACAACACTGACAATGTGCTATTACTAGGAGTTTAAGGTAACCTTAATGTATGCACTTATCTATGGCCAGTTACATATACATGCAAATATTTGAATGAAATTTCTTAAGTTATCTTCAGCAACCTCTGGAAAAATAAAAGCTTAAACTCAACATAATTCTTTTACACATGGGAGTTTAAGGTCACCTTAAAATAGAACACACCTTAAATACCAGTTACAAGCACATACCAAATTTGAATAGAATCCATCCAACCATTTTCAACATACTATCTCCGAAACGGAAAAACTTAAAATCAATAGAAGTACTTTACTAGTGGGAGTTTAAGGTCACCTTAAAATAGGGCACACCTTGATCACCAGTTACATCCACATGCCAAATTTGAATTTAATCCATTTTGAGATACTTTCTGGAAAGGAAGTGTGATGACGATACTCACAATGTGTTGTTACTGGGAGTTTAAGGTCACCTTAATGTAGGCACTTATCTATGGCCAGTTACATATACATGCAAAACTTGTTTGAAATTTTTTAAGTTACCTTCAGTATACTCTATGGAAAAGTTAAAAGCTTAAACTGAACATAATTCTTTCAGACATAGGAGTTTAAGGTCACCTTAATATAGGACACACCTTGAATACCAGTTACAACCACATGCTAAATTTGAATTGAATCCGTCAACATATTTTCGAGATACTGTCTGGAAACGGAAAACCTTAAAATCAATATAAATACATTACTAGTGGGAGTTTACTTTAAGGTCACTTTAAAATAGGGAACACATTGAGGACCAATTAAATGCACATGCCAAATTTGAATTTAATCCATGATGCCATTTTTGAGATACTCTCTGTAAAGGAAGTGTGACAACGACAGTGATCATATTTGTCCTACAACATAGCTGCTAGTGACACAAAAGTAATGCATAATGCAACCTTTAACTCATAAGATTATCAAATATCAGGAATTTACCTTACAAAAGAGATTTTTTCTTGTGTAGACAGATGTACATGATGGATATCAAAAGCTTAAAGTCTTAATTAGCAAATCAAGTATCTTTCAAACACCAAAAATTGTCGCCAACCTTAAACTGTAGGTTTTGTTCACGGTTTCTTACAACCAAAACTTGAAAAATTTGAAAATTTTAATTACGTAAATGTAGCTTTCATAAGCTGCAGGCTTACCATGTGGGACTGAATGCTTTATCAGAGGCCGCCTCGGACTCTCCGCCAACGATTAAGAAAAATAACCGAATTTGACGGAGTCCTGGAACTAGCATGTACCCTAGCAGTGCATTGTGGTCGTTCTTCCTACTTCTCTATTGGTAATTTAATCCATACCCCTCAGCTGGAATACAGCGGGGAGGTAGGGTGGGACTTTTCTCAGTCCCACATGGTAAGCTTGTAGCTTATAAAAGCTACATTTACGTAATTAAAATTTTCAATTTTATTGCGCTACAATAGCTTACCATGTGGGACTGAATGCTGAATTCAACCCGGTGGCGGGATTACAGCTGAGACTGGAAGATTGTTATTTTTCTTTTAATTTAGAATCTACAGATGACAAGAATACCCAAAGATGGTCAAAAAACCAGTCTGAGTCCCATTACAGAACCCCAGTTCCAATGGTCGGGTCTGTAATTTGCCAAAAACCAGAAGAATTAGTGACGGTACGAATACCGCCTAGATGTTCTGAGAGTGCAGCCGAACTCACTCAGGAATAGCCCGTAAGGGCGACACTGCTAAAGTACAGACCCTAGGTCTGAATCTCATAACATTTGCCCCTGAATAAATGAGATTAGGGTACATTGGATAAGGAAATACATTATACAATTAAATGTTAAAGGATAAAGACCTTACCGTGAACATCTTGAAGGTAAACGGATACCTAGACCCTGGGAAGGACTCCTGAAGACTTGGATGCAGCTGGCGTGCCCCCCTTCTTTTCTTCCCGAAGATGAGGATGCTGAGGGGAAGGGTCTAGGACTTGTTGTGCCGCTACTACTGGTCCCAGATACATATTGTTGTCGTTGTCTGACCAAGTAAGCTCTTTGAGATAAAAATTTGTGAACGTATTATGAGCTTTCCAGTGACACGCTTGCATGATCTGGTCCACCGATACCCCACCGTAAAAGGCCTTAGAGGCCACGAAGGCCCGGATGTCATGCGCTTTGACTTGGACTAAATCCAAGGCTTGTTGGTCGGCTTGTTTGTAACAAAGTAGAATGGTTTGTTTCAACCAGGAAGAGAGAGTAGCGGGTCTGATATCTGAGGTATGTCCTTTTTTAAAGGAGATGAAAAGAAGGGATCGGGAACCTCTTTGGTCCTTAGTTCGATCCAGATAGTACCTCAGGGCCCGTACAGGACACAGGGTCCTGTCTTCCTTGAATTGTCTATCTACAATGGTAGTTAGAGCAGGAATGATCACTGGGGACACACTTTGAGAACCTTCTCTTGCTAGCTGGTTTTTGGCAATAAAGTCAGAAGAGGGGAACAAGGCAACCTTTTCCCATTGGCCTAGGTTAGATACTTTGTTTGCAACCCAGGCGTGGATTTCGCTGCGGCGCTTGCTGGAGGCCAAGGCTAGCAAGAAAGCAGTTTTGAGAGTGAGATGTTTGAGGTCTGTGTCTTTCATAGGCTCAAAGGGTGCTTTTGTGAGCTCATTGAGAACAACAGAAAGGTTCTACTTTGGAAGATTCCTGGAACTTTAGGACGATCCCGGTGGAAACTGGAGAGTAACCTGTGAAGGTCTGGATCATGAGCTATATGTTGGGCCGCAGTGCCCAAAGTGTCAACAATAGCAGTCCTGTAACCGTCAATGGTAGAGGGGCACCTGCTTAAGTCTTGGTACAGGTACATGAAAAAATCTGAAATTTGTTTTATAGATGGAGAGGAGAAATCCACCAAATTTTCTCGGCACCATTTTTCAAATAGGGCCCACTTAGACTTGTAAACGGTTCCGGTTGACAATCTCTGAGGTGCAGTAATTCTTTCTGCCACCTCCACAGAGAAGCCCTGCTCCTGGAGTTGTCCGCTCCTAGACACCAGGCGTGGATGTTGAGATGTTGCGGATTGCTGTGGAATACGTAACTGTGGGACTGTTTGAGTAGTGTTGTTGACACTGGGAGTTGTAGCGGGATCTCTGTTGAGAGCTTCACAAGGTCCCAAAACCAGGGCATCCCTGGCCAGCCTGGAGCTATTAGAATGATCAGCCAATGGGATTGCCTGATTTTTTGGATCACCCTGTGAAGGAGAGCCGTTGGAGGGTACGCATAGGCTGTGAGGCCCGTCCAGTTTATGTTCAGAGCGTCTATGTCCCAGGCCTGGGGGTCTGGGATAGGAGACATGTATAGAGGGAGTTTGTGGTTCAGATGAGTGGCAAACAGGTCTACATGAGGAGTGAACCACATTTGGCAGATTTGCCTGAACACCTGTGGATGTAAGGACCATTGGGACCTGGACAGGAGGTCGGCCATCACATTGAGGCAGCCTGGAATGTGTCTGGCTTTCAATGTTATGTGGTAGTGATGGCACCAAGTCATGATTTTCCACAGGAGTGCACACATCTCCGCTGTGTGTTCCTCCCTGTTTGTTTATGTAGGCTACTACTGTTGAGTTGTCCGTGGCAACTAAGACTGTTTGGTTCTGACACTGGTCCTTGAACTGACGAAGGGCCAGTGAGACCGCCTTCAATTCTAGGACATTTATGTATATTTTTCCTGTTCTGACCACAGACCTTGAGTAGAACTTTGATCTAAGTGAGCGCCCCAACCTTCATTTGAGGCGTCTGTAAAGAGTTGGATACTGTGGTCTTTGGGATGAAGGTCTGCGCCCTTCATCACACTGACAGGATTTTGCCACCAATCTAGGTGTGCAGAAATCATTTCTGTCCAAGGAAGGAGGCTGTCCAGCGACTGAGGAAATTTCCAGTGCTCCTTGAGGTGAAACTGAAAGGGCCTCATGTGAAGGCGTCCCTCCGAGACCATCTTCTCCATTGAGGCTAGCACCCCAATTAGCGACATCAAACATCTTGCAGTCAAAACATGTTTTGACTTGAGTCGTAGGATCAAATCCTGGAGTTTGAGCAATCTCTCTTGAGTGGGTTTTACAAGGGCTACATCGAGATGGTATTCGTAGCCCACGAATGAAAACTAGGGATGGGTCGGTATGAAAAATATGTACATCGGGAGGTCGCCAATGCAAAACTGTACCGATTCCGGGATTCCGCATTTTAGTACACCCCAAACAAACATGGACGTTTCCTCTTCACGACATCACAATAAAAGTGACCAAATGGATGAAATACGAGATAAAAGTTTATAATTTCTTCAGATTTCTTGTTTGTTCCCAATATTTTAAGTTTTCCTTGAGTTATATGGAATGACAAGCGAGATTGAGGTTATAAATAGACGTAACCAAAACATGGCAGTTCTGCTCAACCTAATCGCAATTCATTAATAATATCTGTAAATGCATGAAAATTAGGGAGAAAAGCTGTAATTTCTTCAGATTTTGAGTATGTTTCTAATATTTTATCTCTTCCTTCCATTATATGTGCTGACGAGGGAAGTGGCGGTTGTAAAATCTCGTCACGGTATTTCAGTAAAATACTCTCGATACCGGAACTACTGACCCATCCCTAATGAAAACACCTGAGTAGGTTTTAGTTCTGACTTTTCCTGATTTATAATCCACCCCAGGGATTGAGTTAAATCTACCACTGCCTGAGTGTTCACTAGGGCTTCCTCCTGGGACTGGGATCTGATCAGCCAGTCGTCCAGGTATTGGTGAAGTCTGAGACCTCTGGAGAGGGCCATCAGCTTCACCTCTTTCACAATCATTGTGAAGACCTGGGGGGCTGTGGCCAGTCTGAAGGGGAGGGATGTGAACTGGAACACCTGAGACCTTAGGTATTTCCTTGAGAGTGGATGAATGGGGATGTGAAGGTAGGCGTCCGATAAATCTATCGACGATACTGAAGTGAAGCCGCCGGGTAGTTTCGAATGGAAGTCCCTTCGCCTACCGTTTGACTTTTAGTATCTCCCCACTGGAAGTGAAGAACAGGAAATGAACCAAGCCCATTCAGTTATCTGTGCATATCCAAAGGAACAACACCTAAAAGAAATCCTACAGCATCACTACAGATAACTACTGGTGAGTCTGGTATTTTACAATACTGGTACCAGAAGTGTGTGATTTCATCACCCACAAAATTCTGGTATGGGTTTTGTAGGTTTTTCAGTATATTTGTGGTAATTTCGTTCACCAAGTGAATTCAAATTATTTTGAATTTGCTTGGTGTTTTGTGGTGAAGAAAACAGGTATTTCTTCGATTCATTGTTATTTTTATTTTGTTTATGTATAATATGTTGTAATTTAGTGTTCTGTAATTCACCTATCGGTAATTCTTAGCGTGAATTATCGGCAAATTTTAGCGTGAATTTTCGTTTTTGTAGTGTGTTAATCGGCGATCTTAGCGTGATTTCCGGTAAAACTTCTATAAAATATACACTATTTTACTTCATATTTGTAGGTATTTTATTTTAAATTATTGTCACAAATATATTTACTGTAAAACTGTGTACGGTTTTGGTACATTGATTTTGTAAGTCTCATATTTGTGTGTGTGTGGCAGTATAAATTTCGTTTTTCTACTGTTATTTATTGCTTGTCATATTTGTTCATCGCTCGATTTGGTTGTCAGTTGTCTGTTACAAGTCTGAGTGTATTGATCGATTGGGTACTTTTTGTTTTCAAATAATTGGTCGGTCGTCGGCACCATTATTTGATAAATAAAATACCTGTATTGTTCAACACAACTGTATTTTTTCAAAGCAAAATAGTATTACTAGTTCTGTGTATGTAGTACATTTTTTCTAGTGTATTTATAGTAGTTTTTTTGAGGAAATTTGAAGTAAAATTAGTATTTTTAACAGTAATTATAGTAAAATATTTATCTTTCCAGTAAATTAGTAGTAAATTTTCAAGTAAATTTAATTTTCTGTTGGTAGAATTTTGAAGCAATTTCCTAGCGATTTGAATTAAATTTTGAATAGTATTCTGAATATTATTTTAAATTATTTTTATATTGAACTTTGAAAGAAACTGCCCTTGCTAACAGTAGTTAAGGCCCATTATCTTTCATTTAGTTGCATGATTATATGTTGTAGTTAAAATTTGGAATAAAATTTTTATTGCGAAGATTTTTCAATAGGGGAAAAAACAACTTTTTATTGCTTTACAATAAAGAAATTTTTTATTGCGTTAAAAAAAAAAAAAAAATGTTCGTGATTGAAATTTATTGAGATTCAATAACAAAATTAAATTCAATCTGGATTAGGTAGTACTGTGAATTTCATGTTTTATAGTTTTGGGAAAAAATAATAAAGTAGTGTATTTTCTTTAAAAGTGGAAATTTTTGACCAGTATTTCACATTTTCTTCATTTCATTTGTAACTTTTGTGATTTTTGCTAAATAACTTTTGCTTTGTCTTGCGAGTTATTTATTGTACTTTGGCCTATATCTTTGCATTGTCGTGCAGATTGGGTTTGATTAAATTCGGTTTAACTTTGCTCCGCTTTGCAAGTTAGATTATCGGATTTGTTTATTTGGACACAATTTCATTAATTAACTTGGCATTGTTTTGCTAGTTGATTATTGAATTTACAGTGTTTGTCAGTTTGTTGGTTGTCAGGTTTTTTGTTGGTGGAATTGAGTAAATTCACTTAAAAAAAAAACTGGAAATGGCTACCGGTGGAAAAAAACCAGTCCACATTGAAGATGCAACCAGGGCTGATTTATTGTCAATAAAAAGCATTGGTGAAACAAAGGCAGACAGGATATTGAACCTGAGGGAAGAAAATGGTAGTACACTGACATTGCATGACCTTCAGAGGTCAAAAGTTGTCAGTAATTCGGTGATTAAGAAACTCCAACACTCAGGTTTCATCATATTCAGTGACAAAAATGTGTCATCTGATAACAAGGTTTGCTCCAGTCAGGAACACCTTGTAGTTCAGGGTGGCGCAGAAGATTCCCGTGAAGTGGAGGAGAAGGACGATGAAGATTCGGACGACCAGTATGCTTTCCCTGACAAAGAATCTTTGCATTTGTCGGGAACATCAGTTGATCATCAGAAGTTACAGTCACCAAAAGTAGAGTTGTCGGGCTCATCCTATCAGGTTTTTCCCAGTCAGGGAACTGTAGGACTTGAACCTGAGACTTCGGACTCTGTTCCAATACTTACTGGAAAGCCAGGACTTGATGACATTTGGTCAGTTCTGATCACAATCAAGGGTAACACATCGAAAACAGAGAAGACTGTGAAGAAATTGGAATCTACCCAGGTTGAAACCAGCAACAAAGTGTCAAAGTTGTTCCGCACAGTGGAAGAATTGAACCATTCAGTTCATTCAACCCATACGGCTCAACTTGAGCTTAAGTCCAGAGTAGATGGCTTGGTTCAGAGAGTGACTGTTGTCGAGGAGAAACATCAAAAACTTGACAGAGTGGAAAGTGACACCACGGTGTTGAAGAGTGATGTGTCCGGTTTGAAATATTCTCAACAGGAAGTGATGTTTAACTGCTACAGGGATGTCTCAAACCTTAGTCAGCAGTTACAATCCAAGATTCAAGAAACAAAGTCTAGGTTTTCAAGACTTGATTCTCGCTTGGATCGACAAGTTGAAGAGTACGACCAGCAGAACACTGAGTTTTCTTCCTTGAAGTCCAGGGTGACTCAACATCAAGTGATGTTTGACCGGGAACTGGATTCAGTTAAAGAAACTCAGAGATCCCAAGAGGAAGCGATAACTTCTCTTCAACGACTTGAGATTGCTGAGAACCAACGTCAACAGGAAGTCTCTTTGCTGCATCAAGATCTAGATGGTCTAGCTCAACAGGTGTAGGTTGTCAAAGAGGAAGTGCAGAACCTTAAGCATGCTCCCTGTGACCATAACCCTTCGATCAGTAAACATCGAACTGGTGTGGAGCAGGATGTAGCTTTTCAAGCTTTACAGAAGGACTTGGAAAATTCCTTTACAGAGCTATCCAAGCTTGTGACCGAGAACGAAGCTGCATTACAAAAGCATGAACAAATCTTAGTTCAGCAAAAACAACAACTGGAAGGTGTGGCTGATGAGAATTGTCTTGATGACATTGAAAAAGCTTTCGAGTGAAATGTCAATGTCCAAAGCAAGATATTTGAAGCCAAGCATAAGCCTACATTGGAGAAAGTGAACCGCCAGCTCAGAACCATGCGAGATACATTTAATTTGGAATATGAGCTTCCGTCCAATTTACCAGGTCTTCAGTGGACAGGATTGGACTTGAGGCTAGTTTCAGAGTTTAATTACCCAGGGTCTTCAGAAGAACAAACTATTGCGAAGGTTCCTCTGAAGCAGGTCAGGATGTCTCAGCCGTTGTATACTCCTGTTCCTAGCTACCTTAGGACCACTAGTAGATGTTCAACGCCAAGGACTGAGGACCAAGATGAATGTATTCAGCGTGTATCAGCTGCTATTCGTGAAAAAAGCCCAAACAGGGTTTACAACAAGACACCACGTGTCAGTGTAGTCAGTCAGGTGAATGACAATGTTCATGTCTCATCTGACAGCTCTGAAGATGAAGTTCAGAAGAAAACCGTGACCCATAAAGACAAGACGAAGAGTAAGATTCACGTACCAAAGCTGTCCTTTGAAGGTGAACATTGGAATGGATACATTTCTCAGTTTGAGCTAGTGGCTAAGACCTTAGCCTGGACCGAGTCTGAGAAGATCCATAACTTTGCCATGTCCTTGAAGAAAGGAGCAGCAGAGTATTATGGAATCCTGCCAAACCGTAAAGAATCAGACTTTGATTGGCTAAAGAAGAGATTCCAGGATCACTTTGGGAAGACAGAATCCCCTGCCGCCTTGAGATGGGAACTTTTACAAACTGAACAGCGAGAAGACGAAAATCTTGAAAAGTACTTGGCCAGAATGCAAGGAATGATAGTCTCCCTATTCCCAGATGAGCAGAAGCAAGAGGCATGCAGTCCATTTTTCGTGGATGCTTTCATGAAGGGCTGCCGTGACAAAGCAGCAGTGCTTGCAGCTGCTGATAAACATCCCACCACCCTTGAAGATGCTTATAAATTTGTTCAGGATGCTATGCAGCTACGCAAAGCTATCCTTGGGAAGAAGGCTTCTGTGAGGAGTGTCAAATATGTTGAGTCTGACTCGTCAAGTCCCTCAACTGATTCTGACACCTCTACCACATCAGAGGAGTCTGTGGCTAAGACATTACAAACCCGGGGCCATACATCTAGAAGAGATGGTCGCCACCACAAGAAGTTTCACAAAGTCATATCAGGTCTACATAAAGTCTTAAAGGAAAATAAAAACAGACAAGATGTGCCTAGATGCTATAACTGTGGAGAACCAGGACATTTTGCACAAAGTTGTCCCAGGAGGCGATATGATGGCTACGACAGGAAACCGTGGTCTTCAACCAGGAGCGATCAACCCAACTGGAGAGATCATCAGGGTTATGACCCAACATGGAACTTACCTGGTTATCAGCATAGCGGTCCCAGACGTGATAGGTACACACCACCGGGTACCCCTGAAAGGTTTCCTTCATCCAGTCAAGGATATCAGAGGAATACCTATGGCAGTCCCCGTTCTGGACAGTACCATCCATCACAAAACAGAGACTACAGGAGAAGTCCACAGCAGAGTGATGATTCAAACTGGAGGACCAGCCCAAGAAGGGATAACCAACGCTACCATAGTCCACCACCACCACCTAGGACTACACAGGGTTTTAAAGGTAGTTCTGACTCCACCATGCGACGTAGCTCCATGGGTGAGAAGTCCAACGTAACCTTTTCCGACTCTGTAAAGTCTTTAAACTAACAGGGAGGGGTAATTCACCCGTTGCCCCGACCCTCAACATGAATAATTCGGTAAATCACAAGACGTGTAAGAGAGTCTGGTGTAGAAAAACACGAGAAAGTAACAAGGATAACCTTAGCGCTGTAGTAGATTGCACTGTTCAAGGTGTTAAAACCAAAGCACTACTAGATACCGGCGCTCAGATTTCCTTAATGAGTAGTAAACTATATGAACAAATTGAAAATAAACCTGATTTAAAGGGAATGCTTAAATTGGAAGGAATTATTCAAGATGTGAAAATTGATGCAAAACTGTTCGAGGGAGTAAAAGTCTCCTTCAGTGAGTCGCAATCATTCACATGGAAATTCTATGTAGCTAATATAGCTGAACCTTTAATTATTGGTTTAGATTTTCTTTGTCATTTCAAAGCTGTTTTGAACTTGGATAAGGGTACTCTCATGTTGAATAGGTATTCACTGAGATTGAGTCAATTCAAAACTAGCGAGGGGAATCAATACTCTTGTGTCCCAGTTATTGCCCATGAAAAATTATACCTACCACCTAGCAGTGTTTTAAGAACTAGTGCTCGGTTAGCAAAAACTTTGTCCGGTGAAATAGTTATTTCACCATCCGGTAAAAACAAAGGTGCTTCGCTACCCAACACTATTGTTCAGGCAGCGGAAATGGTCCCAATTCAATTAGTCAATGACACAAACATTCCAATTCTAATTCATGTTGGTCATGTGTTAGGATATGCAATGGAATGTGACGTAGTTTTGACTGAGAATTCCAAAAAGATCAAAACTAGCAGTCTTGAAAAACATTCTAGCGATCTTGAAAACCTTCTACCAGTCTTGAACTTCATACTAGTCTTCCAGATCATCTTGAAGGATTGTTCCAGCGTTCCAAGAAGTTCTTGAATGAAGAGGAAGCAACAATCTTGAGATCTTTACTACTGAAGTATCAAGATATATTTTCTAAGGGGAGTCATGATATAGGATGTTTCAAGGAAATTAAACACACCATAGACACTGGTACAGAACGTCCAGTCAAACATCCCATGCGTCGTACACCAATGGGTTTTGAAGGTGAAGAAGAGGAGAACCTGAAGCAGATGTTGGATATCGGGGTGATCTCAGAGTCTTCCTCAGACTGGGCCTCTGCACCAGTTCTTGTGAGGAAGAGAGATGGCTCTGTCCGATACTGTGTGGAGTACCGTTCCTTGAATGCCAAAACAGTCAAAGACTTATTTCCATTACCATCCATATCACAATGTTTGGATCAGTTATCTGGTAATAGATACTTTTCCACACTTGATATGGCGAGTGGTTATTGGCAGATAGAAATTGACGAAAAAGATCAGCACAAGACAGCCTTCATTACTAAGTACGGACTATTTGAACACAAACGGATGGCGTTTGGGCTTTGTAATGCTCCCGCCACATTCCAAAGAGTGATTCAATTTGTCCTGAGAGGGTTAACATGGAGTAAAACGTTGGCATACATCGATGATGTGATTGTTCTAGGCAAGGACTTCACAGATCATGTGACTAATTTGGAATTAACCTTTCAGAGGTTTCGTCAGCACAGTCTGAAACTTAAGCCCAAAAAGTGTAGCTTGTTCCATACCAAAACTACATTTTTGGGACATGTGGTTAGTTTCGAAGGTGTTGCTGTGAATCCAGACAACATTACCAAAGTAAAGAAATGGCCAATTCCACAGTCTGTGAAAGATGTAGGAAAATTCCTAGGATTTGTGAATTACCATCGTGATCATATCCAAGATTACGTAGGTCTTACTTCCATACTTTACAAATTGACGGGAAGTAAAGCAACTTTTTTTTGGCAAGAGAGTCACCAAGAAGTATTTGACGCCGTCAAGGGGAAGTTGGTCAATGCGCCCATTTTGGCTTATCCGAATGCAACAGACATTTTCATTCTGGATACGGACGCTTCAGGAACAGCAATAGGTGCTGTGCTATCACAACTGCAAGATGGTGATGAAAAAGTGATTAGCTACGGAAGTTATGTTCTGACCCCAGAACAACGCAAGTATTGTGTGACCAGAAGAGAGCTCCTAGCTGTAATCAGATTCACAATTCACAATCTTTTAGGCTGTAAATTCTACCTGAGGATGGACCACAATAGCCTAACTTGGCTTCTTTGTTTCAGGTACATAGAGGGTCAACTAGCCAGATGGTTAGAAGAACTGAGTCAATTCGACATGATTGTCCAACATCGACCTGGAAACAGACATGGAAACGCTGATGGATTGTCCAGAATCCCAGATGAAACAAATTTCTGCGACTGTTACCAAGCTGGTGTTGACGTGGCAGATTTACCTTGTCAAGGTTGTAAATTCTGTACCAGGGCCCATCAGCAATGGTCTAGGTTTGAATCTGATGTTGACGATGTCGTTCCTCTAGCCATTAGAACAGCTTTTGTCTCACCAGATGAGCCGGATATCCAGTGGATTCTCTCTTATACAACAGAAGAGCTATCGAAACTTCAGCAGAATGATCCTTGTTTGAAAAAACTAATTGTGTGGCTACAAACTGACATAACCCCTAGTCAAAGGGAGTTGTCCTTGTGCAGTCCAGCAGTTAAGTATTTCTACCTCAATAGAAGTCGTTTGAGTTACCAAAGCAACTTATTGTGGTACTCCTGGAAGGATGTCATTGGAGAGAAACAACTACTAGTAGTTCCAGAATGCCTAAAGCAAGAAGTTTTATCCCTTAATCATGATATACCATTAACTGGACATGTGGGCATCGCAAAGATGCTCTTGCGTATCCGAAAGTCTTTTATTTGGTATAAGATGTCCAGGGATGTTGAACTTTTTGTGAAATCCTGTCAGGTGTGCAATAGGAGTAAAAAAGCCAAAACCAAAGCCAAAGCAGGACTTGGACAGTACCACGTAGGATCTCCATTGGAACGAGTGCATGTGGATATCCTAGGTCCATTCACTGCAAGTACCAAGGGAAACCAATATGCTCTGATGATTGTGGATCAATTCACCAAGTGGCTTGAATGTTTTCCATTACCACATCAGAATGCAGAAGAAACAGCCCGATGTATGGTTGATGGATTCATCTCGCGTTTAGGATGCCCAGTGGAGATTCACACTGACCAAGGAAAGAATTTTGATGGTAAACTGTTCGCAACTGTCTGTGATTTGCTCCAGATTACCAAAACCAGGACTAAACCCTATAGACCATGCTCCAATGGTCAGGTAGAGCGTTATAACTGCACCCTACTGCAGTTAATTCAGTGTTTCCTGAAAAGCAATCAGAAGTCCTGGGATGAACACCTACAGCAATTAGCAGGTGCTATTCGTTCAACCGTCAATAGACACACTGGATTTACCCCAAACATGATGATGCTTGGCAGAGAAGTCATGTTGCCAGTTGATCTGATGTTCGGCTCTATCGGTCAAGAAGAAACAACTTCTGTGGAATATGTCACGAAGCTACAGCAAATTCTTCGTCAATTCCATACCCTTGCAAGGGAGTCCTTGCAGTCCAGTCAGGAAAGACAGAAAAGGGACTATGACCTCAAGTTGAAAGTGACTACGTATGAGATTGGTGATCTCGTGTATGTCCTTGATTCAGCTAGAAAAATTGGCATAAGTCCTAAATTACAGCCGGTATGGAAAGGCCCATATGTGATCTCCAAGGTTATTTCACCTATTCTCTTTGAAGTAGCTGACAAGAGGAAGTCATTTGTCCTACATCATGATAGGTTAAAGCCTTGTGAAGATCGTTCCATTCCTTTGTGGCTTCGCAGGAAACAAAGTAAAATTTTGAACGACCTTGACCAAGAGGATCCTGAAAATGAAGATGATTTCTGTTTGGAATGGCTGTTCGACAATGAGCCAGATAATACAGATGTCAGTCTGCCAGAATACTGTCAGGAGAAAGTACAATTGTTTCCAGATGACCCAGTTTCGCCAGAATCTACACTCGAGACTGAACAGCTTGATTCTGGAGATCAGCTACCTGAATTGCAGCCCAGCAGAAGTGGTCGTGAAAGGAGGAGACCGCGTCATTTGCAGGACTATATTTAAGTAGTTAAGATTTAGATAAGATTTGGTGGAATTTCCTAGTTAAGTGCATGAGGGTTTGGTGTTGGTATGACTAGTTAAAGTCCACTAACTACTATTACCCATTGAAATGTATGGATTCCACAGTACTTATCTTGATTTTTCCTTTTTACAGGAATTAAAATGGCAGACAAGAAAGAAGTCATTTCAAAAAATCACTCAAACCAGAGATCAAGTTCACATACTGACACGGATAGATCTAGCCACAGATCTACTTCCACAAGTCGATCAGGATCTCATAACCGCGAAAGATCTGACCAGAGATCTTCAACTGTCACAAGTCAACCAGACCAGGGTAGATCTAGTTCAAGATCTAATCAATCTTCTACTCCCTACAGATCTAGACCAAGATCTGTTGTAACCAGGATTGAGGAAGGCCCTACTGAACAAACCAGATCAGAGCGTAGGGTTACATTTGATCTACCACCAAGACGAAGAAGGCCTTCTGTCTCTCGTTCTAGACGTACAGTTTACTCTCGTTCAGAGTCTACTCAGTCTTCAAGAGCACGGGTACATGAACATTCACCTGCATCTTCAACTCGTTCACTCAACGAGCAGGTGATAAGGATGCTGAAAGAATTGTACAGCTTTGTGGATTTCAACACCATTAAGCGCATTGTTGAAACTACAGCATCAAGCATGGAAGTCTACAGCCAAGGACTGTTGTTGGAAACTAGCAGTAGGAAAGTTAGGGAGATGATGGCAGCAGCTTGTGGTGTCTCAGCGGTGCCTGCCTCAACCGCGACTGTTCCTGTAGTATCTGCTCCTCGTGCAACAGTCGTCACACAGCCAAAGGAGGTTGTAGAGAGTACCAAACCAAAGGTCACCATACCTAAAGAACAGAAACCAAAGGTCACCATACCTAAAGAAAAAAGTGACAAGGAACCACCAAAGAAAGTAACTTCATCTACTAAGCTGGTTAGGGAAGTTACCATTAAAGATGTGAATAACAACAATGCCAACACTTTAAAGAGATCATCCTCTGAAACGTTGGAAGTGGTTGTTCTGAAGAAAAAACAGAAGAGGCATGCTTGTTACATGACCAACTGTGGCCAACCATCGCCCAGTATTAAAAAACATGTCGTTGGGAAGCATCTGTCAATTGCCTTCGCCACTTGGAAGGAGATGCCCAATGAAGAAAGAATGGTCCGTTGCAACAAATCTTTGATGTCTCTGGAAGCAGCACTTGGGTTGTCCAACCATGATGAGTTACTGCAGCTTGTTGTAAAAAATAAGTGGTTTCCTGTGGACACCAGGTTCACTATTCCTGAGGAAGATGCCAAGTTTGTGAAGGTTTTTCACCAGTGGCTGACCGGGAATCAACTGACATTCAACCCAATCGTGGATCCCCCAATTGCGTTGCTGTCCTTATGAACTGGAGAGTTTTTTCCACTGTTCTTAATTGCATTGGGGAGGAGAAGGTAACATTAGCTAGGCAGTCTTTCGAAACAACAAATCTCGAGGCTGAAAACCAGGATGTCCAGTCTACTTCTGTGGATACACCAGTTCAGGATGTTCCAACAGATGCCCAGGTTGTTCAACCAGTCCAGGTTGCTCAACCAGAAGTTGAAGGAACCAAGGATGTACCAGCGGAAGAGCAGCCAATGGAGGTGGATCAGGGTAACCAGTGTGAATCTGGGGATTTAGCAAGTAGTCTTGCTCCCTCGGAGGAAGCTGTTTTACTGGGTTCACCTTCTGAGGATGTGAGGAGTTAGCTCTTCCACTGTTAGCTCTTCAATACTAGAGAGTCCACCTAAACCCAAGGTTGTGAAGGATATTGGTACCCCTTACGAAGAGGCAGAATGGGTGCAAAGAAGGACCAGTTTCCTGAAGGTGAAAAGCAGGGACAGAGTGAGCTTCATCGACTCTCATATGCACTTGGATAAACTGAGGTGGATCAGTCATTGTCGCGATATTGACACTATCCTAGACAGAGGTCCAATGCCGGCAACTCCAGTGTATCTTGAAGCCGTTGTTGCAAACTTTTGTCACGAAGCGCCAAGCCATGAACTGAGACAGATGTGGAAGAGAGATTCCAGAATTTTCCACACGCACGGTTTGCACCCCAAACTCCCCCATACTGCCACAGACGAGGATTTCGAGAGGGTTAGAACAAGCGTCATCAAGGATCCACGTTGTGTTGGTCTTGGTGAGATTGGATTTGACTTCAGTGGCCACTTTGGAAAGTTTAAAACTCAACAAACCCTACTTTGCAGGAAGTTCCTACAGATGTTTGTGAGGGAAGAGTTGTACCACCACAAAGCCATTGTGATTCACTGCAGGGACAGGGGAAACTGTATGGATGCTTATGAAACCTGTCTCAAGGTCTTTGAGGAGGAGATACTTGCATTCCATAGAGAGGATATAAACCTTCATTTTCACTGTTTTAACGGGGGTATGTCCACGCTTCGCGACTGGTTTGCAAGGTTTCCTAGAATAAGGATCGGAGTCACTGGTTTGCTTTTGCGAAAGGACCGAAATCCAGAACTTGAAGCTGTCGTGGAGCATTTGGATTTAGATCAGATCCTGTTAGAAACAGATTCTCCATACCTGACACCCCCAGTTCACGGAAACTGTGCCTACAATACCCCTTATGGTCTGGAGGAAGTAGCTCGACGTGTAGCTCAACTGAAAGACACAACAATCAGGGCAGTGCTGACCACTACCAGAAAGAACGCTGCAGATCTCTACGGTCTAAAGGTTTGAGGGTATTGTGAGTATGAATAAGTAAGACAGAGGGAGTATTAACATTGTTCTACATGGTGAAATGAACTGTTGCAAAATTCATCAACATTGTTCTATGTAAAGGACTGTTATGGATATCTCACAACATTGTCCCGGTTACCAGACAGTTGGAGGGATTACAGAAACATTGTTCATCATACTGAACTGTTAAGCATCTTCTAAAACAGAGGAATTATCAACATTGTTCTACCAGTTCCAGAACTGTTGTGCTATTACTCCATGAATGTTCATGTGCTCAGTCTCAAAAGGAAATCAGATGAATTCTCAACATTGTTCTACAAGTACCTGAACTGTTGAGGAGACTCAAAAGAAATCAGAAGGATTATAAACATTGTTCTACATGTCAAGAACTGTTGTAAGCTCTCTGTAAAGGAATGAAAGGATAGGCAACACTGTTCTATATGTCAAGGACTGTTGCAAGTGCGTTAAACACCCTGGTCTGGTCTGGCAACCACCCACCTTGGCAACCTCAGATGACTGATGGACCTGTTCCAAACAAAACCGGGAGGAATGAAGTGAAGCCGCTGGGTAGTTTCGAATGGAAGTCCGTTCGCCTACCGTTTGACTTTTAGTATCTCCCCACTGGAAGTGAAGAACAGGAAATGAACCAAGCCCATTCAGTTATCTGTGCATATCCAAAGGAACAACACCTAAAAGAAATCCTACAGCATCACTACAGATAACTACTGGTGAGTCTGGTATTTTACAATAATACCCACTCCCCGGGAATCAGGGAGGTCCTGATGGACTCTGGAGTTTCCATTTTGAACTTTTCTACAAGTAGAAAAGTGTTGAGCCTGCTTAGGTCTATAACTGGCCTCCACCGCTGGTGAGGCTTGGGTACAAGGAAGAGGCGACTGTAAAACCCGAGAGATTTTACATTTTCCACCCTTTCGATTGCGTTCTTTGACAGCAGAGACTGGATACAATCTGCCAGAGCTTGGTCTTTGGGAAGGGCCTTGTATTCTGATACAATCAGAGGAAATCTGACCAAGTTGGGTTTTGAGAGGAATGGCAGAACATAGCCATTGGTGATAATGTTTAACACGTTTGAGGAACAATTGTTTGTTTGCCAGTCTCTGCTGAAAGAATGGAGGCGACCTCCTACTGGTGGACTGATTGAGGCTTTGGAGGAGTCATTGGGAGGAGGGGTTACCACGTCCCCGTCCCCTATTGTGGGGTCGAATACGATCCCTAGAGCCTCTGAAGTTTTGTTTGCCTCTGTTAGAGGGAAACGATTGGTTACTGCTTTGGGAGGAATTGCCCCCATAGGGGTGTTTCCTGTAGGAGCCTCTTTTTTTGTTGTGGTGGGAACCACAAAAGGGTTTGTTTTGATAGAGTCCAAAACCCTGTGAGTTTTTGCCAGTGCCTTTTTTAAGGAGAAAATCCTCTCCACCTTTTACCAACTGAGACTTAAAGAGTGGGGAAGGCCAGAATGGCGAATTCCTCAACTCTTGACATCTTAATTCCCCCATATGGGGATGAAGGGGGGTCATTTTGGCCTCTCTTCGCAGAAGGCCGGTATTGCCCATGGTGTAGAGTACCCTCTGGAGGATATGGGATAAGGACTTACTAAGGGCTGCTAAGGACCTTTGTTGAATGAGAATTCTTTCCTCCATTATATCAAAGTATTCACATGCATTGTCATAACCACGTTTGATGAGCTTCCTAGGGTCAGCTCCATCAAGGATTTGGTTTTTGGTCCTCCTGTATGAAGACCTGGCACTGTGAAGGCCCTTTTCCAGAACAGAGTCGCATGCCGAAGAAGTCCTATTAAAGGTAGCAATGAAATTGATAGTGGAGAGGTTTTGTCTAGACTGTTGCTCAAGCTCCTTAAGGATATTAAGGGGAACCTTGGCAACAGGAGCACCAGAGGGTTTGGGCGAAATACAAATTTTGGCAAAATCTGAGTTAAGCTCTTGAAGTTTGTCTTCAAAGCAAGGCTGTCCCACCTTATAGTATTTAGCTGTTGAAGCTGGTGGTTTGAGGTACTTGCCCTCAGGTAATTTAGAGGCCAAGAAATCTTCTTCAAATTTCTCAAAGGCTTCCATGATAAAAGGACTTAGGGGAAGCATGGCAGAAGGGCCTCTAGGCCTTAGTTCTTGTTGGCCCTTCTCGTCGTCTAGGCCAAGCACAGATGTAGAGGACCTAGGCATAGTTTCCCTGGGATCAGGAAGGTTTCAATTTCCTCTGCGTATTGGGAAGGTAGATTACTCATATCTAACTCCCTAACAAAGACTGGGTCTGAGCTGGCCTGAGGGTGAGGTTCTGGAGGAACCTTTTGCTGAGGTTGAGTAGACCCTCGAGAGGGAGCAGATGACTCATCTTCATCTGCAGACGAACGAGATTTTTTGTGGATGGGTTTAGACTTGTGTTTCTTCCTGTCAGCATGTTTTTTATGTTTTGGTCTAGCCTGATAATATTCAGAATCGGAAGCTTGTTCTGTGTGTTCCGAGTGGCTATCCGAGTGGACACCACGCTCGGGTTGAGGCTTTTTTGTAGACCTTGGAGGAAGAGAGGGGCCATAGGACTCCACGTCCATCGGCTGAACTTCCGATGGATCCAATTGGACAGGTTCAGAGGTCCGATTGGAAGGACCAGGCAAGCTTTTGCTTTTGTGTTGATTAGGGTCAGATGTCTTATCCACATCCGACCTGTTTTTTAAAGCAAGCATTTCGTCTCTGAGAGACTTCATGGCATCCAACATAGATGCCTGGAATACACCCATCTCTTGCTTTAGTTGGATGTTGAAGGTAAGACCCCAGGGATTTTTGTAAATTAGTTTCAATTTTGTTCTGCAAAGCAGTACCTGGGGTAGGTGGGACAGTTTTTGGAGTTTTATTTGACAAGGGTTCGAACCTAAAAGGTTAGGACATGGAGGAGATGAAAATAAGGTATCCGCAGCGCCCTCCAGATCTGCTTGGGTACCAGAAAAAGAATCTTCATCATCTCCTAAAAGGTCAAGGTCGTCTTTGCTAGTGTTTTGATCTGGCTTTACTTTCTGAGTGTACCGACGTCTATTCTTGATTTTTGCATGCTCTTCAGATGAAAGAGCTTGGCAGATCTGACAAGGGCCCTCATTAGTTACACAGAGGTCATCCCCTTTCCCGGATTCTCTGCAACTAGGGCAGTAGTTGTGCAGATCAAAAGAGAAACAAACATGTCGGCATTTAGACGACCTCAGTTTAGCACTAGTTTGGTGGGAAGACATAATATATGCAATAAAAAGATCCGAGCTCGGGATCAAGAAACACCAACTACGAATTGAAATATTGAGAAAAAACAGTCACAAAGACGTGATATGCAAGAAAAACTTCATGAAAGTACAGAAATAAAATATTAAAGCAATATTTTAACGGAGGAAACAAAATAACCTCCACTGATTTAGTGAAAAGCAAATAGACGTGCTTTAATGAGTAATAATCTGAGCGGAAGACGCGGAAAACTCACAAAGACGTTATAAAACAAAAAATAGGCCAAGGCCTGCTGCTTACTGGCGACCCGCATGTTGTGGTTGTCCCACCGAAATACTTTTTTTGTGCTATGTTATACATCAATAAATGTAAAACTACAAACAGGACGCACATTGATAGTGGCTGCGACATATGAATAGAAACAGGACAGCATAGAAGAACACACATTATCATGTGTAATGTCCATCCCATGAACCTTTTGCAAAAATTTACAGTAGTCTTACAAGACCCTGTTTCATTTGTAAAATATATCATTGATGCTTAAGTACATATTAGTATACATGTAAATTATTTCAGCTCATGCCTTTTTGCATTGGTTGGGTCCAAAATTTCGCCGAAATCACTCTATCTTGCACGGTTAAGGAGATAAATGCAAACTAGTGTTTATCGATTTTTGGCAAAAATTCAAAAATTGCCAAGAGTACATTGATTAGATACCCTGTAGGTCAAAAAATTTGAATGAAATCACTCTATTTTGCACGGTTAAGGAGATAAGGAAATTTCTGTTTTTCCATTTTTAGTAAAAATTTGAAAATTCAAAATGGCCACCATATGTGGGAACAGGAAATTTTTTTTAAAATGCCAAATAGTACATTTCTTAGATATCCTATGGGTCGAAAATTTCGATGAAATCACTGTATCTTGCACGGTTAAGGAGATAGAAGCAAATTCGGGTTTTGCCATTTTTGGCAAAAATTCAAAAATAAAGTGCAAACAGTCCATTTCTTAAATACTCTGTGGGTTGAAAATTTCGACGAAATCATTCTATCTCGCATGGTTAAGGAGATACAAGCAATTTTGTGTTTTGCCATTTTTGGCAAAAATTCGAAAATTCAAAATGGCTTCCATTTCTGGGGAGGGGAAAATTTTTTAAAAATTGCCAAGAGTACATATGATAGATACCCTGTGGGTCGAAAATTTTGACGAAATCGCTCTATCTCGCACGGTTAAGGAGATACAAGCAATTTTGTGTTTTTCCATTTTTGGCAAAAATTCGAAAATGGCCGCCATTTTTGGGGAGGGGAAAACTTTTTGAAAATTGATAAGAGTAGATTTCCTTAATACTCTGGGGGTCGAAAATTTTGACGAAATCTCTCTATCTCGCACGGTTAAGGAGATACAAGCAATTTTGTATTTTGCCAGTTTTGGCAAAAAATCGAAAATACAAAATGGCCGCCATATTTGGGGAGGGGAAATTTTTTTGAAAATTGCCAAGAAAACATTTTCTACATACCCTGTGGATTGAAAATTTGGACAAAATTGCTCTATCTCGCACGGTTACAGAGATAGAAGCAATTTTTTACTTTTGCATTTTTGGCAAAAATTCGAAAATTCAAAATGCCCGCCATTTTTGGGGAGGGGAAAATTTTTTGAAAATTGCCAAGAATACATTCCAAAGATACCCTGGGGGTCGAAAATTTCGACGAAATTGCTCTATCTCGCACGGTTAAGGAGATACAAGCAATTTTGTGTTTTTCCATTTTTGGCAAAAAACGAAAATTCAAAATGGCCGCCATTTTTTGGGAGGGGAAAATTTTTTGAAAATTGCCAAGAATACATTCCCAAAATACCCTGCGAGTCGAAAATTTCGACGAAATCGCTCTATTTCGCACGGTTAAGGAGATACAAGCAATTTTGTGTTTTTCCATTTTTGGCAAAAAACGAAAACTCAAAATGGCTGCCATTTCTGGGGAGGGGAAATGTTTTTGAAAGTTGCCAAGTGTACATTCCCTTGATACCCTGTGGGTCGAAAATTTCGATAAAATCGCTCTATCTCGCACAGTTAAGGAGATAGAAGCAATTTTGCATTTTTCCATTTTTGGCAAAAATTCGAAAATTAATAATGGCCGCCATTTTTGGGGAGGGGAAAATTTTTTGACAATCGCCAAGAGTACATTCCTGATATACCCTGTGGATCAAAAATTTCGACGAAATCGCTCTATCTCGCACGGTTAAGGAGATAGAAGCAATTTTGCGTTTTTCCATTTTTGGCAAAAAACGAAAATTCAAAATGGCTGCCATTTCTGGGAAGGGGAAATTTTTTTGAAAATCGCCAAGTGTACATTCCATTGATACCCCATGGGTCGAAAATTTCGACGAAATCACTCTATCTCGCACAGTTAAGGAGATAGAAGCAATTTTGCGTTTTTCCATTTTTGGCAAAAATTCGAAACTTCAAAATGGCCGCCATTTTTGGGGAGGGGAAAATTTTTTGACAATCGCCAAGAGTACATTCCTTTGATACCCTGTGGGTCGAAAATTGCAACGCAAATCGCTCTATCTCGCACGGTTAAGGAGATAGAAGTAATTTTGCGTTTTTCCATTTTTGGCCAAAAATCAAAAATTAAAAATGGCCGCCATTTTTGGGGAGGGGAAAATTTTTTGAAAATTGCCAAGAATACATTCCTTTGATACCCTGTGGGTCGAAAATTTCGACGAAATCGCTCTATCTCACATGGTTAAGGAGATACAAGCAATTTTGTGTTTTTCCATTTTTGGCAAAAAAACGAAAATTCAAAATGGCCGCCATTTCTGGGGAGGGGAAAATTTTTTGAAAATCGCCAAGTGTACATTGCTTTGATACCCTGAGGGTCGAACATTTCGACGAAATCGCTCTATCTCGCACGGTTAAGGAGATACAAGCAATTTTTTACTTTTCCATTTTTGGCAAAAAATCGAAAATTCAAAATGGCCGTCATTTTTGGGGAAGGGAAAATTTTGTGAAAATTGCCAAGAGTACATTCCTGAGATACCGGTTAAGGAGATAAACGTGTTTTGTTTTTTCAGCGTTAAGAAAAATCGAGACATTTAGTAAATCATTAATAAGTCGGCCATTTTGTATTGGATCACTTCGACAAGTTATTGATTTCCAGACATGTATATAACGAACCTACTTGCAAAATTTCATGTGAATAGGTGAAGCGCTTTTTAAGTTATCATCCAGACAAGCACACCCTTTTGAAAAACATGTTTTTGGTCATGTGACTTCTCTGATTGGTTGAAAAACATGCAATGAGGAAAAATGATAGTCCTCTACCCAAGGAAGCTCCATACCAAATTTCAAAGAAATCGGTGCAGTAGTTTCTGAGGAGAAGAGGCTGGAAAAAAATTGTTGACGACGCCGACAACAACCACAACAACGAAGACGATGCCAGGCCATGCCATTAGCTTACGGCCTTTGGCCAGTAAGCTAAAAATACAAAATGGATACTTCCCAAACTTTCACAGAACGTGCTATATACATTCTAATTGGACTTTTATAGCGCTTAATCTCCTCAATAGGAAGGGGACTCTAAGGCGCAAATATTAATAAAAGAAATAATAAAAAATAGACATCCAACAATACGTATATGCTGAGAAATCAGTAAATTGTTGAGAGCAACTTCAAAAGACTTTCCAATATGGCGGCCAACGAGAGAAGTAGGAAGAACGACCAATATGCACTGCTAGGGTACATGCTAGTTCCAGGACTCCGTCAGATTCGGTTATTTTTCTTAATCGTTGGCGGAGAGTCCGAGGCGGCCTCTGATAAAGCATTCATTCCCACATGGTAAGCTATTGTAGCGCAATAAAAGCTTAGAACTGCACAGTGTTTGAAATACTGTTAAAAAATTGCCAAACTTAAAGTAAATATAATTTTGTTATTACTAGGAGTTTAAGGTCACCTTATTGTAATGCACTTACCTGGGGCCAGTTATTTCCAGTATACTCTATGGAAAAATAAAGTAAACTCAATATAACTTTTTATTACATAAGAGTTTAAGGTCACCTTAAACTAGGGCACACCTTGAAAACCAGTTACAACCACATGCCAAATTTGAATCAAATCTGTCTCTAATTTTTTGAGATACTGTCCAGAAACAAAAAAAACATTCAAATATATATAAGCATCTTACAACTGTGAGTTTAAGGTCATATTAAATAGGGCACACCTTGAGGAAAAGTTACATCAACATGCCAAATTGGAATTTAATTAATCAAGCCATTTTTGAGATACTCTCTGGAAAGTAAGTGTAAAGACGACAATGACCATGTATGTCTTCCATCAAAGCTGCTAGTGACACACACCAATGCAACCTTAAACTCATTAATTTATAAAATATCAGCAATTTACTATAACCTTACAAAAGAGACCATTTTGTTTTTGTGGAGATATATGTCCATGATGAATATCAATGTAAAAAGTCCTAATTTGCATATAAAATATCTTCCAAACACCAAAAATATTGACCCAACCTTAAACTCAAAGTTTGTTTGCACTGTTCTATATTGTAGCAAGTTTAAGGTAATCTTTTCCTAAAAGTTTTGTTCAAGGTTTGTTACATCCCCAACTGAAACACCTAGAACTCCACAATATTTGACATACTATTCAAAAATTACCAAACTTAAAGTGAATATAATTCTGTTATTAATGGGAGTTTAGGGTCACCTTAATGTGTGGCACTTACCAATGGCCAGTTACATATAACTGCAAAAGTTGAATGAAATTTCTGAAGTTACTTTCAGTATACTCCATTGAGAAAGAAAAAGCGTAAACTGGCCATAAGTTTTTTATACGTGGGAGTTTAAGGTCACCTTAAGATAGGGCACACCTTCAAAACTAGTTACAACCACATGCTAAATTAGAACCTTATCCATTAAGTCATTTTTGAGATATTGTCCAGAAACGAAAAAACTTAAATTGAGTTTAAGTATTTTACTAGTGGGAGTTTAAGGTCACAAAACTAAACAGCACACCCCCAGGACCAGTTACATCCACATGCTAAATTTGAATTAAATCTGACAAGCCATTTTGAGATACTGTCTGGAATATAAAGTGTGACGACGACAGACGACGACGACGATGACGCCACAAAATTGGATGACGAAGCGATCCCTATATGCCATGCAGCATAATTGCTGGTGACACAAAAATGCACTTTTTATAAATAAAATTCAGGTCACTGGTGTACTGAAGCTGTGAGGAATTTTCAAAAGAATCACTTGTAAAGCAAAACACTTACCCTGTGACAACTGTCCCACTTGTATTCTTAACTCCCTCAGTTCTTCAGCAAACATTTCTGAAACAAAATCAGAACCAAAATTTTACTTTGGAATAACCATTTCAATTGTCATTTATTGACACAATGTGGGCGGACATACACATTAGTTGACAGCTGAGTTTGGCAATTCTAATGCATACTTGTGCAACATTATGCCAAAATATATTGTCTTTCACATAAAATTTGAATGAGTTTGTTGGTATTGGGGTTGTATTTCTATGACATGCTACTATCTGTGACATGCTAAATCTGTTATGTAGAATATTTGGCAACGCAAGGAATTTTTAAACCTCCGAGTTAAAATCTGGTGGGATAACTAGAAAATTGAAAATTCTGGTTCGTTAAATGTAGATTTTATGAGCTACAAGCTTACCATGTGGGACTAGACACTGAATCGGCTGGCCACAGGTACTCAGCCAACTCAAGAAAAAAGAGCATAATATTTATCCAGTGCCTTGTTCGGTGAAAACACCTGTTAGTGAGGTGACCTAGATAGTGACATAGTATCAATCAGTTGTCCAATGCTTAATCTCCGTACCTGTGGATTCTAAGGCACACCATCCAGTTCATAAGGCATAAATCATCAAGACATTAGACATGTCTAATGTCATGTTAGTATGCATCTTCCTTGCTTGAGTTGGAATTTTGTCAATACCCCTTAGCTTTAATATAGCCGGGAGGCAGGGTGGTACTCTCCTTAGTCCAACATGGTAAGCTTGTAGCTTACAAAAGCTACATTTAACCAATTAAAATTTTAAAAATCATTGTACTACAATGGCTTACCATGTGAGACCAAGTGCTGAAATCAACCGCTAGGTGGATTACAGCTAAGACTGGATGTATTATGTGAATTTTTTTCTTGTGATTTTATGTAAGACAACAGTTCAGAGAATCAGAGTCCCAATTACAGTGCACAAGTCAAAACCAGGCCAAAAACCTTGATGGATATCTGGATTTATGAACGAAGTAAGTGCAGCCAGTCTCACTGCGTAGGTCGGCCCAAGGGTTTTACTATCCATAAACACAAGTCCACGGCTTGAACAAATCTCATGAAAATATAATTTGGATAATTTGGGTTTCGATGTGTTGAATATTACCATGCATACAGAAGTGGCAATACATTCAATAAGTACTTATGTGCGGTGTTGGAGCAAAGTCTGTGGCTCGCTTGATTAAATTCCATCTCTTACACTGGGAAGTTGCAAAAGTAAAATTCTTAATGAATTCTATATGACTTTAACAGTGCTTAATCTGCATCAAAAGACAGACCCAAATGTGCAACAAGATTTCAAAGGTCAAGGTCACTACGACAAGGTCAATGGTCAAATCAAGGTCACACCATGATGCTGCACACCTACAACCTCTAACCAATGTCCCTACAACGTATCAACTTCCTACACCTTACGGTTTCCAAGATATAGCCGGGACAAGAGTTTATAGGTCAAGGTCACTACGGCAAGGTCAAATCAAGGTCAGAATATGACGTTGCTCACCTAAACCTCTTAACCAATGTCCCTATCAAGTATCAACTTCCTACACCTTACGGTTTCTGAGATATAGCCCGGACAAGATTTTATAGGTCAAGGTCACTACAGCTAGGCCAAAGGTTAAATCAAGGTCAGACCATGATGTTGCACACCTACGCCCCCTACCAATGTCCCTACAAAGTATCAACTTCCTACATTTTACAGTTTCCGAGATATAGCCCGGACAAGATGTTATAGGTCAAGGTCACTACAGCAAAGTCAAAGGTCAAATCAAGGTCAGAATATGACGCTGCACTCCTACACCCCTTTACCAATGTCCCTACCAAGTATCAACTTCCTACAACTTATGGTTTCTGAGATACAGCCCGGACAAACTTTTTCCAGCCACCAGACCGCCCGCCCATCTGGATACCATGGGTCAAAATAATACAACAGCCCTTAAGTAGACTTGCTCCAATTCTTTGTATTTCTCATCCCACTAAATCTGACATACATGAAATCATTATGCATCCACTTGAGGAGGAAAAATCCTTCTCTATGCTGAAATTGTCAGCCCCACATTCTGGTATAAAAGTCATACAGTCCTCATATAATATCAAGACCAAAGGACTTGAAGAAAGTCTACCCTTAAGGGCTGTGGGCTAAAAAGCAGTTTTCAAGTAGCTATCAGTTTTGAGAATATTATCATAACTGACCTTACCTTTAAAAACCCTGAACTCCTCTTTGTTCCTCACCAGTTCACACTTCACCTTCATCAGTTCCTCATTCAGATCTCTGTCTGTGACACACTGTTTCGTGTTCTGTGGATGTACATCCTGACTGGTATTGTATCCACATAAAGCTAAAACAATCACAAATCTCAACATGTTTTCTTGCTGTCCAATTAGAAATAAATTCAGCACTGTAATGTACGTAGATACTTCTTGTTTTAGTGAATGTAGTCTTGAATATTCCTGTTGCACAAACAGCTCCCTTACTGTTTACTTTCGGAGTTAGCCTAAAGCACTTCAAGTCTAATCTAATCTACTGCTTTGCAGGCGCAACATCTTCCCCACAAAAGGAAACTCAGGAACTTGTCGGTGTCCAATATAAAATGTGCATTTTTTTTATTTTGTAGTGTTTAGTGATTCACTGTCAACCATAAATCATCACACAAAGAAATCAGGTAAAACTGTAAACTTTATCCAACCAAGATCACACAAACAAACACACAAATTTGTAAAATTTTATTGTAAGATAATTATTTTATGATGATATTATATTACTGAGGCTTAGAATTTCTTACACATGAAAGTAGGCTGTATTTGTGTGATTGTTGTGAGAAGCAAGATGTAGATTTTATATTTCTGTGCTTGTATTTCTAAATAACACAACTGCTAACCTTAGCTGAGACTGGAGTTCTTTGTTACTGTGAAACACATGATCAAACTTTACTGCAAGTGTTCACATGGGCAAGGAATGTTATAACAGAATATTACCTTGCACAAAATGCTGATGTGTGCTGGACAGAGGATGAAAAGTGCCCAGATAAAATATTTGTCCTCACCAATTTAATGGCTTCTGAAAGCTTCGGGCTTGTCAGAATTTCTGATCCATTACAACATGTTGAACTCTGTATTTTTTGCAGAATGTTTGTCTGTGTAAAGTAACTGGAGAGTGGTGTGGGTTTGGTTGCCTGGAATGAATTGTCTCATGGACTTTCTCTAGGAACTTGATCTGTCTCTATCATGTATTCTTACATGTATCTCTGTTTGGAGAGGTATACTATCCTTACATACACAAGTTACTGACCATAAATACAAAGATGGAGTGTTTCAAAATGATTTTTGGTAAAAATTTGTGCCTGAAGCAAGGTTACATAAGCACGGCAGTGATTCTTAAATGTCCATTTAAACTGTTGCTTATCAAATTTGGCATAGAATCACTCTCACCTGGCTGATCTTGGGTTAATATCTATTCCTATCTCAACATTTCGCGTAATAAAGGTTGTCTGCCTCACTGTGAGCCGGGCTGTCACACTGCAGTTATGAACATAACTACAAGCAACTGCACAGTATGAGTTATGGTTATCTTTAAATGACACTAATGATGACGTGAAAAAGTAACAACTCAATTCCTGAAACATCACCAGTTATATCTCTCAGGGCTCCATTCAAAACAATTTTGAAACATTCTCAACCAATGTTAATCAAAGGTGCAGTTGAATGTGAGAAGATCAACCAGCCCAAAGAAATTCCAACAGCGGTTGTTCCTCATAGGTGGTTGCTCTTCATAATTTAAACCACGAGTGTCATTGGGACCCAGTACACTCTCAGACAATGTTTTTTATGCACAAATCTACATAAATGAATTTAAAACTAATTGTGTGAATGCACATCATGTACACTGATAAAGTCATATGATAGAAAAACTTTCCAAATGACCCTTCTAAAAGAATATATCACAAATGAAGATAACAATATTGCACGAGTATTATATCGCTAATCTTCATAAGTGATATATTTTTTCTGTGTATGTCTGATGATGGATGTTTCACTTTTATTATCCACCATCTTGTATGATTTACAAGTCTTTAAACATGATGCACTCAGAGAGAGCAAAATGCTTGACTTGATGCGACCAGTCTCAGAAGTGTTATAAAGTATTGTAGGGAGACAATACAATGAAAGCAAAATTGCAAATTTAATAAGTAAATTAAATTTTTATAAGTTAATACCCTATCCAATGGACAGTTGCTAATCCGGTCGGCGCAGACCGGCCCACCAAACGACAGAAAAAGTCATCTTATATGGGTGCATAATGCCCCCACAAGCTGGCCGGACTACCCAGTACTGTGCACTCTCCAGATGGCGCCTCGTACTTCCTTCCTGTCTAGACAATGTGACGTCATATCATCTTTTTAGTTGTCTAAACCTCTAGACCCCTAGTAAGCTGATAGCAGGGGTTGGTTGGGAGGGTCTTATGTGTCCATTGGATAGGGTATTAACTTATAAAAATTTAATTTACTTATTAAATTTGCAACTTTATTGTGTTAATACATCCTATCGTATGGACAACTGCTGAATAACTACCGCTTGATTGGCGGGTAAGTTACAAGGGACTTGTGTGAACTCACAAATGATAGCAAATTTTAACCTACAGTCTAGGCTGACTTCGTCAGGAGACCTATAGGCCCAGGCCTGGGTTGACCTTAAGGTCAGGAAACCCTGTAAGGCCATGGTGGGTTGCCAGCAGCCGGTTACCCGGGGCTATACCGATGTCGCCCCCCCCCCCCCTTAACAGACCTGCTCTGAGGTCGGGTGAAGAGAGGGATGAGTTCAGTCACAGAATGCCAATAAACCTCCTGAAGGAAGCACATCACTTTTTTTTAAGACTATGTACATGTAGAAACTGTTTATACTATGTACATATATACAAATCTCCCCAATCTAAGGGCCACCTGTGGATCTGCTGAGCAGCCAATACCGAGCCCAATTGGTAAAGCTCTGAGTCAGCCCAAGCCACACCCTTCAGACAGAACTGTGTGAGGGTATTATGTGACTTTAGTGGCAGGCTGACAAGATTGGATCTAAGGAGACTCCCGACTGGAAGACCTTAGGAGCAGCAAAGGCCCTAACATCATGGGTTTAAACCTGATGTAAAGAGTGGGCCTCCTGGTCTGAGAGCTCATAACATAGGATCACAGTCTGCTTGATCCAAGAGGAGATAGAGGCAGATGTCTTTGTCGAAACCTTTCTGAAAGGAGACAAGAACCACCTCCTTATTCTGCCTGAGGTCTGAGGTCTTGAGGGACCTATCCAGAGATGGGGCCAGGGCTGTTATAACCACTGGGGCCACACTATCTGGACCCTCTTGGCCAGCTAATGTTTGGATAGAAAGCTGGGTAATGGATACAGGGACACCGTTGACCACTTCGATTGGTGTCTAATATTTCTGTTTTGCCAAGCATGAATCTCACTTCTGTGTTTGACCGACCCAAGAGCCAAGAGGAATACCATCTTGAAGGTCAAATGCTTCAAGGAGGCCTCCTTGACTGGTTCAAATGGAGCCTTATTCAGCTGGTGCAAGACCAGTGAGTGGGTAAATTTCCCAGTTTATCAGCCATGGTTGAACTGTAGCCATCAATGGTGCTGGGCTGTAGTTTCCTGTCCTCATAAGGAAGTCAGCAACTGACTTAACAGGGGTACCCTGAGGTCCACCTGATTAGTGTCGCACCACTTGTAATAATGGTCCACTTTCCCTCATAGACTGATCTGGTTGATCCCTTTTGAGGAGCCTCAATTCTTGCTGCCACCGCCTAAGAGAAACCCTGCTCCTCGAATGCTGAGGCTCCAGGAGCCGTGCATCGAGATTAAGATTTGTCAGATTTCTGTGAGGGATCTGATTGAATGGCTGTGTCAACAGGTTGGGCAGATTCGGCAGGCTCAGTGGGATTTGACTGGACATGGCCACTGGATCCCAAAACCAAGGCATGTAGGGCCATCCCGGAGCAATCAGAATGATTCTCTTGCATGGGGAATCCTGCAACATCACCGCTTTGCCCAATATGGCTGATAGTGGGAAGGTGTATGCTTCCTGATCCTACCATGGCAGACTGAGTGCATTCACTGCTGTGGCCAGGGGATCCAGTACTGGTGACACAAAGGCAACTTGTTGTTGAACCAAGTGGCAACTAGGTCTTTTTGAGGCCGGTCCACCTGTTACATATTGCTTGGAAGACCTCCTGAAGGAGAGACCACTCTGTTTGGGTGGTCTGGCCTAGCCTGGATATCTTGTCCACACTCAGCTGGCCTGGAATGTGTCGGGCTTTGAGAGTTACTTGATTTCTGGTGCACCAGGTCAAGATTCTCCATAGTAAAGCACGAAGTGGGCCCGACCTCATGCCTCCTTCCTTGTTTATGTATGACACCCCTGTGGTGTTGTCTGTCTCTACAAGTACTATCTTGTGTATGCAGAGGTCTTGGAACTCTTTTAAGGCTAGAAAGACTGCCTAGAGTTCTAGGTAACTGATATGCAACTTGCTTTCCGGAAGGGACCAGGTGCCTCTTGCAGTGCGTTCATTTAAGTGAGCACCCCACCCTGCTTTTGATGCATTTGTAAAAATTTGCAGATCATGTTTTATTTGGGTGTAATGGTTGGCCTGTAAGGACATTGTCCTCTTGTAGCCACCATTGTAAATGTGGGTGCAAGGATCTCAGTATTGGAATCACCTTTCCTAGTGACTCTGGTACCTTCCAGTTGTTTTGAGATGCCACTGTATGGGTCTCCTATGAAGTAGGACTAGGTGAACTTGCTTTCCTGTGGCTGTTTCTAAACCTATCAGACATGAACTGTTGGACAGGACAAGCTGGTAGTGACAGTATTTCTAGTATTTTGTCCTGAAGGTTCTGCCAACGGTCCGGTATAGGTTGGACCTGACCGGCCATGAGGTCATACTGGTAACCTACAAGGTCAAAGACCTACTTTGGTCCCAGTTCCGATTTTTCTAAATTCACCAGCCAACCTAATACTTGGCATATTTTTACTAGATCTAGTGTATGCTGGAGGCAAACCTGGTGAGATGTGGCTTTCACCAACCTTATCAAGCTTGGTCTTGACTGGAAAGGGGGAGTGTAGTCCTCCTTCAACATTTGTACTACCTAGGGTCCAGCCCCCAAGGCTTCCTAAGTTCCCAAACGAGTTTAGTCTGGACCCTACAGGCAGATTTGTGCCACATTTGGGGCATTTGATAGTCTGACAAACATTTCTGTCTCTCCGGCCTCTGGTCCGGTCTGGTGACAATGATCCAAGTAAACAGTCTCTCTGTTCTTGCTGTGGTCTAGTCCGATCCGTTGGGGCTGACACAACTTTTCACATTTACAAGACTCTTGCCCCAGGCCAGCATCCTACAAGGTGCAGCATTTACACGGTAATTGTCCTTTGTGAGATGGCTGACCCTTGGCCGGACATGATGAAGAACTTGTGTGACTATCAACCACCTTCCTTTTTTTGCTTTTTTTTTGACCTATTTCTTTTCATGCTGGTTATTCAGGTCTGTGTTTGCAAAGGTGAAATCTATTATCTCTTCAGTCAAGTCCTGCACCAATGACAGACTGTTGAGGGATGTGATAAGGGAAGGTTGCCTGGCAGTCGCTTGGGACACTGTCATATCACCAAGACCATTGACTGGTCTAAGAATTCTCTGTAACCAAATTTACCTTACGCAACTGTCCAGTACCCAGGTCTCCATAATCGGTAATTTACTGTAAACAGTAATTCTGTAACCGGCAAAAACTGGACCAAGTTGGGGTGGAGCACTGTACAGTAAGGACTGTGCAGCCAGTACCCGGTCGGTAGACTTTGTAACCGGTACGTTGAAGCCATATGTAGCCAGTTGTTAAAGCAAGTGTACAAGGCTGTATAACCGGTACCGGTCGGTACACTCTGAAACCAGCTGTTGAAGCAAGTGTACAGGGCTGTGTAGCCGGTACCAGTCGGTACACTCTGTAACCAGTCGTTGAAGCATGTGTACAAGGTTGTGTACCAGTACCGGTCGGTACACTCTGTAACCAGTTGCTAAAGCAATTTCACAACTATCTTTTGTGTTGAATTCAGCTTACTGTACGTTTCCTCCATTAATTAAAGTATTTCTTTTAATGGCACGTCTTATCTGTAGATATGACAGTTGCTGGGAAAGCCCTTGTGAACTATTTTAGAAGTAATTGTTGTTCGGCGTGTCACATGACCAGTCTGCTGGTCGGAAAGACATGCGATTGGCTGATTGGAGATGATGTCAGTGGTCGCGTTCTAGTGTGATACTTAACCAGCAACTTTACAGTGTGCTGAACTGTCCACAAAACCTCATTACCGACAACAAAGCCAGGTCTGCAAGGCAGGTACTGGAGTCACAGTAGATGTGAGTTCTGAAGAACGCAGTTCCAACCTTCCTGGTCCGTGAAAACACGTGACCAGCTTCGTAATTTGGTCGGAAAGACACGCGATTTGCCTGACTAGAGATGACGTCAGTGGTTGCATTCTTGCATGATACTTAACCAGCAACTTTACAGTCTTCAAAAACCCCACTACCGTCAACAAGGCCAGGTCTGTAAAGCAGGGACTGTAATCACAGTAGATGTAAGTTCTGAAGAATGCACTTACGACCTGCCTGGTCAGTGAAAAAACATGACCAGCTTTGTGATTTGGAAGGATACGCGATTGGCTGACTAGATATGACGTCAGAGATCGCATTCTTTTTAGCTGGCCGGCCGGCTGACGCTTTAAAAGAGAAGCCTTGACCAGTGTGCTCTGTCTGTAGATGTGTAGATGAAATTCCTCTTCTTTTGTGATAAAACCTGTCAACTGGCCATCCACAACCCTCACTACTGACAACAAAGCCGGGTCTGCAAGGGAGGGACTGATATCACAATAGACGTGAGTTCAAACTTCATGCTCTTCTGATGGAATTCCTTCTATGTAGATATATAAGTTTGCGATAGACTAATGCTTTACAGCAAAGATGTCTGGACCAGTGCGCTCTGAAGAAATCTGAAGAATTCATCTCTTGCTTCTGATGAAAAAATACTCGAGCTAGGCTGGTGTGACTGACGCTTTGCAGCAGAGAAGTCTGTACCAGTGCGCTCTGATGAAGAATGCACCTTTCATATAGGGAATTCCCTCTATATACAGTGTTCAAAACTATATAGACTGAAGTTTTCCGTGATTTCCATTTGTTGTACTAGCTAAGACGTTACTATGGTGACTGTAGCTCGAAGGTTACAGAAGGTTCATTCAACAAAAGACATGGATAAAAATACCTGTAAGAAGTATATCCATAATTCCTCAATATTGTCGATCTGCCCCTAACAACACAATGGTTGAATGGGAGGAAACTAGCATAATGGCTGCCTTCATATTTCTTGTTGATTACTGCCCTATCATCAAAAATAAATTGAGTCAACTAGCGAGCGTTTCCAGCAGATTTCTAAATTAATACCTGTGCTTGATAAGTAGATAACACTTCTACACTAAACTATTCATGTATAAGGTTGAAAATCCGCCATAATGCACATTTTTCCTTAAAATATCGGAGATTGTAGAAAACACGTCTGCACAGTACACGCGCCAAACGAAAAAGATGATGTGACGTCACGTTGTCTAGATGTTTGTCACGTTGTCTAGACAGGAAGGAAGTACAAGGCGCCATCAGTATTGGGTAGAGCAGCCAGCTTGTGGGGGCATTATGCACTCATATAAGATGACTTTTTCTGTCGTTTGGCGGGCCGGTCTGTGCCGACCGGATTAGCAATTGTCTATTGGATAGGATGTATTAACGCAATAAAAATGTAAATTAATTTTCAGTTGATTTCCCCACACCGAAGAACACATGCATACCTGAACACACACATCCAGACACTGAATAAATATTTTGTGGGTATTTTGTGAGTTCACGATAGTGTGGTTCATTCTCTAGCTGACATTATTATGAATGTTAAAATGGGCACAAAGTGTACCAAAAACCACTGAACACACACATCCACCATGGTAGCATTTCCAAAATTGGATTACAAGTTCTGCACATTACACTCATGGCCAAAAAAAGGGAGCATAAAGGACTAGCAGGAGGGGAAAAGAAAGGGGCAAAAGAGGGGGAAGGGTAAGAGGAAAAGAAAAGAGAAAAGGAAAAGAAAGAGAAAAAGGAAGAAAAATGAGACTTTTTTGTTGCCATGACAACAGTTGTTGCTAGATAGCCCCTTAAAACTAACCAGGTCTAGATCCTCTTGGTGTAAACATACCCTGAAAATTTGGTGAAAATCTGTGCATGGATTTAGGCTGTGGAACACCCACAAACTTCAGTTGCAGCAATCCATATCATTACGGTTGCTGAGATATGCCCAGACATTATAGGTCAAATCAAAATCAGGGTTCGAAATTAGCACTGACCCACCATTCTGCAACCGACAAAAATGCTTTCAGGTTGAAAAGATTTTGACCCTGCCAGTCTGTTTGTCCTAAAAGCTGTTAACATGGTTGTTCATGCATATTTACCACAGCTGAATTATGATTTGCACATTTTCGATATTGTTCAACCATACCTAAGTGACCTTGCACATCTGTGTGAAGATTTAAGATTTCTCCCAAATTTATATTAGTTTGTAGTCCAATTATGGTTTGAATGTATTACCCATACATATGTGTGGCAATTCATGCTTATGTTGGGCCAAAACCTGTGGCTCACTTGATGAAATACCATCCGTTACAATGGAAAGTTGCAAAAGTAAATCCCTTCATGAATTCTAATATGACTTTAACAGTGCTTAATCTACATCAAACGACACCCAAAGATGCAACAACCAAGATTCAAGTAAAAAGATATAAGAGACATATAAAAGAGATCAAATAGTATCATATATCCCCATGGAGAGATAAAATAGCATCATATATGCAAGATCAAATGTCAAATTAAGGTCACACCATGATGTTGCACACCTATAACTCCCAACCAATGTCCCTACCCAGTATCAACATTGTACACCTTACGGTTTCAAGATATGGCCTGGACAAGATTTTATAGGTCAAGGTCACTACAGCAAGGTCAAAGGTCAAATCAAGTTTACAAAATGATGTTACACACCTACACCGCCTCAACAATGTCCCTATCAAGTATCAACTTCCTACACCTTGTGGTTTCTGAGATACAGGCCAGATAAACTTTTTCCTGCCGCCTACCTGCCCATCTGGACACCATGGGTGAAAACAATACCCTGACAGCCTGTTAGGGCTGTGGGGTAAAAACACAGCAGGAATTTAAATTCTGTGTATTATATGATTTAGAATGATGTACAGAGTGATGGATAATGATGTCCTGATGTAAAACTAATGGAAGAATAATTTTTTTCATATATTTTAAAAGGCTCATTAGTGACTATTCTTGTTCATGCTTGGCCTTCATTTTTTCCACATTGACAACTGTGCTTATATAATTATGTCAAATCATCCTGTGGTATCTAATCGCACTGTATTTGTATGGGTTGGGGTCTTTCTGCCACTATCTATGATTCATTTATAAAAATGAAATGGAGTATTGTTTTATTGCCAACACATCCAGAGGGCTGGGTATGAGAACCAATATGTCTAGTAGTTGTGAAATTGCTAGACCTTAGTGCACAATGATTATCGGAGGGCATTTCCCTCCAGGAAGAAGGACCTTGTTCACTCACCTGGAAGTAACTAGAGCCACCTCAGAAATCAGAACTATTACTATTAGTTTTACTTTCAGTGAGAGTATAAACTCCAGATTGTTATAAAATGCACTCATTCATTGCCTCAAAAAAACCCAAGACTTGTGAGCAAAGTCTATGAAATTGTATAGATCGGGAAAAAATATAATTATTGTCACTCAAATTTGGTCAGGATTGGTAAGTTTCCCAATTTTGTAGATATTTTATGTAGCTTTTAGTCTGATCCCCAGGGTTGGGAGGCATCTGAATCATCCCTACCTTTTTGGACAAATTATAGTAATTATTCAAGCTTATTCCTCTTTCTTGACTGTCCTTCATATGAGACCAGGCCTTAAAAGTCAAAGAAAACAGCTTATTAACTTCTGGTTTGAAAAATAAAGGAAGTAACATAAATATGTGATAAAACATAATTTATCTCTAACTACCAGCTTCTCAGCAATCATGTGACAATATGACACCACACATATGTTTAAATTAATAAACTGTGTAACTTTCTTCCTGTAATTTTACTGGTGATTATTTCTGTTACAAAAGCTTTCCTATTGCGCACTAAAAGTGGATTTTGTTCGTGTTTTTTACCATCAGATAAACTTCTAATTCCTTCCTGATGAAAGAACAAAAATGGTTATTATGTGGAGTTTGTGAAAATAAAACATGCCCTTTCAAACTATGATTTTTTGCAGATCAATTGAATGGACTTCCTGCTATGTCTTTGCATTCTTTTCAAAAACTATGAACTTACTTCACTTGTTATTGAAACAAAATGGTGGATAATAAAACATCCCTCATTAGATATTTACGAAAATATATAATCATGCATGGGGATAAATAATATAATACTGGTGCTACTCCCTTGTATACTGCTTATTGTCACAATAAGAGCCCCACAGCCATCAACTGGAAGCTGATCCACAACACTAGATTATACTCTGGCTGTTTAATGTTTCTCCTGATTAAAAAAATATTACTAGATAAGTTAAATACAAAGTAAATCACAATCGCTTATAACCCATAATATCAACCACACATAATTCTAATTCTAAAAGCACTTTTATAGTGCCTAATCTCTGTCAAAAGACAGACTCAAAACACATGACACCAAAAACACTGGTTCAATATTCATACGCCAGAGACATTGCAAGGGTCAGCATAGTGGAGAGAGTACTAGTTGATCTGCTGAGCAGCAACTAATGGGCCCAGATGAAAAAGCACTGAATCAGCCTAAGCCACACCCTTCACATACAATTGTTGTGCGACTTCCAATGGCTGATAAAATCTGCTCTAAGGAGACTCCCGACTGGGAGGCCTTAGAAGCAGCAAAGCCCCTCCTATCATGGGCTTTAACATGATGCAAGGTGATGGCCTCCTGATCAGAGAGCTCAAATCATAGAATCACTGGTTTTTTATCCATGATGATATATAATGGCACTGGAGATATCTTTGTCAAATCCATTCTTGAAGGAAACAAGATCAACTCCTTGTTCTGTCTGAAGTCTGATGTCCTGTTCAAATAGTAGCGCAGGGCTCTGACTGGAGATAAGGACCTATCAGCCTTGAGTGACTTATCCAGAGTTGATGCCAGGGTTGGAAAAACCACTGGGACCACACTGTCTGGCCCATCTTTGGCAAGCTGCTTCTTGGAAAGAAAGCTAGCGGAAGTGTAAAGAGACACCTTGGACAAGTCTGATTGTTGTCTGATATTCTTACTGAGCCAAGGAAAGATCTCACTTGTGTGTTTGCTTGAACCCAAGGCTAAGAGGTCTGCAAGGTCAAATGCTTCAACAAGGCCTCTTTTAGGGGTTCAATGGGAGACTCATTTGAGCTGGTGCAGCACCTGGGAAATGTTCAAGGAGGGAATGCCCCTTCAACCCTTGGGTTGGTGAACTCTCCAAAAGATGAGTGAGATTCTCAAATTTGCTGACATTAATGGGCAAATTTTCAAATATGTCTGCAATGGCTGATCAGTGGCCATCAATGGTTCGTGGCTGTAACTTTCTGTCCCGGAAAAAGTACAGGATGAAGTCTGCAATGGATTCTACAGGTGGTGCCCTAAAGTCCACCTGATTAATGTAGCACCATTTTGTAAAAATGGTGCACTTTACCTCACAGACTGATCTGGTTGAGCCTCATGAAGCCTCAATATGTGTTGCCACTGCCTCAGGGAAGCTTTGTGCTTTGATACGGAGGCTTAAATAGCCAAGCATAAAGATTTACATTAAACAGATTCCTCTAAGGATTATGTCTGAAAGGCTGAGTTAGCAGCTTGGGCAAGTTGACCAGATACAGGGGGATCTGGCTAGACACCTACATCCCCCTACCATCCCTACCAAGTGTCAACCTTCTACACTTTATCAAATCAAAGCAATTGCCCAAACAAGCTTTCAAAACTCATAATCTCTATGACAAGGTCAAAGGTCAAATCAAGGTCACACTATGACTTTGCACACCTACAACCCCTAACCAATGTCCCTACCACGTATCAAGTAGTTCCTACACCTTATGGTTTCCGACATATAGCCCAGACAAGATTTCATTGGTCAAGGTCACTAAGGCAAGGTCAAATCAAGGTCACACCATGATGTTGCACACCTACACTCCTAACCAATGTCCCTACCAAATATTAACTTCTTAAACCTTACAGCTGCTGAGATATTGCCCGGATAAGATTTTATAAGTCAAGGTCACTACGGTAAGGTCAAATCAAGGTCACACCATGACGTTGTACACCTACAACCCCTGACCAATGTTCCTACCATGTATCAAGTACTTCCTAAACCTTACGGTTGCTGAGATATAACCTGAGGCAAGATTTTAAGGGTCAAGATCACTACAGCAAGGTTAAACGTCAAATCAAGGTCACATCATGGCTTTACACACCTACAACTATAACCAATCTCCCTACCAAGTATGAACTTCCTACACTTTATGGTTTCCACGATATAGGCCAGACAATATTTTCAAACTCAAGGTCACTACAATGTCAAAGGTCACATTAAGGTCACATCAGGCGCCATCTAGTAATTGCACAGTACTGGATCAACCTACGGTTGTATAAAACAGGATTGCTTTTCTGACATTTGACAGGCTGACCTCTGCAGACTGAATTAACAATTGTCCTTTGTTTAGGATTATTAATAAAATAAAAGTATAAAATCTATGGACTATTTTGTAAAATTCTTGACGTCTCAAAAAGCACATGCACCAAATGAAAAACCGTGATATTTGGCAGGCCACCAGTATAACTATTTGTCCGCTAAGTCAGTTCTATTAATGCACTAAAAAATTTTGGGGGGAGAGCTCTGCTTTGGCACATGATAAAAGTTATGCTTGAGTTTTGGTTGGATTTGTACTTTTTTTTATTATTTCTACTTAATTTTTTCTTCTTACAAAATGTTCACATCATTTTTTTTTTCAATTTTCAAACATGTCCTTTAGAAGGGAATGCTCCTGGGCCCATAAAGTACTCCATCAGATATTACATGAAAGTTTTCGATATCCTTGCCTCGGAACCTCTCTGGGCACATCCGTCATCTGAGTTGTCTTTGTCTTGTAGTATCACTCTCAGCTGACTACCCCACTGATCTATTTTGAATCACACTGATTCTGGGACACTAGTCACTGGTTAGGATGACACGAGTCATTAGTGTTTTCTCTAGCACTGTGGGCTCCTGTTGAACAATGGTTGTAGTACCTTGAATCATTTAGCCAGCATCCTAATTGTATTATCACCAACTCAACACACTCCACTCAATCTGTAGCTGAAACCCTTTTTGGAATGTTCATATTTCTGTGGGAGTATTATTTCATTAATCTCATTTTGATGGCAAAGGTATGACCATCCCATTAGCGCACTGTTTCATGGCACAAGAGGTTCTAATGTTGGAATGTACTGCTGGTCGCAATTTCTCGGGCATCTGATGGCTAGATGTTTGCCATCCAAGGTTCCCAAAGGGCATGCAGCTGTCTCTGAAGACCTTCTCTATATCACTGTTGTGTAATGGCAACCACTACAACCTAATTTTTGTACTCGTCTATGACGGCTTAACATAAATCTTGGTCATAGTACTCCTTGCAAGCTGGAAACTGCACTGGAGTGGGGCATATTTTAAAAAAATTAACAATGATGATATGTCTAAGATATAAATTGTATAGCTTACGAAGTCACTTACAAAGTCAAATTTGCAAAATTAAATTAATCACAAAATAAATTACTTTACAGTAAAAACTGGGAAGTTTAAATTTCTTAAAAGTTTAACTACTTAAAAGAAACAAAACTGAATCCTCGTGCAGAAAACCCTGCGTGTAACAAGTGACCCTAAGTTGCTCTTAATTTATCTGGTTTAACAGGCACACTTCTGAGTTTTAATTGAATTGAGAAATAATGATGGGTCAATACAGTGGAATTATCTTTGGATTTTTGATGCTGTGTTGTATTTTCCAGATATGTGAGTAGCTTGAATTTGTTGATAAAGGGAGTACTTTGTTTAGATAATAAAGATTTCAAGATTCAAAGAAACAGGTGATTTGGTATACATTGGTATAAATTTTAAACTATAAATATTCTAACTGCCACAACAGTTAGAAAACTTAATACAGCAGACTTTCTATGAGGCGAAGCTATTCAGGTTTGCTGATACACACATAATACAAAACAATAAGATCAGAAAACAAAGAGTTGTAACTTGTATATCAATTCTTCTTGATCACATACTATTAGTGGTGTCATCACGAGCGGCAATATCGCAGATTCACTGGTGAAGAAAAAAAATGGACAATAATCAAGGATTAATGATCATCCATGATGCATCTCATAAACACATTCAACCACTAACTTTAGCTTATTTTCAAAGGCGTTTAATAAAAATATGGTGAAATATTCAGCTAATTTCTACTTTTATGCAGTTTTGTTTTGTGATGTAACTATGGTGATGATCCTTTCCACTTCCTACAGGAAGTGAAAAAAGTAAGTTTTGTTTACTTTTTATTGCTTCAAATATCCACCATTTTAACAACTGACAGCACAAATGAAGCATAAAATTTATTTTATTTCAGTATTGAGTTGTCAATGCACATTATGTAAAGAGCACATTTAGGTTTACTTTGTGAGACAATGACACCGCGATACCACTCACTGTTTTGTTCATGGGATCGAGACCTCATCCCGCAGAAATTAAAGATAAAAGACAGGATAAAAGGCAACACATTATCATGTGCAATGTCCACCCTACAAATGCTGCCAAAAAGTTGTTTCATGATCTGAGTCTATGTACACATGTATGCGGCTTACGACATCCGACGGTTGATTTGCAACAATTTTTTCCCTTCTTCTCATTTATGTTTGGTTGTTTACATGTATTCAACTCCAATTTGCGACATACGATGTACGATTTGCGACAGCGATTTTTCCGCTCAGGTACCAAAAAAACTAGACCAAGGACGCATCTGTGGCCAGATGCAGGATGTATCCACCGACAAAGGCCAACTACCACAGTTTAGAAGATAAACAGCATTTTTCGTAAATAAGAAAGGTGAAAGCACTTTTAAGTTTGGCTAGCCTTATTTGACCCTGTAGCAGGGGCCCAAGGTCAAGTCCGACCACATCAAAAGATTCGCAGCCCATGATTTCCCATAAGTCATTTTCACATTGCAAACCTGTAGGACCAATAATAAGCAGGAGGGGCCCAAGGTCAAATCTGACCACATGAAAAGATTCGCAGCCCATGACTTCCTTTTAGTTGTTTTCATATTAATGAGTGATTTGAGAAATACAGGCTATCTGCAATACTTTTAGAGATAATTCGCATTTACTCATTTTGAGTAGGTGAATAATTAGCTACGGGTCTGAAACTTCACCAATTTGTATTTTGTATTTGATTTTTATACTCAGCGCAATATCTCCATATACTACAGGACTCAAAGCGCTATTTGACCCATTCGACTGAACTTAGTACAGTCCAAGCTCATAGTGACTTGCATTCCCCTAACTGAAAGACAGAGGCTCAAGGATGACCATTTATCAACGTCCTTGAGGTTCTTTAGCCTGCCACTGGGGATAGGACCCAATGACAGAGGACCGCCATTTTAAGTGGTCATCCGAGCCAAGGTGAAGGGCAGCTATAATATTTTTTTCGTTAGAGCGGTAATGGTGAAATCTCTCTACACACTGCGGCTATCCAGTGGATACAATGATTTACTCAACAGATGAGAACCTGAAAGTAGATATTGGTAAGCTATGCCATGACATTGAGGTCTGCAATTTCACTCTGTTATAGCTGACCAAAAATTATGTGAATAACATATTTAAACAAAATACTGTAAATGTAATAGTTTTCACGTTATAACTGATTAACTCAACAGTGATAACCTCAAAGTAGCTATTACTCAGCTATGCAATGAGCTACATGTCTGAATTTTTTCTATGTTATAGCTGACCCAAAATTAGGTGAACAACATGTTTTAGCAAAATACTGTAAATGCAAGAGTTTTCAAGTTACAACTGATTTACTCAATAGTGAGAACCTAAAAATAGCTATTGCTCATCTATGCCATGAGCTATAAGTCTGCAATTTCACTATGTTATAGCTGTCCCAAAAGTAGCTGAATAACATATTAAAGCAAATTTGTGTAAATGCAATAGTTTTCCAATTACAACTGATTTACTCAACAGGGTGAACTTCAAAGTAGCTATTACTCAGCTATGCAATGAGCCACAGGTCTGGAACTTCACTATGTTATAGCTGACTCTGAAATAGGTGAATAACATACTGAAACAAAATACTCTAAATGCAATACTTTTGACGTTATAAGTAATGTACTCAACAGTGATAACCTAAACGTAGCTATTACTCAGCTATACTAGGAGCTACAGGTCTGAAATTTTACTATGTTATAGCTGACCGAAAAGTAGCTGAATAACATATTTATAAAAATTCTGTAAATGCAATAGTTTTCAAGTTACAACTGATTTACTCAACAGTGTTAACTTGAAAGTAGCTATTACTCAGCTATGCAATGAACCACAGGTCTGGAACTTCACTATGTTATAGCTGACTCCGAAATAGGTGAATAACATATGAAACAAAATACTCTAAATACAATACTTTTGAAGTTATAAGTAATTTACTCAACAGTGATAACCTAAAAGTAGCTATTACTTAGCTATGCCAGGAGTTACAGGTCTGAAATTTTACTATGTTATAGCTGACCCAAAAGTAGCTGAATAACATATTTGTACGAAATTCTCTAAATGCAATAGTTTTCAAGTTACAAGTGATTTTACTCATGATGGAAATTACTGAAAAGCCCAAAAGTAGCTATTACTTACTTAGCTATTGAGACAGACACCCAAGTTACTCACCATGTTATAGCTATGAAAAAAGTAGCTGAAAAACATATTTTAACAAAATGCTCTAAATGCAACACTTTTCAAGTTATAAGTGATTTAGTGCATGATTTCATGAATTTTAATGCATTTTAGACATTTTTGTCTACCACAGGCCTAATTTAGACACAAAGCATAAACCTTACCAAAAAGATAGGGTGGCGAGTCCTCTACCATATCAAGCCACCTGCCAAATATGAAAGAAATCTGGAAAGAAATGTGGACTGTAGGTCGCTAACAAGAAATCTCTGTGGACGAGGACGACGACGATGATGAATCCATAGTATTCCCGCTTCACGTCGGGGATACAATTAAATTTAGGTGAATGTCGTCAGAATATTGGGAAGGTTGAAACAAAATTCTCCATCGCAAATCGGCCATCGGATGTCGTAAGCCGCACACATGTGTACGTAGACTAAGACTGGTGGGTGATAACAACTGTTTGCACAAGTCGTATCTCTTGTGTCAGCACACTGTACTTGCCTAGAAGTAGTAAAATATCCAATGTTATGAGGATAGCATAAAAGAAAGCACATTATCATGTGTAATGTCTACCATATCAATGCTGCCAAAAGGTTGTTGTTATGTAATTACACTTCTAGTGTATTATCTACCAACAAAACTTTGAAACGGTCATCTGAATGGCTCTTTCACTTTTATTATTAACTATATTATGTCCTTCACATTGTAGAAACTATACTTAAAATGCATTACCCTTGATTTTTCCATACTTTAGAATTATTGTAAAGGTATCTTTTCCTCATATAAAATACACACAAATTTGAAAACAAAAATTTAACTAGAGGATCGCTCGCAAAAAAAAAAGATAATGTTTTTGCATAGCAAAAACAAAGCGTCCCGAAAAGGATATAAAGGTGAGTGCTAAAGTATTAAGAAAATGCTTCGTTTCTAGCCTTATACTGTTGTGGCAACCAAAGTCAGCGCAGTCTGCTCTATCTAGCATGGTTTTCAAGATATAAGCATTTTTGTGTTTTGCAAAAAATAAAAAAATAAAAAATGTCCGCTATATTTGGCGAGACAAAAATATTTTGAAAATTGGCATGGCTACTCTGCAGAGATACCCAGCAGGTCCAAGATTTTGTTGAGTTCACTCCATATAGCACGGTTTTTAAGATATAAGCATTTTTGTGTTTTGCAAAAACTTTGAAAATTCAAAATGGCCACCATTTTTGGGGAGACAAAAATTTTTGTCAAGACCACTGCCGTGGTGTGTATCTCCCGCTGAGCATTAAAGCAGAAGAAATAGCTTTTCCGAGATATTAACAATTTTTCATTTTCGTGTGTGAAAGGTCTTCCAAAAGTAGGTGAATGAGTTATTTGAGAAAAATTGGCTATCTGCAATACTATTAAGAGATAATTCACATTTACTCATTTTGAGTAGGTGAATAATTATCTATGGGTCTGAAACTTCACCATGTGAAAGCTCTCCCAAAAGTAGGTGAATGAGTTATTTGAGAAAAATTGGCTATCTGCAATACTTTTAGAGATAATTCGCATTTACTCATTTTGAGTAGGTGAGTAATTAGCTATGGGTCTGAAACTTCACCATGTGAAAGCTCTCCCACAAGTAGATGAATGAGTATTTGATAAAAATTGGGTATCCGCAATACTTTTACAGATAATTAGCATTTACTCATTTTGAGTAGGTGAATAAATAGCTATGGGTCTGAAACTTCACAGAGTGAAAGCTCTCCCAAAAGAAGGTGAATGAGTTATTTGAGAAAAAATGGCTATCTGCAATACTTTTAGAGATAATTCGCATTTACTCATTTTGAGTAGACGAGTAATTAGCTATGGGTCTGAAACTTCACCATGTGAAAGCTCTCCCAAAAGTAGGTGAATGATTAATTTGAGAAAAATTGGCTATCTGCAATACTTTTAGAGATAATTCGCATTTACTCATTTTGAGTAGGTGAGTAATTAGCTATGGGTCTGAAACTTCACCAAGTGAAAGCTCTCCCAAAAGTAGGTGAATGAGTTATTTGAGAAAAATTGGCTATCTGCAATACTTTTACAGATAATTCGCATTTACTCATTTTGAGTAGGTGAGTAATTAGCTATGGGTCTGAAACTTCACCAAGTGAAAGCTCTCCCAAAAGTGGGTGAATGATTAATTTGAGAAAAACTGGCTATCTGCAATACTTTTAGAGATAATTCGCATTTACTCATTTTGAGTAGGTGAGTAATTAGCTATGGGTCTGAAACGTCACCAAGTGAAAGCTCTCCCAAAAGTAGGTGAATGAGTTATTTGAGAAAAATTGGCTATCTGCAATACTTTTAGAGATAATTCGCATTTACTCATTTTGAGTAGGTCAGTAATTAGCTATGGGTCTGAAACTTCACCAAGTGAAAGCTCTCCCAAAAGTAGGTGAATGAGTTATTTGAGAAAAACTCGCTATCTGCAATACTTTTAGAGATAATTCGCATTTACTCATTTTGAGTAGGTGAGTAATTAGCTATGGGTCTGAAACTTCACCAAGTGAAAGCTCTCCCAAAAGTAGGTGAATGACTTATTTGAGAAAAATTGGCTATCTGCAATACTTTTAGAGATAATTCGCATTTACTCATTTTGAGTAGGTGAGTAATTAGCTATGGGTCTGAAACTTCACCAAGTAAAAGCTCTCCCAAAAGTAGATGAATGAGTTATTTGATAAAAATTGGGTATCTGCAATACTTTTACAGATAATTAGCATTTACTCATTTTGAGTAGGTAAATAATTAGCTATGGGTCTGAAACTTCACCATGTGAAAGCTCTCCCAAAAGTAGGTGAATGAGTTATTTGAGAAAAATTGGCTTTCTGCAATACTTTTAGAGATAATTCGCATTTACTCATTTTGAGTAGGTGAGTAATTGGCTATGGGTCTGAAACTTCAACATGTGAAAGCTCTTCCAAAAGTAGGTGAATGAGTTATTTGAGAAAAATTGGCCATCTGCAATACTTTTAGAGGTAATTCGCATTTACTCTTTTTGAGTAGGTGAGCAATTAGCTATGGGTCTGAAACTTCACCAAGTGAAAGCTCTTTGGGATAGCTGCTCTGCAGAGATACCCTGAAGATAAAAAATTTCGTCGAAATCGCTGTATGTAGCACGGTTTTCGAAATATTAGCATTTTTGTGTTTTGCAATTTTTGCGCAAAAATTCGAAAATTCAAAATGGCCGCCATTTTTGGCAAGATAAAATTTTTTTGAAAATTGGCATGGCTACTCTGCAGAGATACCCAGTGGGTCAAAAATTTCGTCGAAATCGCTCTATCTAGCACGGTTTTCGAGATATAAGCATTTTTGTGTTTTGCAATTTTGCGAAAAATTCGAAAATTCAAAATGGCCGCCATTTTTTTGCGAGAAATTTTTTGTTTGAAATTTGGCATGGCTAATCTGCAGAGATACCCTGCGGGTCAAAAATTTCGTCGAAATCGCTCTATCTAGCACGGTTTTCGAGATATAAGCATTTTTGTGTTTTCCTTATTTGGAAAATTCGTAATGATTAATTAATCATTAATTACTCGGCCATTTCTTGACCAATCAATGCCAAAATCTAATGATTTCCAGAATTTAATAGAATGAATGTATTTGCCAAGTTTCAGGTGAATTGATAAAATTCCTTTCAAGTTATCATCCGGACAAGCTTCCCCATCGAAAAAAGACATTTTTGGTCATGTGACCTCTCTGATTGGTTGAAATGTCACTGCAGCATATTCAAAAAAATTCCCCAAGGCTACTGCCTAAACCTGCCAAATTTGAAAAGAATCCGCCTAATGGTTACAGAGTTATAAGGAAAACAAAATGCGGAGCCGGCGGAGCCGGAAGCTCTCCCATACACAAACAAGCGTCCCGCAATATTTTGCATACACAGGCACTAAAAATATGGTCCCCAATATCCAAGAGGCACAAAAGGGACTATTTTTTTCAAAACTGCTCAAGAAAAACAACATTTTCAATCTACGGTAATAAAAAAACCCAAGATTTCAGTCAAAATTTAGAAAATAAAATCATTTTTAGAAGCACTATTCCTAAAGTTTCCAATGCTAAATGGGTCCAAAATGTACCCTAAATTGCTCTATCCAAAATGGTTTCCAGATAAATGAGATTTTTCATTTCTGCCAAAATGCAAGATGCTAGCCAAAATTTGGAAAATTTAAAATTCAGGCACTATACCTGATGTTTCTAATACCCAAAGGGCAGTAATAGTTACAGTAGTTATATACACCACAGTCAATCATGGTTGGTAATGATGTGGTTTGTGAAAAAATACTATATTTTAGCCATGGTCAACCATGAGAAAAACCAAGGTTATATAATGCTGGTCAACCATGACTGACCTTAGTTTAATAATGGCTAACCATGCTCATTTAATTAACTGGAACTTTTAGCAGTGGCAGTTCCACTCACCGATGACTTAACTCAACATCACTTTCCTCTCCATGCAGTACTGATTATCTAAACCAGAAGATAACAAGCATTCTGACGCATGCATTTATCTCCCGCCGTATAAATAAGATGTACTAAAGATAGTGGAATATAAATTTCTTGTGAGATGGAGGCACATGTAGAAGTGACAAGTTTACTCAGCTATCCAATGTGCATCAGGTCTGAAACTTTACTATGTGACAGCTTATCAAAAAGTAGATGAATAACATATTTGAAAAGAATTACCTAACTTTAATACTTTTGAAGATATTTGACATTTACTTAAGTCATTATTTTGCTACAAATAAGAAAATAGCTATTACTCACTTATGGCATGCAACAGAACCCCAAACTATATGTCATCTTATAGTTAAGGACAAAGTAGCTGAATAACATATTTTAGGAAAATACTCTAACTGCACTAGTTTTGGAGTTACAATGGATTTACTCAACTGTAGAATTTCAAAGTAGCTATTACTCAGCTATCCAATGTGCAACAGATCTGAAACTTTACTATGGAATGGCTTATCAAAAAGTAGGTGAATAACATATTTGAAAAAAATTCCCTAACTTTAATACTTTTGAAGACATTTGACATTTACTCATGTTGTTATTTTGCTACAAATAAGAAAATAGCTATAACTCACTTATGGCATGCAATGGGACCCCAAACTATGTACCATCTTATAGCTAAAGACAAAGTAGCCGAACAACATATTTGAAGAAAAAGTTGTTACTGCAATAGTTTTTGAGTTATAAGCCCTTTACTCCAAGTAGCTAAGATTGCTATTACTCACTTATCTTTAGGCCTAAGTCCATGAAACCAAAAAAATTTTCAAGGGCGTGAAAATTCATTGGGACAATTAATTTACAAAAAATCTGTAGCTGCAGTAGTTTTGGAGAAATCTGTGTGACTAACTAACGCACGCATGCACGCACACACAGGCATCATTTCATAATCTCCCCCCCCCCCCCGGCTAAAGCCCGGCGGGAGATAAAAATTGGCTATCTGCAGTATTTTTTGAGATAATTCGTATTTACTCATTTTGAGTAGGTGAGTAATTAGCTATGGGTCTGAAACTTCACAAAGTGAAAGCTCTTCCCAAAGTAGGTGAATGAGTTATTTGAGAAAAATTGGCTATCTGCAATACTTTTAGAGATAATTAGCATTTACTCATTTTGAGTAGGTGAGCAATTAGCTATGGGTCTGAAACTTCACCAAGTGAAAGCTCTTTGGGATAGCTGCTCTGCAGAGATACCCTGAAGATAAAAAATTTCGTCGAAATCGCTGTATGTAGCACGGTTTTCGAAATATTAGCATTTTTGTGTTTTGCAATTTTTGCGCAAAAATTCGAAAATTCAAAATGGCCGCCATTTTTGGCAAGATAAAATTTTTTTGAAAATTGGCATGGCTACTCTGCAGAGATACCCAGTGGGTCAAAAATTTCGTCGAAATCGCTCTATCTAGCACGGTTTTCGAGATATAAGCATTTTTGTGTTTTGCAATTTTGCGAAAAATTCGAAAATTCAAAATGGCCGCCATTTTTTTGCGAGAAATTTTTTGTTTGAAATTTGACAGTTTCAGAGATATTTGCCATTTTTCATTTTCCGCAAAAATTCAAGATGGCCACCAAAAGTTGTAAACTTTGAAATTTGAAACTTTACTATGTGATAGCTTACCAAAAAGTAGATGGACAACATATTTGAAAAGATTTCCCTAACTTTAATACTTTTGAAGATATTTGACATTTACTTCTTCTGTTATTTAGCTACAAATGAGAAAGTAGCTATTACTCACTTATGGCATGCAATAGAACCCCAAACTATGTACCATCTTACAGCTAAGGAAAAAGTAGCTGAACAACATATTTTAGGAAAACACTGTAACTGCAATAGTTTTGGAGTTACACTGGCTTTACTCAACAGTCAGAATTTCAAAGTAGCTATTACTCAGCTATCCAAGGTGCAACAGGTCTGAAACTTTACTATGTGATAGCTTACCAAAAAGTAGATGGACAACATATTAGAAAAGATTTCCCTAACTTTAATACTTTTAAAGATATTTGACATTTACTCCTTCTGTTATTTAGCTACAAATGAGTAAATAGCTATTACTCACTTATGGCATGCAATAGAACCCTAAACTATGTACCATCTTACAGCTAAGGAAAAAGTAGCTGAACAACATATTTTAGGAAAACACTCTAACTGCAATAGTTTTGGAGTTACAATGGCTTTACTCAACAGTCAGAATTTCAAAGTAGCTATTACTCAGCTATCCAAGGTGCAACAGGTCTGAAACTTTACTATGTGATAGCTTACCAAAAAGTAGATGGATAACATATTTGAAAAGATTTCCCTAACTTTAATACTTTTGAAGATATTTGACATTTACTCCTTTTGTTATTTAGCTACAAATGAGAAAGTAGCTATTACTCACTTATGGCATGTAATAGAATCCCAAACTATGTACCATCTTATAGCTAAGGACAAAGTAGCTGAACAACATATTTTAGGAAAACAGTCTAACTGCAATAGTTTTGGAGTTACAATAACTTTACTCAACAGTCAGAATTTCAAAGTAGCTATTACTCAGCTACCCAAGGTGCAACAGGTCTGAAACTTTAATATGTGATAGCTTATCAAAAAGTAGATGAACAACATATTTGAAAAGATTTCCCAAACTTTAATACTTTTGAAGATATTTGACATTTACTTCTTCTGTTATTTAGCTACAAATGAGAAAATAGCTATTACTCACTTATGGCATGCAATAGAACCCCAAACTATGTACCATCTTATAGCTAAGGACAAAGTAGCTGAACAACATATGTTAGGAAAACAGTCTAACTGCAATGGTTTTGGAGTTACAATGGCTTTACTCAACAGTCATAATTTCAAAATAGCTATTACTCAGCCATCCAAGGTGCAACAGGTCTGAAACTTTACTATGTGATAGCTTACCAAAAAGTAGATGAACAACATATTTGAAAAGATTTCTGTAACTCTAATACTTTTGAAGATATTTGACATTTACTCCTTTTGTTATTTAGCTACAAATGAGAAAATAGCTATTACTCACTTACGGTATGCAATAGAACCCCAAACTATGTACCATCTTATAGCTAAGGACAAAGTAGCTGAACAACATATTGGAAGAAAAAGTTGTATCTGCAATAGTTTTTGAGTTACGAGCCCTTTACTCCAAGTAGCTAAGATTGCTATTACTCACTTATCTTTACGCCTAAGTCCATAAAACCAAAAAAATTTTCAAGGGCATGAAAATTCATTGGGACAATTAATTTACAAAAAATCTGTAGCTGCAGTAGTTTTGGAGAAATCTGCGTGACTAACGCATGCACACAAGCACGCACGCACAGGAATCATTTCATAATCTCCCTCCCGGGCTAAAGCCCGGCGGGAGATAACAACACAATCTTACTCAGCATGTCTGTTAAGACAAGTAGCATAATGGCTGTGGTGATCCTAAATGCTCACCCAATTTTTAAGCATGTTTGAAAATCCAAAGTTGTCAAACCACTATTGTCGTAGTATTAGTCCCCTGTAAGATGTCTAGGCTGCTATAACTAATGTTGTGGCTGATAAAACTGATCTATAAACTTGAAAATTTTAATTACTTAAATGTAGCTTTTATAAGCTACAAGCTTACCATGTGGGACTGATTGCTTTTCTCGGATGGCCGCCGGCATCACAGCCAACGGCCAAGAAAGATAGACATTTATACTTGGCCGTAGCCTTAGGTTGTCGTCTTGCGGTACACTCTGAGATCTTGTCCTACTTTCTCATTGAAAATTATAAACTTTACCCCTCAGCTGTAATACAGCGGGGAGGCAAGGTGGGACTCTTCTCACACCCACCTGGTATGGCTTTCAATGTTATGTGATAATGATGGCACCATGTCATGATCTTCCACAGGAGTGCGCACATCTCTGCTTAGTGAGTTTCTCTTTGTTTGTTTATGTAGGCTACCACTGTTGAGTTGTCCGTTGCAACTAGCAATTTTTGGTTCTGACACTGGTCCTTGAAGCTTCAAAGGGCCAGGAAAACAGCCTTCAACTCTAGAACATTTATGTGTAGCCCTTTTCCCCATCTGAAAACAGACCCTTTGTAGAACTTCATTTGAGGGGTCTGTAAAGAGTTGGATGCTGTGGTCTTTGGGATGAAGGTCTGCACCTCTCATCACGTTTGTGGGGTTCTGCCACCAGTCTAGGTGTGCAGAAATCGTCTATGTCCAAGGAAGGAGGCTGTCCAGTGACTGAGGATATCTCCAGTGCTCCTTGAGATGAAACTGAAAGGGCCTCATGTGAAGGCGTCCCTCTGGGACCATTTTCTCCGTTGAGGCAAGCAACCCAATTAGCGACATCAAACATCTTGCAGTCAAAACATGTTTTGACTTGAGACGCAAGATCAAATCCTGAAGTTTGAGCCATCTCTCTTGAGTGGGTTTTACAAGGGCTGAATCTAGATGGTATTCGTAGCCCACGAACGAAAATACCTGAGTAGGTTTCAGTTCTGATTTTTCCTGATTTATTATCCACCCCAAGGACTGGGTTAAATCTACCACTGCCTGGGTGTTCACTTGGGCTTCCTCCTAAGACTGGGAAAAGATCAACCAGTCATCTAGGTATTGGTAAAGTTTGAGTCCTCTGGAGAGGGCCAATAGCCTCACTTCCTTTACAATCATTGTAAAGACCTGGGTGGCTGTGGCTAGTCCGAAAGGGAGGGAGGTGAACTGGAACACCTGTGGCAAAATCTTAGGTATTTGTTTGAGTTTGGGTGGATGGGGATGTGAAGATAAGCGTCCGATAGGTCTATCGATGATACCCATTCCCCTGGAAACAGGGAGGTCCTGATGGACTCTGGAGTTTCCATTTTAAACTTTTCTATGTGTAGAAAAGTGTTGAGCCTGCTTACATCTATTACTGGCCTCCACCTTTGGTGAGGCTTGGGGACTAGAAATAGGCGACTGTAAAACCAGAGAGATTTTACATTTTCCACCCTTTCGATTGCGTTCTTTGACAGAAGAGACTTGATACAAATGGCCAGAGCTTGGTCTTTTTGAAGGGCCTTGTATCCTGACTGAATCAGAGGGAATCTGACCAGACTTGGTTTTGAAATGAATGGCAGTACGTAGTCATTGGTGATAATGTTTAACACGCTGGATGAACATATGTTTGTTTGCCAGTTTCTTCTGAAAGAACAGAGGCAACCTCCTACTGGTGGACTGAGGGAGGCTTTTAAAGAGTCATTGGGGGAGGGGTTTCCATGCCCTCGTCCCCTATTGTGGGGTGAGTATCCTGGATTTGCTGAGGCATGTTAGAGCCTTGTGTTCAATAAGAACAGTCTTATTCCATATGTCAAGATACTCACAGGCTTGTTCATATCCATGTTTGGCTGCTTTCTCAGGATTGGCACCTTTATGACTCTGAGATTTGACTCTCTTGAAGGTTGACTTCAGGCTATGTTGGTACTTCTGAAGAGTGGCATTGCAAGAGGATGAAGTCTTGGCAAAGGCAGCAGTAAAGTTGAGAGTGGATATGTTTTGCCTAGCTTGGTGTTCCAATTCCTTAAGAATTGGTAAGGAACCTTTCCCATAGGAGCCCCAGGGGGCTTAGGAGTAATACAGATTTATGCAAAATCTGTATTCAACTCTTGTATTTTCTCCTCATAACAGGGCTGTCCCACCTTGTACCACATTGAAGTCGAAGGAGGAGGTTTGATGTATTTACCCCAGGTAAATTAGCGGCCTGGAAATCATGCTCAAATTTACCAAAAGCATCTTTGATCACTGAGCTAAGGGGGAGCATAGAGGAAGGACCTCTTGGTCTGAGCTCCTGACGGTCTTTCTCATCATCCAGATCCATTACTGAAGTTGAGGACCTAGGCATGGACTCCCTGGGATCAGGCAGGGAAAGAATGCGCCTGAAAATGTTCTGGGAGGGAATGTCAGACAGAGCCACTTCCCTATAATAAGGGGGGGGGTCTGGATCATGTTGAGGTTGGTCTTGATCTGAGATAGCCCAAGAGGGCCTTGAAGACCTGTGTCTGGCTACAGAGGACTGATCCTCCTCTGAGGAAGATGACACATATCTGGACCTAACCTTATGTTTACTCTTGTCAGCATGTATTTTTTTTTTTTTGATTTTAAAGATGACATCCGAGGTTCATCAGATTCATCTTTGTATTGATCTGAGGCAGACCTCGGTTCAATGTCATGCTTTCTAGGGGAGTGAGAGTGTTTCTTAGGTCTATCCAAGGCCTTCTTAGAAGGCTCCTCAGATGTACTGGAAAGCTGATCCGATGCCTGATGATAATCAGCACCGAGATGAGGTGGAAGAACAGGACCATAGTCCACTTCCATCTGTTCAACATTTGAGGTAATCCGAGGTTGCCTCGGAGGGGGTGGGTCCAGATTTACAGCAGCTTGAGAGGTTCCAGACTTAGAAGCCGAGGTCTGATCCACCTCCACTTGCTTTTTAGAAGTCAATTTGTCTCAGAAAGACTGGAATGCTTCTAACAGGCTTCTACATGCTTCTAAAGGGATTTTTCGAAATTTGCTTCAATTTTCTGCTGTAAGGCAGTACCTGGGGTGGGTGGGACAGTCTTTGCGTTTTGAAAGACAATGAAATGAAGGGTAGGGGCTGGGGACGTGGGGGTGAGGTAAATAAGTTGTCAGCAGCGCTGTCAAGGTCTGCATTAGAACCAGTGAAAAAATCCCCGTCGCCATCACCCAAGAAGCCTAGTTCATCATCTTTTGAACTAGTAGTGTCCTTTTGTTTCTTTATATAGCGTTTCCTGTGTTGAATTTATTCATTTGATCATCTGTGAAAGATGCACAGATATTACAGAGAGACTTGAAAGTGACACAAAGGTCATCACCCTTGCCAGATTCCCTACAGGTAGGGCAATAATTATGTGTTTCAAATAAGAAACAAAAGTGACAACACTTACTAGAGTAGATCTCGGTTTGTCTTTATTCTTTTGGGGGAAGACATATTGAAAACGCAATAACAGGCATAGACGGAAAAGTAAAAAAAACCCAAAAATATTAAAAAAATACTTATCCTGTCAAAACGGAACTTTCTCAGAATAAACTATGATCTATATTACATAAAATGACCAAAAATTAACATCCAACAATACACATGTACTGAGAAATAGATGAAAATATCTGTGTAAGTGACAGACGCTACCAATTCACGCGGCCAACGAGAAAGTAGGACGAGATCTCAGAGTGTACCGTGAGATGACAACTGAGGCTACACCAACTATAAATGTCCATTTTTCTGAGACATTGACTGTGATGCCTGCGGCTAGGGGAGTGACGAGTACAAATAATTCGGGTCGATTACTCGCGGACAAAAAATCGACTTGACATCGAGCCCTCGCGAAGTTTAGTATCCACCATTACAGGAAACAACATCCAATATGGCGGCTCCCGTAAACGATAAAAATATAAAGATAAAAGCTTTGAATCGCTTGAATTAGCTGATGTCATCATATAATATACCTAAAATTATGTTAAAAATGGTGGATTATGCGATTTAATGCCAATAAGGTATGTTATTTATTTTTTATTTCCTCAAAAACGTAACCGCTTCAATAGGTTGCTATATGCACACGAGTAGTCGACCCTTAAAATTGGAGTCGAATTTTCGTGATATTTGCCTCGCTCGGCGAGTGTCGACTGCTCAGTCGCACCCCTAGCTGCGGCCATCCGAAAACAGCAATCATTCCAACATGGTAAGCTATTGTAAAAATACTACTGCTATAAAATGATATATGCACTCTTGGCCATGTAATGGGGTTCCATTTGAAGAAATTATCAAGTGAATCCACCAATTAATACATAAGATTTATAAAGGCTTGGTGCTGAGGTTCATTTTTCTGAATCCTTACAGCAGTTTTTGGTCATTAGACTAATCTTTTCACTCAGAATAAATCACATGTTTGACCAGCTTTCTCACCTCTAAGACTAAGCACAACAGCCTCGAGTTATTATCTACTGGGGTAAACAATAAATCCAACTGGAGTATCAATTCAGACTTTCCACAATGGAATATGAACATCATCATCATGCTCCCAAAGATTCAAGGCTTTAGAGATTCTCTGTTTTGTGACCTTACACTTCTTAACATGAACAAGTGCTTTATAAAAACCAAATATTTGACAATGTCAACATAAAAAAAAATATGATACAAATTTGGTTTTATTGTAATTGGAATTTTTAGAAACCAAAATCCTTAGTAATAGCAACAATTGTTTATGTGACCTGCCATTAGGTCAAAGACACAGACAATGTGTCGCACCATCTTTTTCAAGTTCTATGCAAGAACCCTGCGGCCACATGCTAGAGGTTATACTTTGCTTGGATTTTAGTTGCCATTCTCAAATTTTTTACCCTATCCCTCAGAAGATGGTATATGGAAGGAGGGTGGGACTCTCCTTGTTGGGATTATATGAGTATTTTTATTTATAAAAGTTCCAATTACAGCAGCAACAGGGACTTCCAGTAACAGGAGCTCAAGACCTGCTCTAAGGAGATACCGCCCTTTACGGCAAGTGATGTAGCCACAGCTCTCACATCATGAGCTCTCATTTGAGTGATCTGTTTATCAATCCTACTAATTGTGCCTGGTGTGAGATTTTTAACTGTGAATGGGTAGTTTTGAAACTCTGCTACCTGGGGAATAGTTGCTGAGGTGATATCCATCTGATTCTGTAAGAAGCATTGGCAATAAATGCATCACCTTGACTGATAGACTTTTCTTGAGAATTCTCTCTGAGGTGCCTTAATTCTTTCTGCCAACTCAGTTAAGAATATTCCAGAATTGGATTCCTGGAATCCAGAAGCTGCACAAGAAGATTCAGGTATGCCACGTTGTTCTGGAACCTATTGGAATGTGGCTGCTTCAGAAGTGTCTTTCAGTGTGGGAGCATCCTGGTTGAGAGAGCTATCAGATCCCAAAAACTGAGGCATCCCTAGTTACCCTGGAACAGGTTCAATCATCCTGCATGGGTAAGTTATCAACCACTCGTGGCAGAATGGCTACTGGACAGAAGAAATAGCCATCTAGTCCTTCCCGAAAGACATTCAATGCATCTATTTTCCAGGCCTTTTGTCTGAGACAGGAGATACATAAGTTGGTAGTTTGTGGATTAGAAGAGTTGCATGAGTTGCCAAACTCGACAAATTTGGTTGAATATCTATTGATGAAGGGACTGTTTTGTTTGTATGACCTTGCCCCTTCATGATAGGGAATCTGCTATCACATTTACGGATCTGAGTACATGATTTGCTCTTATCTGGATATTTCTGGGATGTCTGAAGGCCAGAATCCTAAAGATAAGAGCACACATTTCCACGGAATGTATGCCTCCTTCTCAGATATAAAACTACTGTGATGTTGTCTCAACAGATCAAAACCCTTTGATCGACTTTTAAGTGATCTTGAAAGTCCTTTAGGGCTAAAAAAACAACTTTTAGCTCAAGGGTGATATAATATACAACACAGTAAACACTGTATGGTAATAATTAACAGATTGCTTTTATGAAAGATTTGGAAACTAAAGGTATAAATAACTACCTATCTTGATGTGACTTTTTTTAGTGTTGAAAGTGACTTAAAAACCCAAATAATCATATACAGTAATTCACCATATACAGTTCATCATATAGTATAAGTCACTTCTGACTTTTTTAGTGTTGAAAGTGACTTAAAAACCCAAATAATCATATACAGTAATTCACCATATACAGTTCATCATATAGTATAAGTCACTTTTGAACAGCTTACTGTCTTTCAGGCATTATTGATTGATCGTTGTATTTATAGTGCATTTTCAGTTTTATAGTAACCATGGTATATGTCAACAACATACTGTTTTCAGGCAAGATTTAGGAATTAAATGCATATATTGCACTGATGTTTTTTTTCAAAATATATCTAAAACCTGATACTTTATGGAAGTATTGAATGACTAAAAGTACTTAACTAAACATGCAGGTTTTTATTACAAAAAGTGACAACATACCAGAAAATTAGGTACCAACTAATTTATTGTAATGAAAATATGTTAGTAATATGGTAATCGGTGTTAACTGACTTGTGGTCACCTAGTACCTAAATCAGTGAGACCCTCTGGGAAGAATGTCTTCAAATAGCCATGTTAGTTAAGCTTCGTCATGATTTAATATTTGTTTATCCTTTTCATTATGTTGTAGAATTTCATACTATGAAACCCATTGTAAAAACTTCGAAAGGTGAAGGAAAAATGTGTTTCTGTAATAGAGTAAAACTGATTGCTTGTGTTTCATCTTATAACCTTGAAGTTATACTTTACAAAGTACTTGATAACGTAAATGAATACGTTCGCTCAGTCTTAGTGGCAGCATATGTAACTTCTGAACATCTAAGCTGTTTAACCATGTTTTCAGGGGGAATAAGAGTACCCCTTTCGATGAAGAGTGGTATAATAATTCAGATCTAAAGTCTTTGTTTCTCAATCAAATATGTCTTGTCAAGTGAAAATATCGACCTTTAATACTAACGGCCTACGCAACAAAACCAAAATGCTTGCAGTGTTTGAATGGCTAAATAAAAAAAATAACAACATAATTTTCTTACAAGAAACTCACCCATCTCTTGAAACTGAAACAGAATGGAGGAGAGATATGAGAGACTTTGATCTATACTTTTCACATCGGACAACATCCTCTCGAGGTGTTTGTATCCTTATATCGAAGCAGCTTGACTGGACAATACTAGATAAAGTTATGGACGAGAAAGGGTGATTTCTGCTGTTACATATTAAAGACAAAGAATCGGAATATGTATTAGGCAACCTTTATGCCCCTACAAAAGATAAAAAGATTGAACAACTATCGTTTTTTCACTATGTGCAAAGTATTCTTACTCAATATAATGAGAAACCTATCGTGATCGGGGGTGATCAGAACACTTACTTAAATCCAGAGTTAGACAAATGTGGTGGCATTAGGGAGGTACAGTCAGAATCCTCAAAAGCTATCGAGGATTTATGTGATCAGTTTTGTTTATTTGAGGTCTATAGATTTCTGTTCCCAAAAAAAAGGCAATATACTTGGCGTAATAAAGGGAGACCTACTTTAATTCAATCAAGGCTAGATATGTTTCTGGTATCACAAGATTTTCAGTATCTGAGTCCTAAATGTTCAATTACACCAGGAATAATTTCAGATCATAGTCTAGTTCAGTATGGACCAGGGGTAGGGGTTTTTGGAAATTCAATGCACAATTATTGAAAGACGCAGAATATGTACATAAAATCAACTCTGTTCTATCTGACTTCCTGCTAGAAGAACAAGAACATGACAACAAATCACTCCTATGGGACTTTATTAAATGTAAGATTAGAGGAATAACTATATCCCATGCCTCGTATATAGCCAAACAAAAACGTTTTTATGAAAATAATCTAACAAACAAATTTCATTCACTTGAGATGGAGTTGGGGAAAGCATCTTCAGCCGACCTTATGCGGTCCTATGAAGATACTAAAGCAGAGTTGTATCAATTACACCTAGATAGAGCAAAAGGCTCGGTTTTAAGATCCAAAGCTCAGCTGGTAGAAAATGATATCAAAAGTATAAGCTACATGCAAAGTATAGAAAAACGGAACTTCAACACAAAATGCATAAAGTGTCTGAAAACACAGAAAGGGGATATTTTTGCTGAGGAAGAGATCCTAAATGAAGAAAAACAATATTACAAGTCTTTATACTCTCATGACATTTCCAAAAATAATACCCACCATTGCAAAAAATCTCTAGAAGATCTTTTCTTCCTTACAGACAATATTCCAAAACTGACAGAAGCTGAAAAAGGTGCTTGTGACCAAACCTTATCTATAAAGGAATGTGGCAAGGCTTTAAATGAAATGGAAAATAATAAGTCTCCAGGATGTGATGGCTTTACGGTCAAATTTTATAAATTTTTCTGGGATAAAATAAAGATATTTCTTCACAACAGTTTTGTCTGGTCGTTTCAACACAAGCTTTTGTCACTAGATCAAAGAAGGGGAGTTATCACTTTAGTTCCAAAAAAGGCAAAGACTTAAGATTTTTAAAGCATTGGCGCCCTATTACCCTTCTTAACGTTGATAAAAGATCTTAACTAAAGCATTGGCTATGAGAATGCAAGGGGTACTGGATAACATTGTAGATCATGATCAAGTTGGGTATATAAAGGGTCCTTTTATAGGGATAAACATTCGTACTACTGCAAACATTTTGACTTTCTGTCAAAAGACTTTGCGAAAAGGCCTAATAGCTCAAATTGACTTTCAGAAAGCTTTTGATACAGTTGATTGGTCCTTCCTATTGAAATGTCTTAAAGTTTTTAACTTTGGTGACATCTTTATATCCTGGGTAAATATACTATATACCCAGATTGAAAGTTGTGTGACAAATAATGGTAAATCTTCAGAATTTTTCACTTTAGAAAGAGGTATAAGACAAGGTTGCTGTCTTTCTGCCCTTCTGTTTATTCTTGTCGTGGAAATTTTAGCCATAAGCATTAGGAATAATAAGGACATCAAAGGCATTAGTATAAACAAAGAAGAGTTCAAGATAAGCCAACTCGCAGACGATACCACTCTTTATCTTGCCGATATCTCTTCCCTGAAAAACTCATTATTATTATTAGAAACGTTCTCAGTGTTCTGGACTTTGTATTACTTATAAAGACAAAACAGAAGTTATTCCTCTGAATATACAAAATGTTGATAAGCATAAGTTAGGTATATCCTGGCAAAAAGGAAGTTTTAAAATGCTTGGCATATGGTTTAGCAGTGACGAAGATGAAATGATTCGGCTAAATCTGAATGATAAAGTCGAAAGAATTAAAAATACAATCACAACATGGTCAAACATGCATCTAACAATGTTTGGAAAAATTACAGTGCTTAAAACAATGGTGCTTAGCCAAATTTTAAATGTATGTAGCACGGTGTATGTACCAGAATACTTCATAAAAGAAGTTGATAAACTATTTTTTCAATTTTTGTGGGGGCAAGGAAAGAGGGCAAAAGTGAAAAGAGAAGTGATGATTAATTCTAAAACCCTAGGTGGAGCTAAGATGATTGATTTTCAAAACATGATTTATTCTATGAAAGCATTATGGATAAAAAGGTTTCTGGGCTCTACTTCAAAATCAACTAACCTTGCCCTGCACTGTGCTGGTATTAAAGATAAACGTATTCTGTTCCATAAGCTTCCTGTGCAAATTTTCCTTCAAGTTTGTCAAAATTTGATAGTCAAATCATAGAATCATGGTATAATTTTCATGCCGTTTACCCTAATGGTATGCAGGAAATTTTAGATGAAAAACTAGTTTATAACAAGTTTATTTTAATTGGTGGAAAAACCATCAGCCCCAATCACGTCTTTATAAAAAAGACGAACATTTCACAAGTTGGGCAACTAGTTAAACATGGTAATTTTAAAAGTATACAGGAAATTGAAATAGAGTTCAACTGTGATCTAGAAGACCTAAGATATCATTCTGTTCTGTCAGCTATTCCAAAGGCATGGAAAACCAAAATAAAAAGTAATACAACTTTAGATTTTACACCCTCAAGCTGGGAAATTGTATGCCTAAAATTAAATGTTGAAAAACTGAGCAATAAAGATATTAATTTTATAACAGTTTAACATGTAATTTGTCAATTCCACAAGCACAAAACAAATGGTTAGAATACTATCCATTCATGGACAAGTTTAACTGGTCTAAAATCTATCTACTTAAAACTCCAAAGCCTACAGTTCAGCATCATACATAGATATACAGCTTGTAATTATAATCTAAACCTATGGAATATAATAAAATCCCCAATGTGTCAAAATTGTAACTTAACTGATTCCTTTGAGCATTTTTTTCTTTTATTGTGCCTGTGTTCAAAGTTTGTTGAATGTTGTCAAAATTTTATCTAAAAAGGTTCTTAATTTACACTTTAATTGTACTGTCTTAGAATTTCTCCTAGGTATTCCATGCCAAAGAAATAGTGCCTTACACTTGTTGAATCTGATAATGTTATTGACAAAACAATTTATTTACCTGTCTAAAAAGAATGACAATCCGCTATCAGAGTGCATATTTTGTAAAGTTTTATATAGCAGCTTAGAGACAGAGTTATATTTATGTAAATTAAAAGGCAAAAACCATGAGTTTATAAGGTTAATAGAAAATATGCTAGAATTTATAGAAAATAGATATTTGTAATAAGAGGTACAAGCAACTTGCTTCATGTGGTTTATTCATTGTGTTTCATGGTGTTATAATGTTATTATTTTGTACAAGGTGGAATTGTGTATGACTTCTACAATGTGACTCAAAAATAAAATTAAAAAAAAAAAAAAACTTTTAGCTCAAGTACATTGATGTGAAGCTAAGATTCTTTGCTTGACCAGAGGTCACTTAATACTATGTCGTTAAAGTGACCACCCCAGCCCTTTTAGGAGGTATCTGTGAACATTGTGAACATGAGGGCGGATGGGAGCACATGCTGCACATTCTGCAGATCTTCCCACCATTAGATATGTTTTGGAATGTTCCCTTGACTGGGATCTTTTGTCCAGTTACTGGGGAAATTTCCAGTATTACTTTAGGTACCACTGGAAAGGTCTCATGTGCAACTTGGGATACTGTTTTCTCTTAACTTAAAGGATGATAATTTCCTTATGAGTGACATGAGCCATCTTGGAGTCAAGATTACAAACTTTCTGATGGAAACAGTCTGATCTTTCAATCAAGTTTCTTTTGGGCTGGAAAGAACAGACCATTTTGGAGATAGAACAGTTAGCCCAGAAAATCCAGCTTTTGTGTGGGTACCAATTCCAATTTTTGAAAAATCATGAGCTAGCCCAGTTCTAGGCTAGTTTGCTGTTTGGCTGGAACTCATATGGACGCAGAAAGATTTTGGACTCTGGATATGTTGAAATAAGAGTCAGGAAGTTTTGGAGTCTTCAAAGGGGTCTCTTGAGGCAAAATTGTGTAGAATACCATGTCTGGCCTCTTCAAAGGCAAAAAAGTGACCCTGTGAGACTCAGTACTGGATTTGTCATTGACATTGGTGCCTTAAGCTTTCCTGAACCTGTAGTCCCACATATTCTTCTTGTCTTGGACTGGAGGTAAAGACAAGTTTTGTTTCCTGACCACCTGTTTGGGGGGTTTCTATGAAAAGGCAGAAGCCACAAGGCACTCCACTTGTGGAACTTCTAGCTCTAGGAGAGCCCTAGTGGCAGTCAACCTCTCCACATAAGAGAGGTCTAGCTCCTGATGTTATGAGTCTGCCTCACCCTCAGGAGATACGGGTCTATGTTGTTTCCTGGAAGGTAACTGGGAGTTCTCAGATAGCTCCCCATCTGAGAAATCTGGCTTGGGAGGCAGGGGCACTGATACTCCGCTGTTGTGAGTTTGGAGGGTTCTCTCTGTGTGGACAGAACCCCATCTTTTTGTTTAAATTCCACAAATTGACGTGTTAGGGAAGTAAGTTGGCCACTCATAGTTTTAATCAAATCTTGAAGAGAGAAGTTAACAGGAGCAGTTGTGAACTAACATGGAAATGGTTAATCCAACAGAGAGTCATCAAATTTTTCAGAAATTGACATACTATTGGAGCGCTTCTTTTTGTGTGGAATTTTTAAAGAACCCGCACATATAGAACACTCTGATTCTTTTTCTGTTAATATACATTTATTGTTTCCTTTTTTCTCATTTCTGCATTTAAGGAATGTCTGGTGATTATCATGGCAGCATTTTGGAAGAGTAAACTGCACATTTTTGTTGTAAGCTATGATAAAGTGAAAAAAAAAAGTGATCTGAACTTCACGGCGGTCAAAATGAGAATGCATTACTTCCAAGTGATGTATAATCAATGTGTAGCAGGTGCCCGCAGGGTTTCTCACATAGGAATTCAAAAAAATGGTGTGACACATTGTCTAATCCTTTACCAAATGGCATGTCATGTAAGCAATTGTTGGGGTTATGTAGGTATGCTTTAACACAATAAAATTGTGGCTTAAGAGCTAGAACAAATATCAAACTGATGGTAGAATTTCAATGAATTTTCTTGTTACTTATACATCTGATCCACTGTCATGACATATCATAAGATTAAACTTGGGTGTGCTGTCATGTCAAAACAGGGTGAGTAAACTAATAAATGATATGTGATATGTGCCTAGTTAAAAGACCAGACTTTTTACCTGCTCTGAACTGCTACAATCCTGATCACTTACAACTCTTGTGCCATCATTGTGGCAATTCTAAGACTAATCTTCTAGCTTTCAAAAGATCAGTCCTAACGGCCTTATAACTGAAAAGATCCTCTATATCATGCATACTCCGGTCAGAAATGCTCACTCACTTTTAGCTTTTGAAACATGTCCACATGCATCTACATTTATCATGCTTAAAATCTAGACATTCATACAACTAACAAGACTGCACTCTGGATTAAGTTATCAGAGAGCAAACTCACAAGATTGGAACAGGAGTGATAAAGGACAGACAAGAAACCTGGACACTGGTGTATTGCACATATTGTATACCGGTATTTCCTATTTTCACATTACAAAACAAAACTGTTGGGCCTCAGTGTATGTCTCTGTTTTGTATTTCTTCAGCAAAAGCTATAACCTGCTACAGCTGTTTCAAATCTAAAGGCTGTAACGATGACTTTAACCCATCATCTGATGATGTCAAAAGAGTAAACTCATCATTCAGTGGACAATATTACAGTCCAAACTATTGTATCTACTGTACGAAGGACAAGTTCATTAACCATGGAACTGGTAAGCAATTTACAAAAGTGTACAACTCGCCAAAATAATACATTACACCTTCAAACACAAGACACAAACTTTTCAATTTTCGTACTTTTGTGACAACCTCAATTAATTTTGTAAAGGTTTTGTAAAATTTTCCAAACATTTTATGACTTTCAGAGTTTCGGTTTGATTGTAATTTTCTCTCTACAAATGTAAAAGACTAAAGTCATTGTTTCAAGGTCAAACCAAGGTTGTCTTTGACTCAATCTCCCATAATTAGAGATAATGTAGCACTGGAAAAGGCAACATATTGCGCTCCTATGAAGCACACATATTTGGCTGACATGAATCAAGATTAAATTGTTCGACAAAATCCACTTAATGCTACATTTAGGCTACAGATCTGTTTATGTCATGCAATATTTATTGGCATTTAACTTTTTGATTGAATATCCCTGACATGAATCAAGATTAAATTGTTCAACAAAATCCACTTAATGCTACATTTAGGCTACAGATCTGTTTATGTCATGCAATATATTATTGGCATTTAACTTTTTGATTGAATATCCCTGTAGAGGTCAGAGATACTGTATATGAGTATGTTTTCTTAACTTTTGATACTGGAATGACAAATTTGCACAAAAAGTTGTGTGCACACTTTACTGACTACTAATATTTGACAGACACATGTGGCACACTACAGTATTTGGTACACAATTTTACAAATACATGAATCTTCAAATATTATACAAAATACTCACATATAGTACACACAAATTTGTAGTCCAGAGCTGAATTTTGCTTCCAAAGATGTTTTTTCTATTTCGTCTTACAAAGATCATGTTGTTGCATATAAATGTTAATATCAAAATGGCAGAAAAATCAGAAAATGTGTCCTGAGCTATGCTCGAGCTAGATTTGTATTGCCCCATATATTCACCAGGTGACAATGGATCACTTGACTTTATCTTTTTCATTGGAATACCCTGAATAACATCACCTGTAGGATTGTAGAGTGGGAATCCCCGATCGGTTTAGTAAGATATTAACTAACAAAAGTTTACGATTAAAATTTTTAATTTTATTGCATAAATACAATGTATAACCTAACAGATAAATGTCATATGAAGTACCCAGTGGATAGTTAATAGGACATCTTACTGGGGGACTGACAGAATACACTCCAAGAATGCTCCACCCAAGAAAGGTCTAGGGGAGGATCAGCTGGGTACCTTCCACAGGATATATACAATAAAGCTCAGTGTCACCCCATGCCAGAAAGAAAACCGCCTTGAAAGTGGCAAAAAGTTAGTGCTTAAAGTTAGTGCTTAATGGAAGCATCTTGGAGTAGCTCAAAGAGAGGCTTTGTCATCTGATGCAGAACCAAGGAGAGATTCTAACTGGGGATACCTCTGTGACACTTAAGTCTGTCCCTGTGAAAACTGGCTGGCAGATGGAATTACTGCTAATCTTGTCTGCAAAAGATGACTGGTACCCATATATGGTACTGGGCTGCAGTTTCTTCTGTAATTGAGGCAGGAGGAAATGTGCGATTTATTCCACAGATTGTGCTTTGCGGTTCCCCTGATTTGAGTCACAGCATGTGACAAAAACTCCCCAATTTACCTTCTTAGACAGCTCTATTTGAGATTCTTTGAGGTGCCTCAATTCTTTAGAGAAGCTCTGTTCCTTGATAACTAGGTTCCAGCAGTCAGACATGTAGATTCAGATTTGGAAGGTCCATGTGTGGGCTCCTGTTGGACAGTTAGTTTAACAGACTGGTATTGTATGATCAGAAAGAAGTATCTGGGACAATAGCATAAAATAATACTAGATCCAAGAAACAAGACACACTGGGTCAACCTGAGACTGTCAGGATTTCTTGCTTGTAATTGTTGGAATGATCCTGCTGATCACTTTGCCCAGCAGGGATACTGGGGGAAAAGAATACAGTTTCAGGCCCTTCCATGACAGACTGACAACATCCAGTGATCTCTGGCTGGGGATACAAATAGTGGCTGCTTGCTGTATCTGGTGGCAAACATGTCTAGGGATGGTCCCACCCTTTTGTAGACTTGGTCAAAAACCTCCTAACGGGGCGACCACTCTAAATTATATGGCAGTGTTGTCAGTGCTTCTCTGCAATCATGTTTAGATGTGCCGGCAATGTGGTAGAGGTTCACGACAATCTGTCTGAGATTCCACCAGGAGAGGAGTCTCCAAAGAGGGCACAAAGACACAAAGGTAGTGTTATTTGTAGCAATTAGACCTAGCTGGCCCCAAACACAAGTGCTCAAACTTTCTTAGTGCCAGAATAAAGACCTTTACTTCCCAGAAATTTATGTGTGACTATCTGGAACTGACCAAACCCCGTTTGCAGTACAGTCTCCTCAGTGAGCCCCCCAGTATAGATTTGCAGAGCAAGTTGCTACCAGTTTAGATAAGTGTGAAGGGAACTGGCAACAGGAATACTCTGTTGGAGTGACTTTGGGACAGGCCAATTGTTTTTCAAGTAAATCTGTTTTATGTGAAGACAACCAAAAGGAACCTGATGCTCTGAAGCACTGAAAAGGCCAAAAAGACACCTGAATTGTCTTACAGGACAAACCTGTCTTTACAAGAGGGATCTTATTTAGGCAGTCAGGGTTTGCCACCTGCCTGTGCTGGATTTGCAAAAAGCCATACTAAGACTTGTTTAAGGTTCTTTTTGACTTTTGAATATTCACAATCCAGACTACAGCTGGAAGAGTTTGTGGCTTGCTGACACAGATCTCCTTTGAAGGGGCTCTTATTATCCAGTCGTCTAGGGACTGGATTCTTATACTCCTGTTTGAGTCATGCATTTTACTTTTTGACAACAATAATCAACTTATTGGGATAGCTCCAAGGGCAGACTTGAAATGAAAGGTTTGACCTTTTGACAGATACGGATGTGGAATTAAGCATTGCAGAAATCTTGTGAGACTACCCATTTGACTTTTTGTAGTGAAAGGTTTATAGATTTAAGATTGCAACTTGAAGGTTTTCAAATGAGTGCTGATTCTGAGTGCTCTTATCCAAGATAAGGCTCCATTTGTTGTTTGGTTTTGAAACCAGGTTGAACATGTAAATTACAAGATATGATTGGCATATTATGTGTTTGCTTTTTTGAGATGGTATACAATGTCTACTGCAGGTAACTCCTCCTGATTGACTTGTCATAGTCGCTCTTGGTGACAGGTTGTCTGGTCTGATTGAGCTTGAATTTGAAAAAAAGTGTAGACCACTCTTAGACTGAAACCCTGGGAGGCCCAGACCTGCCAAAACAACTTGCAACCTGCACCTCCCCCTCCCCTCCCCAACGGGAAGACTTTTCACAAAATTTGGAACATTTTCCACAGGTTCAGCAAAAAGGCAATAACCTTCAAAAGAAACATCTTGCCCTATTAAGATATTTCCTGATTTGGGTTTTATACTTCTCTTTTGGGGGTAGCCCTCTGAAAGACACATAATGTACATAAGTTGCAACATGCAATTAAGAAAGATACATATCTTTTGCACCTTGTGCATAATATTGAGTGGACAATTATACCAACGTTCGATTAATCGTCGGTGTTATGGCACAATCGCGTTCGGTCACTGACAACTTCTAGAAATCGAATAAATCTTACCCTTCCTTATGTGTCTTAATATCCACATATTTTTTTATATTTTAACCAGTTTCCTACACTTTCCTTTGATAAATGAAGAGATTTGTCACGAATTTTGGGTTTGTTTATGTCTACCGCCATATTAACTGGAAGTAAGTGTTTTTGGTAGGTTCTAAATGTCGGAACACCGTTATTCTTACGGGATTGACAAATACTTCATCCCGGAAAGTGTTTTGTGATACATTGTCTTACAGCTGAGTAAAAAAGTCGATTATGGGTCGATCATCGGTCGGAAAAATGGACGAATAATTGACTGCGAAAATTGAGGCGATTCTACTCACTAGTGCACAATGGCTCTTTGTCACATGTAATGCACCACTTGCTGGAGACCTTGTCCATGTTACAAGTGTCAAAATTAATTGATTGTCATCAATATTGCAAATTTAATAAGTAAATTAAATTAAGTTAATACCCTATCCAATGGACAATTGCTTTACTGGTCCGCGCGACCGGTCCCGCCAAAAGCCAGAAAAAGACGTCCTGTATATAATACTGGCAGGACCGGCCACTAGTGTGCATTCGCCAGGTGGCGCATCATACTTGCTTCCTGTCTAGACAGAGAGACGTCATTTCATCTTTTTCATTGTCTAAACAGATTTAGACCCCTAGTAAGCTGGTAGCGGGGTTGGTTGGGAGGGCCTTGCCTGTCCATTGGATAGGGTATTAACTTATAAAAATTTAATTTACTTATTAAATTTGCAATTTTATTGTGTTAATACATCCTATCCAATGGACAATTCCTAAATAACTACCGCTTGGTTGGAGGGTAATTTACTAGGGACTTAGGTGAACTCATAAATGATAAGAAAATCCCTCTGGTCTAGGTTAACTTTCAGTCAGGAACCTGTAGGCCCTTGGTTGGATACCAGTGCCCGGTTGCCGGGGGTATACCGACGTAGCCCCCCCCCCCTCCTTTTTAACAGACCTGCTCTGAGGTAGGGGAAGAGAGGGATGAGTTCAGTCCCAGAAAGCAATAACCTCCCAAAGGCAGGAGTGTAGTTAGCTCCAAGAACTGTCAACACTACATATATACAAATCTCAATATAAGGGCTAATTGTGGATCTGCTGAGCAGCCACAACTGGGCCCAAATGAAGGGTCACTGAAACAACCTAAGCCACATCCTTCAAATAGAACTGTGTGAAGGTGTTGTTACTTCAGTGGCCGGCTGACAAACTTTTCTAAGGAGATTCCCAACTGGAATGCCTTAGCAGCAGCAACAGGCCCTGACAACATGGAGTTTAACCTGATGTAGGTTCCAGGAGGGTATGCCCCTCCCACCCTTATGTCTGTCTCTGTAAACTGTCCAAAAGACGAGCAAGATTCTCATTGTGCTGAATTGATTGGTGAATTACCCAGTTGTCAGCAATGACTGATCTAATTGATCCTCTTGAGGTGCCTCAATTCCTACTGCCACTGTCTTAGAGAAACCCTGCTCTTTGATTGCTGAGGCTCTAGGAGCCATGCATGCAGACTTAACTTTGACAGATTCCTGTGAGGAGTCTGATTAAATGGTTGAGAGAGCAGGTTGGACAGGTACCAAGGAATCGGACTTGACATGAACAAGAGATCCCCGAACCAGGCATGTTGGGCCACTTGGAGCAATCAGAAAGATTTCCCTGCATGGGTAGTCCTGCAACTTCTCCACCCCTTGCCCAAGATGGCTACCAGTGGGAAGGTATATGGGTCCAGATCCTCCCATGGCAGACCAATTGTATCATTGTCCAATTGGGGGATCTATCCCCAGTGATGAAAGTTGAGACAGTTGTGGAGCCAGGTGGCAAAAAACAGGCCCACTTAGCCTTGGTGCCACCAGAGGCATCTTGTTTCGAAAAACTCTGACAGGAGGGACCCTTCTGTCTGCTCTGTTTAGTTGCATGAGACTGGATAGCTTGTGTGCTATGACAGTCAGCCGCCTGGAATGTGTCTGGCTAGAGTCACCTGTTTCCTGGAATACCAGGTCAGGATTCTCCACAGAAGGGCACAAAGAGGGCCTGACTTCATCCCCCGCCTCTCCCTTCATACAGGCAACCACTGGTGTGTTGTCTGTAGCTATAACAGCAATATTGTTCAACCAGAGGTCTTGGAATTCTTAAGGGGCCAAATGACCACCTTAGTTCCAGAAAGTTAATGTGTAACTTGCTTCTGGAAGGGACCATGGTTCCCCTTGCAGTGTGTTCTCCTAAGTGAGAACCCCACCTTTCTTCATGCATCTGTAAGGATTGAAGAGCATATATAGTGGATGTAATGGTTGACCCTGAAGCACCTGGTCTTCCTGCAGCCACCATTTAAGATGGGGGTGGAGGAAACTGGGGTCACCTTTTCTAGTGATTCTGGAACCCCCAGCTGTACTTCTAGTGCCACTTTATCAGACTCATGTGGAGGTGAGCTAGGTGCACTTGCTTCTCTATAACTGCCAGTAATCCTATCAGGGACATCAGGTGCCAGACCGGGCATGAAGGTCCGGGTAGAAGCTTCTGGATAAGCATTCAAGGTCTACCAACGCTCTAGGGTGGGTCTGACCTTACGCTCTTCTGAGCTAACTGGAAGCCTACTAAGTCAAAGACTTGCTCGAGGTCCAGTTCTAATTTTTCATGTTTACCATTCAAGCTTACTCCTGACATTGATATCCTAGAGAATGTGTATGCTGGAGACAGGCTTGGTGGGAAAATGGCTTGACCAACCAGTCGTACTGGTGGATTGTGGTACTCTGTAATGCCATAGTTAGATTTCCTTCGCCACCATTGAGAGAAGACTCCCATTGTACTGTGAACAGACCAAGGGGAGTGACTGAACTGGTGGGGAAGACCCTGGACATGAAAAATTACGGTACTTCCCTGTTGGTGGAAAGCGGTGAGGGAGTAGAGAACCTTGAAGTTATCCACTCCCCTGCTGAAGAGAGGTTAATATACTCACAGTTTCCCAAACTGAATTACTCAGGGTACTGGGCCACTTCTCAAGCCTGGAGATCTGGTCAATCCGGTCATCTCCGGAAGGTGAGGGTGTAGCCTTCCTGGGAGATTTCTTTCGAACTTGGGCTAGCCCCTAGGACAGCCCAAGTTTTGAGGAAGCATAGTTAACCAAAAAAGTATCAACACTGGTGACAGACTAGACCTCACTCATCCCCATAGCCATTTATAACATCGGTGACCCCTGGTCAGATTAACAGATATTTTACCCACTGCTTGAGTTTTGAAAACTGGCAAAACAGGTTATAATCTTGAGGGGAAGGCTGAGCTTACAAACTCAGGACCCCTTGAGGCAGCTGACACTGGTCACAGGTTGGGCAAAAGACAAACTGGATGGCCAGTCTACAAGGTGTGAGATCTGATAGGGGAGGTTGACTGGTAGTGGACAATTCCTGCTTGAGAGTCTCCCTCTTATCTATAGCCACTGTCTGACCAGCTGGGTCCTGAAAGGGTAGGCTGGCTGACTGGTCAGGTAGCTTGATAGACATTTCACCGGGACCAGTGACTGGTCCAAGAATTCCTCTGTAACTAGTTCCTTAGGCTGCCACCGGTTGGCCTAAACAGCTGTTTGGGCCTTTAAGGAACTTCTGCTGGTCTGTTAGTCAGTCCTGGAGACATGCCCAGTACCAGGCCTTAAACGGTTATACGTGAGGCAATGCTCTGTAACCGGTTCCTGGTGGCTCAACAGTTCTGCATAAACTCACTGGAGTTGGCAGAACTGGGTGAATTACTTTTAGCAAGGATAGGCTCAATGACATATGAAGTTGCCTTCTTCCTGTCCACAGTGGTGGTTCAGCAGCTTTTCTCTGCAATCAACAAGCTCTGTAACCGGTCACACTGGTAGGCTCTGGGAGAAGGCTAACTGTTGAACCTGTTGTCATCACTGGATTTGAAGCTGGTTCCTTGCCAGTAAGGATGGGAACAGCAGATTTCTTTGTAACCAGAGCACTCCAGTTCCGGAACCAGCAACACTCCGGAGCCAGCAATTCTGTGTAACCGGCAAACCTGTTGTCAGCACTGGATTTGAAGCTGGTTTCTTGCCTTTAAGGATGGGTACAACAGATCCTCTGTAACTGGCAATACTCCGGAACCGGCAACACTCAGGAGCCGGTAATTCTCTGAACCAGTAGCCCTGCTGCATGTCACCAGCAACTCTGTGTAACCGGTAATCCTGTTTAACCAGTAGCCCTTGCTGGATTTCTGTGACCACAACTGGCAGTCTGAACAGAACTGGTGCCGGTATCCCTCATCACTGGCTGGTTAGTGACCCTACCGGTAGCCTGAACAGGACTGGTACCGGTCCAAAATTCTGCACTGGGGAGATAAGGGTCTCAATGGTCACAGCAACTTCTGGTAGGTGAACCCTCTGAGCAGCCGCACTGGTGGTCTGACCAAGACTGGAACCGGTACCCCCAACAGTCCCACCAGTGGAAAGGCCTCTGGCGGAGGTTCCAGTATCAAAACAGGGCTGATCACTGGAACCACTGAAGGGGGGTCTCTTGACAGCTTCACAGGAACATGACTGGAACCGGTACCCCAACAGTCCCACCAGTGGAAAGGCCTCTGGTGGAGGTTCCAGGATAAAAAAGGGGTGATCATTGGCAACCACTGAAGGGGTTTCTTCACAGGAACAGCACCCACCGGTAGTCTGTACAGACTGGAACCGGTACCCCCAACAGTCCCACCAGTGGAAAGGCCTCTGGTGGAGGATTTGCCTGGGGATTTGCTTGCCGGTAGTTGTGTTGAGATCTGTGAAGTCACATGACCGGCACCGGAAAAAATTCGCAGAGTTCAATGACCATTTGTCATCTAACTTCTTCAGGCACACAGACGAATTTGCTGGATTTCTTCTTGCCAGTTAAAGAGGGTGTTGAGAAATAAATGGTCGTCTTCTTCTCAGAAAACCTCCTTTGAAAACACGATTCCTCCATTGTTGAATGCGTATCACATGACCAGGTCCGTGTCACGAGACAAGCATGAGCTGGAAGTGATGACGTCAAACGATGCATTCTTCTAAATTCCTCAGTGTTACTCGACTACGAAGAATTAAAAGGAGGGTAAGTCATGGTAGATACAACCTTCTGTGCAGAAGAAGGAATGCTGCAGGGACAACACACGATCTCTCACCCACGATTTCCTCTCGACGACAAGTACACAGAAAATAATCAAACTGGCTATAAAATGCTGGAAAATGCCTCATTAAAGTCCTGGAGAGGCCATGATATGTATGTAACACAATAAACATATTTTCAGCTGAAAATAAGCTTTAATTTCGTAGAATAAGCCACGTTTTCTTCAAAACTTGGAGATCACTTCAAAACACGTCTGCACACTACATACGCCAAATGAAAAAGATGAACTGACATCTCTCTGTCTAGACAGGAAGCAAGTATGATGCGCCACCTAGCGAATGCACACTAATGGCCGGTCCTACCAGTATTATATACAGGACGTCTTTTCTGGCATTTGACGGGACCGGTCGCACCGACCGGTAAAGCAATTGTCCATTGGATAGGATGTATTAACGCAATAAAAACTAATTGTCATTAATTATCATTATTGTCAATTAAGAATTAACTGTAATTAATATTAACAACTAAATATCATTGAGAAATTCCTTTTCCATGTCGTGAACTTCTTCCAGAGCCTTACAGCTTGGACACTCTTTGCTCTTCCTTGGGACTGGAATCTGGTACTGAAAGATCGTCAGGCCTGTTCTGAACTCTGACTGAACTGGCATGACAATTTGCTGGTATCTTACGACTGCCTTTATGAACTAAAGTATGATAAGGCCAATACCACTGTTATTTTCTGATTCAAGTTGCAAACTTCCGAGAGCAAGACGCAGGCTAATAGGTATGCCTGGAAAACTTGCAACTGGCTATCTTGTCTCTATGCTTTTCTCCATCCGGAAAAAGGCAGAGACGTACTGTGGAGGGAAATTCAGGTGTTGGGTTTTAATCCAATTTAGTATGGTCTAAATAAGCTCATCTCTTCTCACAACCACAAGATTTGCCATTTGTATGAAAAGCCATTCATGTAGGTGTTACATTGTTGCCCCCATACAATAACCAACATTCTGATTGAAGGCAGTTAGATCTCATCACAAGCATGATTATCGTTGCCCGATGACTTTCCTTTACCCAATTCACTTGAAAGAATCTTAACTTGACTCTGTATATTTTTCTGCAACCTGGTAATGCACCGATTGAACACACCAGCTTGGTTGCAAATGTAGCTTATCTCTTTGGTAGCATTCTCCTATCTGTGAAGAGTGCCCTGAGTAATAGGTCTTAAAGCAGGAAGAATAGAAGTTGCAGCAGATGCTTTAGAAATCCTTCCCAAAGAACTGTTTATCTTAGCTGCATCATTATGGTAGAAGGTGGTGACCGACTTTCGGGCAAAGTTCCCAGGCCTAGAGGAGCAATGTTCAAAGTCTTTTTTGGACAGAACTTGATATAAACCTTGGCAACCAGCTGTTTCCCATTACCAGAACAGGCATTGTCGTTTCTTGATGTAGCCATCTCCATGTACTCCAAATCCAGAATGTAAGAACATTTCATGAAAGAACGGTCATAAAAATTTTGAACAAAATGAATTTTGGAAACCAGGTCCAGACAGCAAAGCTCAAATTAGTATGAGCATAAGTCTAAAATATTCTACAAGTATACATTAAGCATGACCACAAAGAAAGTGTGTTTATTTATGATAAGTTTTGGATATTTATTCACTGCATATTGGCAAAATATAGGTCAAACACACATTATTAAGGATTTCTGTGCAATAATATATATTTTTTGCAGAACTTGTTCAGGTTAACTGGAATACGATTTACAATTATATGAATAAAATATATACTGTTTGGTTTGCCATGTTTAACATTACCAGACTGCATGTAGAGTCTCTCTGTAAATATATTCCTCACTTACAGCTTTATTCAGGTTTGGCTGGTCAGTTTCCCCAGGTCAGTTTCTCCTTTCTCTGCTGGTCTTTCCCTTGAATCATGATCAACAACAGACTGAGTTGCACATAACCGGTTTTGAGTCATCCAGCTGATATTCCTGTTCAAATTCCGTTTTTCTTAAGGGTGTAGATTCTGCAATGGTGACATTATACTGTGATCTGTTGACTCCTGGGGAATTCCATCTGGTTTCATTTCAAAACAAGCTGGACTACAAATACAAACTTGTGAATGTATTTAGAATGTACTTGCTGAGATCACCTGCTTGGGCATGTGGGACACATCATTTCCAGTGGTTAGTTAAAAACCAGGTCCCTCGACACCAGACATGTATCCAGGCTGAGTAATTCCTCAAACCATATGAATCTGGTAGACAATTCATCATCCAAGTCAACAGGATCTTTCATAAATGCAGAAGAACTAGAGCAATGTGGTGGAGACTCCACAGAATGGACCATATGCAATAAAGCCAAAATTTTAACAAGACTGGAGACAACTAAAGTACCATTTTTCTTCTTATCTTTCCAGAGTTTATAAGTTGGTATAGTCAACTGAATGACATAATCTAGTGTGAGGACCTCACTCACAACAGTCTTTTTTCAACACAAACAGATCACATCTAAGACCTTTCTTGTGATGCATTGTAGAGCGAGTATGCCTTTCGGAGCCTAACACTGCCATAAAACACATAACACTGCCATAACAGTCCTCTTTTTGTCCTTTATATGCCATGATAGATAATAAGTCCAATGATAATTCTCATCAATAAAAAAAAATGCTTAAACATTGAAATTTTAAAAAAAAACACTAAAGCTACAGAGAAAACTACTTCTATATTCGCGCCAAACAAATAGGTGAAGTAACGTCATCTATTATACCCTAGCGAGTACTTGGGTGACCATCTAGCCAGTGATCGGAACACTACTGGTGAGGTTTCAACACAGCTCAGGGCACATTTTTCAAATATTTGGCTGGACCAGCATGCGCTGGACTGTAGACAATTTTTCTAATATATATTAAGTCCTGTACACAACAAAATAAACTTTTTAACATATACCGTGTACTTTCAGGAATGCGGTATGTTAATAGACACTGCATGACAAATATAAGTTACAGATCTGTGGATAACATGGGCTGCATAACGTGTGAAAAGCAAGAACCAGGATCAAGTTGCAAAGCTGAGGAAATCACATGCTACTGTGATCACGACTACTGTAACCATGGCAATGTGAACAGGCCACTCCTGGTCTTTGTACTGGCTATTAGTTCACTGAAGATGATCGTCATATAACTAAAGCCTTATATGATTAAGGAGAAGATACAAGTGCTCATACATTCATATTACTTATTCCTGATTTGTAGAAAATATTTCAAATACTATATTATTAGATCTATGTCTGACCAATTATAAAATCTGCTTCCATGTAACATCCCAAGATGTTGCCACATACATTTTGTACATGTAACATTATACAGATTATATAATAACACAGAAATTCTAAGACGTAGGTTTGACTTACTCTACTAGAATAGTAGCTATTTTTGTAATATTGGCGTACATTTTTCAGAAATCAAATGTGTTCAATACAGTTGTAACCTCAGTGGGATTGTTACAAAAATTAACATATAATTAAGCAACCCTTCAAAAGGGCACTTATTCATCTTGGGTAAGATTTCATCACCACTGTCACCAGATTATGGTCTCCCTTGAATATCTCACTTGTTAGTGACTGGGTGATTTCTAACTATTTCTTGCTACATACATACTTTGGGCAGGGCAATATTTTTCCAAAGGCTTATATTTGACCTCTGACCTACATCAAGGTCACATAATCAAAAAAAGTATTTTTTAGGTACACCTGCCCACCACCCCTCCTGAGAAAATACTACTTACTGTTAGTAGTAAAGTGTGATTATATATACACACATTAAATATATTAATATCTCAAGTTAAATAGATTATGAGAGCAATTGGACTAAAATTCAGTGATTTATGACCATTCTTATAATAGGTAGCAATGAGAAAGCTTAAATTGTATTAGTAAGTAATAGGAATTATATCTCCTTTATTATTTGATCTTGGAGCTTTAGAATGTATAAGTAGGTCACCTGAAAACATATACAGCCATATTACCATATTAGAATACTTATAACCTCCATCTAGCTTGTAATGGAAAAAAAAGGTAAAATATTAGAAACAAAACAGAAATCTGGAGAAATTACACAGTCACCTTAATCCCATATTTTTGTACACTGGGTTACTTCTATTGTGATTTTGTTGAGAGAAAACATAGATGTTTTGATTTCACGAGATGCACTTCCTGTCAGCTGCTTGTTTGCTTTCGGGTATGCCAAAAGATTACTCAAAATTTGTTCCCAGTTTAGTCAATTTATATGTGATATTTATAAGTGTTCTGAGGAAATGGTCAAAAATGTAAATTTAATCTACACATTTTTGATGGATATTATTGCATTAAAATAATCACAAGCTTTCTATAATAATTTTTTATTGCATTTTCATTATATATCAATGGGTAAAGTAGTCCATAAAATATCTGCAAAAGATGAACCTCAGAAAACAGAAAATTTAAGAATAAAGTTAAATTCTATTAGTTTGAAAATTTTAATTACTTAAATGTAGCTTTTATAAGCTACAAGCTTACCATGTGGGACTGAATGCTATACTGGTCGCCGCGAGGAAACTACGACCAATGTCTAAGAAAAAAAGACATTTATTCTTGGCCGTAGCCTCAGGTTGTCGTCACGTGAACTGCCCCTTATGTTACAACTTTTCTCGTTGAGATTTAAACCCATACCCCTCAGCTGTAATACAGCGGGGAGGCAGGGTGGGACTCTCCTCAGTCCCACATGGTATTGTAGCTTATAAAAGCTACATTTAAGTAATTAAAATTGAAAATTTTAATAGCTTACCATGTGGGACTGAATGCTGAATCCAACCATATCGAGGAGGGATTACAGCTGAGACTGGCAGATAAGTCTGTTTTTTTTTTCTTTTTTTTTTAGAATTTTGATAATAATAATAATAGAATGAAAGATCGAAAGTACCAGTCTGAGTGCCGTCTACAGGGCCCCAATCCTGAAGATCACAAACTGAAGACTGGGCCTGTAGAAGCCAAAAACCTGAGTGAATGACAGTGCTAAAAACTGTCAGGGTGTTTGACGAGAAGTGGATGTGTACCCTAGATACACAAGACGGGGTAAGTCCCAAGGACGATCACGGAAGAACCTGAGCTCGGGTACTGACTAAAATGACAACCTTAAGGTCCTTAATGCAATGTATAATTATAATGATTTAAAGACTAGATAGACGTTACCCGATACACCTTGATGAGGCAGACGTGTACCTAGACCCTGGGCTTAGACTCCTGAAGACTTGGTTGTAGCGGAAGTTCCCCCCCCTCTTTTTTTTTCTTTCCGAGGATGACTGGACTGAGGAGAAGGGTCTAGGACCTGTTGTGCCGCTACTACTGGTCCCAGATACAGATTGTTGTTATTGTCCGACCAAGTAAGGTCTTTTAGATAAAAATTGGTAAAAGTGTTGTGAGCTTTCTAGTGACAGGCTTGCATGATCTGGTCCACCGATACCCCACCGTAAAATGCCTTAGAGGCTGCGAAGGCCCGAATGCCATGCGCCTTGACTTGGACTAAATCCAAGGCTTGCTGGTCTGCTTATTTATAACAAAGTAGGATGGTTTGTTTCAACCAAGAAGAGAGAGTAGCGGGTCTGATGTCTGAGGTATGTCCTTTCTTGAAGAAAATGAAAAGGAGGGACCGGGAACCTCTTAGATCCTTGGTTCGGTCCAGATATTACCTCAGGGCCCACATCGGACACCGGGTCTTGTTTTCTTTGAATTGTCTATCCACAATGGTAGTCAAAGCAGGAATAGTCACCGGAGACGCACTTTGAGAACCTTCTCTTGTTAGTTGGTTTTTGGCTATGAAATCAGAAGAAGGGAACAAGGCCACCTTTTCCCATTAGCCTAGACACTTTGTTTGCAACCCAGGCATCGATTTCGCTTTCAAAGGGTGCTTTTGTGAGCTCATTGAGAAAAACAGAAAGGTTCCACTTGGGGGAACCCTGTGGAACCTGGAGAGCAACCTATGAAGGTCCTCATTATGAGCAATATGTTGGCCCGATGGGCACAAGGTGTCAACAATGGTAGTCCTGTAACCATCAATGGTGGAGGGGTGCCTGTTTAGGTCTTGGTACAGGTACATGAAGAAATCTGAGATTTGTTTCACAGATAGAGTGGAGAAATCCACCGAATTTTCTCTGCGCCTGTTAAGGTCTTGGTACAGATACATGAAGAAATCTGAGGTTTGTTTCACAGATGCAGTGGAGAAATCCACGGAATTTTCTCTGCACCATTTTCAAATAGGGGCCCACTTGATTGGTAGATGGTCCTTGTTGATGACCGCTGAGGTGCAGCAATTGTCTCTGTCACCTCCACAGAGAAGCCTTGTTCTTGGAGTTGTCCACTCCTACACACCAGGCGTGGAGGTTGCGGGGCTGCAGGTTGCTGTGGAACACGTAGTTGTGGGACTGTTTGAGGAGTGTTGTTGACACCGGGAGCTGCAGTGGGATCTCTGTTGAGAGCTGCACTAGGTCCCAAAACCAGTGCATCCCTGGCCAGCCTGGGGTTATTAGTATGATCAGACAATTGCATTGCCTGATTTTTGGATCACCCTGTGAAGGAGAGCCGTTGGAGGGTAAGCATAGGCAGTGAGACCTGGTCTTTGAAGTGTCTCAGGGTCAGAAAGACAGGTTTTAATTCTAGGACGTTTATGTGAAGCCCTTTTTCCTGGGGAGATCACAGACCTTGTGTAGAACATTGTTTTAAGTGAGCGCCCCAACCTTAGTTTGACGCGTCCAGTCTAGGTGTGCAGAGATGGCTTATGTCCAAGGAAGGAAGCTGTCCAGTGGTTGAGGAAATTTCCAGTGCTCCTTGAGGTGAAACTGAATGGGCCTCATTTGAAGTCGTCCCTCTGGGACCATTTTCTCCATTGAGGCTAGCAACCCAACTAGACCAAAGACGCATCTGTGGCCAGATGCAGGATGTATCCACCAACAAAGGCCAAGTAACATAGTTTAGAAGATAAACAGCATTTTTCGTAAATAAGTAAGGTGAAAGCACTTTTAAATTTGGCTACCCTTATTTGACCCTGTAGCAGGGGCCCAAGGTGAAGTCCGACCACATAAAAAGATTTCGCAGCCCATGATTTCCTATAAGTCGTTTTCAGATTGTAAACCTCTAGGATCAATAATAAAAAGGAGGGGCCAGAGGCCAAATCTGACCACATGAAAAGATTCCCAGCCCCAGACTTCCTTTTAGTTGTTTTCATATTAATGAGTGATTTGAGAAATACTAGCTATCTGCAATACTTCTAGAGATAATTCGCATTTACTCATTTTGAGTAAGTGAATAATTAGCTACAGGTCTGAAACTTCACCAAGTGAAAGCTCTCCCACAAGTAGGTGAATGAATTATTTGAGAAAAATTGGCTATCTGCAATACTTTTAGAGATAATTCGAATTTACTCATTTTCAGTAGGTGAGTAATTACCTACAGGTCTGAAACTTCACCATGTGAAAGCTCTCCCAAAAGTAGATGAATGAGTTATTTGACAAAAATTGGACATCTGCAATACTTTTACAGATAATTAGCATTTACTCATTTTGAGTAGGTGAATAATTAGCTACGGGTCTGAAACTTCACCAAGTGAAACCTCTCCCAAAAGTAGGTGAAGGAGTTATTTGACAGAAATTGGCTATCTGCAATACTTTTAGAGATAATTTGCATTTACTCATTTTGAGTAGGTGAGTAATTAGCTACGGGTCTGAAACTTCACCAAGTGAAAGCTCTCCCAAAAGTAGGTAAAGGAGTTATTTGACAAAAATTGGCTATCTGCAATACTTTTAGAGATAATTTGAATTTACTTATTTTCAGTAGGTGAGTAATTACCTACAGGTCTGGAACTTCACCATGTGAAAGCTCTCCCAAAAGTAGATGAATGAGTTATTTGACAAAAATTGGACATCTGCAATACTTTTACAGATAATTAGCATTTACTCATTTTGAGTAGGTGAATAATTAGCTACGGGTCTGAAACTTCACCAAGTGAAAGCTCTCCCAAAAGTAGGTGAAGGAGTTATTTGACAGAAATTGGCTATCTGCAATACTTTTAGAGATAATTTGCATTTACTCATTTTGAGTAGGTGAGTAATTAGCTACGGGTCTGAAACTTCACCAAGTGAAAGCTCTCCCAAAAGTAGGTGAAGGAGTTATTTGACAAAAATTGGCTATCTGCAATACTTTTAGAGATAATTTGAATTTACTCATTTTCAGTAGGTGAGTAATTACCTACAGGTCTGGAACTTCACCATGTGAAAGCTCTCCCAAAAGTAGATGAATGAGTTATTTGACAAAAATTGGACATCTGCAATACTTTTACAGATAATTAGCATTTACTCATTTTGAGTAGGTGAATAATTAGCTACGGGTCTGAAACTTCACCAAGTGAAAGCTCTCCCAAAAGTAGGTGAAGGAGTTATTTGACAGAAATTGGCTATCTGCAATACTTTTAGAGATAATTTGCATTTACTCATTTTGAGTAGGTGAGTAATTAGCTACGGGTCTGAAACTTCACCAAGTGAAAGCTCTCCCAAAAGTAGGTGAAGGAGTTATTTGACAAAAATTGGCTATCTGCAATACTTTTAGAGATAATTTGCATTTACTCATTTTGAGTAGGTGAGTAATTAGCTATGGGTCTGAAACTTCACCAAGTGAAAGCTCTCCCAAAAGCAGGTGAAGGAGTTATTTGACAAAAATTGGCTATCTGCAATACTTTTAGAGATAATTTGCATTTACTCATTTTGAGAAGGTGAGTAATTAGGTACGGGTCTGAAACTTTACCAAGTGAAAGCTCTCCCAAAAGTAGGTGAATGAGTTATCGGAGAAAACTTGGCTATCTGCAATACTTTTAGAGATAATTGGCATTTACTCATTTTGAGTAGGTGAGTAATTACCTACAGGTCTGGAACTTCAGCATGTGAAAGCTCTCCAAAAAGTAGGCGAATGATTTATTTAAGAAAAATTTGCTATCTGCAATACTTTTAGAGAAAATGCAAAATTACTCATTTCAGTAGGCCTAATTTAGACATAAAGCCTACCAATAGAATACTGTGGTGCACCCTCTAATATACCTTGCAAACTTGAGAAGGCTAGCTATAATATTTTTTTCGTTAGAGCGGTAATGGTGAAATCTCTCTACACCCTGCGGCTATCCAGTGGATACAATAATTTACTAAACAGTGAGAACCTGAAAGTAGATATTGGTAAGCTATGCCATGACATAGAGGTCTACAATTTCACTCTGTTATAGCTGACCAAAAATTATGTGAACAACATATTTAAACAAAATACTGTAAATGTAATAGTTTTCACGTTATAACTGATTTACTCAACAGTGATAACTTCAAAGTAGCTATTACTCAGCTATGCAATGAGCTACATGTCTGAATTTTTTCTATGTTATAGCTGACCCAAAATTAGGTGAACAACATATTTAAGCAAAATACTGTAAATGCAATCGTTTTTAAGTTACAACTGATTTACTCAATAGATAGAACCTGAAAATAGCTATTGCTCAGCTATGCCATGAGCTATAAGTCTGTAATTTCATGATGTTATAGCCGACCCAAAAGTAGGTGAAAAACATATTTTAACAAAATATTCCAAATGCAATAGTTTTCAAGTTACAAGTGATTTACTCAACAATCAGTACCTGAAAATAGCTATTACTCAGTTGTGCCATGAGCTACAGGTCTGTAATTTCACTATGTTATAGCTGACCCAAAAGTAGCTGAATAACATATTTACACAAATTTCTGTAAATGCAATAGTTTTCCAATTACAACTGATTTACTTAACAGTGTGAACTTCAAAGTAGCTATTACTCAGCTATGCAATGAGCCACAGGTTTGGAACTTCACTATGTTATAGCTGACTCGAAAATAGATGAATAACATACTGAAACAAAATACTCTAAATGCAATACTTTTGAAGTTATAAGTAATTTACTCAACAGTGATAACCTAAAAGTAGCTATTACTCAGCTATGCCATGAGCTATTATTATTATTATTATTATGTATTTATACTCAGCGCAATATCTCCATATACTACAGGACTCAAAGCACTATTTAACCAATCCGACTGTACAGATACAGCCCCAACTCACAAGTAACTCACATTCCCCTAACTGGAAGATAGAGGCTCAAGGATGACCATTTATCAACGTCCTTGAGGTTCTTTAACCTGCCACTGGGGATAGGACCCAATGACAGAGGACCGCCATTTTAAGTGGTCATCCGAGCCACTATGTATCTGCCTGTACCTGGGATTGAACCCACGTCCTCTGAGTTCCTAGACAAGTGTGTTACCCGCTAGGCCACAGTGGCAGGTCTGAAATTTTACTATGTTATAGCTGACCAAAAAGTAGCTGAATAACATATTTATACGAAATTCTGTAAATGCAATAGTTTTCAAGTTACAACTGATTTACTCAACAGTGTGAACTTCAAAGTAGCTATTACTCAGCTATGCAATGAGCCACAGGTCTGGAACTTCACTATGTTATAGCTGACTCCAAAATAGGTGAATAACATATTGAAACAAAATACTCTAAATGCAATACTTTTGAAGTTACAAGTAATTTACTCAACAGTGATAACCTATTACTCAGTTATGCCATGAGCTACAGGTCTGAAATTTTACTATGTTATAGCTGACCCAAAAGTAGCTGAATAACATATTTATACAAAATTCTGTAAATGCAATAGTTTTCAAGTTACAAGTGATTTTACTCATGATGGAAGTTACTGAAAAGCCCAAAAGTAGCTATTACTCACTTAGCTATTGAGACAGACACCCAAGTTATTCACCATGTTGTAGCTATGAAAAAAGTAGCTGAATAACATATTTTAACAAAATGCTCTAAACGCAACACTTTTCAAGTTATAAGTGATTTTGTGCATGATTTCATGAATTTTAATGCATTTTAGACATTTTTGTCTACCACAGGCCTAATTTAGACATAAAGCCTACCAAAAAGATACGGTGGCGAGTCCTCTACCATACCAAGCCATCTGCCAAATATGAAAGAAATCTAGAAAGAAATGTGGACTGTAGGTCGCTAACAAGCAATATTCCACATTTTAGACATTTTTATCTACCACAGGCCTAATTTAGACATAAACCCTACCAAAAAGATAGGGTGGCGAGTCCTCTACCATATCAAGCCACCTGCCAAATATGAAGAAATCTGGAAAGAAATGTGGACTGTAGGTCGCTAACAAGAAATCTCTGCGGACGCGGACGAAGGCGCGGACGACGAAGATGATGAATCCATAGTATCCCAGCTTCGCATCGGGGATACCTTCGCGTCGGGGATACAATTAGAGACATCAAACATCTTGCAGTGAAAACATGTTTTGACTTGAGTTGTAGGATCAAATCCTGAAGTTTGAGCCATCTCTCTTGAGTGGGTTTTACAAGGGCTAAATCCAGGTGGTACTCGTAACCCACGAACGAAAACACCTGAGTGGGATTCAGTTCTGATTTCTCCTAACTGATGATCCATCCCAAGGACTGGGTTAGATCGACCACTGCCTGAGTGTTCACTAGGGCTTCCTCCCACGACTGAGGCCTGACCAGCCAGTCGTCCAGGTGTTGGTGGAGTCTGAGACCTCTGGAGAGGGCCAAGAGCTTCACCTCCTTTACCATCATGGTAAAGACCTGGGGGGCTGTGGCTAGTCCGAAAGGGAGGGAGGTGAACTGGAACACCTGAGACCTGTGGCAAAATCTTAGGTATTTCCTTGAGTGAGGATGGATGGGGATGTGAAGGTAGGCGTCCGATACATCTATCGACGCTACCCATTCCCCTGGAATCAGGGAGGTGCTGATGGACTCTGGAGTTTCCATCTTGAACTTTTCTACATGTAGAAAAGTGTTGAGCATGCTTAGGTCTATTACTGGCCTCCACCTTTGGTGAGGCTTGGGTACTATAAACAGGCGACTGTAAAACCCGAGAGATTTTACATTTTCAACCCTTTCGATGGTGTTCTTTGACAGCAGAGACTGGATGAAATCGGCTAAGGCTTGGTCTTTTGGAAGGGCCTTGTATTCTGATATTATTAGAGGAAATCTGACCAAGTTTGGTTTTGAGACGAACGGTAGTACGTAGCCATTGGTGATAATGTTTAACACGTTGGATGAACAATTGCTTGCTTGCCAGTCTCTTCTGAAAGAATGGAGGCGACCTCCTACTGGTGGACTGATCGAGGCTATGGAGTAGTCATTGGGCAGAGGGGTTTCCATGCCCTCTTCCCCTGTTGTGGGGTCCAAAAAACGACCCTTGGAGCCTCTGAAGTTCTGTTTTCCCCTGTTGGAGGAAAACGACTGGTTACTGCTTTGTGAGGAATTGCCCCCATAGGGGCGTTTCCTGTAGGAGCCTCTTTTCTTGTGGGGAGCACGAAAGGGCTTATTCTGGTAGGGTCCGAAACCCTGAGAATCTTTGAGGTGCCTTTTTAGGAAGGAAGTCCTCGTCTTCCTTCACCAACTGTGATTTAAACAAGGAAGACGGCCAGAAGGACGCTATTCCTGAGTTCTTGGCGCCTGGTTTCTCCTAAGTGTGGTTGTAATAGGGTCATTTCGGCTTCGCGCCTAAGCAAGCCAATACTGCCCATTGAGTATAATTTTCTCTGGAGAATATGGGACAAGGACTACTAAGGCAAGTCAAGGCCCTGTGTTGGATCAGGGTGGTCTTATTCCACAGATCCAGAGACCCACAGGCTTCCTCATATCCATGTTTTGCTACTTTATCAGGGTCAGCACCTTTCCTGATCTGAGACTTGACCTGTTTGAAAATGTGTTTCAGGCTATATTGACACTTCTCCAAAGTGACATGACAGAAAGAGGAAGTCTTGGCAAAGGTAGTAGCGAAATTGAGAGTGGAAAATTTCTGTCTTTCCTGATATTCCAATTCTTTTAGAATTGGAAGAGGAACCTTGACCATAGGAGCCCAGATGACTTAGGAGAAATACAAATCATGGCAAAGTATGTATTCAGCTCTTGTATTTTGTCCTCATAACAAGACTGGCCTAGCTGGTACCAGTTGACAGTGGAAGGAGGTGGTTGGATGTACTTACCCTCAGGAAAATTTGCTGTTTGGAAGTCCTGATCAAATTTATCAAAGGAATTCTTAATGATTGAATTGAGAGACAACATGGTGGAAGGACCTCTTGGTATAAGTTCTTGCCTGCCTTTCTCATCATCAAGGCACATGACCGCAGTTGAAGATCTAGGTAAGGATTCCCAGGTTCAGGCAACTTGAGGATGAGTCGAAACATATCCACCTCCTCAGCATATTGGAATGGGATGTCAGACAATGCTACTTCCCTATAATAAGGAGGGTAGGGGTCATGTTGGGGTCCTTTCCTTCACCAACTGTGAATTAAGTGGTCCTGATCAGGGTATGACTTCCTGGAGGGCTTAGGGGACCTGTGCCTATGTTCAGGGGACTGATCCTCCTCTGAAGATGAGGGTACGAATCTGGCCCTCGACTTGTGTTTGGCTTATCAGAGTGCTTTGGGCCTACTAGGGGCTGGTTGAGGGTCATTAGAACAGTCCAAGTAGTGGTCCGAGTAAGCTCGGATCTACAGCATATTGTCTAGAAGAGTGTGAATATTGTTTGGACTGGTTGAGGTAACCTTCGAGGGATCCTAGGCCGAACTACGAACTTGACCCGAGTCGTCTACGAGGCGACTAGAATACAAGTCGAGGCGATAAATTGGGGTGAACTCCACCTCCAGTGACTCGATAGCACTACTGGATTCGAAGGTTTGTAAAGATCTTTGGAGGGTGCATTCGTTTTGTGAGCAGAAGAAGAGGTCTGATCCACCTCCCTTTGCTTTTGTAAAGATTTCTGAAAATCTTCACGAAAATTATAGAACACCTCCAATATATATGTGAGAAGACATGCTTTAACGCAATAAAATAAACGCGATTAGACCTCGAGTCAAAATACTTGCAGAAGAAAAGCCAGTCGAGGCGAGTTCACAAAAATTTAAAATAAGGACAATTTACAAAAGTGGAAGTGCTAAAAATTGGCTAGAATGTGCTTTATCCAATAATAAATGAAATACATAAATGGGAACGTTTAACAATAACACTGCACTGAGATATAGAAAGAAAAAGGCAGTAAATACTTCCCAAAGATTGTAAGATGGCGGCGACCAACGAGAAAAGTTGTAACATAAGGGGCAGGTCACGTGACGACAACCTGAGGCTACGGCCAAGAATAAATGTCGTTTTTTCTTAGACGTTGGTCGTAGTTCATCGCGGCAACCAGTAAAGCATTCAGTCCACATGGTAAGCTATTGTAGTGCAATAAAATAATCCTGATTAACTAATGGACAATTAGCTATACTGCCGGAGCAAGCCAGCTTGCCAAATGTCAGAAAAAACATCTTGAGTTTCCTCTAGCCAAGCCAGCTACATGCATCCCATTACCAGGTGGTACTTCATACTTCCTTCCTGGCTAAAGTACATGAAGTCATCACATCTTTTTCATTCCTCTAGCATGAGGAGATCCCTAAGTAAGCTGAAAAGTGGGGTCACTTGGGAAGGGCCTCTCCATTAGGTAAGGTATGAACTGATAAAAATTTAACTTAATTCTTAAATTTTCTATATTATTGCGTTACTACATCATACCTTATGGATGATCAGCTAGAATCACTACTGCTTGATAGGTTAGTAGCTTGCAAGGGACTTGCCGGGCAAGTGGTATACAGCACCAACAAAAGTTGCTCCTCCTCCATTTATAGCAGGACCTGCCACCTTGAAAACCCTGATGGTTAAGGTGGCAGGCTGCTGAAAATGAGGGCTAGTGGTGGATCTAATGAGACAGCCACCACTGGGCTAAGATTAAGAGCTCTGAATCAACCTAAGCCACATCCTTCAAATAGAATTTTGAAAAGGTGTTGTGAGATTTCCAATGACAGGCTGATTCTAATTCTTCTAAGGAGATTCCCACCTGGAAGACCTCAGAAGCAGTAAAGACGGCACATCATGGACTTAAATTTGATGAGGAGTAAGTGTCTCTTGATCAGATAGCTCATGACATAGAATTACTGTCTGCTTGAGCCATAATGAGGTAGTGGCAGAAGAGATATCTTTGTCAAAGCCTTTCTTAAAGGAGACCAACTCCTAGTTCCAAGGTGTAAGGTCCCTTTCAGGTAATAACAAAGGGCTCTAACTGGCCACAGGGACCAGTCAGCCTTGATTGAAGGTGAAGTGCTTCAAGGAGCTCAAAGTGAGCCTCAGTAAACATGCAGAGTACCAGAGACAAGGTTCCAAGAGGCGATGATTCTCTGACCTCAGGGTGAACTGACTTGATAGCAGCAAAAGTTGGCTGGTTAGTTGGTTTCTCCAGTGTTCTTGCCACCATTAAGACCTCTAATCTGAGGAGTCTTTCAGACTATTTCTAGCTGAGTTCTTGCAAGTCTTTTGTGTAACTGCTTGCTAAAGGTGGGTTACCAGTGTCCCAGTCGCTGGCAGTATACCAACGTTGCACCCTCTTTTTTAAATTAACCTGCTCTGAGGTAGGGTAGAGAAGTATGATTTCAGTCCCTGGAAAAATAAACCTCCTGAAGGAAGTATGTCACAGTTTGGTCATCTTTTTATTAACTATATAAAACTATAGTAGAACCTTGATTACCTGAACCCAATGGGGAACATACAATTGGGTTGGATAAGCGAGGGGTTCGGATAGATGGAGGGACCCAAAATTCACCATCTAAGGTTACCAAGTGGGCAATAATTGAAGAAGCATCATTTTATGCACTAATTGTGCATGTGGTTGATCATTGATGAAGTAGTTTAATATATTTGTGCAATATAATATTACGACCATGTAATTTTGACTTATTTGCTTCATTTCTATGTTTCTACAGATAATTTTTTTTTATGGTTAAAATATTACGCGGATCTGAATTGGGTGTGTTTGGTTGCTACACGCATTATTGATATTTCATTTGTGATAAACATTGTCATGCCTTTTGTCCACTGAAAAACTCCAGGAAATTATCAACTACAAAACCCACACCAAACCACATCTTCAGTGATTGGGTGTATTTGGCTGGCAATGCATTGCTGACACTTTTACTTTTAATACACATTGTCAGTCTGGAGTCCCTCCCCAACTAAAACAAGGGTATTAAAGATCAAAGTTTGGCATTTCTGTGGATGGTATGTTGCATAAAGCACTAGAATTAACAGTTTCCAAAAATGTGCTTAAATTCTGTATAATCGCTCAATGACATGCTAAATTGAAAATTTTAATTACGTAAATGTAGCTTTTATAAGCTACAAGCTTACCATGTGGGACTGAATGCTTTAATCAGAGGCCACCGGACTCCACGCCAACCTTTAAGAAAAATAACCGAATTTGACAGAGTCCTCATTCTAGCATGTACCCTGGCAGTGCATTGTGGTAGTTCTTCCTTCTTCTCTCGTGGTAATTAAGTCCATACCCCCTCAGCTGGAATACAGTGGGGTGGTAGGGTGGGACTTTCCTCAGTCCCACATGGTAAGCTTGTAGCTTATAAAAGCTACATTTATGTAATTAAAATTTTCAATTTTATTGCGCTACAATAGCTTACCATGTGGGACTGAATGCTGAATTCAACCGCCCGGTGGCGGGATTACAGCTGAGACTGGAACATTGTTATTTTTCTTAGGATTTAGAATTTACAGATGCCAACCCAAAGTTGGTCAAAAGAGCCAGTCTGAGTCCCATTTACAGAACCCCAGTTCCAATGGTCTGGACTGTAATTTGCCAAAAACCAGAAGAAGTGATGATGGTACAAATACCGTCTAGATGTTCTGAGAGAAGAGAGTGCAGCCGAGCTCACTCAGGAATAGCCCGTAAGGGCATCACTGCTAAAGTACAGACCCTGGGCCTGAATCTCATAACATTTGCCACTGAAAAATTGAGATTAGGGTACATTGGATAAGGAAATACATTATACAGATAAAATTAAATGGATGCTGACGGAAAGGGTCTAGGACTTGTTGAGCCGCTACTACTGGTCCCAGATACATATTGTTGTCATTGTCTGACCAAGTAAGGTCTTTTAGATAAAAATTGGTAAACGTATTGTGAGCATTCCAGTGACATGCTTGCATGATCTGATCCCCCGATACCCCACCGTAAAAGGCCTTAGAGGCCGCGAAGGCCCGAATGTCATTCTATTCTATTCTATTCTAATTGGACTTTTATATCGCTTAATCTCCCCAAACAAGAGGACTCTAAGGCGCAACAAAACAAAAAGCAGTCAACAAAATTCTGTGTCCAGGGACATAACAGGGGTCGAACACCACGGAGAACACCAGGAGGATGATTCAGGCTAGGGTGGATATGCTTTGGCGTACAGGTAGGTTTTAAGCTGTTTTCAGAAGGAGGCCAGGGATGGAGAGGCACGAATCACATCAGGGAGAGTATTCCACACAGTAGGAGCATCAAACGCAAAACTATTACCAAACTGTTTGACAGATTTATGAACAGAGGGGCAGAACTTTGGAATAACTAGGAAATTACCACCACTTTCACTGCGCCTGGTACTATAAGAACTGCTGTAGGAAGAAAGATGTGGTGAAAAATACCTGGGAAAACCTGTGTGAAGATACTTATAAACAAGTGTGACTGTCTTGAACACAATGCGCTGTTCAACAGGAAGCCAATGCAGTTTCTTTAGCACAGGAGTTATGCTGGTGTATCGACTGGTGTTTGATACAATTCTAGCTGCACTATTTTGGATGCACTGTAATTTGCGTAGATTGAACTTGGACAGGCTCCTGAAAAGTGAGTTGCAGTAATCCAACCGACTACTAACAAGAGCGTTGGCTACAAGCACAGAAACATCATGAGTAAGAAACCGCCTGACATGTCTGAAGTCACGGAGTTTAACAAAACAACTTTTGCAGACATTCTGAACATGCTTGGACAAAGAGAAATCTGAATCAAGCCACACACCCAGATTTTTTACTGAATCTGCAGGGCAGAGTGAGTTGCCCAGGATATCAATTGGAAAACATGCTTTCAACTTATCCCTTTGTCATGCGCTTTGACTTGGACCAAGTCCAAGGCTTGTTGGTCGGCTTGCCTGTAACAAAGTAGAATGGTTTGTTTCAACCAGGAAGAGAGAGTAGCGGGTCTGATATCTGAGGTATGTCCTTTTTTAAAGGAGATGAAAAGAAGGGATCGGGAACCTCTTAGGTCCTTGGTTCAATCCAAATAGTACCTCAGGGCCCGCACCAGTCACACGGTCATGTCTTCCTTGAACTGTCTATCTACAATGGTAGTTAAAGCAGGAATAATCACTGGAGACACACTTTGGGAACCTTCTCTCGCTAGCTGGTTTTTGGCAATAAGTCAGAAGAAGGGAACAAGGCAACCTTTTCCCATTGGCCTAGATTAGATACTTTGTTTGCGACCCAGGTGTGAATTTCGCTGCGGCGCTTGCCGGAGGCCAAGGCTAGCAAGAAAGCAGTTTTGAGAGTAAGGTGTTTGAGGTCTGTGTCTTTCATAGGCTCAAAGGGTGCTTTTGTGAGCTCATTGAGAACAACAGAAAGGTTCCACTTTGGAAGATTCCTGGAACTTTTAGGACGATCCTGGTGGAAACTGGAGAGTAACCGGTGAAGGTCTGGATCATGTGCTATATGTTGGGCCGTAGGGCCCAAGGTGTCATCAACGGCAGTCCTGCAACCGTCAATGGTAGAGGGGCGCCTGTTTAAGTCTTGGTACAGATACATGAAAAAATCTGAGATTTGTTTTATAGATGGAGAGGAGAAATGAACCGTGTATACGGTTCCTGTCGATGATCTCTGAGGTGCAGCAATTCTCTCTGCCACCTCCACAGAGAAGCCTTGCTCCTGGAGTTGTCCGCTCCTAGACCCCAGGCGTGGAGGTTGAGATGTTGCGGATTGCTGTGAAATACGTAACTGTGGGACTGTTTCAGTACTGTTGTTGACACTGGAAGTTGTATCGGGATCTCTGTTGAGAGCTGCACAAGGTCCCAAAACCAGGGCATTCCTGGCCAGCCTGGGGCTATTAGAATAATCAGGCAATGGTATTGCCTGATTTTTGGAACACTCTGTAAAGGAGAGCCATTGTAGGGTAAGCATAGGCAGTGAGACCCGTCGAGTTTATGTTCAGAGCATCTATGTCCCAGGCCTGTGGGTCTGGGATAGGAAACACGTATAGAGGGAGTTTGTGGTTCAGATGAGTGGCAAACAAGTCTACATGAGGAGTGAACCACTTTTGGCAGATTTGCCTGAAAACCTGTGGGTGTAAAGACCATTCGGTCGACTGAACTTGGTGGGACCTGGACAGAAGGTCGGCCATCATGTTGAGACAGCCTGGAATGTGCCTGGCTTTCAATGTTATGTGGTAGTGATGGCACCAAGTCATGATCTTCCACAGGAGTGCACACATCTCCACTGAGTGAGTTCCTCCTTGTTTGTATATGTAGGCTACTACTGTTGAGTTGTCCGTGGCAACTAAAACTGTTTGGTTCTGACACTGGTCCTTGAAACTGACGAAGGGCCAGTGAGACCGCCTTCCATTCTAGAACATTTATGTGTAGCCTTTTTTTTTTTACCTTGAGTAGAACTTTGTTCTAAGTGAGAGCCCCAACCTTCGTTTGAGGCGTCTGTAAAGAGTTGGATACTGCGGTCTTTGGGATGAAGGTCTGCGCCCTTCATCACATTGACAGGATTTTGCCACCAATGTAGGTGTGCAGAAATCGTTTCTGTCCAAGCAAGGAGGCTGTCAGCGACTGAGGAAATTTTCAATGCTCCTTGAGGTGAAACTGAAAGGGCCTCATGTGAAGGTGTCCCTCCGAGACCATCTTCTCCGTTGAGACTAGCAACCCAATTAGTGACATCAAACATCTTGCAGTGACCTGGCCACAACTGAGGTCAAACTGGTAGCCTATGAAGTCGAAGACTTGCTGTGGACCAGCTCTGATTTCTCCAAATTCACTAGTCAACCTAGTTTTCTGACAAATCTCTACTAGTTCCTATTAGTGCTGGGACGATGTTTGCAAACTTCGGTATTATCGCTCGCTGGCTCATTGCCAATCAATGATCGGTAAACTTTAAGTACAACCGATGATTGCTAAATTCATTTCTTTGCAGCTTTCTGGTCACAACAAAATGCTAACCTTAATAATATTTTGTAAAAATCTGAAATATTCTACAGTTAAAATCACAGAACTAGCCGTGAATGCAATAAAAATAACGTAAATAAATACCTTTGGGTTTTCCCACTGTTGTCAAAGTAATCATAAAATTAGCCAATCAAATTTCAAGATACATCAAGCATGGTCTGTTAGTAAAGAGACGTCTGTGAATGGCTTCTAGGTTATATTATGGCTATATTTGTGGTACTGTGTGTGTATTTGCTGGTTTATAATTTAATATTTTATTTTTCTGTCTGGTTTAAACTTTCGACTCCATGATCGGAAATGTTCGAATTTTGTTTACAAGTTTCCAATACGAACATCGACAGGTAAAATCCAAGCGATCTCCCAGCACTAGTTACTGTGTATGCTGAAGACAGGCCTGGTGGGATCTGGCTTTCACCAACCAATGGACAATTGCTAATCCGGTCGGCGTGGACCGGCCTGCCAAACGTCAGAAAAAGACGTCCTGTGTTTCCACCAGCTAGGCCGGTCCAGTACTGTGCACTCGCCAGATGGCGTGTCGTACTTCCTTCCTGTCTAGACAGCGTGACGTCATAGTTTTTTTTTCATTGTCTAAACCTATTAGACCCCTAGTAAGCTGATAGCAGGGTCGGTGGGAGGGTCTTGTGTGTCCATTGGATAGGGTATTAACTTATAAAAATTTAATTCACTTATTAAATTTGCAATTTTATTGCGTTAATACATCCAATGGACAATTGCTGAATAACTACCGCTTGGTAGGTGGGTAAGTTTCTAGGGACTTCAATGAACTCATAAATTAAACTAACAAATTTCTTCAAGCCTGGGTCGACCCTGAGGTCAGGAAACCCTTAAGGCTATAGTCGGTCGACGGAGGCCGGTTAAACGGTCCCAACCGACTTACCTCCCCCCCCCCTTTTGACAGACCTGCTCTGAGGTAGGGGAAGAGAGGGCTGAGTTCAGTCCCTTGAGAAGAAATAAACTTCCCGAAGGAAGCACGTCTGAGTTTTTTTTTTTTTTTTTTGCTTAACTATATGTACACTATTTACATATTTACAAATCTCCTCTAGGTCCCAGTCTGTTGGTGGATCTGCTGAGCAGCCACTACAGGACCCAAATGGAAGAGCTCTGAATCAGCCCATGCCACGTCCTTCAGATAAAATTGAGTGAAGGTATTATGGGATTTCCAGTGGCAGGCTGCCAAGATTTGTTCTAAGGAAACTCCCGAATGGAAGGCCTTCGAGGCAGCAAAAGCCCTGACATCATGAGCTTTTACTTGATGCAGGGTGTGGGATTGATGGTCAGAGAGCTCATAACATAGGATCACAGTCTGTTTGATCCATGAGGAGATAGTGGCAGGAGAGATGACTTTGTCAAAGCCTTTCTTGAAGGAAACAAAGACTAACTCCTTGTGTTGCCTGAGATCTGAAGTCCTGTCCAAGTAGTAGTGCAGAGCTCTGACTGGACAAAGGGATCTGTCAGACTTGAGGGATCTATTCAAAGTGGGAGCCAGGGCTGGTATGATCACTGGGGCTACACTCTCTGGACCCTCTTTGGCCAGCTGGTTCTTGGAGAGAAAGCTGGGAGATGGGAACAGGGACACCTTAGACCAGTCGGATTGGTGTCTGATGTTCTTGTGCTGACATGCATGGATCTCACTCCTTCTTTTGCCTGAGCCCAGGGCCAAAAGGAAGACAGTTTTGAAGGTCAAATGCTTCAGAGATGCCTCCCTGAGAGGTTCGAAAGGGGCCTTTGTCAGCTAGTGCAACACCAGGGAAAGGTTCCAGGAGGGTATTCCCCTCCGCCCTTTGGGTCTATCTCTATGGAAACTTTCCAAGAGACGAGTGAGATTATCATCTTTGCTGATATTGTTGCTGATACTGTTGTATTACCTAGTTTATCAGCAATGGCAGACCTGTAACCATCAATGGTGCTGGGCTGTAACTTCCTATCCTCAAAAAGGTGCATTAGGAAATCAGCCACCGACTTCACAGGTGGTGACCTGAAGTCCACCTGATTAGTGATGCACCACTTTGTAAAAATGGCCCATTTTGCCTCATAGACTGATCTGGTTGATCCTCTTTGAGGAGCCTCAATTCTTGCTGCCACTGCCTCAGAGAAGCCCTGTTCTTTGATTTTTGTGGCTCTAGGAGTCAGGCATGGAGATTTAGATTTGTCAGATTTCTGTGAGGGATCTGACTGACGGGCTGTGTCAGAAGGTTGGGCAGATTGGGCAAGCTGAGAGGGACCTGAGTGGACATGGTCACCAGGTCCCAAAACCAAGGCATGTTGGTCCTCCAACAGTAGCTTCTCCACCACCTTGTCCAAGATGGCAGTCGGTGGGAAGGTGTATGCATCCAGATCCTCCCATGGCAGAGTAAGTGCATCTACTGCTACAGCCAGGGAATCCGGCACCGGGGAGACAAACTGAGGTAACTTGTGGTTGAACCTCGTGACAAAGAGATCTATTTGGGGCCAGTGCCATTGGCTGCATAACTGTTGAAAAACTTCCGGAAGGAGGGACCACTCTGTTTGGATGGTCTGACCCAGCCTGGATAGCTTGTCCGCTTTCACATTTAACCGGCCTGGGATATGTCGGGCTTTTAGAGTGACTTGTCTCTGGGAACAGCAGGTCAAGATTCTCCACAGTAGGGCACACAAGGGGCCCCACCTCATACCTCCTTCCTTGTTTATGTAAGCAACTACTGTAGTGTTGTCGGTTGCCACTGGAACTATCTTGCCTACAGAGATCTTGGAACTCTTTTAATGCTAGAAACACTGCTTTAAGTTCCAGATAGTTTATGTGGAGATTGCTTTCCGGCACTGACCAGGACCCTCTTGCAGTGCGTTCATCTAAGTGAGCGCCCCACCCTTCTTTTCATGCGTCTGTAAAAGTTTGCAGAGCATGTTTTACTGGGTGTAATGGCTGACCTTGGAGCACATTGCTTTCTTGTAGCCACCATTGTAGATGGGGGTGCAGGGACCTGGGTAGAGGGATAATCTTCTCTAAAGATTCTGGTACCCTCCAGTTGTTTTTGAGATGCCACTGTATGGGTCTCATGTGTAGTCGGCCTAGGTGAACCTGTTTTTCTGTGGCTGTTAGGAGACCTATCAGGGACATGAACTGCCGGACTGGACAGGCCGGTAGTAACAAAAGTGCTTATATCTTGTCCTGAAGGCTTTGCCACCAGTCCGGAGTTGGTCTGACCCGGCCGGATCTGAGGTCGAATTGGTAACCTATGAAGTCGAAGACTTGTTTGGGTTCCAACTCTGATTTCTCTAGATTCACCAGCCAACCGAGTTCCTGGCACATTTTGACTAGGATCTGAGTGTGTTGGAGACAAAGTTGTTGGGATCTGGCTCTCACCAACCAGTCGTCTAGGTACTGGTGGATCCTTATACCCTTGTGTATGGCCATCAGCTTCACCTCCTTTGCTAACACAGTGAACTCCATGGGTGCTGCGAACAGACCAAAAGGCAGAGCTTTGAATTGGTAAGTCCGGCCCTGGATATGAAATCTTAGGTATTTCCTGGATTGTTCCTGTATTGGTATGTGGAAGTAGGCGTCTTTGAAATCTACTGAGGTGACTCACTCCCCTTGCTGAAGGGATGTTCTGATGGTTTCCGGTGTCTCCATTTTGAATTTCTCCACTTTGAGGAAAAGGTTTAGATTGCTCAGATCCAGTATTGGCCTCCATTTGTTGTTGGGTTTTGGAACTAGAAACTCGATTGAAAAACCCCAGAGATGTTTGATTGTGGACCAGCTCTACTGCTTAAATTGCTCAGATCCAGTATTGGCCTCCATTTGTTGTTGGGTTTGGAACTAGAAACTCGATTGAAAAACCCCAGAGATGTTTGATTGTGGACCAGCTCTACTGCATTTTTGTCTATAAGCTGATGCAATGCCTCCAGCTGTTCCTGTGGGGATTGGCATAGCAGCTTATGACTGTGGGAGACCTTCTGAGGTTTGGTCGGTTCCGGAAGGGGAGAACATAACCCTCTTTCAGGATTTGAACTATTTTTGGTCCGGCTCCCAGATCTAGCCAAGTTTGCCAAAAAGTGTGGCCCCTACAGGCAGATTGGAGGCAACATTTGTGACATTTGAGATACGATTGGCACAAGACAATTGAGTGCAACACAAAACACTTTTCACAAATTTTAATTTGCATTCTTTGACATGATAACCTACTGGCCCGGGACTTAGATCTTTCTTTTGTGATTGCCCGGGCGCAGTAGTGACAGGATGAACAACAGGAACTTTTACATTTAAAAAGTCTCTTGTCTGTGTGTGAGGTGTGCTCCCGGACAGCGGTCGTAATGGGAACTTGGTTAAACAGTAATTGTCATTTATACGACTGCTGGCCCTTGGCAGGTCGTGATGAGTAAAAAGTAGTACTTCCCTTTCCTATACTGTTTCTTTCCAATAGTTTTCCATGCCGGTTTGTCCTGTCGGGAATCTTTGCTGCTTGACCTTTTGTCTACCCGTTCATAGGGATGAAACCGACCCTTGCTGTGACCGGAAGTAGAATGACTCTTGGAGTCAAACTGAGCTATGTCCTCTTCTGCTCGTTTGATAGTAGCATAAGGGAAGAGGGTTGAAATATGTAGAGGAGCAGCTCTCAAAGCTGTAAGTGTGTCCTGTTTTATTCCGGTTCTGAGGTGGCCGAGATATGCATCCTTGTGGACTAAAGTCAAATTACCCATGGTGATGAATACAAATTCCGACAAGTGTTCCATGGATTTTGCAGCAGCCTGTGAAAAACTTGCATTAAAGTCCAACAAGTACTGTAGCTCTTCAACAGCAGGTGATACTTTTGCCGACCCTTTTCCCTTCTGTTCTGACTTCAGGACTTTAAGTTGATCTTTCATATTCTGCTGGACCCTGACAAGAAAACGGTTAAAGCTAGCAGTCTGGTTGCATTAACTGAGGCCTCTCTGGCCGACCTCTCCCATCTTCTTAAGGTTTCTTGAGAAATTCTGTGGGAAGCAGAGGGGTAGATCCAAGCCCAGTATATCTGGCTATGCGACTGTAACTGCTGTTTAGTTTAACCGCGTCTGTGTGCCATGTAGAAACTTTTGAAGAATCAGCTTTCTGGTCGGTATGTGGTCCGTACCACTTAGACTGAGAATCTGGTGGTCTGAAGAAAACATCTTTGGCTAACCCACCAGCTTCCGACCCACGGGAGGGGTAACCTTCAGTTAGGGTCAAGTTAAGCTTTGAAAGTTTCTTACATAGCCATTCTTCTGTGGGCATTTTAACAGACACTTTGCCTGGAGTGATAGCCTTTGGTCCGGCGAAGGGATTATCCTCTGCAGTGGAAGTGGAGCTGTCAACTTCTGGGATATGGGTCCAGCCCATATAAGAGCGAATACCCTGCATAGTGTCCTGGTAGTTCTGTTCTTCCGACACTGGTTGGTCTTGATCAATAACAGAGTGCTCCGGATCCTCAGACAATTCACCTTCCTCAGCATATAAATCTAAGGGGGTCTATCCGACGTGTCACTATAGGCCTCTGAGGAGAGACTTGAAATACTGTCCCGTCTAGATCTATGCAATGTAGGTGAGCCAGAGTCTGCTGTATCTGAAGGCATAGGTCGGTCAGTAGATGGTGGTCGGTGAGAACCCTGCTGGGTCTGAGGAGGGAGGTCGGTGGCATAATCCGGTGCCACAGCAGGTCGGTGGGTCTTGGTTTGACTGGTAGGCTGATGCGTAGTCGCAGAGGAGCCCATGTCCATGAAACCTAATTGAAGAGGTAGGTCGGCTGCTTTTAGTTTGACTAGCCGGCTGTAGTGATAGAACAATTGTCTACAAACATCGAATGGTTGGTCGAAATTCACTGTAGTAGCGATGATCGATCTGGAAGAAGTGTCCATCGATTCATCATTATTATGGAAAATTTCACAATATTTAGTTACCTTTCTTTATGTATCTATATATCTACAGTTTTTTTTAATATTTTGTGCAGTTGGCTTTTTAAATTGACAAATTTGTCACAAATCTTGGGTTTGTTTATATCTACCGCCATATTTACCGGAAGTGAGTGTTTTCGGTAGATTCTAAATGTCGGAACACCGTTATTCCTACCACATCAACATACACTTCATCCCGGGATGTGTTTCATAATATAACCAACAATTGAATCGATTATGGCTCGATCCTCGCTCGGAAAAATGGACGATTAATCGACCATGTAACTTGGAGGCGATTCCCATCACTAGCCGGCTGATGCTTACTAGCAGAGGAGCCAGTACCAGGAAACTTACTTGCTGAAGACTGTTGACTGATCACTGCTTTACTGGTCGGCTGATGCTTTTCAGCAGTATCACAAGTTGAAAATCTTTGCAAAATTGTCACCAACAGTATGTTTAATGATGTTTAACAGATGTTATGTCACATAGAAATGAATAATATAAAATATAGTTGTAAATCCAATTTATTTTTAAGGTAGAACAATATACAACATACATATACATAATCTAGCGCTAGATGATAGATGGGGAGAAGGAGATGTTATCCCGTCAAGAGCTAGTTTCCTTGTCATTGTCCAGAGGATGGATGTTTATTCCTCTGCTACAATATACCTTCTGAAGTTACTCGAGCAAACTCTGTCTAACAAAGACGTTTGGAATTGTGGGTAATGGTCAGGGATAATAACTGTTAGCCATACCAAATAAATCTGTGATATAAGCTAGGCTGGAGCAAATCTGCTAGTGGAGAGTAATGAGTAGCCATAGCAACTGTGTCTTGATGAGAATCCAGAGAATAGGAATGCATGAGTGAACATACATAGCTGCATGTAGTCAAAGGCTATTAATAGAACTAGTTCTCTACATAAGATCAAAACAGCAAAAAAGTTATCTTTAAGATTTTTACAAATTTGAACTCTGTGACAATTGCCTACCCTCCCAAGTTGCTTCTCCAGAAGCAACATTGCTGAACTTAATAGAATTTAAACAGACGAATGACGCAGAGGACAGAGATAGCTTGAGGAACTAACCATTAAACTTTAACAATAAAAGTTTGAAAATTAAACCAAACAATTGACATAGGAAAACATTAATTTAAGCTGCATCTTAAACAATAACTGATCTTTGATTATTATTAGTAAGCAATAAACTCAACAATTTGAACTAGGTGGAACATAATCTGAAGAGCTAAAATTCCTGAAATGAATTGATTTTATAGATGTAATATTATAATTTATAGAAGTCAATATTTAAACAACATCTGAAGTTACTGAAATTACATTACATTTTAAAGATGTTACATGAGCACTTGTTAAACATCTGAAATTACTTTTAATTTCAAATTAAGATACACACAATGGGAATCAGCAGAAATAATAGTTTGAATTTATAAGTCGCAAACTGACACCTGGAGGCAAGAAATTGGACATAGCAAATTTATCACTGAACAATGAATTGAATTTGCACAGATACAACACAACATGTTTAAACAAGTAAAACAAGCATTCTGATGCATGCATTTATCTCCTGCCATCTAAATTAGATGTACTAAAGATAGTGGAATACAAATTTGTTGTGAGATGGAGGCACAAGTAGAAGTGACAACAAGCAAGAGGCACGTTAATGTTTGACTAATTGAAAACTCTCCCAAAATGTAGGTGAATGAGTTATTTGAGAAATACTGGCTATCTGCAATACTCATTTTGAGTAGGTGAATTATTAGCTACGGGTCTGAACTTCACCAAGTGAAAGCTCTTCCAAAAGTAGATGAATGAGTTATTTGATAAAAATTGGGTATGTTCATTACTTTTACAGATAATTAGCATTTACTCATTTTGAGTAGGTGAGTAATTAGCTACGGGTCTGAAACTTCACGAAGTGAAAGCTCTCCCAAAAGTAGATGAATGAATTATTTGAGAAAAATTGGCTATCTGCTATACTTTTAGAGATAATTCGCATTTACTCATTTTGAGTAGGTGAGTAATTAGCTATGGTCTGAAACTTCACCATGTGAAAGCTCTTCCAAAAGTAGATAAATGAGTTATTTGATAAAAATTGGCTATCTGCAATACTTTTAGAGATAATTCGCATTTACTCATTTTGAGTAGGTGAGTAATTAGCTACGGGTCTGAAGATTCACCATGTGAAAGCTCTTCCAAAAGTAGATGAATGAGTTATTTGATAAAAATTTGGTATGCGCAATACTTTTAGAGATGATTAGGATTTACTCATTTTGAGTAGGTGAGTAATTAGCTATGGGTCTGAAACTTCACCATGTGAAAGCTCTCCGAAAAGTAGGTGAATGAGTTATTTGAGAAAAATTGGCTATCTGCAATACTTTTAGAGATAATTCACATTTGCTCATTTTGTGTAGGTGAGTAATTACCTACGTGTCTGAAACTTCACCATGTGAAAGCTCTTCCAAAAGTAGATGAATGAGTTATTTGAGAAAAATTGGCTATCTGCTATACTTTTAGAGATAATTCGCATTTACTCATTTTGAGTAGGTGAGTAATTAGCTAAGGGTCTGAAACCTCACCATGTGAAAGCTCTTTCAAAAGTAGATGAATGAGTTATTTGAGAAGAATTGGGTATTCGCAATACTTTTAGAGATAACTAGCATTTACTCATTTTGAGTAGGTGAGTAATTAGCTACAGGACTGAAACTTCACCAAGTGAAAGATCTCCCAAAAGTAGGTGAATGAGTTATTGAGAAAAATTGGCTATCTGCAATACTTTTAATGATAATTCACATTTACTCATTTTGAGTAGGCGAGTAATTACGTACGGGTCTGAAACTTCACCAAGTGAAAGATCTCCGAAAAGTAGATGAATGAGTTATTTGAGAAAAATTGGCTATCTGCAATACTTTTAGTGACAATTCACATTTATTCATTTTGAGTAGGCGAGTAATTACCTACGGGTCTGGAACTTCACCATGTGAAAGCTCTCCCAAAAGTAGATGAATGAGTTATTTGAGAAAAATTGGCTATAAGTCGTATAATTATATTAGGTAAAAGTGCTATTACTCACTCAAAACTAGGCCAAAGTTCACCAAACCTTTTTTCCCTAAGCATAGGATACTCTTATACTACCCTGTGGGTCAAAAATTCACTTGAAATTGCTCTATCTCTTACGGTTTGAGAGATATTTGAGATTTTTCACATTTTCACTAAAAGTAGCAATAAAGTAGCCATTACTCAATTGTATATCGAGCAACAGTTGTGAAACTTAAATATGTTACAGTTCACAAAAAAAGTACATGAACAACATATTTGAGAGAAATTGTGTAGCTGCAATACTTTTGAAGATATAAGCCATTTACTCATTATGGTTATCATTAAAAATTGAAAAAGTAGCTATAACTCACTTAGCTATGGAGATACACTTGCAAACTACTGACCATGTTGTAGCTATGGAGAAAGTAGCTGAACAACATATTGGAACAAAATTGTGTAGCTGCAATACTTTTCAAGATATAAGCCATTTACTCATTATGGTCATAATTAAAAATTGACAAAGTAGCTATTACTCACTTAGCTATGGAGATACACTTTCAAACTACTGACCATGTTGTAGCTGTGGAGAAAGTAGCTGAACAACATATTGAAACAAAATACTGTAAATGCAATAGTTTCAGTTATAAGCCTTATAATTATATTAGCTAAAAGTGCTATTACTCACTCAAAAGTAAGCCAAAGTTCACCAAACCCAAAAAATTTTGAAGAGCGTAAAAATTCATTAGGACAACTAATTTACCAAAAATGTGTAATGGTGGTAGTTTCAGAGAACACTGCGTGACACACGCACGCACGCACCCTCGCACACACATGGTGCAAATTATAATCTCCCTCCCGGGCTTTAGGCCCGGCGGGAGGTAATTACACTAAATTAGATGTAATATAAACCATTAACAGAGAAAGGACTTGACAACAGTAATGTAGGAATTTTCACTGAACTTGAAGTTATGCCATTTACAACTAACTTTAACTTGAATGATAGCAATTAAAAAGTAATAAGCTGTAGTCATTTAAAAAAATGGTACAAATTAAGAACATCAAAGTTTCTGATCTACTTTCTGGTCTACCTCTATCCATGTTGACTTTGCTGTAACAAATCAAAGATGAAATAATTATGGCCAGAATTTAGTAGAGAATTTAGAACAAAGTTAATAGATATAGGTAGCACAGTAGTAAGAAAAATCTTTAGTTTGATGAAAGTAATCATGGTGATATTATCTTTTCAATCATCTGAAATAATTAGTCAGTAAATCCTTTGTTGAGAATACGTGTGTTTGTCTGAGTAACTGGAATCTTGTGTACTCATTATGCATTATACGTGTCACTTTTGGCATCTATCCCTAATGCAGTCAGATCTGGTGCACAGTTAATAGACCCGTATTGCATGTGACATAAATGAATTGAATTCCCACAGAAGTATGACTGTGCTTGCACCTTTGTATGGCTGAAGAAATGAAGAATAGAACTGAGCCCATACAAGTAACCCACCATAGGATGAATTGAACTTTGCCTATCTCCGCAAAATTAGGTGAATGTATCCTAACGTAATAAGATGCAGCAGATAGCAAGCTATATCATGCAGTAAACACAAAACAACTGGATATGCTGACTAATTACATATTAACTGAATTTTTTTCATAGAAATATCAAGTACATGTAAAACCTAACTTATAGAATTAAATAAATGAATTATTAAAAATGTAAGCCATTATGAAGTAAATAGCAAATGCTGTAACAACAGAATCTTATACAACTGTAAAGAATGTTCTGTTGCAAGTTCACTGAAATCTTCTGATGAAATCTCTGAAGGTCTCTCATGGTACGGAATATTGTGTACCTGGATGGTCATCACTCGGACAAGTATAAGTTGAGGATAAAATTCTTCAATCACTTTAAGGAGTTGAGATGACTGGTTGATCTAGTGGCAGGGTCATAAGAAAGTTTGAATTGATTTCCATGAACAGATTTCCTAAATTAAATGGCTCCACAGTGTCATTGTAGAATTGCATAGTTCTGTACAGTTTATTAAGTAACATCATTGTGATGGAAATAGTACACACACATTAGTTTTGCAGACAGGTGTAAAAGTTTAGATTGACAATATAAATATCTGAAGTTTACCACATGCTCATATAGATAGAAATACATATAAACTTATTTGACGCAGCAAAGCACCCACATGGTAAGCTATTGTAGCGCAATAAAATTGAAAATTTTAATTACGTAAATGTAGCTTTTATAAGCTACAAGCTTACCATGTGGGACTGAGTGTTTTTTCGGGGGCCATCGGACTCCAGCCAACGATTAAGAAAAATAAAAGTACCAATTTGGCCGATTCCCCATTTTAGTATGTACCCTAGCAGTGCATTGTGGTAGTTCTTCCTTCTTCTCTCATGGTAATTTAGTCCGTACCCCCTCAGCTGTAATACAGCCGGGAGTCAGGGTGGGACTTTCCTCAGCCCACATGGTAAGCTTGTAGCTTATAAAAGCTACATTTACATAATTAAAATTTTCAATTTTATTGCGCTACAATAGCTTACCATGTGGGACTGAATGCTGAATTCAACCGCCCGGTGGCGGGATTACAGCTGAGACTGGAATATTGTTATTTTTCTTAGAATTTAGAGCTCACAGATGTCAAGAATACCCAAAGTTGGTCAAAAGAGCCAGTCTGAGTCCCATTTACAGAACCCCAGTTCTAATGGTCGGGTCTGTAATTAGCCAAAAACCAGAAGAAGTGATGACGGTACCAATACCGTTTAGATGTTCTGAGAGAAGAGAGTACAGCCGAGCTCACTCAGGAATAGCCCGTAAGGGCATCACTGCTAAAGTCCAGACCCTAGGCCGGAATCTCATAACATTTGCCATCTAAAATGAGATTAGGGTACATTGGATAAGGAAATACATTATACAGATAAAATTAAAGGATAAAGACCTTACTGTGAACATCTTGAAGGTAACTGATACCTAGACCCTGGGAAAGACTCCTGAAGACTTGGATGTAGCTGGCGTGCCCCCTCTTCTTTTCTTCCCGAAGATGAGGATGCTGAGGGGAAGGGTCTAGGACTTATTGTGCCGCAACTACTGGTCCCAGATACATATTGTTGTTGTTGTCTGACCAAGTAAGGTCTTTTAGATAAAAATTGGTAAACGTATTGTGAGCTTTCCAGTGACATGCTTGCCTGATCTGGTCCACCGATACCCCACCGTAAAAGGCCTTAGAGGCCGCGAAGGCCCGGATGTCATGCTCTTTGACTTGGACCAAGTCCAAGGCTTGTTGGTCGGCTTGCCTGTAACAAAGTAGAATGGTTTGTTTCAACCAGGAAGAGATAGTAGCGGGTCTGATATCTGAGGTATGTCCTTTTTTAAAGGAGATGAAAAGAAGGGATCGGGAACCTCTTAGGTCCTTAGTTCGATCCAGATAGTACCTCAGGGCCCGCACAGGACACAGGGTCCTGTCTTCCTTAAATTGTCTATCTACAATGGTAATTAAAGCAGGAATAATCACTGGAGACACACTTTGAGAACCTTCTCTTGCTACCTGGTTTTTGGCTATAAAGTCAGAAGAAAGGAACAAGGCAACCTTTTCCCATTGGCCTAGATTAGACCCAGGCGTGGATTTTGCTGCGGCGCTTGCCGGAGGCCAAGGCTAGCAAGAAAGCAGTTTTGAGAGTAAGATGTTTGAGGTCTGTGTCTTTCATAGGCTCAGAGGGTGCTTTTGTGAGCTCATTGAGAACAACAGAAAGGTTCCACTATGAAAGATTCCTGGAACTGTTGGGACAATCCCGATGGAAACTGGAGAGTAACCTGTGAAGGTCTGGATCATGTGCTATAAATTGGGCTATGGGGCCCAAAGTGTCAACAATAGCAGTCCTGTAACCGTCAATGGTAGAGGAGCGCCTGTTTAAGTCTTGGTACAGGTACATGAAAAAATCTGAGATTTGTTTTACAGATGGAGAGGAGAAATCCACCCAATTTTCTCTGCACCATTTTTCAAATAGGGCCCACTTTGACTTGTAGACGGTTCTTGTTGATGATGTCTGAGATGCAGCAATTCTCTCTGCTACCTCCACAGAGAAGCCTTGCTCCTGGAGTTCTCCGCTCCTAGACCCCAGGCGTGGAGGTTGAGATGTTGCAGATCGCTGTGAAATACGTAACTGTGGGACTGTTTGAGTACTGTTGTTGACACTGGAAGTTGTAGCGGGATCAAAACCAGGGCATCCCTGGCCAGCCCAGGGCTATTAGAATGATCAGGCAGTGGCACTGCCTGATTTTTTGGATCACCCTGTGAAGGAGAGCCCTTGGAGAGTAAGCATAGGCTGTGAGACCCGTCCAGTTTATGTTCAGAGCATCTATGTCCCAGGCCTTTGGGTCTGGGATAGGAGACATGTATAGAGGGAGTTTGTGGTTCAGATGAGTGGCAAACAGGTCTGCATGAGGAGTGAACCACTTTTGGCAGATTTGTCTGAACACCTGCGGATGTAGAGACCATTCGGTCGACTGAACTTGGTTGGACCTGGACAGAAGGTCAGCCATCATGTTGAGACAGCCTGGAATGTGTCTGGCTTTCAATGTTATGTGGTAGTGATGGCACCAAGTCATGATCTTCCACAGGAGTGCACACATCTCCACTGAGTGAGTTCCTCCTTGTTTGTTTATGTAGGCTACCACTGTTGAGTTGTCCGTGGCAACTAAAACTGTTTGGTTCTGCATCTGGTAACTGTAAAGTTTTTCAAATGGCTGACTCTTATCGTGTTAATTATTGTTTGATTTTGTCTATGTTAGGACGTTTGCTAAGTTCTTTTTTTTTTTTTTTTTTCGGTGTTAATCATTTCCTGAATATGTTAGTACTAATCATTTGCTGAACTTGTCTAGGCAAACAATTTGCCGAGTATTGCATCAGGGTTGGTCAGTCCTAATCACCCAAACTTGTTTCTTGACTATTTACTGTACATATTTATGCTAATCGTTTGCTGAATTTGTCATTTCATTTAAGATAAAGTATTTTAATTTGTGTCTCTTCATTATTATGCGAATATCACGTTACCATCAACCTCTCTCAAAAAAAACAGGAAAAGTCTTGGTGTAAAATGGCTTGTAAATATAATATAGTTATTTGTATGTGTTTTGTTGTAGTATGTGCAAAGGTATCAGAATATACGTCCTTTTCATACAGTTGCATGTTCTTAAGAGGTAACACTTTGTCTGTTGCTAGTGTGTACCAACTACTTAACCATACTAATCATATTGAAAATCGGTTATTTATTTTGGGGGTGAACTCAAGCAAGTGTTTCAATGATGTCTAGCGACGTTGGTGTGTTGTCGGCAAATTGTCAAGGTTTACGAGATAAAAACAAATGTCATGATGTTTTAAACTACCTTGAAAATTTAAATGCATCAGTTTTCTGTCTGCAGGATACACACTGGACTGATCACGATGCTAAACGCTTAAAAAGTATCTGGAAAGGAGACTGCATTATAGCAGGATCAAAAACAAACTCAAGAGGAGTTGCAATCCTTCTCAAAAAAGATTTTGAATACCAAATCATAGATTCATTTACTGATACAATTGGCAATCTGATTACCCTAGATATAAACATTGGTAATATAAAATTAAAACTTATCAATGGCTATGGACCTAACACTGACTCCCCTGCATTTTATAATAAAATTAATGATATTGTTGAATCTAGCGAACAAGACTACACTGTAATCTGCGGCGATCTGAACCTTGTAATGGATCCAAATATAGATACCCAAAACTATAGACACTTAAATAACCCAAAAGCCCGAAACCAACTACTGCGTATTATGTCAAGGCACAATTTAAAAGATTTATATCGGGAATTAAACCCTCATACCAGGCGATACACTTGGCGAAGAAGAAATCCCATAAAACAGGCTAGACTAGATTACTTTCTCTGCAGTGAAACTTTATTAGATATTGTGAATTCATGTGTCATAAAGCCTGGCTACAGAACGGATCACTCCTTTGTAATCACAAGGTTATGCATCTGTAAATTTAAGCGAGGCCGCGGTCTATGGAAACTTAACTGTTCCCTACTTAAGAATAAGGACTATTTAATTCTGATAAACAATCTAATTGATAGTGAAAAATTAGCGAATTCAGCTTTGGTTTACAATCCTATCAATGTTACTTCTATTCCTAACTCCAGTTTGCAGTTTACTATAGCTGACGATACCTTTCTCGAAATTTTGTTACTTAAAATCAGAGGAGAAACGATAAAATTCGCAAGTGCTCTTAAAAAGAATACAAATGAGCTTGAGCTTAAACTGGAAAGTGACATTGAAGACTTAGAGAATAATTGCTTCCCGGGTAGCATTGCAAAACTTTATGATAAAAAGCAAGAATTACAAAACATTAGGGAAAACAAAATCCAGGCAATAAAGATACGCTCGAGAGCTCACTGGCCAAAAGATGGAGAGAAACCATCTAAATATTTAACATCACTGGAAAATAAAAATTATATAGATAAGACTATAAAACGCTTAGAAAAACAAGATGGTCAAATCCTAACTGAACAAAACAGTATACTGAATGAAGTAAAAAATTTCTATGAGCACCTTTTCGCCAAATCGACCAAAATAAATGATCAAAAATTGACCAACGTACTGGAAAACTTTGCATTTCCAAAACTGAATGAAGCAGAGTCCCTTCAACTAGAATGTGAACTAACATTACCTGAAATTTCAAGAGCCCTTCTCAATATGAAAAATGGTAAAGTTTCAGGCATAGATGGATTTCCTGTGGAATTCTTCAAAGTGTTTTGGAATAAGCTGAAAGATTTTGTCTTACGAGCTTATAACTGGTCCTTTAAAATGGGGAATATGACAATCACTCTGCGACAATGTGTCATTTCATGTATACCAAAGGGAAACAAATCTAGAACGCTATTGAAAAACTGGCGGCCCATTTCATTACTCTCAGTTGTATACAAGATTTTATCTTCAGCCATTGCTAATAGAATTAAAACTGTTTTAAGTAAATTAGTATCCGAAACCCAAACAGGATTTGTGGCAGGAAGATTTATCGGTGAAAACACTCGTCTAATCTATGACATTCTTCATTACACTGAGAAAGAAAATATTCCTGGACTTCTTATGCTTATAGATTTTGAGAAGGCCTTTGACTCAGTATCATGGGAGTTTCTCTAAGAAACATTAAAAATGTTGGGCTTTGGACCTAAAATGATTAAATGGATTACACTATTCAACACCAATATTATAGGCTATGTCCTGCAAAGCGGTTTCCTTTCACAGCCATTCCCTATTAACCGCGGTTGTAGACAAGGGGACCCTATTTCCTCCTATCTGTTTATTCTTGGTGCACAAATATTACAAATAATGGTCTCTAGAAACCAAGCAATAAAAGGCATAAAGATAAAAAAAAAAATTAAATTGACTCAATTTGCCGATGACACTACACTTGTATTAGATGGCACTACGAGTTCACTCCAAGCAACATTAAACACTTTAGAAATATTTGGGACTCTCTCCGGTTTAAGGATGAATACCGAAAAGACTCAGATAGTCTGGATAGGCAAGAGAAAGCATTGTAAGGAAAAATTAACTGTAACTAAAGATCTAGTTTGGGGAAAGGACACATTCAATCTTTTGGGAATCCAATTTTCAGTTGATTTGGACTTAGTAATAAGCCTTAACTATGATCCAATACTTGACGATATTAGCAAGTCCCTGAGTGTATGGAGGAAAAGATTCCTTACACCTCTGGGCAAAATCACTGTGCTAAAAACTCTTATCCTATCTAAGCTAAACCATTTATTCATGTCCATCCCGAACCCTGATCAAAGTGTTATAAATAAGTTACAGTCTACCTTTTTTCAATTTATATGGGATGACAAACCAGATAAAATAGGTAGGAAACAATTGTGTAGTGATTTTATGAGAGGAGGACTCTGTATGATTGATTTAGAGAACTTCATATGCAGTCTAAAATGCACTTGGATGAGACGTTTGCTGACGCAAAAACACTCTCCATGGTATGAACTATGTCTTTATAATCTAAAAGACTATGAAAAATGCTTTAATTTGCACTCTCTATGGCATAAAACTCTAGCAAAAAAGATCACCAACAAATTTTGGAAGAGTATTTTGCTATCTTGGGCCAAAGTAATAGATAGCTTATCAAAAGATCAAAACAATAAAGTCCTCAATAGTCCTCTCTGGTATAATCCGATCATCTCAGCTGTCCCCTTATTCTACCAACACTGGTATAATAAGGGTATAATATTTACTGCAGACCTATTCTGTGAAAATAAATTATTGTCTTTAAAGGACTTGACGGGAACTTTAAAAATAAAGACTAACTTTCTGGAGTATCACCGTGTAAAAACTTGTTTGAAAAAAAAACTTTACTATACATCCACAGGATCCAATTGTCAAACCTGTATGGCCGACCATCATAGAAATTTTGACAAAATCCAAAAAAGGAAGTAAAGATTTCTATAAGTTGCTCACTAATACAAGTCATCTTGATACTCTCAGTTATAAAGCAAAGTGGGAAGCAGAAGTTGGTGACAAATTGGACCATGAGGATTGGAAAACAATTTATAAACATTGTTTTAAAGTCATTCAAGATAATGAGATAATTTGGTTGCAGTATAGGATTATAAATCGTATTTTAGGAACAAAAAGTCTTCTATTTAAGATTAAAAAATCAAATAATAATTTGTGTCGTTTCTGTACCAGCTCACCAGAAACAATATCACATGTATTTATCCAGTGCTCCATTCTGCATGAATTCTGGCAAAAAACCAAGCTGTGGATTCATGACACTATAGATCTATCTTTTAGTCTCAACGTCAGAACAGTGCTCCTAGGGCTTGTATATAAAAAACAACTTGATATCATATTGTTATTAGTTAAACTGTACATCTACAAAGGACTGGTCAGTAATACTCCCCCTACTTTCACTGCATTTCAAAAATTTTTCAAACGAAAATATGAGGAACAACAATATCTGGCAACTATCTCCCTAACTGACCAGAAATTTGGTAGTAGTTGGAGCTTGCTTTCTCTTCTTACCCAGGGTGTCTGAGTATTTTCCTGTCATTGATTCTTTTTAGTAAAGGACTTTGAAGTCACAGTATTGTAATCCAAAAATTTCTGAATTTATTAATTGTCATAACACTTTATACTTTCTCACCGTTGTGTTGGTATAGAATTGTAAATTGTATGGAAAATGTTATTCTTGTAAAACACTTTTTGCTCTGTACCTTTGTATGTCAATAAAAAAAATAGAAATAAAAAAAAAACTGTTTGGTTCTGACACTGGTCCTTGAAACTGACGAAGGGCCAGTGAGACCGCCTTCAATTCTAGAACATTTATGTGTAGCCTTTTTTTGACCTTGAGTAGAACTTTGTTCTAAGTGAGAGCCCCAACCTTCGTTTGAGGCGTCTGTAAAGAGTTGGATACTGTGGTCTTTGGGATGAAGGTCTGCGCCCTTCATCACATTGACAGGATTTTGCCACCAATGTAGGTGTGCAGAAATCGTTTCTGTCCAAGCAAGGAGGCTGTCAGCGACTGAGGAAATTTTCAATTCTCCTTGAGATGAAACTGAAAGGGCCTCATGTGAAGGCGTCCCTCCGGGACCATTTTCTCTGTTGAGGCTAGCAACCCAATTAGCGACATCAAACATCTTGCAGTCAAAACATGTTTTGTCTTGAGTCGTAGGATCAAATCCTGGAGTTTGAGCCATCTCTCTTGAGTGGGTTTTACAAGGGCTGAATCGAGATGGTATTCGTAGCCCACAAACGAAAACACCTGAGTAGGTTTTAGTTCTGACTTTTCCTGATTTATAATCCACCCCAGGGACTGAGTTAGATCACTTGGGCTTCCTCCTGAGACTGGGATCTGATCAGCCAGTCGTCCAGGTATTGGTGAAGTCTGTGACCTCTGGTGAGGGCAGATTCACCGGTGATGAAAAAAATGAACGATAATCGAGGATTAATGATCATCCGCGATGCATCTTATTAACATATTGAACCATTAACTTTAGCTTATTTTCAAAGGGGTTTAATAAAAATATGGTGAAATATTCATCCAATTTCTACTTTTTTGCGGTTTTGTTTTGATCTGTGATGTAACTATGGTGATGACCCTTTCCACTTCCTATAGGAAGTGAAAAAAACGTAAGTTTTGTTTACTTTTTATTGCTTCAAATATCCACCATTTTAACAGCTGACAACACAAATGAAACATAAAATCTATTTTATTGCAGTATAAGTTGTCAATGTACATCATTTAAAGAGCAAATATTAGTTTAATTTGTGAAACGATGGCACCGCGATATCGCTCACGGTTTTCTTCACGGTATCGAGACCTCATTTACTCAGATGATGACACCACTAGCTTCACCTCTTTCACAATCATTGTGAAGACCTGGGGGGCTGTGGCCAGTCCGAAGGCGAGGGATGTGAACTGGAACACCTGAGACCTGTGGCAAAATCTTAGGTATTTCCTTGAGGGTGGATGAATGGGGATGTGAAGGTATGCGTCCGATAGATCTATCGACGATACCCACTCCCCCGGAATCAGGGAAGTCCTGATGGACTCTGGAGTTTCCATTTTGAACTACATGTAGAAAAGTATTGAGCCTGCTTAGGTCTATGACAGGCCTCCACCTCTGGTGAGGCTTGGGTACAAGAAACAGGCGACTGTAAAACCCGAGACATTTTACATTTTCCACCCTTTCGATTGCGTTCTTTGACAGCAGAGACTGGATACAATCTGCCAGAGCTTGGTCTTTGGGAAGGGCCTTGTATTCTGATACAATCAGAGGAAATCTGACCAAGTTGGGTTTTGAGAGGAATGGCAGAACGTAGCCATTGGTGATAATTTTTAACACGTTTGAGGTACAATTGTTTATTTGCCAGTCTCTGCTGAAAGAACGGAGGCGACCTCCTACTGGTGGACTGATTGAGGCTTTGGAGGTTTGGTTTTCCTCGGTTAGAGGAAAACGATTGGTTACTGCTTTGGGAGGAATTGCTGAAAGAACGGAGGCGAACTCCTACTGGTGGACTGATTGAGGCTTTGGAGGTTTGGTTTTCCTCGGTTAGAGGAAAACAATTGGTTACTGCTTTGGGAGGAATTGGGAGGAATTGCTGAAAGAACGGAGGCGAACTCCTACTGGTGGACTGATTGAGGCTTTGGAGGTTTGGTTTTCCTCGGTTAGAGGAAAACGATTGGTTACTGCTTTGGGAGGAATTGCCCCCATAGGGGCGTTTCCTGTAGGAGCCTCTTTTCTTATTGTGGTGGGGACCATGTAAGGGCTTGTTTTGATAGGGTCCAAAACCCTGAGTCTTTTTGCCAGTGCCTTTTTAAAGAAGGAAGTCCTCTCCATCTTTTACCAATTGAGACCTGAAGAGAGGGGAAGGCCAGAATGGCGAGTTCCTCAACTCCTGACGTCTCAATTCCCCCAAATGGGGATGAAGGAGGGTCATTTCGGCTTCTCTTCGTAGAAGGCCGGTGTTGCCCATGGTGTAGAGTTCCCTCTGGAGGATGTGAGCTACTGACTTACTGAGGCATGCTAGGGCCCATTGTTGAATGAGAATCCTTTTCTCCATTATATCAAAGTATTCACATGCGTTCTCATAACCACGTTTAATGAGCTTCCTTGGGTCAGCTCCATCTAGAATTTGGTTTTTGGTCTTCCTGCAGGCAGACCTGGCACTGTGAAGGCCCTTTTCCAGAACAGTGTTGCATGCAGAAGAAGTCCTGGCAAAAGTAGCAGTAAGGTTGATAGTGGAGAGGTTTTGTCTTGACTGTTGCTCAAGTTCTTTTAGGATATGAATGGGAACCTTGGCAACAGGGGCCCCAGAGGGTTTGGGCGAAATACAGATTTTGGCAAAATCTGAGTTGAGCTCCTGAAGTTTGTCTTCGAAGCAAGGTTGTCCCACCTTATAGTATTTAGCTGTTGAAGCTGGAGGTTTTATGTACTTACCCTCGGGTAAGTTAGAGGCCAAGAAATCTTGCTCAAATTTCTCGAAGGCGTCCTTGAGAAATGGGCTCAGAGGGAGCATGGCAGAAGGGCCTCTAGGCCTTAGTTCCTGTTGGCCTTTCTCATCGTCTAGGCCAAGCACAGTAGTAGAGGACCTAGGCATAGTTTCCCTGGGATCAGGGAGATCAAGAAGTTGCCTAAAGGTTTCAATTTCCTCTGTGTATTGGGAAGGTAGATTATTCATATCTACCTCCCTGTAGAAGACTGGATCTGAAATGGCCTGAGGTGGAGGTTCTGGAGGAACCTTAGGCTGAGGTTGAGTAAACCCTCGAGAGTGAGCAGAGGACTCATCTTCCTCTGCAGACGACAGAGATTTATGGATGGGTTTTGCCTTGTGTTTCCGCCTGTGAGAATGTTTTTTATGTTTAGGTCTAGCCTGGTAGTACTCAGTATCGGAAGCTTGATCCGAGTGTTCCGAGTGAAGATCCGAGTGTACACCACGCTCGGGTTGAGGCTTTTGTGTAGACCATGGAGGAAGAGAAGGGCCATAAGGCTCCAAGTCCATTGGCTGAACTTCAGATGGATCCGAGTGGGTAGGATCCGAAGTCCGAGTGGGGTTAGCTTTAGAAGGTCCAGGCATGTTTTAGCTTGAGCCGAATCGGATGTCTTATCTACATCCGATTCTTTGTTTTTTAAAGCAAGCATTTCGTCTCTGAGAGTCTTCATGGCATCAAACATAGATGCCTGGAATACACCCATCTCTTGCTTCAGTTGGATGTTAAAGGTGGTTCCCAGGGATTTTTGTAAATTATTCTCAATTCTATTCTGCAAGGCAGTACCTGGGGTAGGTGGAACATTTTGTGGAGTTTTTAAAGATAAGGATTCAAAGGGAAGAGGTTGTGGGCAGGGAGGGGATGAGAATAAGGTATCAGCAGCACCCTTCAGATCTGCTTGCAAGCCAGCAAGAGACTCATCATCATCATCATCCCCTAAGAGGTCAAGGTCGTCCTTACTAGTATTTTGATCTGACATGACTTTCAGAGTGTACCGACGTCTATTCTTTATTTTAGGACGTTGTTCAGAAGAAAGATCCTGGCAGATCTTACAAGGGCCCTGGTTGGTGACACAGAGATCATCCCTTTTCCCGGATTCTCTGCAAGTTGGGCAGTAGTTGTGCAGATCAAAAGAAAAACAAAAATGTCGGCATTTAGATGACCTCGGTTTGGCACTAGTTTGGTGGGAAGACATAATTCATGCAATAAAAGAAGATCCGAGCTCGGAAGCGCGAAAGCAAAATACACCAACTACGAATTAAAATTTATGAAAAAACAGTCACAAAGACGTGATTCGCAAGTGAAAACTTGAGAAACTGTATAAAATAAAATATACAATAAAATATTAAGGTGATAATGAAGGAAGGAGCCGAATATCCTCCAACGTGTTGGTGAAAAACAAGCAAACGTGCTTGAGTGAGTAATAGATCCGAGCGGAAGACATGGAAAACTCACAAAGACGTTTATAAAACAGAAAATAGCATCAGAGATGCCCGTACCCCACAGCCTAGGGAAATATTTTCAACACCATGAGATACAGAAGTACTGTATCAGTACAAACTTCAGGATACTTTCAGAGCACTGTCAGTTATATAAAGGTCCAAATAATGTTTAAAAGAAAGATCATGCATATAAAGATGAAGTATTAAAACAAGATAATTCAATAACAAGATGACAGCATTAATCAGCAAACTAAAATTCAACCCTCTTTATCTACATCTGCATGGCCAAATTATGGTTTAGATGGTTTGAATATTACCATGCATACAGAAGTGGTAATACATTTAATGAATGCTTATGTGTGGTGTTGGAGCAAAATCTGTGGCTCACTTGATGAAATTCTATCTCTTACAATGGGAAGTTATGAAAGTAAAATTCTTAATAAATTCTAATAAGACTTTAACAGTGCTTAATCTGCATCAAAAGACAGATCCAAAGGTGTAACAAGATTTTATAGGTCAAGGTCACTACGACAAGGTCAAAGGTCAAATTAAGGTGACACCATGATAATACACACCTATAGCCCCTAACCAATGTCCCTACCAAGTATCAACTTCCTCAACCCTACGGTTTCCAAGATATAGCCCGGACAAGATTTTATAGGTCAAGGTCACTTCGCCAAGGTCAAAGGTCAAATCAAGGTCAGATCATGACTTTGCACAACTACATCCCCTAACCAATGTCCCTACCAAGTATCAACTTCCTACACCTTACGGTTTCTGAGATATAGCCCGGACAAGAATTTTGAACTCACTACAGCAAGGTCAAAGGTCAAATCCTGGTCAGACCATGACGTTGCACACCTACACACCCTAACCAATGTCCCTACCAAATACCAACTTCCTACACCTTACGGTTTCCGAGATATAGCCCGGACAACATTTTATAGGTCAAGGTCACTACGGCAAGGTCAAAGGTCAAATCAAGGTCAGACCATGACATTGGACATTTACACCCCCTAACCAATATCCCTACCAAGTATCAACTTCCTACACCTTACGGTTTCCGAGATATAGCCCGGACAAGATTTTATAGGTCAAGGTCACTACGGCAAGGTCAAAGGTCAAATCAAGGTCAGACCATGACGTTGCACACCTACACCCCCTAACCAATATCCCTACCAAGTATCAACTTCCTACACCTTATGGTTTCCGATATATAGCCCGGACAAGATTTTATAGGTCAAGGTCACTACGGCAAGGTCAAAGGTCAAATCAAGGTCAGACCATGACGTTGCACAACTACACCCCCTAACCCATGTCCCTACCAAGTATCAACTTCCTACACCTTACGGTTTCCGAGATATTGTCTGGACAAGATTTTCAAACTCAAGGTCACTACGGCAAGGTCAAAGGTCAAATCAAGGTCAGACCATGACGTTGCACACCTACACCCCCTAACCAATGTCCCTACCAAGTATCAACTGCCTACACCTTACGGTTTCTGAGATACAGCCCGGACAAACTATTTCCCAGCGCCCACCCACCCACCCGCCCGCCCGCCCGCCCGCCCATCCAGACACCATGGGCTGTTGGGGTAAAAATATTTAATGGATACTTCCGAAACTTTGGGAAAATATGCTATATGTATAAATAAATGAAAAATAAACATCCAACAACACGTATGTGCTGAGAAATCAGCAAATTATTGAGAGCAACTTCAAACGACTTTCCAATATGGCGGCCAACGAGAGAAGAAGGAAGAACTACCACAATGCACTGCTAGGGTACATACTAGTAGCAGGACTCGGCCAAATTTGTACGGTTATTTTTCTTAATCGTTGGCATGGAAAAAACATTCAATCCCACATTTTAAGGTATTGTAGCACAATAAAATTTGATTTTTGGCCCTTTTGAAAGTAGCCTTGGCACTGTGAAGGCAGTTCTCTAGAACAGTGTTACATGAAGAAGCAGTTTTAGCAAAAGTAGCTGTGATATTGGTAGTGGAGAGGTTCTACCTAGCCTGATGTTCGAGTTCCTTGAGAACTGGAAGGGGACCCTTGGCCACGGGGGCCCCAGAGGGCTTGGGAGAAATACAGATTTTCGCAAAATCTGTGATAAGTTCTTGAAGTTTATCTTCAAAGCAAGGTTGTCCCACCTTGTAGTACTTGGCTGTTGAAGCTGGGGGTTTAATGTATTTACCCTCAGGTAAATTAGAGGCCAAGAAATCTTACTCAAACTTCTCAAAGGCATCTTTGAGAATAGGATTCAAAGGGAGCATAGCAGAAGGGCCTCTAGGCCTTAGCTCCTGTTGGCCTTTCTCGTCGTCCAGGCCTAGCACAGTGGTAGAAGACCTAGGCAAAGTTTCCCTGGGATCAGGGAGGTCAAGGACGTGCCTGAACTTTCCACTTCCTCTGTATACTGGGAAGGTAGATCAGTCATATCTACCTGCCTGTAAAACACTGGATCTGTGCTGTCCTGAGGTTGAGGTTCTGGAGGAACCTTAAGTTGAGGTTTTGTAAGCTTTTTGACATGGGCAGAGGACTCATCTTTTGTGTTTGAATTGTGTTTCCTCTTATCAGAATGCTTCTTATGTTTAGGACATACCTGGTAGTAGTCCGAATCGCAAATTTGAGAAGGCTAGCTATAATACTTTTTTTTGTCGGAGCGGTAACGATGAAATCTCTACACACTGCGGCTATCCAGTGGATACAATGATTTACTCAACAGTGAGAACCTGAAAGTAGCTATTGCTCAGCTATGCCATGACATAGAGGTCTGCAATTTCACTATGTTATAGCTGACCAAAAATTTTGTGAATAACATATTTAAACAAAATACTCAAAATGTAATAGTTTTCAAGTTACAACTGATTTACTCAACAGTGATAACCTCAAAGTAGCTATTACTCAGCTATGCAATGAGCTACATGTCTGAATTTTTACTATGTTATAGCTGACCTAAAAGTAGGTGAACAACATATTTAAGCAAATTACTGTACATGCAATAGTTTTCAAGTTACACCTGATTTACTCAATAGTGAGAACCTGAAAATAGCTATTGCTCTGCTATGCCATGAGCTATAGGTCTGTAATTTCACTATGTTATAGCTGACCCAAAAGTAATGAAAACAACATATTTTAACAAAATACTCCAAAGGCAATATTTTTCAAGTTACAGCTGATTTACTTAACAGTCACTACCTGAAAATAGCTATAGGTCAGTTGTGCCATGAGCTACAGGTCTGTAATTTCACTATGCTATAGCTAACCCAAAAGTACCTGAATAACATATTTACACAAATTTCTGTAAATGCAATAGTTTTCCAATTACAACTGATTTACTCAACAGTGAGAACTTCAAAGTAGCTATTACTCATCTGTGCAATGAGCCACAGGTCTGCAATTTCACTATGTTATAGCTGACCCCAAAATAGGTGAATAACATACGAAACAAACTATTCTAAATGCAATAGTTTTCAAGTTACAAGTGATGAACTCAACAGTAATAACCTAAAAGTAGCTATTACTCAGCTATGCTGTGAGCTACAGGTCTGAAATTTTACTATGTTATAGCTGACCCAAAAGTAGCTGAATAACATATTTATACAAAATTCTCTAAATGCAATAGTTTTCAAGTTACAAGTGATTTTACTCATGATGGAAGTTACTGAAAAGCCCAAAAGTAGTTATTACTCACTTAGCTAAGTTACCAAGTTACTCACCATTTTGTAGCTATGAAAAAAGTAGCTGAATAACATATTTTAACAAAATGCTCTAAATGCAACACTTTTCAAGTAATAAGTGATTTAGTGCATGATTTCATGAATTTTAATGCATTAAAAATTATTAAAAAAATTTATTAAAAAAAAATAAGACAGATCCAGGTCTCATACTCACACAAGAGAAACTACCTCTGGCCTAGTACATAAATTATATGCAAGATATGAGAGAAATCCCTGCAATAGTCACTGAGAAAATTGTGATAAAGTGTTGAAATTTTCACACTTTTGGTGGGGGTACCTCCCTTGTAATGTCTCTAGCAAACAGACAGATTTGCATGCCTTGAGCAATTTCTCATCCTCGATAGATAAGGTGTCTTAAGTTTTAAAAAAAAAACAGCATATCTCTAGGCCTTGTAGTTTTGGAGGAGAAGTTGTTCACGCGGACGCAGACGCAGAAGCGTACACCCACGCCGCAGAGTGACATAATAAAACCCGGCTAAACTTGATATTTCTTGATCACTTGTTTGCATTTGGATTTCAATGCAACAGACACGAGCAGAAATACTGTTCCATTGCATTTTTGATGATGTATAATATGTACATGTAATGAACATAGTTTTTGAAATATTTTATAAGACAAAGACAGTCTATATCTTACTTCAAGTTTGTTGAAACAAATTTCTTGCGATTATTTTTTCTAATCTACAAATATAATATATATAATTTATATCATTGTAAAGGTAATTGAATTTTTCTTTATTTGCAGAAATTTCATTGACTAGTTTCAGAGGTACAGCCATATTTTTAATATCCCCTGTCAGTACTTTTGAGTGTCACAGCTTTCATCTTCCAGGGTTCAAATAGTAACAATACTTTCCTTTATGAATTTGGTGTTAAGGTGTATCTGGCCCAGACAGATCTTATCAATGGCGTTTTAAGTTCAAGAGGTTATTGTGCAAAAATAGGTTATGTATGTCAAAAAAAACGAAATTCATCCACAAATCTCTATTAAGGTGACGAAAGACTGGCCAAGAAACTGAACTTAATTAAAATTATTCAAAAGTCAATGAAAATGGGAATTAGTGAGTACTCGAAACGTCAGAAATTCGACAAAGACTCACAAAAAAAAGATAACATAATAGAGTTGGAAGGCACATGCGCACCACCAACTCTATAAAAAAGGCCTTCTTGTTTTCAAAAAACAAAAAAACTACTGTCAGGAAAGGTTCAAATTGTAAAGCCCCAGGAGATACAAGGCTTTTCAAATACAATAACTCCTATTTGATTTAAAAGTTGTGATATGGTGACCATTTACTGAGATGGGATCAAATGAGGCCAAAACTACTCTCAGGTAAACTTTCCTAGTCATATACATTTTGTGCAAATCTGATGAAGCTGAATTTAATATTTATCTCCCGCCAGCAGCCCAAGGCCGTGGTCGGGAGATTACAAAATGCCTTCCATGCGTGTGTGACTCCGTCCATCGGTCCATCCGTTTGTCACATTTTTACATAAACCTTAATATCTCATTTATAAAGATATCTGCCTATGAAAACATGTGTGTGCAAAACTTTGGCCTCATATTGAAAAACAAAATGGCCTCCATAGCTAGTGGTGTTATCGTCTGGGTATATGACGTCTCGATACTGTGAAGAAAACAGTGAGCGATATCGCGGTGCCATCATTTCACAAATTAAACCTATATTTGCTCTTTAAATAATGTGCATTGACCACTAATACTGAAATAAAATAAATTTTATGGTTCATTTGTGCTGTCAATTGTCAAAACGGTGGATCTTTGAAGAAATTAGATGAATATTTCACCTTATTTTTATTAAATCCCTTCGAAAATAAGCTAATGTTAATGGTTGAATATGTTTATGAGATGCATCGCGAATGATCATTAATCCTCGATTATCGTCCATTTTTTTCATCACCGGTGTATCTGCGATATTGCCGCTCGTGATGACACCACTATCCATAGCCAATTGTTTGAAAATCATAAATATGCTCTAAATCTTGAAATATTGCAGTTACCTTCATCAAATTTGCACAAAAGATATATGGCTAGAAAAGCTAGCCTGATACTAATTTTGTCTTAGTTCAAAATCAAAATGGCTGCCATATTGTACGTTTTATGTCAAATGGGGTTATTGTATTAACAAGGCCTATTGGCTTATATTTCCCCTCAAACTGTTCCTAGAGGTTCGGAATGTGAAAACAACTTTAAGAAGTCATGGCCTGGGAGTCTTTTCCAGGTGTTGAATTTGACCTTTGACCCCTACTTCAAGGTTAAATGGGGTCATCACACCAAAACGTCCTTATTTCTCCCTTTTTATTGGTGCTGTGGCTTTAGAATGTAAAGATAGACCATGAAAAGTCCTGGCCTGCAAATGTTTTGTCTGAGAAAATTTTTGTGATAATATTGAAAAACAAAATGGCTACCATAGCCAATTATTTCAAAATCCTTAAGATGCTCTAAAACTTGAAATATTGCAGCTAGGTTAATCACATTTGCACATTAGAAATATAAGGCTAGGAAAGTTAGCCTGATAGTAATTTGGCCTAGTTTTGAAAACAAATTGCCATCATATCACATGTTTAATGTTAAATGGGATTATCCTATTAAAAAGGCCTTATATCTCTCTTATAATTGCTACTTAAAGGAAGTCAAGGCCTGAGACTCTTTTCCAATTGCTGACTTTTACCTTTGACCCCTTTTTCAATGTCAAGTGGGGTTATCTTACTACAAAGGCCTTATATTTCCTTTAGTTTTCCATTATTACTGATTCTAAGGCGGGAGATAACCACTGTGGCAGTGGCCTTGTTATTGGTGCTACTAGTGTTGGGGCGATTAGACGAAGGGTCGATTATTCGTCGGTGACAGTGTAGAAAGACGGTCGGTCATTGTCGTTTTCTAATAATCGAATTTTCAGCTTAAATCTTACCTTTCCTAGTGTGCCTTAATATCCACGTAATTTTAACATATCTTAGGTATTTTTATTTAATAAACTGTCAATTTTGTCTTGAATTTCGAGTTTGTTTATAGTACCGCCATATTTACAGGAAGTGGGTACTTTTGGTAGATTCTAAACATCAAAACACCGTTATTCTTACCGGATTGACCTATACTTTATCCCGGAAGGTGTTTGTTCAACAATGGAGTAAAATAATCGATGGGGGGTCGATCCTCATTTTGAAAAACAAAATGGCCACAATAGCCAATTATTTGAAAATCATTAAAATGCTGTAAAATTTGAAATATTGCAGCTAGGTTCATCAAATTTGCACAAAAGATATATGGCTAGGAACGTTAACCTGATAGTAATTTTGTCGTAGTTTAAAAAACAAAATGGGCACCATATCATGTTTAATGTCAAATAGGATTATCCTGTTAAAAAGGCCTTATATCTCCCTTATCATTACTACTAGGGGTTTGGAATCTGAAAACAACCTATAGGAAATTAAGACCTGGGAATCTTTTCCAATGACTAACTTTGACCTTTGACCCCTTCTTCAGTGTCAAGTGGGGTCATCTTACTACAAAGACCTTATACCTCCCTTAGTCCTCATATATTACTGATCCTAGGGCGGGAGATAACCGCTGCCACAGTGGCCTGGTTTAAATTTTAAAACATCATTTAGAACCATCGACTATCACAGAAATTTTGTCTTTTAAAATTATTATTAAACATAAAAGTTGGTGAAGATATCCTCATTAGTGAATGAGATATACAGGTTTATATAAAATGTGACAAATGGATGCAAGCATGCAGACACGCTCATGCATGAATGAAGGCATCTACTAATCTCCTAGCCCTGACAATCGGCAACCAGTGAGAGATAAAAATTCCGTACTGGTAACAGTTAATAACATAAGTCTTTCTCCCCATACGGGAAAACAGACACCTGCAGTAACACACACAAAAAATCAATGGTGGCTGTCTCCACACTGAGGTTAATAAGCACACATACATTTAATCATTAGATACAGTGAGTCAGTGAATAACATCAAACAATGGCCGCCTTACCCTGTGTGCATTAGAGCATGGCTCACATACTCCCTAGCTATCCAAGTATGTGCCTAGCAACACAGGCTTGTTATTTATTAATACTTCAATTATTCATACCATTTTCATACACACTCTTTGCATAAAGATAATGTAATACTCCATAAATTATACCAAATTTACTCTCTTTTTTTTGCTTTTAATTTGTGATGTTTTTCACGGTGGATATAACACTCAAATAACATTTATGATTGCGTAAAATCTATATATATAACCCATTTCCAAAGGGCATTTATCTTTATTTCAGAAGTAGTAAATTTTGCAAAATTTAATAAATCAAAAAATAAAAAACTTTACAGTCAAAATCTGTTGGAGATCTGCACTTTTTTAATAAGCTGACAAAAAAAAACAGAATTAGATCCTTACTGAGTATATTCTGCGTGTTACAAGTGGACTTCACAAGCTGCTCTGGATATTTCTACTTTGATAGGTTGTTTAACTGACAAATAATGAGGGGTCAACACACTGGAGTTATCTTTGCCTTTTTGATGCTGTGCTGTATTTTCCAGAAATGTAAGTAACATAAAATCTTTGTAGCTTGAATTTTATTGTCAAATGCAGTCTTTGTTTAAATAGCAGACAGTTTATTGAGGAAACTTGATATTCAGTATGCCACAGTAAGAAACTGTAAGTTTGGGGTATGTGAGAATGACATTACAACAGCCAGAAAAGTTCAGGTGATATAACAGAAGGTGCAGTACAAGTCAGTGCCACAACGCACCCAGTATGATACAACACAATATCATCAGAACACTCAAAGCTGAAACCTGTATGGTGTACATAGTGTATAATATGTTGAAAATCCCCGGGTATTTGCAAACCCGTAAAAAATCCCCAAATGGGACACAAAAACCCCTAAGTCAAAAATCAAATCCCTAAACACTAAGTACATAGATCTAATACACTTTAAAAGTACAACTTTTTCAAAATTACTATTCACATTTCTTTTGATAGAATTAGTTCCTGAGTAGGTTTGAAAGTACCTTTAATGCACCTTTAATCTTAACAACCCTTTAAAATGTTAAAAGGCATTTGTATGAGGGCTGTTCCACCTTGGCAATAAATGCTTTGCAATAGGTTTGTGATATTGTAAATTGTCAGATCGGCAGGTAGACCTTTTCTATCACAATGGTCTTGGAAACCATATATTCCCGATTGGATGCAATCGCAAGTCTATCCCAACAATTTACTGTTTGAAATTATCAAAAACTGCCGAGATCCTTGTCAGGTATCTGTCATCTTAAACCTATCATAAACCTATCTTTTCACTGACAATGTAATCCTTTTGATGTAACATCATGTTACAGCACTCTTAAACCTGTCTTCACAGTTGCAAAGCAATCTTTTTCCATCTTACAGTGATCTTAAACCTATCTTTTCCATAGGGCAATTTAAGGTTCATAAACCTATTGTAAACTTTTCAGGAACCTAAGTGTGGCAATCTCTGCATTATCACGATGAGATACTAAGCCTCTCTCAAACTATACCCGTGGACTGTGAAGTATTTTCTTTTTCCAATCAGGAAGTTGTTTTACAATCAGATTACCAAACTGGAACAGATGCTTATGGGTTCTAGAGTATAGATTAAAGTGCTTAAATGTGGAGTAAGTCTTTGATTTCCTATCTGAGCATGGAGTAGTTATCAGTCTCACCTCTATACAGTATAGACAGTGGGACAAATAAAAACCACTTTTCAAGGTCCTCAGTGTCCCAGCAAGTTTGGCATCTAATCACAGCCTGTCACCTCTAAAAAAATTGTGACCCACATGTGGCAAACGCTGTGGGCCTGTCCCAATATGACCCTGGCAGTTGAACGGGAGATAAGAACCCCAATTTTGACTTTGAAAACCACTTTCTCTGAGAGTAATCAACAGTTAGGGGGCACACTTCATATAAGTAGATGAAAGAGTACAGTTACATACCATGGTTCTTTAATCAATCAACCAGGAAAGAAAAAGGGGGGGTGGGGGGGGGGGGGGGGCTACAAACTTGTTCTTACAGATTACATGATTAGGGAGCATTCCCTGATAACAATTAACAGTGTACACACTTCAGAGAAAACTAGATTGCGCCGATTTGATGCCAACATATCCCCAAACGGGCCATCTCTCACACCACAAACGTTCACTGGATATTTTTTGCAGTATCAATTTTGTGTGATTCACAATTATTATAAACTACTTTTCATTTTTTTTTGGGGGGGTCAGACCATTTTTGTTTTAATTTTAGTGGGTCAATTAAAAAGAAAGTCCTCTGAATGGATAATTCATGGGTCTCACATACATGTTAAATGTCTACTTAAAGCCTTGGTTTTTGGCACATGGAAAAAGAACATATTAATATATTCCCACATGAGATTTCAGCTGTATCAGGTGCATATTATGACAGTGGTAAAAAGTCAATAAATTGGGTGTCTGTGGGCATTTTAGAGACCTTAAGGGGACCTTAAAATTAAAGTTACAGATTTAAAATTTTTAACAGAAAAACACCCGTACATTTTGACACATTACATGTAGAAGTTATATCTACTACTGTTACAGACTCGTCAGACTTACCACTTCCAGGTAGCATTACCAAATATGTTGAAAATGTCTCAAATGGGTCACTCGAGTGGGTATTTATGGTCCTTATCCACAGGTTAAATGTCTATTTAAAGCCTTGGTTTTTCTCAAATCTAAAAATAACATAATCATATATTCCCAAATGAGATTTTATCTGCATCAGTCACACCATTTGACAGCTATAGGCCCTCAAAGTGGCAAAAAGTCTAAAAACTGGGTGTCTTTGGGCAATTTTAGAGTCTTTAAGGTGACCTTAAAATTAAAGCTACAGACTTAAAAGTTTTTACAGACTTAGAGTACATATAGGAGTTATATCTATTACAGTTACAGACTTGTCAGACTTACTACTTTTAAGTTATAGGCCTGGGGAAATATAGGAAAACAGCGAAAAAAATGTTTAAGTATGGCCTTTATGGGCCTCAAAAACAATTTTCATCTTAACATAAAGTCTTGATTTTTGGTATATGTAAGGAACATATAGGGTTCCTCTCCTGATCTAAACACATGTGGGTGCCAAGTTTGAACGAAATCCGTGAAAGCGTTTTTGAGTTATCGCGCACATAAGTCAAAATGTACGGCGGCGGCGGCGCGACGGACCTGAAACCAATATATCCCTGACTTTCGTCTGGGGATATAATAACTCCATGACTCTGGTACAGGTAGATTAAAGAACACACAAAATAGTTGCATTAACCAATAAATAACAAAATAAAAAGGAGAGGCTGGAAATCTGTTTTGTAGATGACAGGAATTGGAAGCCATATTATTACAAAATCAAAGTACGGCAATGAATAAATAATAAGAAAAAATAACAAATTGAATGCACTTATCGTCTTGTAACTGCTGTTGTATTGGGTATTTTTATGGTGGCAATTTCCTATGCACAATCAATGATTTTGCAAATGTCTGGGGATTTTCATTTTCAGCCACTTAATGCATTATTATAGAATGCTTATATTAATAGATTACAACATGATTCAATATGATTTATAGTTTGAAGATTTCTCAAAGTTTTATGCGATAAAAAGGCATTGTAAATAAAGTATAATAAACATTTTATATCCAAACATTTTCATTGTTTTTTTTTTCAGTGTGAAATTGGCTCTTGTCTGGGCCTGCTGTCTACTGGAAAAACTTTACAAATGACAAATACGACATCCTCAAAAACATGAAATATGCGTATATAACCATCCTTTCCAACAAAATGCCATATTGTTTAAGAACTTTTTATACATATTTTATCTAACTTTCATCTGCTTAACTGTATGAAGTGCATAAATTAAAGTTTTAACTACTTCAAAAAATGTGAAAATAATAACCTAGTAAAATTGGGAATTCATCATACAAGGAAGTTTCAAGGGTTTTGATTGTCTAAAGGTGCCAGGTACAATGCATTTGATTGGATATCTATACTTGAGATCACATATTAAGTTTATAAAGACAAATACTGGGATGTCAGACATGGGTTAATAATTTAAAGGACAATATTTTTTAATCTTGTGAGACACATTAACAGTACAACAATGTGATTTTGTAGGGCATTGTAGATTTTTACAGGCATGCCATGAATCGTTACAGCCCAAGGGCCAAGGGCAGTAATGATTCATGATCTCAAGTTAAACCAAGACCGAGGGACGTCATTGTGTAGAAGTTTGCTGTCTAGATACCGTGAGCAAAACAGTGAACGATATCATGGTATTAATCGCTAAGTTAATATCTACATTTCAACTTCATATTTTTAATTCAAAACATTATAAACCCTGTAAATTTCTCGAAATAACATAGATTTTTACTTTATTAAGGGTATGATTAAAGAATCTTCAACTGAAGGGCCATTTCAAGTTATGAGTTCAGGCTCATGTACAACCACGCATTTGATTTTCACTAACATGGTGACTAAACCCCGGAAATCGGGTTATGAATACAAGGCTCGATATCGTGTGCAGACTTGAACTATCGGCGATATGATGATATCACGGTCCACGATGACGTCCCTACAAAGACCCATTTTCTCAAATTTTTCATGAAGATCCAACCAGTAGTATTGGCTTAATTCTACATTCAAAGAGACAGTCAAACAATCATGAATTTAATACCTCCTTGGGTAAGGTAAAAATGTCCACTGGTGGGTTTTCTTTTTCTCACACTGCATAACAAAACTAGGAGCTTCAGTATGTCCATGTTTGTGTTGTTGTTGTTGTTTTTTCTGTTGTCTATCTCTTCAGCAAATGCTATAACCTGCTACAGCTGCTCTAACTCTAAAGACTGCAATGATGATTTCAACTCAGCATCGAATGACGTCTCAACACTAGACTCATCAGCTGACTGCATCTACTGTACCAAGTATACATACATCGACCATGCAGCTGGTAAGCCATTTGGAATAAGAACAAGCAATCACTGCCCGTAAACGGGCCCTATGTCAGCTGACATTGTGTTTTGAGCTTCAGAGTATAACTGAAAGTAAAGGAAAGGGATTAGAGTAGCAGAGACTAGTAAGGCAGGGTCGAAGGTTAAATCTAAAACCAAGTAAACTGCACATGATTTAGTGGAAGTCATCTTCACATCCAAAATCTCAAAGACCAATAATAAAGGAGATACAGGGTATTAAAAATAACCATGACTCCATTTGACCTTAGAGGAAGGACCAAAGGTCAAATCCGACCACAAAACATTCAGGCCACATGATTTCATATAAGCTTCTTTTCATTCTCCTGTAGGACCAGTATATAAAGATAATACAGGGCAGTGAACGTATCAACAAACCCCTTTGACCTTGAAAAAATAGTAAAATGTCATAACGGATCCCACAAAAAGATGCAGGCCACATGATTTCCTGTACGTGGTGTTCAAATCCTAAACCTCTATTATCAATAGTAAAGGAGATAAAAGAGATTTTTTCCTCATTAAAACTTCTAAAATGTGAGTGTGTAGCCATTACTCACTCAAACATTGAGCAACAACTTTGAAATTTAACTTATAGTTCACAAATAAAGAAAAAAGATCTGTTTGAAAGAGAGCTACAATACTTCAGCTACTATCAGCTGTTTACTCAATATGCTAACAGCTGAAAAATGAGAAACTAGCTTTTGTATTAGCCATTCCAACTAATGACCAATTCTTATCTAAAGAGAAAGTATCTGAACAATCTTTGTCATGAAAATGATATAAATGTATTAACTTTCAAGATATATGCAATTTACTCAGATATGACAAAATAAAAGTAAACATTACTCTTATATATTGATACTTCAATATGTTATAGTTCATGGAAAAGCAGATGAACAACACCTTCAAAAGAAATTGCATAGCCATTAGTGAGGTCGCAACATTCGCTACTTACGTGTTTTTTCAAATCCGATTACAAAGGTATTAGCATATTTATATAATAATGATACAATATTTTTAAAGGGAAGGTTTATCCAGCATTTTGAAATATATTTTCGGCGTTTTGACAACCTAGTCGATACAAATGGAGTCACTTGACCTATCAGGAAAGCAATAAACCATTGCTAGAATGTAATTTCAGAATTGCATCTTTATTTTTTCGCACTTGGTAAGTCAATTTAATTGATGTAAGGCTTTCAAATAATGTGTAAAACACTGTAGTTTTAATTTATTTGAGGCGTATATGTTACAATATGGCCATTATACAGCATTTTATAAAGTCGGAATTAGATAATTATTTTAATATACTGACAGTTTTCAGAGTGTTCCTGCATTTAACGATGCATAAACAACCCAAATAATAAGAAAAATATGGCACTAAAATGGTGTAATCAGGTGAGAAAAACAATATTATTTTATATTTCGATTAAATAGTTTTGTTTTGACGTGAGCTTATGAAGTCGACATATGTCGGTACTCAGTCGGCCAACGTGGGCGATATTCAATGTTTATTGGCACTGGCGAGTGACAGCACTAATAGCCATTATACTTTTGAAGACACAAGCCATTTACTCAATGACATTAGGTAACTGAAAACTGCGAAAGTAGATATTACTCACTTAGCTATGGAGATAGACTTCCTAAGTCCTAACCATGTTGTCGCTATGGAAAAAGTAGCTGAACAAGGTATTTCAACAAAATGCTCTACATATGTTGCATGCAACAGTTTTCAAGATTTTACTCTACACAAGGTCCTGAAAAGTAAGTAAGTAGCTATTACTCACTTAGCTATTGGGATATACTCCAAAGTTACTAACCAATCTGTAGCTATGGAAAAAGTAGCAGACCAACATATTTTAACAGGATGCTTCAAATGCAATTCTTTTCATGTTATAAGTGATGTAGTGCATGATTTCAGGAACTTTAATTCATTCAAAATTGTTTTAAAAATTTATTAAAAAATAATTAAGAAAGATCTACACCCGACACTCATACAAGGATTTCTGATAACGGCCTTGTACAATATGTAAGGTAAGATACAAATTCCTTTAATAACCAATGAGAAAATTGTGATAAAATATAGAAATTTTCATGATTTGGGTGGGAGTACCTCACTTCTAACAGCCCAGGGGAACAGATGATCAAACAGATCTGCATGCCTTGAACAAACTTTCATCCTCGATAGATAAGGTATGTTTTAAAACAAACAGCATGTCTCTGGGCCTTGTACTTAGGAGGAATTTTGTTCATGCATACGTGTAGGACATGGACAACGCAGAGTGATGTCATAAAGTCAGCTGACTGAGACATCAGATGACACAAAAATGTAACAATAAGTGAAAAACCAAATGTCAAGCTGTAGAGCCATAACCTCCCCCATCACCCGTGTCTCCTTGGTATGACCTGGCTATGTCCTCTGATTAACGTTATCTGCCTTGCTTAAGTTCCTTTAGGACTGTTCAGATGCACTTCAGAGTCCATCAGTGATGCAGATTAAGTGCTATAAAAGTCCATATAAGATTAGATAAGAGTAGAGAACTACATTTTTAATGATGTATGAAATATATTTGTAGCTTATATAGTTATTGAAATATTAATAATAAAATTGACACTATTTGGTAAATTTATTAGGCTAATTAATTGTAATTATGCATCTCAGATTATCACCCATTTCGGACAAACACGGCTATGGCAGACTTTGAAAAAAACAATCTGTAATAAAAGCCCTCTCACTAATAACGACCCCAAAAAAACTTTTCATAATAATTTTAGTGAACAAGGGTCTACCACTCCGGCATAGCAGGTAACACACTTGTCTAGGAACTCAGAGGACATGGGTTCAAACCCAGATACAGGCAGATGCATAGTGATTCGGATGACCACTTAAAATGTCGGTCTGCTGTCATTGGATCCTATCCCCAGTGGCAGGCTAAAAAGCCTCAAGGACGTTGATAATGAGAGCTTGAGAGCTTGGACTGTACTTGTACAATCAGATGGGTTAAATAGCGCTTTGAGTCCTGTGGTACACTGAGATATTATGTTGAGTGTAAAAAGATACAATACACATAAAAAACACTGAAGCATTTGTTACATCAAGTCAAATATAACCAATAAATTACCAGAAAAAAGTAAATCTTTGAAAATACAAAGAGGTATAATATTTGAAACCTTTTTAGGGTTTGCTTCATCAAATGAAAAAAATTCTATACCTGTGGATTTTGTTCCAATAAGGCACCCCACCCACCAACCTTTCCACAAAACTGCATAGCTGAGGGGCTATTATTACCGAAATCAAATTATACTGTTAACATGTACTTGTAGGAACGAGGTATGTTACTAGAAACTGCATAAGAAGTAGCAGTTACAAATCCGTGGATAACATGGGTTGTATAAAGTGTGAAGACCAGGACCCAGGAGAGAGCTGTAAAACTGAGACCATTACATGCTACTGTGATCAGGATGACTGTAACCATGGCAACATGAATGGACCACTCTTTGTCCTTGTACTGGCTATAATTTCATTGAAGATGATCCTCATATAATTCAGGCCTAATGTGCTTTAGCTTATGTGTAATGATAAGTGTACATTAACTTGACTTATTTCTGATCTTAATAAAACATTTCATATATTGTATTAGATGTATTAGAGGTCAGGTATGTTTTGATGATATTGGTTTACATTTGTAGAAGTCATACATTGGATTGTTGATATTCAGAGCTTTGATTTTTTTTAAAAATATATGTATAAATGTATGATTATATTTTCTAACTTGAGGTCTTTCCATTATTAGATTTTAAGTTTTATGCAATTGCAAACTTTAGCTTTGTGTATTGCAATATTTTTATAAGATGTTGTCTAATATAACTTATTTTGAAGACACCTAAAATCTCACAATATTAACATTGTTAAAGTTTCCTTTTCTTTCATTTTCAATGGGTCTTTTTCTCATAACTGAAAGAATTATTCGCATTCTTTGACTTTTTATGCATTACAACTGTTTTATCAGTTGTAACATGTCAAAATATAAGGCAGTTTAGGTTTTAGGGTGATGATCAAGCAGTTAACCGAGTCTGAGTCAGTACACCCAAATTGAGGAATCAAGGCACATTTTCAGATTCACTTGAAATCTTCCTCTTGTCATTAGTCTGTATACAACTGACTGAAAAATCTATAGAAGATCATTCTGCAAATATACTAGAACCTCAAACAATGAAACAGAGCCACAGATATCAGGCATGTAGGAAGAAATAGACACAGCAAAAAGGGTGCTGGAAACAGAATGTTATTGTTGAAAGAAAAAAATGTACTTTATATTAGTGCTGTGCCGATTAGTGGTCCATTCGATGCATTGATCGATGACAGCGTCACTTTCGATGCATCAATAAAAAAAAACAAAATTCGGAAAGCCGAAAAAGGGTTGAGGTCTAGTATGTTTCCAGTCGAATCAAATGAAAGAGGAAGTGATTTTCTAAAATAAACATGGAGCAGTTTTTGTCCCAAAGTATCGCCTTATAATAGTTGAAATGTAGAAAAATATTATATGAAAGTGTGGATTAGTTATTTACTCTGTAAGTTTTGTATGATTTTAATGTCTACCGATGAATGGAATGATCCATCGACCCCATGTGGGCGATAATCGAGTGGTGTTTGTGGACCGAATCGCAGCACTACTTAATATTAACAGATTTTAATTCATGGACATCAATAGATATGAGGTTCGTTTAGGACTGTATATACTTATTACTTGGTTTTAGCAAAGTGTTTTATTTATATGCATTATGAAAAAGTCAAACATTTTAAAAGGTTCTTTCATTTATAGAACACAGAAAAATCTATGAAAGAAGCACTTTATATTTTTAAATAGGTTTTAAAAGTCCATGGGTAAATAATAGGATTTAAATCTACAATCTTTGTAAACTTTCCACATTTCTTGCCTGGATAAAAGCCGCTCTTCAATTATTTGTTATTTGGATGTAATGAATTATTAACATTATTAATGTGTTAAGACAAAACACTTGATGTAGATCTAACTGTTGCAGAATTGTACAATCTATCTTTGCAAATCAATGTACCACTCAATAGATGTTGAAATAAAATTATTACTTACAACATATTTAATTAATAAATCCAGGTTAACATACTTTAGTCCTTGCAAAGTTTACCAATGAATGAATATCCATAATGGGAGAAATTCACACATGATTTAAGTGGTCTTGATTTCACGAATTGTGAGAACAATAAATAAAAGTGTTTTCGTAATATTAGCAACTTTAAGAATGTATTTCAAGTGAAATAACTGGGGACATTCATCACTCGTAATCTGATACAACCAAAAATCTTCTTTTTGATCAAGCCTGTCACAATATTAAAAACTTTTTTTCTGATTTGAGACATATGTTCTAAAAATGGTTAGGAAACAGCCAAAAATAAAATATATTTTTAATTTAGAGGATGATCAAAATGCAGAGGTAGTGAGGAGAATCGATTAAAACACAAGGGGCCCTGTTCAGGGAGTTCATTAAATTGCAAATTTAATAAGTAAATTAAATTTTTATAAGTTAATACCCTATCCAATGGACAATTGCTAATCCGGTCGACGCAGACCGGCCCGCCAAATGACAGAAAAAGTCATCTTATATGGGTGCATAATGCCCCCACAAGCTGGCCGGTCTACCCAGTACTGTGCACTCCCCAGATGGCGCCTCGTACTTCCTTCCTGTCTAGACAACCTGACGTCATAGCAACTTTTTCGCTGTCTAAAACTCTTTAACCCCTAGTAAGCTGATAGCGGGGTCGGTGGGAGGGTCTTGTGTGTCCATTGGATAGGGTATTAACTTATAAAAACTTAATTTACTTATTAAATTTGCAATTTTATTGCGTTAATACATCCTATCCAATGGACAATTGCTGAATAACTACCGCTTGGTCGGCGGGTAAGTTACTAGGGACTTATGTGAACTCACAAGTAATAGCAGATTTAAACCTACGGTCTATCCTGATTTAGTCAGGAGACCTATAGGCCCAGGCCTGGGTTGACCTTAAGGTCAGGAACCCTGTAAGGCCATGGTCGGTTGTCAGCAGCCGGTTACCCAGGGCTATACCGACGTCGCCCCCCCCCCCTTTTTAACAGACCTGCTCTGAGGTAGGGGGAAGAGAAGGATGAGTTCAGTCCCAGAATGCCAATAAACCTCCCGAAGGAAGCACATCACATGTAGAAACTGTTTATACTATGTACATATATACAAATCTCCTCAATCTAAGGGCCACCTGTGGATCTGCTGAGCAGCCAATACCGAGCCCAATTGTTAAAGCCTTCAGACAGCCCAAGCCAAACCCTTCGGATAGAACTGTGTGAGGATATTATGTGATATTAGTGGCAGGCTGACAAGATTGGGTCTAAGGAGACTCCCGACTGGAAGACCTTAGGAGCAGCAAAGGCCCTAACATCATGGGCTTTAACCTGATGTGAAGAGTGGGCCTCCTGGTCAGAGAGCTCATAACACAGGATCACAGTCTGCTTGATCCAAGAGGAGATAGAGGCAGATGTCTTTGTCAAAACCTTTCTTAAAGGAGACAAGAACCACCTCCTTATCCTACTTGAGGTCCGAGGTCCTGTCCAAATAGTAGCGCAATGTTCTAACCGGAAATAGGGACCTGTCAGACTTGAGGGACCTATTCAGAGGTGGGGCCAGGGCTCTTATAACCATTAGGGCCACACTGTCTGGACACTCTTGGTCAGCTGATTTCTGGATAGAAAGCTGGGTAATGGATACGGGGGCACCATTGACCAATCGGATTGGTGTCTAACATTTTGTTTTGCCAAGCATGAAATCTCACTTCTGCGTTTGCCTGACCCAAGAGGAATACCATCTTGAAGGTCAAATACTTCAAGGAAGCCTCCTTAATTGGTTCAAATGGAGCCTTATTCAGCTGGTGCATGACCAGAGAGAGGTTCCAGGAGGGTATGCCACTCCTGCCTTCGGGTCTGTCTCTGTGGAAACTATCCAGGAGACGAGCAAGATTTTTATCCTTGCTGATGTTGAAGGGTAAATTTCCCAGTTTATCAGCAAGGGCTGAACTGTAACCATCAATGGTGCTGGGCTGTAGCTTCCTGTCATCATAAGGTACATAAGGAAGTCAGCAACTGACTTAACAGGGGTACCTTGAGGTCCACCTGATTAGTGACGCACCACTTGTAACAATGGTCCACTTTGCCTCATAGACTGATCTGGTTGATCCCCTTTGAGGAGCCTCAATTCTTGCTGCCACCGCCTCAGAGAAGCCCTGCTTCTCGAATGCTGAGGCTCCAGGAGCCGTGCATCGAGATTAAGATTTGTCAGATTTCTGTGAGGGATCTGATTGAATGGTTGTGTCGGCAGATTGGGCAGGCTCAGTGGGATTTGACCGGACATGGCCACTGGATCCCAAAACCAAGGTATGTTGGGCAACCCGGGGCAATCCGAATGATTCTCTTGCATGGGGAGTCCTGCAACATCTCCACTTTGCCCAATATGGCTGATAGTGGGAAGGTGTATGCTTCCTGATCCTACCATGGCAGACTGAGCGCATCCACTGCTCTGACCAGGGGATCCAGTACTGGTGACACAAAGGCAACTTGTTAAATAAAATGGCAAATCAAATAGGTCTATTTGAGGCCTGTGCCACCTGTTGCATATTACTTGGAAGACCTCCTGAAGGAGAGACCACTCTTGGGGTGGTCTGGCCAGCTTGTCTGCGACCAACCTCAGCCGGCCTGGAATGTGTCGGGCTTTGAGAGTTACTTGATTTCTGGTGCACCAGGTCAAGATTCTCCATAGTAAAGCACAAAGTGGGCCCGACCTCATGCCTCCTTCCTTGTTATGTATGACACCACTGTGGTGTTGTCTGTCTCTACAAGTACTATCTTGTGTATGCAGAGGTCTTGGAACTCTTTTGAGGCTAGAAAGACTGCCTTGAGTTCTAGGTAATTGATCTGCAACTTGCTTCCCCGAAGGGACCGGGTGCCTCTTGCAGTGCGTTCATTTAAGAGAGCGCCCCACCCTGCTTTTGATGTATCTGTAAAAATTTGCAGATCATATTTTATTTGGGTGTAATGGTTAGCCTGTAAGGACATTGTCCTGTTGCAGCCACCATTGTAAATGTGGGTGCAATCATCTTGGTATTGGAATCACCTTTTCTAGTGACTCTGGTTCCCTCCAGTTGTTTTTGAGATGCCACTGTATGGGTCTCATATGAGGTCAGCCCAGGTGAACCTGCTTTTCTGTGGCTGTTAGTAAACCTATCACAGACATGAACTGCTCAACCAGACAAGCCAGTAGTGACAGTATTTCTCTTATTTTGTCCTGAAGGTTCTGCCAATGGTCCAGTATAGGTTGGACCCGACCGGCCATGCAGTCGAAACTGGTAACCTACAAGGTCAAAGACCTGCTATTGGTTCCAGTTCTGATTTTTCTAAATTCACCAGCCAACCTAATACTTTGCATATTCTTTACTAGATCTAGTGTATGCCGGAGACAAAACTGGTGGAATGTGGCTTTCACTAACTAGTCATCTAAGTGCTGGTGGGTTATTATACCCTTGTGTATGGCCATCAGTTTCAACTTCTTTGCTACTACAGTTAGATCCATGGGTGCAGTGGACAGACCGAAAGACAGTGCTTTGAACTGGTATGTCTGACCCTGGACATGAAATTTGATATGTCCTGGACTGTTCCTGTATTGATACATGGAAGTAGGCGTCCTTGAAATCTATTGAGGTAACCACTTCCATTGTTGGAGGGTGGTCCTGATGGTCTCCGAAAGGTTTAGTTGCTCAGACCTACAATAGATCTCCAATGGTTGTGTGGTTTTGGAACCAAACAAGGTTGAAGAAACCCAGAGATTTTGAGCTGGATCGACTGCATCTTGTCCATAAACTGATGTAATGCCTCTAACCAAAATAGGTTCCTGTGAGGATGTACACGGCAGTTTATAATTTTTGGGTGACCTTGTCAAGACCAAGTGTAGCCCACCTTTAACATTTGTGCTACCTAGGGTCCAGCCCCCAAGGCTTCCTAAGTTCCCAAACGGGTTAGTCTGGACCCTACAGGCAGATGTGTGCCACATTTGGGACATATGATAGTCTGACAAACATTTCTGTCCCTCCGGTCTCCGGACACTGGTCCGACCTGGTGACAATGATCCAAGTAATCAGTCTCTCTGTTCTTGCTGTGGTCCAGTCCGGTGGGGCTGACACAATTTTTCACATTTAAAGGACTCTTGCTCCAGGCCAGCATCCTGCAAGGTGCAGCATTTACACAGTAAATTGTCATTTGAGAGATGGCTGACCCTTGGCCGGACATGATGAAGAACTTGATTGACTATCGACCAAATTTTTTTATAAGACCTATTTCTTTTCATGCTGGTTATTCAGGTCTGTTTGTAAAGGTGAAATCTATTATCTCTCCAGTCAAGCCCAGCACTGATAACAAGCTGTTGAGAGGTGTGATAAGGGAAGGTTGCCTGGCAGTAGCTTGGGACACTGTCATATCACCAAGACCACTGACTGGTCTAAGAATTCTCTGTAACCAAATTTACCTCGGGCAACTCTGTCCGGTACCAGGTCTCCATAACCGGTAATTTACTGTAAACAGTAATTCTCTGTGACCGGCAAAAAATTGGCAGGCTGAGGTCACCAATGAATTTAGACAGCTACAGGGTTTTTTTTTTTTGTGTGTGTAACCATCAGGATGAAGCATTGTACAGTAGGGACTGTCTAGCTAGCACCCGGCCAACCGACCGGTAGGTTTAAACCATATGTAGCCAATTGCTAAAGCAAATGTACAAGGCTGTATAGCCGGTACCGGTCGGTACACTCTGCAACCAGTTGTTGAAGCAAATATACAAGGCTGTGTAAGTAGGAACCGGCCGGTACACTCTGTAACCAGTTGTTGAAGCAAGTGTACAAGGCTGTGTAACCGATACCGGTCTCTACACTCTGTAACCAATTGCTAAAGCCATTTTACAACTATCTTTTGTGTTGAATTCAGCTGGCTGTAGGTTTCCGCCATTAACAAAAGTATTCTTTGAACGCACGTCTTATTTCTAGCTTTGACAGTTGCTGGGAAAGCCCTTGTGAGCTATATTTAGAAACAAATGTTGGTCGGTGTGTCACGTGACCAGCTTGCTGGTCGGAGGGACAACGTGACTGGCTGATTGGAGATGACGATCAGCTTCGTGACCTGGTCGGTGAATCACGTGATTAACTTCGTGACGTGGTCGGTGAATCACGTGACCAGCTTCGGGAGTTGGAAGGAGGGACGCGATTGGCTGACTCGATATGACGTCAGAGGTCGCGTTCTTTTTTAGCTGGCCGGTTGGCTGATGCTTTAAAAGCAGAGAAGCCTTGACTAGTGCACTCTGTAGATGAAATTCCTGGCCGGTCTGAAATTGGTTCTTCTTCTCAGCCGGCTGTACACTCAAACCAGTTTCCTGGCCATCCACTGCCCTTATTACCGACACAAGTGCCGGGTCAACAAGGGTGGGACTGAGAGTGATTAAAGATGAAGTTCCTTCTATGCAGTAAATACTTGAGAGGTCGGTTGAAGAAATCAGTGCGGTTTGTAGATGTGTAGATGAAATTCCTCTTCTTTTTTGATAAAACCAGTGAACTGGCCATCCACAACCCTCACTACCGACAACAAAGCCGGGTCCGCAAGGGAGGGACTGATATCACAATAGACGTGAGTTCAAACTTTATGCTCTTTGATGGAATTCCTTCTTTGTAGATATATATACAAGCTTGCCGGTCGACTAATGCTTTACAGCAAAGATGTCTGGACCAGTGCGCTCTGAAGAAATATGAAGAATTAATCTCTTGATTCAGATGAAAAAATACTTGAGCTAGGCTGGTGTGACTGATGCTTTACAGCACAGTAGTCTGTACCAGTGCGCTCTGATAAAGAATGCACCTTCATATGGGGATTCCCTCTATATACAGTGTTCAAAACTACGTAGATTGAAGCTTCGCGTGATTTGCATTTGTATTACTAGTTTTATGGTGACTGTAGGTACATTCAAATCAAAAGACACGGATAAAAATACCTGCAAGTAGAATATCCATAATTCCTCAATATTGTCGATCTGCCCCTTATAACACAATGGTTGAATGGGAGGTTCAATGATTACTGCCCCATCATCAACACTAAATTGAGTCAGCTAGGGAGCGTTTCCAGCAGATTTTTTTACAAAATATCTGTGCTTGATATGAAGAAAACATTTCTACACTAAAATATTCCCAAAATAAGGTTGAAATCCGTCATAATGCAAAGTTTTCTTTGAAAACTCTAGAGATGTTGAAAAACACGTCTGCACAGTACACGCGCCAAACAAAAAAGAGACTATGATGTCAGGTTGTCTAGACAGGAAGGAAGTACAAGGCGCCATCTGGGGAGTGCACAGTACTGGGTAGACAGGCCAGCTTGTGGGGCCATTATGCACCCATATAAGATGACTTTTTCCGTCGTTTGGCGGGCCGGTCTGGGCCGACCGGATTAGCAATTGTCCATTGGATAGGATGTATTAACGCAATAAAATAAGTTTTGTTTCAATTCATATACATCCAGCCTATTTCACACTCAAAAGACTAGAAATTTTAATTGTAAATTAACTATTTGTACGCTATTATCTTACCAAACAGACTAGCTAAAGTCCAGTCACAGCTGGTTCTGCCAAAGTCAGAAACAGATATTGTGAACTCTGCTCCAGCCAGTTTTATTCAGTTTTTAGCATTACTACCCACAATAGGAGAATTTCTATGCAGGCCTTGTAATAGCAGGGTTAACAGGATGGAGCCCGTACAAAGGTATTTGGGACTTGGGAGGTTGAACATATTGATCTGTGTGATAACCTGATGGTTCTGAACCTCTTGTGTGATAATTATCCAGTTTGTACAGTCATTGTCATATCCTCAAACTGAGAGAGAACCAATCATCTGTTGGTAACTGAATAGACACTTATACCACAAGTTCTGATCTAGTTCCTGTCCATGTCCAGGGACTGTCTTCGTTGGTAGTATCACTAGTTTCTAAATCTGGTATTAAGTTTCAGTTCATGCAAGATCTGATCACACAGATTATTTCTCAATATGATTGATCCTCAGAGACGATGGACTCAGTTTCCACCAGCATTTCCAGTTCTCAGCTGGTCTGTTCATCCCTTCTTCAGATGAGCGTTTTAACTGGTGGAGACTGGGGCTAATTACCTGAGAACCAGTAACAAAAACTGGTTTCCGATCACCAGGTTCTACAGACTTGTACAAATCAGCCAAAGAAGATTTCATCTCTGTCAAAGGTCGGCTCATTAGAGGCCAGCACTGGCTCATCCAAGTCCTGGATTGATGTAGTCAGACCAGAAGTCCCTATACTGGAAATCAAGCAAAGGTGTTTTGAAACAGAAAGAGTATTTGGGCGATGTGACATTTGGATTTTAACTTGGGTAAACAATAGATTTCAACAGGTCTGCTAACCAAAATATCTTGACGCAAAACATGTCTCACATTTTTTCACAGTTGTCTTGCCTTTTCAAGTGAAGGGAGACAGTCTGTCTCGCACTCATTTTTGACGAGAGCAAACACTGGTCATGTGACTTGTTGCCACCTTGTGACAGGCGGAGGCTTGGGGGCTTAGAGATGCAGCCACCTGGTAAGTTGTTGGGATACTACTAGTCTGACTGCAGAATAGCTCAGGGCATGTTTTTCTGGCTTTCAGCGGGAGCAGTTGGTGCCGGACTATAGCTTAATGTCTTGTAGGTAAGACATGAATGTGTTACAGTGTGGTAAATACAGGAAAATGTAAACATATGAAACTCTTTAGGTCATATTTTATAAATTACTCTTTTTGGCATTTAGGTTCTGTATATGTTTTAAACATGTGTTAAATTGTCTATTGTGCTTATTCTATTGTCTCCAATGTCCATCTTGTTCATATAATTAGTAATTACCTTGTTAACACCCTTGTTTGGTTGCCATGTCAGATGTAACTTGAAAGGTATTATATATGCTTGTTTTGACAGCTGTTTATGATTTGGTGTTGTCATCCAACCTTTGTATAATTATTCTTAAAGACAATAGTGTTATTTACGGTATTGTTATAGTTAGGTATAAATAGAAGGGACATGTAGCTCCCAGGCAGATTGAATTTAGAGATAGAATATTGAGAGAGAACACTGACATAATATGAGATAAAATTCAGATAGAATATTGGAATATGAGATGAAATTAGTAAGAAAATAATATAGAATAGGAAATAAAGTAGTAACTGATATTTAATATAGATATTGAGAAGAGACTGGAAATAGACTTTAATGAAAAATATACAAGTGATACTGGAATATAATTATATGTGAATTGTTGATCATTGTTGAATAATAAATTGTTAAGTGAATAAATAAGAACATCAAAGAAGAACTCTTTTACACCCCCAACCAAACTACAATAAATGCAGTAAAATAGTCATTCAGTAATAGAACATCAGTGAAAAAGAGAATTCTCGTACAAAAAGTATAAAACTTACTGCTTATTTAAATATGCAAGTTCTAATATCAAAACAACATATCAGTTTTACAATATATTTGGATACTGGACTAATCTATTGCAACATCAATTATTTGTGATACTTGTATCTTTCAATTATTATAAAACATCGATGTATTCATCTAAACAGAACTAACCATTTTTATTCCAAAACTTCAAATGTAGACTCTACAGAAGTAATACCCTCAATATCCACAGGATTTGGTTCAAGTTAGGGCTAACTTCTACAATACCAACAAAAATATTGGGTTTTATGATGTTCAGACCTTCACATATGGTTCCACTTGGACCAAGAGTTGCACTAATTCTACTGATATTCGAGTCTCGTGCACGTCTAGAAAGTATAGCGTGTACCACTTAACAATTACAGCTGGAATCACTGAGCTGTTACATCACGTTGACAGACTTATACATGTACTCCTTGGTGCCATAACTTGGCACAAAACAGAAGATCCAATACTTACTATCTATTATAATCGATAAAAGTCGTGCATATTCGCATACCAAATTCGCAATGTCCTTGGCAGTTTCTGTGTATCTTCGACAGTTTATGTATGCAAAATGTGCCAATCTGTGGCACTGATTTGAACTAGAAATTATATTATAGTCCATTAAAAACAATTCTCAAACATTTATTGCTGTACTTTTATTTTCGCAAAGTATTTGTACAACTTGTGCAATTCATATTTTAACCAATAGAAATCCACATAACTAAATTCTAATTCTAATTTGACTTTTATAGCGCTTAATCTCCACTGAGTTGTGGACTCCAAGGCACAAGAAGACAATAGCAATAATAAATATGCAAAATTCAAAAGTCCAGGGACAGAAATAGGTCGGCACCACGGAGAAGCCATAAGAGAAAATGAGCTAAGGAGGATAAGCCTTTGCGTAGAGATAGGTTTTGAGCTTCTTTCTAAAAGAGGCATAGTGGGTGATGCAGGAATGTCTTCAGGGAATGAATTCCAAACAGTGGGAGCATCAAGAGCGAAACTGAAACCATATATAGGTCAAAGCTATAGGTCTGTAATTTCACTATGTTATAGCTGACCCAAAAGTAGGTGAACAACATATTTTAACAAAATACTCCAAATGCAATATTTTTCAAGTTACAGCTGATTTACTCAACAGTCAGTACCTGAAAATAACTATTGCTCAGTTGTGCCATGAGCTACAGGTCTGTAATTTACTATGTTATAGCTGAATAACATATTTACACAAATTTCTGTAAATGCAATAGTTTTCCAATTATAACTGATCTACTCAACAGTGAGAACTTCAAAGTAGCTATTACTCAGCTATGCAAGGAGCCACAAGTCTGGAACTTCACTATGTTATAGCTGACCCAAAAATAGGTGAATAACATATGGAACAAAATACTCTAAATGCAATAGTTTTCAAGTTATAAGTGATTTACTCAACAGTGATAACCTAAAAGTAGCTATTACTCAGCTATGCAATGAGCTACAGGTCTGAAATTGTACTATGTTATAGCTGACCCAAAAGTAGCTGAATAACATATTTATACAAAATTCTCTAAATGCAATAGTTTTCAAGTTATAAGTGATTTTACTCATGATGGAAGTTACTGAAAAGCCCAAAAGTAGCTATTACTCACTTAGCTATTGAGACAGACACCCAAGTTACTCACCATGTGTGATTTAGTGCATGTTTTCATGAATTTTAATGCATTAAAAATTATTAAAAAAATTTATTAAAAAAAAATTAAGACAGATCCAGGTCTCATACTCACACAAGAGAATCTACCTCTGGCCTAGTACATATATGCAAGATATGAGAGAAATCCCTGCAATAGTCACTGAGAAAATTGTGATAAAGTGTTGAAATTTTCACACTTTTGGTGGGGGTACCCCCCTTGTAATGTCTCTAGCAAACAGACGAACAGACAGATTTGCATGCCTTGAACAACTTTTCATCCTTGATAGATAAGGTATCTTTTAAAACAAACAGCATGTCTCTAGGCCTTGTAGTTTTGGAGGAGAAGTTGTTCATGCGGACGCAGACGCCGCAGAGTAAGGACATAATGTCAGCTGATGTGACAAATGGATTCAGGCATGCACGTATACATGCACACATGAACAAAGGCATCTCCTAATCTCCCAACACTGGCAATCGGCAACTAGTGGGAGATAAAAATTCCATACTGCTAATAGTTGATAACACAGGTATTTCTCCTCATATGGGAAAACAGACGCCTGCAGTAGTAAAAACACACACAAAAAATCAATAGTGGCTGTCTCTACACTGAGGTTAATAAGCTTATAGTCATTTTTTCAAACATACAGTGAGTCACATAACACCAAACAGTGTGTGCATCAGAGCATGGCTCACACACTCCCTAGCTATCAAAGTATGTGCCTAGCAAAACAGGCTGGTATACTTGACTTATTCATACCGGCTTCATACACATTCTGTGCATAAAGATAATGTAACAGTCAAAAAATATATACCAAATTTTACATTTTGGCTTTTAATTTGTGACATTTTCTTCAAGGTGGATACAAGATATAATATTGAAGATGTGTAAGATATAAATATATAAGCCATTTACAAAGGGCATTTTATCTTTATTTTTGAAGTAGAACGTTTGGCAAAATTTTAATAAAAGATTAAATAAATTACAGTGTAAATGTATTGGAGATTTGCACGTCTTTAATAAGCTGACAAGAGACAGAATTAGGTCCTCACTGAATATCTCTGTGTGTTATAAGTGGATTTCACAGGTTGCTCTGGATATTTCTGATTTGACAGGCTGTTTAACTGACAAATAATGAGGTGTCAACACACTGGAATTATCTTTGCCTTTTTGATGTTGTGCTGTATATTCCAGGAAGGTAAGTACAATAAAATCTTTGTAGGTTGAATTTATTGATGAAGCAGTCTTTGTCAAATGTGAGCTCTAACGAATCAATTTTTTTTGTCTCCGGACTTTCATGAATCGTGGTGCAGTGTGATGAGTATCTGTCTGTTCACTGAAATTAAGCAGCAATGAGTACTGGGATGGGTGACACATTCGGTTCATTCAGTTGTGTCTGTGATGGCTTTGCGCTTTTAAATAGCAGACAGTTTACCAAAGAAACTTGTGATTAAGTAGGTAAGATACTGTAAGTTTGTGGTGTGTAGGAATAAACTGACACTGTAAACTACAGCAGGGTTTGAAATGTGCAGGTAATATAACAGAACCCGCTGTACAAGTCAGTGCCAGAAAGGGGGTATATCGTTTCTATTGCAATGATCTTAAGCTTATTGTAAACTAATCATGTACAGAAGTTATGGTACTTCACAATATGTTCTCAACTGTATGCAATTGCCAATCTATCACCAACAGTTTACTGTATTGTTAGACTGAAATTATTGTAAACTGCTAAATTAAATGATCCTTGTCAGATTTTTTCATCTTGAACCTGTTGTAAACCTATTGATTTGTTCGTACAGTAACCTTTTTGATGTTACAGCACTCTTACACCTGTCTTCACAGTTGCAAAGCAATCTTTTCCATCTTACAGCGATCTTAAACCTATATTTTCCATCTTAAGTCAATCATTTAAGGTTCGTAAACCTATCGTAAACTTTTCAGGAACCCTATGTGTGGCAATGTCTGCATTAACGGGATGAGATCTTAAACCTATCTCAAACTACACCGATGGATCATGAAGTTTTTTTTTGTTTTTTTTCAATTGAGAAGTATTTATTTTTTCGAATTGAGAAGTAGGTTTATGATCAGATTACCAAAGTTGAACAGATACTTATGGGTTGCAGAGTATATTGTTGGGTTTCTATTTTTCTGTTTTGTCGTTTTATGTGGTGTCACTGACACTGTGGTGTGTGGCCATATTTATGTTTAAAAGAACAATTTTCAATAAAAACACCAACTTTATACTAATACACTTATATTGTCTTTAATACAGATTATATACAATTTTTCACAATAAAAACTATGTACACTGAAGCCTCTCACTTCACACAAGACTCTAACCCTAGAGTCTCTCTAACAACTCCAGATGTAACTACTTAACACAACCTGACATCACAATACCCAACTGGCTGTGTGCCTCTCCTTTTATACCGTTTTCTGCACCAAAGCCCAGCTCCCATCATTCATTAGCCCGCAAAACTGTGACATAACATAAAGCCCACAAACTGCGGGATTCCGCAAACAACGGGTGCCCGCAATAGCCCACAAAACTGTGGGGGCCCGCAAATAGCCCGCAAACTGCAGGGGCCCGCAAATAGCCCAATAACTGCGGGGGCCCGCAAATGCCCACAAATTTATGAGGAGCCCGCAAATATCCACAAATCCCAGATACAGGACAGTTTAGCTGGCCCACTTAAACATAACCCAAAGGATACCCAGTACATGTGTGAAGGAAAATGTGCAATTTAAAACCATAAATAACAATATATTAATGCGTTAAATAGCATCAGAGATGCCCGTACCCCACAGCCTGGGGAAATAGTTTTCCACACCATGACATATAGAAGTAGTGACACAGATTGGGATACTTTCAGAGCAGTGTCAGTGTCCAAATAATATTCAAGTAGAGAAAATAACATCCAACAGAACGAAACTGCATATAAAGATTAAGTATTGAAACAAGACAATTCAGCAAACTAAAAATTATGAAGCTTTAAGACTTCTCCCATTTTGATATTCATTTGTATGGTCGAATTATGGTTTGAATGTTTTGAATATTACCAATATATACAGATGTGGAAAACATGCTTTTATGTGGAGTTGGGGCAAACCTGTGGCTCACTTTAAGCAATATCATCTGTTACAATGGCAAGTTTCAAAAGTAAAAAGGTTAATGAATTCTAATATGACTTTAACAGTGCTTAATCTACATCAAAAGACACCTAAAGGTGCAACAACCCAGATTCAAGTAAAAAGATATGAGAGATATAAGAGAGACAAGAATTCAACAGAATTGTACTGTGTCACCAGCTTTGGTTAAAGACTGGAGCGGATGAAATTCGAAAGGACATAACTTGTGCCAGATAGACAAAAATAGTTGAAGTGCAGCATTTCTGTAAATCCAGACCATCTTTCAGAAGGACTGAGTCATTGTGAAGCCTCACCTTGTTGAAAAATATAACTTAAACTGCTAGTCATATGACCATACAAATTAATGCATTGTGCAAGATGTCCTGTCTTGTCTGCTTCCTCTCTTCATGGAGGAAAGAAGGACTTATATTTGTCCACCATTTTGTGGGAGAGCAAACAAGCAAGAACCATTGTCTATCAATTCTACACTGATAATTCACTAGTAAAGCACGCTCAGCTAGTCATACATGTAAATGGATTGTACAAGATGGGTCATGTCTTGTCTGCCTCGGTTCTTCATTGAGGAAAGAAGGACATCTATTTGTCCACCATTTTGTGGGATAGCAAACGAGCATTGTCTAATCTAATCAAAAGTTACCAAACTTAAAGTGAAATAATTCTGTTATTAATGGGAGTTTAAGGTCACCTTATTGTGTGGCACTTACCTATTGCCAGTTATATATAACTGCAAACGTTGAATGAAATTTCTGAAGTTACTTTCAGTATACTGCATGGAGAAAGAAAAAACATAAACTGGACATAAGTTTTTATATATGGGAGTTTGAGGTCACCTTAAAATAGGGCACACCTTCAAAACTAGTTACAACCACATGCCAAATTTGAACTGAATCCATCACGCCATTTTTGAGATATTGTCCGGAAACGAAAAAACTTAAATTGAGTGTAAGTATTTAACTAGTTTGAGTTTAAGGTCACAAAACTATACAGCACACCCTCAGGACCAGTTACATCCACATGCCAAATTTGAAATAAATCGGACAAGCAATTTTTGAGATACTGTCCAGAATACAAAGTGTGACGACGATAGACGACGACGACGCCGCCGCCGACAGACGACGACACCGACACCACAAAATTGGATGACGAAGCGATCCCTATATGCCACTCAGCATAAATGCTGGTGACACAATAAAATAGTATCAGATTTCACCGTAGAGAGATAAAATAGCATCAGATATGCAAGATCAAAGGTCAAATCCAGGTCACACCATGACATTGCACACATACACCCCCTAACCAATGTCCTAACAAGTATCAACTTCCTACACCTTACGTTATAACAAATATTTTATATCTAAACATTTTTCATCGCTCTTTTCAGTATGAAATTTGCTTGTATCTTGACATGATGTCTAATGGGAAAACTTACCAAATGACAAACATGACATCACCAAATCACATGAGATATGTGTAGATGATCACACTTTCCAAAAAAATGCCAAGTCCAAATTGTTTAAGGATTTTTATACATATTTTAACTCCGTTTCTATCTGCTTGACTTTATGAAGTGCATAATTTTAACCACTGCACTGTATGTATCTCCCGCCGAGCATTACAGGGGAAGAAATATCTTTTGCGAGATATTCACAGTTTTTCATTTTCTGCTAAAATCCAAGATGGCCGCCAAAAGTGGCGAAAACTGAAATTTTTCCGCTAGGCACAGAATACTGTTGTACTACCCTGTGGGTCAAAAATTCGCTCAAAATCACTCTATCTCTTACGGTTTTCCATATATTCACACTTTTTCATTTTCCACTAAAATCCAAGATGGCCGCCAAAAGTTGCGAAAAATTGAAATTTTACCCCTTTGCATAGGACACTCCTGTACTATACCCTGTGGGTCAAAAATTCACTCAAACTCGCTCTATCTCTTACGGTTTTCCAGATATTCACACTTTTTCATTTTCCGCTAAAATCTAAGATGGCCATCAAAAGTGGCAAAAATTGAGATTTTACCCCTTTGCATAGGACACACCTGTACTACCCTGTGGATCAAACATTCGCTCGAAATCGCTCTATCTCTTATGGTTTTCAAGATATTGGTGATTTTTCACATTTTCACTAAAAGTAGCAATAAAGTAGCCATTACTCACTTGTATATTGAGCAACAGTTGCGAAACTTAAATATGTTACAGTTCACAAAAAAGTTAGAAGAATAACACATTTGAGAGAAATTGTGTAGCTGCAATACTTTTGAAGATATAAGCATTTACTCATTATGGTTATCATTAAAAATTGATAAAGTAGCTATTACTCACTTAGCTATGGAGATACACTTCCAAACTACTGACCATATTGTAGCTGTGGACAGAATAGCTGAACAACATATTGTAGCAAAATACTCTAAATGCAATAGTTTGGCAGTTATGAGTCATATAATTATATTAGGTAAAAGTGCTACTACTCACTCAAAAGTAGGCCAAAGTTCACCAAACCTTTTTCCCCATAGCATAGGATACTCTTGTACTATCCTGTGGCTCAAAAATTCGCTCGAAATTGCTCTATCTCTTACAGTTTGCGAGATATTTGTGACTTTACACATTTTCACTAAAAGTAGCAATAAAGTAGCCATTACTCACTTGTACATTGAGCAACAGTTGTGATACTTATATATGTTACAGTTCACAAAAAAGTAGATGAACAACATATTTGAGAGAAATTGTGTAGTTGCAATACTTTTGAAGATGTAAGCCATTTACTCATTATGGTTATCATTAAAAATTGACAAAGTAGCTATTACCCGCTTAGCTATTGAGATACACTTCCAAACTACTGACCATGTTGTAGCTATGGAGAAAGTAGCTGAACAACATATTGGAACAAAATACTCTAAATGCAATAGTTTGAGAGTTATAAGCCATATAACTATATTAGGTAAAAGTGCTACTACTCACTCAAAAGTAGGCCAAAGTTCACCAAACCCCAAACCCCAAAAATATTGAAGAGCATAAAAATTCATTAGGACAAGTAATTTAGCAAAAAATGTGTAACTGTAGTAGTTTCAGAGAAAACTGTGTGACCCACGCACGCACGCAGGCACGCATGTACACACGCACACACATGGTACTAATTATAATCTCCCGCCGGCGAGCCAGGCGGGAGATAATAAAAACAAGCTGAAGCCTTGTTGAAATACATTTCTGATACAGGTGTTGGGTCTTAGCAGAGATATTCTCTCTCTAAGTATTCTCCCAGTGTTCTTGTTACTGGATTTGGTTTATATTTGTATGACTAGAACAAAAAGAAGTTTCTAGTTTGCAGTGTTTTACACCAATTAAGTGCCAGTTATTGTATCCTCTTCCTGACTTACTTATTAGTACTAGTTATTTGCATTCTAATCTCATTACAAAGCGATTAATCATTGTAGACCAATTGCACTTACTGACCTTTGACATATTAAGACGTATTGTTGCATAATAATAGTATTGTTAAATAATGAGACAGATTGGAGGAGATAGGAATTGCACTAAAAATATACATATAAATATGGCCACTATTGTGTTTTCTATTTCTCACCCTGCCTAACAAAACTAGGAGTTTTAGTACGTCCATGTTTGTATATTTTTTTATCTCTTCAGCAAATGCTATAACCTGCTACAGCTGCTCTAACTCTAAAGACTGCAATGATGAACTTAACCCAGGATCTAGTGACGTCTCCACACTAGACTCATCAGAAGACTGTATCTACTGTACCAAGAAGACATATATTGACCATGGAGCTGGTAAGCCATTCGAACAAGAACAAGTAATCATTGCCCATGAACGAGTTCTATGTCAGCTGACTTTGTGTTTGCGTTTTACTCAATGACATTAGGTAACTCAGAAAAGTATGAAGCATAGATATTACTCACTTAGCTATGGAGAAACACTTCCAAAGTCCTGACCATGTTGTCACTACAAAAAATGTAGCTGAACAAGGTATTTCCACAAAATGCTCTACATATGCAACAGTTTTCAAGTTATAAATGATTTTACCCATTACGGAAGGTCAGGAAAAGTCAGAAAGGAGTTTTTACTCACTTAGCTATTGTGATAGACTCCCAAGTTACTCACCATGTTTTAGCTATGTAAAAAGTAGTTGACTAACATATTTAACAAGATGCTTTAAATTAAATACTTTTCATGTTATAAGTGATATAAAGCATGATTCTAGGAATTTAAAAATTCATTAAAAATAATTAAGACAGATCCAGGCCTGACACCACACAAGGATATTTACTTGTTCCCTAGTACAATATGCACGATAACAGAGAAATCGCTGTAATATTCAATGAGAAAATCACAACAAAATGTCAAAATTTTCACAATTTGGGTAGGGGTACATCACTTCTAAAAACTCTGGGGAACAGATGAATAACTAGACATTGCGTCTCGGTGCAGTATATCCCCGGACGGGACATGGTTATGGCGTGAACATGTCGGGCGTGAGTATGTTTCCTGGAGCACCAGGTCAGGATTCTCCATAGTACGGCACAAAGAGGGCCCGACTTACTCCCCCCTCCTTAAATAGGCAACCACCATGGTGTTGTCTGTCGCTATGGTAGCAATAAGGTTCAAGCAGAGGTCTTGGAACTCCTTTGCCCAAGTTTGACCAGGCAGGTTGGGGCCAAAAAACAGTGTCAACACTGATGACAGGTTCACTGATCCATATACTAAGAAACCATCCAAAAGGGATCTGTGAGCTTGGGTCATTTCCAGACAACCCTACTGTGGAAAACACTGAGCCATTTATGAGAACTGTGACCCCTGATCTGATTAACAGATAAATTTGCAAATTTAATAAGTAAATTAAATTTTTATAAGTTAATACCCTATCCAATGGACAATTGCTAATCCCGTCAGTGCAGACCAGCCTGCCAAACGCCAGAAAAAGATGTCCTGTGTCTCCACCGGCCGGCTGGTCCCAGTACTGTGCACTCACAAGGTGGCGCATCATACTTCCTTCCTGTCTAGACAGAGTGACGTCGTAGCATCTTTTTCGTTGTCTAAACTTATTATACCCCTAGTAAGCTGATAGCGGGGTCGGTGGGAGGGTCTTGTGTGTCCATTGGATAGGGTATTAACTTATAAAAATTTAATTTACTTATTAAATTTGCAGTTTTATTGCGTTAATACACCCTATCCAATGGACAATTGCTGAATAACTACCGCTTGGTCGGCTGGTAAGTTACTAGGGACTTATATGAACTCACAATAGCAAATTTTAGCCTACAGTCTAGGCTGACTTTGTCAGGAGAACTATAGGTCTAGGCCTGGGTTGTCTGCTTGATCCATTAGGAGATAGAGGCAGATGAGATGTCTTTGTCGAAACCTTTCTAAAAGGAGACAAAAACCACCTCCTTATTTTGCCTGAGGTCTGAGGTCCTGTCCAAAAAGTAGTGCAATGCTCTATCTGGAAAGAGGGACCTGTCAGACTTGAGGGATCTATCCAGAGTTGGGGGCCAGGGCTGGTATAACCACTGGGGCCACACTGCCTGGACCCTCTTGGTCCAGCAGCTTCTTGTAAAGAAAGCTGGTTGATGGATACAGGGACACCTTTGACCAATCAGATTGGTGTCTTATATTCCTGTTTTGCCAAGCATGAATCTCACTTCTGCACTTGCCTGACCCTAGGGCCAAGAGGAAAACCGTCTTGAAGGTCAAATGCTTCAAGGAGGACCCCTTGATTGGTTCAAATGGAGCCTTAGCCAGCTGGTGCAAGACCAGTGACAGGTTGCAGGAGGGGTCTGCCTTTGGGTCTGTCTCCATAGAAACTATCTAGGAGACTAGTGAGATTTTCATCCTTGCTGATGTAGAAGGGTGAATTTCCCAGTTTATTAGCAATGGCTGACCTGTAATCATCAATGGTGTTGGGCTGTAAGTTCCTGTCCTAAATAGGTACATAAGAAAGTCAGCAACTGACTTTACAGTGGGGGGGGTGCCCTGAAGTCCACCTGATTAGTGACGCACCACTTGTAAAAATTGTCCATTTTGCCTCATAGACTGATCTGGTTGATCTTCTTTGAGGAGCCTCAATTCTTGTTGCCACTGTTTCAGAGAAGCCCTGCACCTTGATTGATGTGACTCTAGGAGCCATGCATGGAGATTTAGGTTTGTCAGGATTTCTGTGAGGAATCTGATTAAAAAGCTGTGTTAACAGGCTGGGCTAGAAGGGCAAGCTCAGTGGGATCTGACTGGATATGGTCACTAGGTCCCAAAACCAAGGCATGTTGGGCCACCCCGGAGCAATCAGAATGCTATCTGTTTGACAGATGGAGACCTGAAGTCCACCTGACTTGATTCACACCATCTGACAAAAACGGCCCACTTTGCCTCATAGACTGTTCTGGTTGAACTTCTTTGAGGAGCCTCAATTCGTGACGCCACTGGGCTAGAGAAGCCTTGCTCCTTGATAGCCTCGGCTCTAGGAGCCAGGCATGTAGGTTTAGGTTGGTCAGATTCCTGTGACGTGCCTTGTTGAATGGCTGTGTCACTAGGTCGGGATGGTTGGGTAGGCAAAGAGGGATCTGAGCTGACAGTTCCACCAGGTCCCAGAACCATGGCATGTTGGGCCAACCCGGAGCTATTAGGATCACTCTCTTGTAAAGATGGTCCGACAGTTTGCTGACCACCTTGCCCAGTAAAGATACTGGGGGAAAGATATACATGTCCAGGTTTTCCCAAGGGACTGTCAGGGCGTCCACTGCCCAAGCCCTGGGGTCCGGCACTGGAGACACATACTGGTCCAGTTTGCAATTGTACTTTGTTGCAAACATGTCTACCTGGGGAAGGTGCCAGGTCTGAGTCAGGAGGTCGAAGACCTCCCGGTGAAGGGACCATTCTGTCTGAATGACTTGGCCTTGACGAGACAATTTGTCTGCAATCACATTCAGACGACCAGGTATGTGCCTGGCCCTTAGGACTACCTGTCTCAGATTGCACCAACACAGGAGTCGCCATAGAAGGGCACAAAGTGAGCCTGACCTCATACCTCCTTCCTTGTTGATGTATGCCACAACCGTGGTGTTGTCTGTGGCAACTAGAACTACTTTGCCTTGTACCAGGGACTGGAATCTTCTCAAGGCCAGTAGGACCGCTTTTAGCTCCAGGAAATTTATGTGAAGATGACTTTCTGGAACTGACCAATCGCCTCTTGCTGTGACGTCTCCTAAATGAGCACCCCAGCCTTCTTTTGAGGCGTCGGTAAAGATCTGAACGGCATGACTCAAGGGATGTAAAGGTTGTCCTGTTAAGACATTTGTCTCCTTGGTCCACCATAGAAGGTGCGGGTGAAGTGACCTTTTCTAGGGATCTCCTTTTCTAGGGATTCCGGAACTCTCCAATGCCGTTTTAGGTGCCACTGGATGGGTCTCATGTGGAGTCTCCCCAGGGGAACCTGTTTTTCCGTCGCTGTAAGTAGGCCTATCAGGGACATGAAGTTCCTGACTCGGCAACTTGGTTTGGACAGGATGGATTCCAACTTTTGAAGGATCGACTCCCACCGGCTCTGGGTCGGTAAGACCAGTCCCTGGGAGAGGTCGTACTTGTAACCCACGAACTCGAAAATCTGTTTGGGTTCTAGTTCCGACTTTTGTACGTTGATTATCCAACCCAATTCCTGGCAAAGGGCGAGGAGGGATTGAGTGCCCTGGTGGCAGGACTCTTTGGTAGGGGCTCGAATCAACCAGTCGTCTAGGTACTGGTGGATCCTTATACCCCGGGCTTGAGCCATTAGTTTCACCTCTTTGACCACACAAGTGAACTCCATGGGAGCTGTGGAGAGGCCAAAGGGAAGAGCCCGGAACTGATAGGACTGATTTTGGAAATGGAACCTGAGATATTTTCGGGACTTCACATGGACTGGAATGTGGAAATAGGCGTCGCTGAAATCCAGCGATGTCACCCATTCTCCCTGTTGCAGGGAGATCCGAATTGTTTCCGGGGTTTCCATCTTGAATGTTTTTGCGCTCAAAAATTTGTTTAGAGCACTGAGGTCCAAGACTGGTCGCCATTTCTGGTTTGCATAACCACTGACTATTAGAGGGTCCCTTACTAGTGGAGGTCTGACTTTGAACGGGAGAATGTAGCCGTCCTTCAAAATGGACACTAGGATTTGAACCTAGGAGGGACCACTTCTGCCAAAATTTTTGGAGACGTCCCCCTATCAGATGAGCATTGACAACATTGAGGACATTTGGAGCAATGGGGGCAAAAACGCAATGATCTACAGAAAAAGCATCTTTGACAAACTTTATTTCTTGCCTCACTTTTGACGAGGGACTTGTGTCTTTCTTTTGTGACTGCCCTCTTACATTTACGACAAAAGGTACAGGACTGGCAACAGGACAAAACACAGGTTGGTGAACAGACACAGAAAAGTTTTGTTCTCGTACATTTATGACATTTATCTTTGACCGGGCCACCGGCACCGGGTTTGGAACACAATAATTGTCATTTATACTGCCCTTGATCCCTAGGAGGGCGGGTGCCGCGACCGGGCTGACCTCCCCTTCCTCTGCCTCTAGACCTGCCACGTCCCCCAAAGGACTTCCATGCGGGCATGTCTTTTCCTGCGGAAGCATCGGTTTCAGTAGATTCCTCTCCTTGCTTCCAGTTAGTGGGGTAGGGTTGGAATCTGTTTTGCTTTTTATGGTTACCGGCGAACCCACCGCAGCCCGGACCGGGCTGGTTGGTACGCTTTATGGTTTCAAATTGTTGAATCTCATCTTCTGCTTTGCGGATGAGCGCATCTGGAAACAAAGCATGAGTGTTCAGAGGGCAATTTCTCAAGGCGGAAAACGTGTCTGGTTTCACTCCTGTTTTTAAATGTTCCAAATATGAGTCTCTGCGGACTAAGGTTAAATTGGCCATTTGGACAAAGGTGAAGTCCGAGAGATGTTGAAGAGATTTTCCTACCGCAAAACTCACATTTTGATTGAATGAGGTCAAGTAATGCAACTCGTCCAATGCTGACTGAGCCTTGCTAGAAGATTTACCCTTTCCTAATTCTGTTTGTAAAATCTTCAGCTGTTCTTGGACACTGTCTTGTATTTTGGTAATGCAACGGTTGAATCCAGCGGACTGGTTGCATATATAACTCGTTTCCTTAGCCGCCTTCTCCCACTTCCTGAGGGTATCCTGGGCAATGGGGCGTGAAGGTGGCTGAGCTGAAACAGAAGAAGACTTGGCAATTCTTGTAAAGGCATTGTTCAGCTTTGCGGCATCATTGGGCCATGTAGTAACATACTTTCCAGGTCTGGTAAAGTCTTTAGGTTCAGCCGGGTGAATCCTGTACCATCTACTCTGAGATTTC